>OZ017740.1:37021684-38221684 GCA_963969285.1 Odontomyia ornata
TTTCGTCGATCGATATTCGGCACTTTCAGTATCACTACTAAATTGTTTTCGAAAATGGTTTTTGTTCTTTTCAGTGTTTATCAAGCACAAAAGTGTTATATAACAATTGAATAGAATGGAAGCAAAAGTGCACACCCAAGTTAGTTGGATTACATGCAGAAAGATCATGCGAAAGTTATGATTTGAAGACATGTTATTCCTTTGAATTATGTTAGTTTTTCATTTGTACCACATGCCCCACAAAAATATTGAAATAAGATTTTCTTTCATTTTTTTAGAACGTCATTAAAAGCATAATTAGAAGAAAGCGAAAGTAACTGGTAAACCATAGTAATTAAAAATTAGCCTAGAATTTGATTAGTTATGAAGAAGGCAGATACCAGTTATACCCCAGAGTTACTCAGTATGATGCTTTGATGAATATCAAGATGGACGATAAATAGTATAATTGATGATGCAATCATATTGTTCAAAGATGTTTAGTAACGCACATGATAACATATTAATCAACTTAAACAAATTATATAGTTTTCCAGACAGAATTCATAAAAAAATGTCTCAAAACCTGCTCAATTAGTAACTTTCACAACAAAAGCAAACAGTAAAAACGAGGGTGGTTCAAATATGATGGAGACAAACGCTGTAGATGGCGCGCATGTATGTTTTGAACGTCGTGGCTAGAGTATGTGATAGCTGGGTTCCTTACAAACAGTGTGACATAGTTTTCGTCGGGAGTGCATGCTTCACGCGCGTGCTACGACCAAGAGTGAAACCGTGGAGAATGAGCCGCATGATCGTCGACCGCATCAAATCAGCCAACATTTGCTGGGTAAAACAACTCATTTTGGAGGACCGTAGAATGAATGGTCGAGACGTTTTGGCTGAAGTCGGCATCAATATTAGTAGTGTAGAGTCTCTCATCCACGAACACTTTCAATATCTAAAAATAACGTTGCGAGGGTTCCTAAACTGTTGAGCTTCGAGAAAAAATCCACGTGGTTGGAAGTTTGTCCGCACTTGCTGACACTATACAAAGTAGAGGGGACGGTTTTCACTACAGACAAGACATGGGTACACTATTACACTTCCGACAGCAAGATGTCGTCTAAATAGGGGAGGAAGAAGAAGGAAAAGGCACCAGTAAAAGTGAAGACAACCAGGTCCGCGGGTAAGGTTATGAGTACTGTGTTCTGGGACCGGCGGAGCGTGCTGTACGTCGATTTCCTGCACACCCAACGTTCCATCAATGCTGCATACTACTCTAACCTTCAGAAAACATCGCTCGAAACGGAGAAGCATTATAACACGAAGTGCGATTCTTCCCCAGGATAACGCACGCCTTCATACCACGCGTCTCAGGCTTGGTACAATATCGGAGTTGGAGTGGGAGGTACTGGCACACCCCCCCCCCCCCCTACAGTCCGAATTTGCCACCTAGTGACTACCACTACTGAACTGATTTCGCAAACGCACAAAAATTTTCATGTTTTTAACGTCTTCCCAAACTAAAAAACGAATGACAAAACGTACGCGGTCGGCACTTGACGCTCAGTCTTGGCCATTGCACGCACGTGAAACATGCACTCACGACAAAAACTCTGCCACACTGTTCGTAAGGTACCCAGCTGTCACATACTCAAGCCACGACCTTCAAAACACATGCGCGCCATCTACAGCGTTTGTCTCCATCGTAGTTTCTTTTTTTTTTTATTTTTAGCAGATCACGTGTGATACTTCGAGCATGTTACGGTCAAATGTGCTTACTTAGCATTGCAAATTTCATCATGGAAGTTAGTTCTCCCCTCCCGAACAAAGTAAACCTATTGAGCGTTTTGCCATTCTTCTATGTTAATTCTTGGAGTTTGAAAAGCAAAGGATGAAAAATCACCCATCATATCTGATCCTCCCGAAACAGAGCCAAATTTACTTTTTAAACAACAAGTAGCTCTTGAAGTAACTGGTATACACATAAGACTTCAAAAATTGCAAAGTTTCTTTTTGCAACTTAAATCGTTACCAAAATGCAAAATAACACAACCAGGAAAAGCTGCAGTAAATAGAATTTTTCTTGAACTGTGTGAGATGTGGCATCTCTTTATTAAACCCACATATCCGGAAAATGACCGCTATTGAGCCGCAAGTCAAACTAGGTTGGCATCTTGCTACACAAAGTACTACTATCTGTAGTTAGTTGCATTTCACTGAAAAAAGAACCAAATCTGTTTTCAGCCCAAAAATTGAATCAAAAAGTGGCATGGTAGAGAGGCAATCGTCTGTGTGGCCTAGCGGTTAGAGCATGAACGCATAAGCCGAAGGTCCCAGGCTCAAATCTCGTTGAGAGCATATGATTTAGTTCAGGGGAATTTCAGACAGACTACGAGTGTTCACTCAGTGGTGATTTGTACTGATTGAATCAGAACATATCATAGCTGAGCAGGCACACGGGAGCATGGTACTGACCAAACCAACTTCCGAAAAAATCAATACGGTCATGAAAATGAGATACTCTAACTATCTCTAAGCGAAAGACCGAGAGGGGCTGTAGTGATACAAAGAAGATAGAAGAAAAGAGGCAATCGCAAGCCAAGTTTGCAAAATTTTGACGATTGAAAGTTACTCGAAGAGTCCAGTTATTGTTGTTCCATAGCTCACTCAACCTAGGCTACAAGCTTTTGATGCAGAAACTTGCACACATTTCGACCACAACGTTGGCAATTTCACATTGGCTGTTGTCTTATAGATCGTCTAAAATTGCTGGCTTGTTGGCATAGTCCAGTGACTTGATATAGCCCCATAAAAAGGAATCCAATGGCGTTAGATCGCATGAACGAGGTGGCAATTCGCCTGGACTATTTCTCAAGATAACACGTTCACCAAATTTGCCTTTCAATAAATCGTTTGTGAGGCGTGTTATATGGCTAGCGGCACCATGTTGTTGAAACCACATATCGTTGCTGTCAGGTTCATCCGATTTGACAATAAATAGTTTTCCAACATAACACGATAGTGCTCTCTATTGACGGTTACATGACGGTCATTTTCATCCACGAAAAAACACGGCCCAATCACACCTCCGGCATGAACCCCCAACATCAGTAATTTTTTGCGGGTGCAACCGTATCTCAAGAAGCACATGTTGGTTTGTTTCTGACAAATAATGCATATTTTGCTTTTTAACAAAACCGTTGAGCTTCATCGCTGAAGATGATTTTTCGATGAAATTCTTCATTTCATTTTCATTTTCAAGCTATCCCAGAGCCCAATTGGAGAAGTTTCGGGGTTTCGAATGATCAAGTGGCTTTAGTTCTTGAGTCATTTTGATCTTTTAACCATGAAAGCCAGATTTTTTCGCGAAATACGCCACATGTCGTTTGACGTGACATTTCACGTGACGTCGAATCGACTGATTTGGATCGTTTTGAAGCGATACACTTCGCTTCGAGTGGTACGACGTCCTTTTGGCACCGGGACGTCCAATAGCAAAAATTTGGACTCAAACTTATCCACTATAGTACACACAAAAGCTTAAGCGCCCTTAAAGTTGCGACCACCGACTCAAAATTTCGGTAGTAATTTTTAATATCTTTCGAACGTTACTGGTTCGTGAGCTTTACCATGACGTAAATTTTGACTTTAGCTAACATTTTGACATTGATAGTTTATGAAAAAAGTTTAAGGATGCGTTCCTATAAGCAGACAAAGTTGTTATGACCCTAATGAAAAACTCTATAGAAGGCACCGATATGCCATTTGATAAGATTGACCTAAGCTTGAAGAGGATGATTTCAACGCTAGCCACACACCGTACCTTTCTTGCGCATCTCTGGAGTGAGTTCCTTTGAAGCGATAGGTGTAGTAGACTTTGAGGTGTCAGATGGAATTTCCTCTCGCACACAAAATCGGGTTAATCTTTTTCGCTGGTCTTCTCTTTCATGTTTGACCGTCACGTGAACTTGAAATGAAAGTGAAAACATTGAGGTAAGGTGGCCGATAATTAGTCAACCAAAGATTAAATTTTGGCCACTGCGCATGTAAAGGGTTTTCTAATAAGAGGTGTTATTTTGAATAAGCCACTATTTCGGTAAATGTCACTCTTAAAGCTGTCATTTTTTGACGTTTGACAAGTGAAAACTACGGCATTTGTAAAAATGGAACGATACGGGCTTCAACAATGTATTGAAATTATTAAAATTCACTATAAAAATGGTGAAAATTTAGCAGAGACGGTTCGTAAAACTCGAACATTTTTGGGTCGTCATGAAGCACTTTATCGGACCGCAATACAGAAATTGGTGGAAAAATTCGAGCTTTTGGGACAACTTAGTGATGTGAAGAATAAAACCCGTGCACGTTACTCAAGAACAGCCGAGAATATTGCTGCTATAGCCGAAAGTGTTGAACAAAACCCAAGTTTGTCCATTCCCCGTCGTTCTTTGGAATTAGACATTCCACAAACGTCATTACACTATATTTTGCATAAAAATTTGGGTCTTAAGGATTATAAAGTTCAGTTAACACAAGAACTTAAGCCGATCGATCATCAACAACGTCGTGTGTTTGCTGATTGGGTACTTGAAATGCATGAAAATCCGGAATTCCATCGAAAAATCATCTTGAGTGATGAGGCCCATTTCCACCTCGGTGGATTCGCCAACAAGCAAAATTGTCGCATCTGGGGCCCGGAAAACACAAGAGTTATTGTTGAAAAGCCTCTCTATACTCAACGTGTGACTGTTTGGTGCGGTTTATGGTCCGGCGGAGTCATCGGACCTTACTTTTTCGAAAATGAGACTGGAGCAACAGTTACGGTGAATGGATTGCGCTATCGAGAGATGATTATTGATTTTTTGTGGCCGGAATGGGATGGTATTGAGCTGGACAACGTTTACTTTTCAACGCTACATGCCACACAAGCAACGAAACCATTAATCTTTTACGGGAAAAGTTTCCGGACCGTGTTATCTCTCGAAGATGTGATCACAATTGGCCACCGAGATCTTGTAATTTATCACCTTGCGACTTCTTCCTTTGGGGCCACGTAAAAGAGAAGGTCTACGCCAACAGCCAAGCTTCAATTCAAGAACTCAAAGATGGAATTCGTGAGGCTATCGAGGACATAGGGCAGCGACTTTGCGATTTGGTCATGGAAGATTTCATGAAAAGGATATGGTCCTGTAAGTGTGGTCGTGGTGGTCATTGGCCTGATGTTATTTTCCACTATTAACGGCATACCTTCCTCTTTATAATGAAATAAACATCCGGTCAATTATATTAAACAAGTTGGGTAGACAGCCCTACGCTCATGTCAGAAGGGTTTTGTACTGAACTTACAAAATGCAGTAACCAGCAACGAATAAAATCAAGAAACATGTCAAAGACGATTTAATTGGAGAAAATGAGAGTCTCGAGGATCATACTTTTATTAAAAAAGTTGAACGAATTTTGACTTCTGAGGTATTTGTTATTGTTATACCCGCAAATATCTCCCTTGATAATTTTTTCATAGGTGTCCATTCGCGAGGGAGGAAATACATTTTTCATGTATTTCCCCCCCTTTGCCCTCACTGAAGTAAAAATTGTCAGTTTAAGAACTGTTTTGTAAAGCTCTCATAAAGAACTTTCATTTGATACTTATATCGGCTACCTTTGATGATTTTCTTATTTCAGGGGCCACTCCCCTGTACTGTAAACATCGATTGATGGCCTATTTTTTCGAATCCTAACATACAGGGTCTGAATAATAAGTAGCCGGACTGACCTCAGGAAATTTTTTATTGGCAAAATATGTACAATTTTTCTTTAGAAATCTTCAAAATAGTCCCCATTGGAGTCGATAACACGCGGATATCGGATTTTCCAATCCCCGAACGCTCCCTGGAAGTCGGCTACCTCGATGCTGTCTAGAGCTCTCGTCGTAGCACATTGGACGTTTTCCAGAGTCCCCTTAAGGTGTCTCTTGATCTTGGGGAACAGGAAGAAGTCCACTGGTGCCATATCCGGGCTGTAAGAACTCTGGTTCAGTTTGCAGTCGATCAAGGATTTCCGAAGCGACAGCAACACGACGGTCCTTTTGCGCAGATCTTCCTCATTCCCAAATCGTTCTTAATAATGTTGTGAACGGTCATCTTATCGATTCCAACCTCATCTGCGATAGCCCAAATGCTCAGACCACGATCGCTGTTCAACACATCACGCACTTTTTGCACATTTGTGTCCGTGTGACTCGTTGATGGAGGACCGACGCGCTGTTTGTCATGGACGTCATCGCGGCTCTCCCGGAAATTTCTGTGCCACTGAGACACTTGCGTTCTGGACAGAGCATCCTCACCGTAAGCCTCTTGAATCATTTGAAGAGTTTCCGTGGCCATTTTCTTGAGTTTGACACAAAATTTGATGCTAACACGTTGCTCGATCGTACGCTCCATTTTCACTCCGACGACATATCTGAGCACGCACTCCGCTCTCGCTCGATGCTATCTCTCCAAGCGCTTGGAGGCAACTGCTGCAGCCCGGTTCCCTTTACCTAGACCCCCACCACCACTACAGCACCAGATACCGATTAGCAGACGCTTTGACGGCGCGGGGCAGGCTCAGTTCCTGTATAATGGTTACAAAGCCCTTTTGCTAGGAGCTCTCTTCTGCCTCCTCGATTTGTTTGCCCTTTATTTTAATGTAATATTCCTTGTTTTGATGCACTGCATGTTAAGATCACGTTGTTAACAAAAATTTATGGATTAAGGTGAATGCTAAGTGGCAAGTAAAATTAACATAAGACTTGTATAACCTATTATTCGACAATAAATCTAGCCGGCCGTACTGGAGCGCATCGAGTTCAATCGAGAACTGTCAGAATCTCTCTCTCGTATGGCAGGAATGATTTTATTTGTCCGATTGCAGAGTTATGAATGAAGAGTTGTGGATTTTGGATTTTCCGGTTACTCAAATGAAGTTGTATTTAAATTTTTTTGTTTTTAGTATAGTGAAAACTACACTCCAAATGCTATTAGCATCTTGAAAATGATTCGGACAGAAGACAGATGATTCAGTTAATGAATTTCAATAATTTTTAAAAGAATTTTTTTCTGCTTGATCACATTTAAATGATATTATTGAATTGAAAACAATAAGTTTGGAAAAAAAGCTTCATGAAACATATTATATAATATATTGGTAGGTCCAAAAAGTATTGAGCCTTTTTTGTCCTTTTTCGATTGAATATTTCTTTTATTTTAAATGGATTTTATTTAAGTACTTATTTTCCATTATTATTGATGACCTTTTGCCATTTTTGAGTGGAGCCATTATTCCATCTGTGTAGAACTTCTGTGATTTATTGGCGAAAAACTTGGTCAAGTGATTTTCACAGCCCTTTTTTAAAGTAAATTTCTTTTCATTAAGGAAGTTTTGCAGAGACCGAAACAAATGGTAGTCTGATGGTGCAAGGTCTGGACTATACGGTGGATGCATCAAAGCTTCCCAGCCAAGCTCTGTCAATTTTTGCCAGGTCATCAAAGATGTGTGTGATCTGGCATTTTCATGATGGAAGACAACACCATTTATATTGGTAAATTCTGGTCGGTTTTTAAATTGATTGTTGCAATCTGGTTAATTGCTGATAGTACAGAGCCAAATTGAGTGTTTGGCCAGGTTCTAGCACCTCATGATAAGCAATTCCCTTCCAATCCCCACATACACACAGCATAACCTTATTTGGTGTCAATCCTGGCTTTGAAGTCGTTTGTGATGATTCACCTTTTTTGATCATGATCTTTTTCAAACGGCATTCTCGTATCCTACCCATTTTTCATCACCCGTAGTGATTTACTTCAAAAATGGCTCAATTTCGTTGCATTTTATTAGCATTTCGCAAATGGAAATTTGGTCGTCCAAATTCATGCGGCACCCAAACGTCGAGCTTCGTTGTATATTCAGCATTACGCAAATGGTTCAAAACTGTTGTGTAATGGATATTCAGCTCCTTGTCAACATCATGACTGCTTATGTGTCGGTCTTCTTCAATTTTTGTAAGATTTCATCGACTTTTTCGGGGTTTTGTCGATCTGAGCGAGGTGCATCTTTGACATCAAAATTTCCAAAACGAAAGCGAGCCAACCATCTCATGGCTATGGCTTTTGATAAAGTATCTTGACCGTAGATACCAAAATTTTTTTACGAGCCTGCGATGCATTCTCACCTTGATCGTAGTGATATTGTAAAATATAACGAATATTTTTAGAAATTTCACTCATTTTTAAATGAATACAACTTTTGACACGAATGACGGAATACAAAACTATCTGTATGAAAATTGTAGACTGGAATGCCACCTTTCAAACGCATATCAGTTTGACTTAATCTGATAAGTATTTCCCGATATATGATAACGAACACCATCTAGTGACAAAAAATACTTTTTAACTATCCAATATATATTTGATTTCAATAAAATGTTAGCGTTCATGATTTGTATGCAGTTATTTACTTAACTATTTATCTGAAATCTTTCAACAGGAGGTGTCATTTCAAATGCATTTTATTTTAGGAACTTTTAACATTGAACTGTCATTATACTAGTGAAAGCTTTACTAGAAGACTTTTAGATACAGATTAGTGTACAATTGCTCAAGGAATTTATATCACAGGATTTTCTGGAGAAGATGTTCTCAGTGATGTAGCTTAGTTATTCATAACGATGAAAATATAATCTACGACCTGTATGCATGTGTACAATGGCAAAGCTGCCTCATCTGGTGCTCTGAAAATGTATAAGAAGTATTAATGTGAGCTCTCCATATAACATAAGCAACCAGTTTTAGTTAATGATAGTCCACGGTGGCGACTGGTTTTGTCGGTCAGAAACTTATGATAGAGATGGTTTAACTTATGATTGAATGGCCCATTTCGGGCCTTCTTCGTTTAGAGCTAGTAAGAGTATCTCATTATATTGATCGAATGTATCGGCATTCGAGAAGATGTAAGGCTCAGTATCATGCTTCAGCCGTGTGTCTGTCTATCCAGCTGCGATAAGTTCTGATTTTAAAGTAGTACGTAAATTAATTGACTGGACTTAAAGTCCATCCAAACGATCACTCAAAAAAATCTCGTTTTCATCAACATGTTTTGAGCTAGGGACCTTCGGCTTACGCAACAAGCACTTTAAATACTTCACCACGCGAACTAAATGAATGATAATTATTCTGAGACGAAACTTACAGCAAAGCAATAGTAAACAAAGGAGCTATTTCCCAAAATCTCTTCAAAGGAGGATTTTTCTACATAATAACAGCAATATTCCGCTGAAACGTGGCTTTTAGCGCCGATCAATTTTTGCTTCTAAAATCGCGTAGGGAGCAAAGGATTCATTATTGATTTAAAAGGTTTCAAATACTGATTCTTTGAGAAATGTAGCAACAATGAAATGAAAATTTTTTACTTATTCTCATAAAAAAATGACAATTTGTAAGATAAATTATCATCAATTATCACAAAAAAAATCGTACTCCATTTTGTTTGAAATGTCACCTCTTGTTTAAGGCCGTAATTTACAGTTTTTTGTTTTTAAGAGAGAAACACAAAGCAAAAAATCGTACAAGTTTAACATACATTGTTTTTATTTTACAATTAACCTCATGATTTCATCACAGGTACCAGCAATTTACAGAACGTTTTCCCGCTTAAATTACTTCGTTTGGAAACAAAAGAAATGCTTAAACTGAATAACACATATACAAATACTTATAACTTTATTTACACTACCTACCTCAACATAAAATGACGTCAATATCAAAAATATATTCACTGTTCATGACCAATTGACTAACAACATACTCTAAAATCTACGGTGAATTTTTTTTTATTTAGATTCAAAAAATAATACTGATTTGTGCACGCTTTTTTGTTATCAACAACTAATAAAATTAATCAATAGATATCAGTAGATATGCTGCCGCGGTTCTGCCTTGGTTTTATCTTGCTCTGGAGCAACTCTTTAAGGAGTGCTCTATTTTTCAGCGGGTCTTTAGCATCTGGCAGACCTAAACTTTGATTCTTTCGATAATCATGTATTACCACTTCAATATTATTATTCGGGCTAGTGTTAGTCTCACTATCAAAATTGGTTTCAAGAAACAAACCGCCAATTCTTGAAGGTCGACGCGAGCGTGGTTTCTGCGGAATGCTATAAATCGTTACTTGATCATTTTCTGTTATTTGAGTGACATCTGAAAATTTCCTATTCTTCCCAATAGCCGGTGAATAGGATTTCGGTTGTGGTAGAAGTTGAGCTGCAGCAGGATCTTCTACACGACTACTTTTTCGCGAAACAGTTTCAATTTGGACTACCTGAGGGGTAGTGCCTTGGACTGCAGTGTCGGGATTATTGAGTAGGGCGGTGCTAGCTTCTTCTTGAGCTGCTGAATCAGTCCTAGATTATAGGAGAGTTGATTTGAGAAAAAATCAGGATGAGAATTTTCAACAGAACTGCAGCATTTTGTCTAAACAGGACTAATAAGCTCGATGATGTTTCCTAGAACAATATTCTAAATGTGCTCTTGCATAAACAGCATATGAGATGGTAATAGGCTTTATATTAACAAAATGGTGACAGTGTGAAAAACATACAACACAAGCAGTTATAGTAGTTAGACACTAGCATGCTAATGAGGGTGTTAATTGCTTTACTAGTTGGTTTAGATAAAGCAAACAATAAATAATATTAAAATAGAAAATTACTTACGTTTCACTGGTCGGCGATTTTGATGATCGATCTGAAAATATTGAGAACATTGCATAAATGGGCTGATGCTCATGACTTTAATACTTTGTAATTTAGATCTTACATTTAGTCATATATTCAATTGAATGATTTTTAAATAGCTCATTATTTTGTTTGTTTTATATCCGCAGGCCAATTTTCTTTTATCTGGAAAAGCCGTCGAGCCTAGCTTATTTTGGTAGCCAGACGCATTTCAACTCGTATGAACAAACAACGGATACCCAAAAAGGTATTAGCAGGGAGAACTGAAGGCCGGAGACCAGTGGGGAAACCGAGGAAACGCTGGTCTGACTCGGTCGACGAAGACAGTTCATCGCTTCTCGGATTTCGAAATTGGAGGACGCGGTCAATGGACCGAGACGGCGCTATTTGCAGGAAGCGAAGGCTCGAGAGGGGGTTATAGTGCTACGAAGAAGAAACCCAAAATAACAATAGCACCTATACTTTCAAATTGAGCTAATTTGGCGCGGTGGCACCCCCTGCGGGACCGATCCAGGCCTCCTTAAACATTTAAAAGCAAAGCAAAGGCGCTAAGCAAGTGAAATAAGTGCCCGCGCCCTTGGAGTGCACTTCAGCATAGCCAATTCTGGCACCTTCAAAGCTCGTGAAGTGCCTAACCATTCACGGCCTATTACCATCTGCCCACGGTAGATGTTTTGGTCAGTGCCTTTGAAAACGAGAGTTCGTCCGGAGACAGGGAAAGGCACCACTAACTTGTGTCTACAAGCCCCAATTAAGCCAATAAACGAGAAACTTGGCTTGCCAGAATAAATCGCTCAACACGTATCCGTGGCGTGCGATTTCGCAGCTTAACTCTCTCATGTCTGTGAGTACTTCAATACCCATTTACCTTCCTGAGCGAGTTTCAGTCATTATATGATTTTAAGAAATAAATTTTGTTGCGAATTCCGGCGTACCGACTTTCTCCCATTCGCAACTTCAAATTGCCGCCGTAACATTCCCACCTTCCTTTGGGCACTCCTACTTTTTCCTCTGTAAATTTATTTATTTTATCAACATTTTTCCATTTTTCCTTTAATTTTTATGTCCCCATCATCACAATCCTACCCTTTTCTCTTATTTCCAGCTACAAAAAAAAAAAAATACTTACTAATAATTTCAATCTTCCCACTAACAACACTCCCTACATTAATTCCCACTAACGAAATTTCATTCTATTCATTTTTCCTAACAAAACTTAATTCCTTCCTTTATACTAACAAATTCTATTCACTAGTTCCCACTAACAAATTTTATTTTTTTTACTAAAGAAAATTCATTCACATTTCTCTTCTAACAAAATTCAATCTCATGCCCAGATACATCGTTGAAGTTGCTAATCTGATGAATAGGAGATCGATAAGGCATAGCTCCATTGGTTGCGTCGCGAGTTCTCGACCGGAGGTCTGCTGGAACCCTGAGTTCAAGTTCCCCCGGGCGCAGGGAAGCACCCTTTTGGGGTATCGGCACAACCAATAGCTTCCGTAATGTATGTGTGACACTTTGCATTCAATCAAGCGCTTCTTGGATTGTGCAAATTGCCATATGTAAAACAATGGATACTATCGAGGTTGTCGATATGGAACAAAGGATGTGTGGGTAGCGGAATCAAAGTGTAATGAACTTCGATTACGTTACCCAGATGCGGCAGCGGTAATTTGAAAATGAAAAGGATTGCGGGATCGGATTGGATGAAGGTGAAATGTGGAATGAAGTCGTTAGGATTGGGACAGTCGGTATTTGATTTGGCAAAAGAAGAGGGAGTTTTTTCGGTTTTTGGTGAAGTTAGTACTTGGCTGGAAAAGATAAAGGAGTTTTTCTGTGCGGGATAATAGTGATTTTTGGGGGTTTCAAAATCGAGAAAAAGGGAGTTTTTGGGGATAGAATGAATAGATTGTTTGAAGTTTTAGTGACGAAGAGTGGAAGGATTGAAAAAGTGAGGGGAATATTGCATTTTGGGAAGAGAGGGGATTTGACTTTGTGTAGTGTGGAGAAAAGAAAAATTTTATTAATTTAAAGTGCGGAAAACGAAAATTGTGCGAGAAAAATAAAGATTTTGCTAATTTGGATTGCGGGAAGACGAAAATTGTTGTCATAAGTTTGGGTTGAAATTTAGTGAAAAAAAAATAAACAAAAAATCAGAAGTGAAACGAATGAATTTAAGAAAACATTACTTACTAGAAATTAAAAGTGAAACGAAAATTTGCCGATATTAGACAGATTGGAGAAATCAATTAGTGCGGATAAAAGTGGCCGTTACGTTTTTCTTTTTTTCTGGTTTAGTGATTCTAAATTACAATTTAATTTTCAGCGACTCCACGCTTCTTTTGCTGTATTGCACCGGGCGCTCGAAGTTCTACGGGGAAAGAAGTGAGTACAATTTTAGCTTTTTTTTCCTTTTTTTAAAACATTATACAATAGTTTGATTATCGTATTCTCTATAGTCTTGAATTATTTTATGTTGGTAGATTCTAAGTTTTGTATATTGTTTCAAATTTCCGAAGGGTTTTTAGTAGTTTTTTTTTAACCGATTTTCTTTTGTATACCTTGGATTTAGATTATAACTTGAAATAAAAACGGCCACAATGTTCTAAGAGAACAATTATTTTTCATTTCTTAATGTGACCTCCCCCTTTCCCATCCTTTCCCCTTTGTGCTAGTTCTTTTATGTAAGGTGGCTCAGCACGAGCAGAGGGCGTCCCGGAAGACCCACAACACGACTGAGCGCTAGCCGGCCTCAGTATGCCACCCCGGGCTACACACCCCTCTGCGAATTCTAAATGTCTGCAACTGCGGTGACTTCCGTGGTTGCACCAATTTTAACAGAGTTATTTGGCGGATAGTTGGTAACCTTAATTCATCCCGGTTCCATACAGTTTGAAAGAACGCCAGGATACTATAAGTATGGTTGTCAATTGTTTCAAAGAGTTGCAGTGCCTTGTCACGTACGTATTTTTCAACCGTCTCAATTCTTAGGTCTTTGTATATGTCAGTGTTTCTAATGTACCATGGAGTTTTTAAGATCTTTCTAATAATTCTATTTTGGAAGGACCAGAGTGCTTTTTTTGTTAGTCTTTGTCGTCTGGTAGAAAACACATCTACCGTATAGTAGCGTCGGTCGTATATTTTGTTTGTACATGGGCAATCAAATTTTTAAGGCTAGGTCTTTTGGATTTAATGAGTGACTATAGAGAGGAGAAAAGTCTAATACAGTATCCTCATTTATTTTGTATGTGTTGTTCCCATGTGAGGCGTCTATCGAATGTAAGTCCAAGGTATTTGGCCGTTGGTGTCCAGTCTATTGTTTCATTGTCAACGATAAGTTCTGTGGAGTTTGTAGTCTTTTCCTTGTGATGAATAGGGCCTGTGTTTTTCAGAATTAATCTTGATTTTCCATTTACGAAAGTATTCCGATAAAATATTTATTGATCGCTGCAAGTTTGAAGTGATGACTCTTGCTTGTCGTGCTGTAATAAATATACAGGTATCATCAGCGTAGAGTGATAGTTTTACTTTTGGAGGCAGAGTGGGAAAGTCTGCAGTAAATATATGGTATAGAACCGGTGAGATGGGTGAGGCCTGAGAAACTCCAGCATCAATTGGTCTCAGGCTTGAGAGTTGTTTGTCAATTCTGACATGGAATATTCTGCCTTCCAAAAAAGAGCGAATAATTTGAGTGAGGTGTAGTGGCATATTGAATTGATGCATTTCGAAGATAAGTGCTGCATGCTAGACTTTATCAAAGGCAATAGCTGTATCAAACATAACTAGGGCTGTTCTGATGTGATGGACCACTCTAACTTATTGGGGTTCAGCAGAGTGTTTAGCTTTGAAGCCAGATTGTACTTCCGGTATAATACCTTTGTCGGGTACAACCTTAATACGTCGATGCAGAACCACCCTTCCCGCAATTTCCGACAGCGATGAGAGGAGACTGATGGGTCTCCAGTTTTGTGGAAATTATGGGTCCTTATGAGCTTTCGGAAAAACAATAAAAACCGCTGATTTCCATATTTTGGGGTACTTTCACATACGGAATATTGCATTAATAATATCAGTAAGCGTTTTTAAAATATTGTCTGGTAGCCAAGAAATCCTTGCGTTTGTAACAGTATCATGTCTAGGTGTTTTATATTTATTGAGTGTTTGTATAATGTTTTTGATTTCACCCAAGTGCGTTTGTTCAAACCTGTTTTCATGTTGAATGTTATCCATTAAGAATCTGTTGACAGAAAATATAATTCTTTCCTCAGTTTCAAAGTCCTCCTAATCTGAAGAATTTTCATGGAATTGCATTTCCAGAGAATCTGCAAATGCTTCAGCCTTACCTGCATCGTATAATTTCATCCCATTCAGACCATGAATAGGTGGCACCACAATTTTACTGTTTGTCCGGAAGTGTTTGGACATCCTAAAAAAATCAGCAGACCTAGGCTCGAGACTCTGCAAAAAGCTCGCCCATTACTTGTTTCGGAATGCCCTTATCTTATCACGGATATGTCATCCGAGTAACTTTAATGCGTAGTGTAGGGTCACCTGTAAACCTAGCTCTCCTCCGAACTAGATTCCTTCTCTTTATCAGTTATTTCATGTTCTGAGGGAGTTCATAAGGATTCGTTTCCCTTCTCGGAGCTATGACCGTTTGGTCTCTTTTGCCTGTAAAATTTTCTAAGTTACGTTCTCAATGGTGTTGTCGATGTCGTCGGCCATTTTAGGTGAGTGAAAATTAGTTTAATTGCGCCTTTAAACACTTTCCAGCTTGTAATTTTCTTTTTCTGCATAGGGATGTCAATGAAGATGTTTTCTATGAGGAAAAGGACTCGTTTGTGGTCGGGAATCTCGCGATATTTCAATGTTCAGTGCAAAGCCATTTCTTAATCCGTAAAGTGTTGACTGTGATGAATGCGTTGAGCTCGGTCCCAGCTTTATTACTCCTCACAGCTCCCTTAAGGCAGTGTGTGGCATTTAGATCTCCTAGCAAATCGCATTTAACGCATCGAGACTGTGCATGACAGTTTCTAGAAGAATGGCTCAACATTGTTGGTAATTGTGGCACATACCCTGGCCCGTACGAGGACGCTGTGCCTCCACGATTCCCATAAGGTTGCAAACAGATTTAATATTGTAAATGTTGGTTTCAGATTTTGGGAGGAGAGCCTTGACTACTTTAGAAAGACCTTCCTTCATTTTAATATAGTAGACTTCTATTGGGTCGAAGCCCTGAGACTGTAAGTCTTTCTTGTTCTCTTCGACTGATGGCAACATTAAGTTGTTTATCCTCCGGAAGTATGTTGGTCTGATATTGTATTTCGTTTTCAGTTAGTGCTTTTGTCAGTCGTCTGTAATCTGTGGGTTTTGTTGGTATGATTTGCATGCCAAGGTAGACCCTTTTCGTGAATGTGTATGAGATGTTTTGTGTTTTCATAATTCTGTTTGGGGCCATTTTGAAGGCTACCGAAGAATGATTGGTACTGTTTTTGGTTCTTGTGTTTTTGGTACAGGTTGTGTCTTTGTAGTGTTCAGCAGTGTTGGTTTTGGTGTCATGACCATGTTTGTAAATGTCGTAGCTGGTTTTGGTGGTGGAATAGTAGAGAAAATCTCATCCTCTTTATCTTTACTGCTGCTCATGCAGTCAACTTTCATCTCACTTTCTAAATTTTCAGAAGAGAAACGACTTTGGAGGTGAAGACGTTCTCACCTTTTGTTTTTTCATCAAAGGGCTGTCTTTCTTAGTTTTCCCTGGTTTTGCAGTTTTTGCAGCTAGCGATTCGTCTTTGTTTCGCTGGTTAGCCAGCTCAGCGTTAGTTTTCGCAAATGTTTCCTGTGTTTACAACAGCGTTACAAACACTTGCTCTAACTTCAGCATAATATCGTCGAGCTGGGCAACGACCGAAGCAATTTGCTCGTCTTAGTCAGATATGTCACGTCCGGCAACCACGCCACCATCCATCGACATCTTGTCCGCCAAAAGGAGACTATCCACTCGTATAAACTATTTTGAATGTTTTATATTATATTGAATTGAAAGTTAGTTATTTGGTGGATATTAAATCCACCAAATAACTATCTTTCAATTCAATATAATATAAAACATTCAAAATTAGGAAAAATAACAAGAAAATATGACTGAAACTGACCCAGGTCAGCCAAAGAATACCAAAGTACTCATCCAGAGTCCCTTGAATTCTTTTATTTGTTTTCAATTGATTTTATTGTCTGCTATCTCTTTCTATCACTTTTTATCGTCTGTCTCTTTTTCTCTTCAGTCTTTTCTATTTTTGTCTCTTTCCCCCTTCTGTCTAATTTATTTTTGTCTCTTTCTGTCTGCTACCTATCTTCCGTCCCTTCCTATCTTCAGCTTTCTATTTCCTGTCTCCTTCTAACTTCATCTTCTAATCTTTAGTCTCTTCTTCGTATGCTCTATCTGTTTCCCATTCTTCTCTCTTGCATTCACTATCTATTCATTGACTATTTACCCTACTTTCACTGTACAGGGTGCGGCAGCATAACTTCCTTTTTTGAAATGCCCGACCTTAAAGTGCTAACTGTTATAGCGCGGCGCTAGTAGTCTCATTCGAGAGAGGTGATTTTAAAGTTTTGCTCATCCCTTGGTTAGTCGCTATCATGCGTTGGAACAGTGCGGAGCGTGCATTTACCGTTGAAGCGTACTTTTCGAACGGAAAGTCGGTGATTGCAACCCAGCGTGCCTTTAGACGTCACTTCAACGTCGCTCCGTTAGGCCGTGTCCCGGACCGAAAATCAATTCTTTACTGGGTTAAATCCTTTCGGAATACCGGAAATGTGACGCGAAGAAGAAATGAAGTCCCACGGCCCGTCAGATCACGTGAGAACATCGAGGCAGTAAGAGCTTCAATGTTGCGATCTCCGCGGCGTTCTGCGCGGAAGCATGCGTCTGCCATTGGGATATCTGATCGTTCTTTACGGCGAATTCTTCACAATGACCTTCATTTCCATCCCTACAAGTTAGCAACTGCGCAGGAACTCTCCGAACGCGACTTCGATTCTCGAAGAAATGCATGTGAAGCGCTTCTCGAAAACGTCCCTGAAGACGCGATTGTGTTTTACAGTGATGAAGCTCATTTTCACTTGAATGGATACGTTAACAAACAAAACATGCGCTATTGGGCTGCCAACAATCCTCGAGAACTCCATCAGAGGCCTCTGCATTCGCCAAAAGTGACTGTTTGGTGTGCCATTTCATCAGTTGGGATTGTTGGTCCATGGTTCTTCGAAGAAAATCAGTTGACAGTAACAGTCAATTCCAATCGTTATGTGAGCATGCTCCAGGATTTTTTTTTGCCACGACTTGATGAAATGGACTTAGGGGACATGTGGTTCCAACAAGACGGAGCAACAGCTCACACTTCAAGGGCATCAATGGCCGTTTTGAGGGACCACTTCCCAGAGCGACTAATCTCCCTCAGTGGAGGTTTGCAGTGGCCAGCGCGCTCCCCCGATTTGAGCCCATGCGACTTTTTTTTTGTGGGGTTTTTTGAAATCCCGCGTTTACACCAATCGCCTAAGGACCCTGGAAGACCTGAAAGCCAACATTCAGGAAGAAACGGCCAACATACCCATCGCTATGCTCGAAAAAGTGATGAGAAACGCCAGAATTCGGTTTGCTCAGTGTATAGACAATGGAGGACGCCACCTTTCAGATATGATATTTAAAACCGTGTGAGATAAAACTTTACATGTCAAACAACAGTATAAAAAAAAAATAAAAAACAAGTACCGCTGAAAATTTGTTTTGTTGAATTTTGAAAAAAGGAAGTTATGCTGCCGCACCCTGTATAATCATTGATTGCAGGAGATGTTGACTCGTCAACATCTATACTTTTAAAATTCAAATCTACTTCACTGCTACTAGTAAATCACTCACAACCTTACAGTATACGCGACTTAAACCTTCACTACCCTCTTATAAGGCAACCAAAAGTTGCTTCAAAGAAAAGAACATCCAACCACTTTCCTCCATTTCTAGAGCACGGGAACCTTTCATAAGACAGCCTAAACTTCCTCTTATAAGGTAATCTTAAATTGTAGTCAATTATTTTGTTTATTTGATATCCGCAGGTCAATTCTCTTTTTTCTTGAAGAGCTTCGGCCCTTGCTTCATTGAGCGAGCAGACGCGTCGGCTCCTTTGACACTCAAGAGGACTCAAAGCATTTGAACGCATCTGCTCGCCCAATAAAGCAACGCCGAATAGCTTTCAAGAAAAAAAACTTTAATTCCTTCAAGGGGAAGAACTTTAGACCACTTTCTTCTATTTCTAGAGCACGGGCATGCAACCACTCTTGTAGTCTCCTAATCCAATCTCTTTCATAAGGTGAACTTAAAATTTCTTCAAAGGAAAGAACTGGTGACCACTTTTTTCCACTTTTAAACAGAACGCAATCATCACATAAGAATTAAAATTTTTAAGGCTTTAAGCTGACTCCGATCTTATTACGAAGAGGACCAGCAGGCCGAAGTAGAGCACAAGGCTAAAGAAGCGCTGGGGGCTAAATCTAAAGGGCACGTGAAGATAGCTCCACCATCACAAATCAATAAAAAAATGGCGTCTAGTCTCTTCGAAGGAGATTGGGATAAAAGAAGATGGGAAGAAGCACTTGCTGGGCGCGGATCACCAGATCAGTGGTTTCAGATAGTTGTGACAAAAGGAGCGAAGAAAGCCGCAAAGAAACTGCTTCAAAAAGTGCCAGAAAGCAAAGTTCGCACGGACGCCCAACAAGAAAACAGACCTGATGCGAAACAGGAGAGAAAGAAGCTCCAACGAAGACCCCGGGAGCAGGCACTGCTCGTAAAGCCCCAGGATGGTTGATCCTACGCGGAGGTGCTGCGGGAGATCAGGGGAAACGTAAGGCCCGAAAACACCAACACTGTCATTAAAGCAGTACAACTAACGCGGTCTTGCCACATACTGGTCGAATTCGGAGCAGAGGCCGACAATAGGGAAGCATTCTGCGACGCAGTAAAGAAATTCCTCAGCAAAAGTGCAAATATAAGCCTCGCTCGAGTCGATGGCAACTGTAGAGATAAGAGACATTGACTGCATCACTGATCTGGCCAAGGTAGAAGAGGCCATCAAAATGGAGTTCTCTACAGTGGGCAGGATCAAAGCGAGGCTAACATCAGAAAACCATAGGGGACAACACATGGCCATAATTGACTTGACCGAATAGGACGCCGAACAATTTCTGAGTGAGGGCAAAGTACGAATAGGGTGGATTGTCCACAGGATACGGCGAAGAGCAGCGTCTTTTCAATGTTTCAAATGCCTTGGCTGTGGTCACACTGCACAAGTATGCAAAGGACCCCATATGAGTTCCCCATGCAACAAATGCGGTGAAATGGAACATAAAAGAAAAGAGTGTACGAAGGAAGCACACTGTCTTCTCTGCAAGAATGCGGATCCAAGACCTGATTTTGGACACGTCTTCGAATCAGAAAAATGCCAGATTTTCCAGAAAGCCCTAGCCAAGGTAAAATCAGAACTTCGATGACCCGCATCCTGCAGCTAAGGCTGCACCACAGTTCAACCGCCCAAAATCTGCTGCTGATGTTTGCGAGGGACAAGCCGATGTTATGCTGCTGAGTGAGCAACACCATGATGAAAATTTGGCATCATGAATCCTGATGAAACTGGTACTGCCGCCATCTGGGTTTGAAATAGTGATTTTGAGGCGAAGAGCTGTGGACAGGGGATGGGTTTGTGTAAGTTCAGTGCTCAGGGACCAACTTCGTTAGAGTGTACCTTACGCGAAACGAATCGATATCATCTTTCCAAGCTAAGCTTAACGCTTTGCAGGGTGGTGTCTTGAGCGCAGATGGAAACGTGCTCGTTGGGGGGACTTCAACGCTAAATCAATCGAATGGGGCATGCTTCAAACAGATCCACGGGGAAAATGAATCCTAGAAATGGTGGCCAGGATGGCGCTCGTCGTACTAAACACCGGAAATACGCTGACTTTTCACCGTATTGGCTGTGAAGGAACCATACCGGACGTGACATTCGTCTCGGAGTCCTTAGTGATCATCAGTGCATTCTGCTTGAGACTGATATCAAGTAGTTCGTCGAAGTGCTCACAGAAGGTGAGCCACTGCGGGGAGATTGGTAGGGGGCGCAAGAGCTGGTAGCCCACGACGTGATTTACTCAACTATGAGCATCATCACGGCTGCTTGCAACGCCTCGATGCCCCGTCGAAAGCCCCGGCACGGCAAGGCCCCAGTGCACTGGTGGTCAACTGAAATCGCTGAAAAGCGAAAGGAGTATCACAAGCTTCAGCGTGAGGCTCAACGGGGACAAAACCGTGAGGAGACATGCAACCAGGTGCCTGGAAACGCATTCGAAAATTGATTAACAACAACAAGGCTCTCTGCTGGCAAGGTCTAGTGGATAATGTGAACGAAGATCCGTGAGGCCTTGGCTACAAGCTAGTTATGCGGAAGCTTGGTGCCCTACAGAAAGGAAGGAAGGATGGACGTGATAGTGCGGGCACTCTTCCCCGCCATCCCGTCCGTATGGACAATGTCCATAATGAAACAGCAGTCAAGGGTCCACTCTTCACACAGCCGGAACTATAAGATGTAGTCCTTTCACAGAAAGCGAGGAAGGGTTCAGGTCCAGGGGTTGCAGCTTGTCTGTCACCATTGTCCTGACTTGCTGCCCAGCACATCCAACATTCTATGGGATGGGGTTTTGCTGGTATGATGGAAGGTGGCAACGCTTGTGCTGATCAGCAAGAGGAAGAAAAATCCCGGATCGCCGTCTGCATACCGCCCGTTATGCATGCTAGACACTGCTGGGAAATTGTTAGAGAAACTCGTCAAAGGAAGACTCACTGACGCGACTCGTGCTGCCGAGGCCCTATCTCCTCGGCAGTACGGCTTTTGAGCAGGACGCTCGACCATTGATGCGATTGCAGAGGTGGTGAGTGCAATCTTAAAGGCAGAGGCATATATTCACCCCAAGCGCCTTCAACTCCGCTAGGTGGGTGGAAACCCCTTTTCAAGTTCCAGAATATCTGATGCAGCTTTTGAGGGATTACCTGAAGGACTAGAGCTTGCTCTGCAGCACTACACAATGGATGGAAGTTACATCCAGTCTTGCTCAGGGATCTATCCTTGGTCCAGACCAGTGGAATATGTCTTACGACGGGCTACTGAGACTGAAGATGCCAGATGAGTCACGCTTGATCGGCTATGTGGATGATGTAGCGGCTCTAGTCGCTGGACGCACCATTGAACAAGCGCAACTTAGGCTAGGTATCCTAATGCGCCGAGTGAGAAACTGGTTTACTGCTCGAGGCTTCAGTTTAACACTAGAGAAACCCAATTTGGTCATCTTGACAAAAAAGAGAATTCCTAGAGTGAGGATGATCAGTATTGGCGACTTACTAATTGAATCAAAGCCATCGGTGAACTACCTGGGGCTACTGATCGACTCGAAGACGAGTTTCTCTGTGCAAATCAGTGCGAAGGCTGAGAAAGCTGCTTCGGGAGTATCGGCTCTGAGTCGACTTATGGCCAACGTAAGGGGAGCCAACCCATAAAAAATATGCCTTTTGATATAGTGTTACTGTACGGAGCACAAATGTGAGGCAGCGCTTTCAGTAAGGAGGTATACCGAAAACGCTTGAAACAGGGACAGCTCTAGCCGGAAAGTATGGTCGCAGTGATGATTGACAAATGGAACCAGGTAGCACATTATGTTCGGGCATTCCTAAAATATAAAAGAGACTCACAGCTACCGCGGACGTCGAAGCTGGGGGATCGCTTGTCTGGGAATCCCTCTTCGCCTCACCCCTCCCGTTAGAAGAGAGATCCACAGCTCCAAGGCTTTCTCCTTATTTTTATTTTTTAAGTAAAGGATAAAATTATCATTGTTATCTTGCTTAACATTACTTTCAATACTTTCTTCAACGTCCATTTCTTGTTGGAGTCTGTCCAGTGCTGCATAGTAGTTTTGGCTGTCGTTAGCGTCTCCAGCACTTAGTATTTCTTCTGGGATGGCTTGTTTGACAGCTTTCTTCGCCTTAGTTTCCGTATTTATTGGCCTTACCGGTTCTGCATCTTGAGGTTTCATCCTTCTCTTGTATATATCTTCGAGGGTTTTAGTCGTAGTTTCAGTTCTTGATTTTCAGCTAGAAGTCGAATCACTTCTTGTTTGTCTTCATCTAATTGAGTTTTACGCCCAGGTTACTCATGTGTCTTCTTTTATTGACGATTGCCGCCAATTTCGTATTGCTATGACTTAACTGCTCTTCCTCATCTAAAACTCTCTTAATACTATTGATATAAATGGTGACAGCACAAACAAAACACTATGTTGACAAAAGATAGAACAAAAAATCGTTGTAAGGATAAAAAATCTATGTTTTATTCTATTTATTTATACCATAAAATAAATCATATTACAATTATATCAATACGATCATCATTCGAGGGGGGTGGTGGATGAAAAACAGCAAATTATTTTTTATCATTACTAATAATTATAAAGTTCATGTTTTCTTCATCATTTCTTTAATAATTATTTTTGTTTTTTGTTTTTATCTTTAAATTATTTATTTTCACCGACAATCTTAAGTACAAATACAATAATATTACACGGTTGTATACAATGTCAAAAAAATATTTATATTTAATAAAACAGTATACAATAATAATATACTTACAATTTAATTATTTTTATTTATATTTTATGTTTTTTTCTGCATATATCCTTCGGTGTTTTTTATTATCATAATAATTTTCAATATATAATTAACATTCATTGAGTTGATCTTAATTATTATTGAACAATTGATTTCATAGCTAACTACTATAGATGAGAATAAGAAAAAATAAAAGTCGGGTTGAGTTGGAGAGGAATTTGAATTGTGATTGGAAAGTTTCTTTAAAATCGTAGGATTGTCTTTTGATTATTGAAATATGGTATGTGATTATGTATGATCCAATATATGACCCTCTAAAGGTATGTTCGAAAACCTGATGCTAGTTTTTCAATTCGATTTAAAATTGAGCACTATGAGAGGTTTGATCTGACACAAAAATGAATGGAGCGTAATTATCTTCCATGGCACGACAGCTCAAATTATATCGTTAATTTTTGGTTGATAGAAGTGTTTACAGAAGGGACAACGTTAAAATTTAAATATGATTGATTTAATTGGACCGAGTATTGGTATTTACTTTAATATAGTAGGACTATTTATTTTTGAATTGAAAAATCTATTTGACTATATGGTAGAGAGAGTTTTTGATTTTTAAGTAGGGTTGTGATGATTTAAAAAAAATATATATATGGGAAAAAATAATTTTTTTTTTCTGGCATCGGAAGAATGTACGAATGATAAAATAACAAACGATTTGTACTCATATTTCTTTTCTGTTTTCTTTTGTAGGAAATAGAAAATAAAAATTGATAGTTAATATTAATAGTTATGAATTAAAAATTATTTAGTTCATTACTTCATTTTAAAAAGGATCGTTTTTTTATTTTTTATAAACACTTAACACTAAAACACGATTTATTATTTTTCTTTAGCTTTTACTTTTCTCATAAAATCTTTGAGATGTACTTATTTTATAAGATTTATTCGATTTAATTATTACAATTTAAAAATTTTTTTTTATTATACAATATATATTTTTAAAATGAGTAAAATTAGATTGATTTCTTTTAAATTGAATAAAAAGGCAGTTTTATGTCAGTTTTAAATATAATTTGTATTCATTTTTTGTTTTTGACCTTAGGGTTGAGTTTTAAATGCAATTTTTTTGAGATTAGTTTTTAAATTTGAACCACAATTCATTTGATTTCCTGGTTAAATTTTTTAACGAGACTGCCTATGTGGTCTGAGTTTCGAATACTTTTTTTCATTAGCAGTGCCAAATGCACAGTTTTATGTCAATGAGACTAAATACAAACAAAAACTGTATAGAGAGCAATTTAAGGACGGTTTATTTGTCATGGAATGTGATTTTTTCGATACTGTTGCGTTAAGGTAATATACTCTTTGAGTCGTGAGATGTGCAAACACTGGGTTAAATTGCTCCCCTTGTTTGATTGGTAATTTAAATATAGGAGTTCTAGATTTATTTCGATTTTCTTAAATCATGAATTATTGTTTCTTGTTTCTGTGAGATTTCATGTCGTCCTTTACTTGGAATTTAATTCGAAAATGTGCTTTGTATGGTTTATTAAGGTTGGGAATCGATATAAAAGCAATTATTAAGTTTCCTAAATTGGTAGCAAAATAATTTTGATCAGCTATTTGGCGTAGTAGTCGGTGTGGTCTGGTGGTTAGAGCATGAGACGCATAAGCCGAAGGTCTCAGGTTCAAATCTCGTTGGTGAACAACGTGATTTAGTTCAGGGGATTTTTCGGACAGACTACGAGTGTTCAGTCAGATCATATCATAGCTGAGCAGACACACAG
This sequence comes from Odontomyia ornata, assembly GCA_963969285.1. Lineage (NCBI taxonomy): Eukaryota > Metazoa > Arthropoda > Insecta > Diptera > Stratiomyidae > Odontomyia > Odontomyia ornata. Next base: position 37,046,928 of record OZ017740.1, read on the forward strand.
GAGCATGGTACTGACCAATCCAACTTCCGAAAAAGAAAATCAATACGGTCATGAAAATGAGATACTCTAACTATCTCTAAGCGAAGGCCCGAGAGGGGCTGTAGTGCTAAAAAGAAGAAGAAGCTATTTGGCGTGTCAGAAGACGTCGCAAGTTGGCTATGTGCAACGAATGGAAAAACAATAAATACTCGCATTTGACCCGATTGGAAGATGAATCAATACAACTGGAGGACCCGGAAAGAGCTGCAGTGCAACGGGGGGAAAACGATTTATGGCTTCAAGCCTCTTCTACGTGCAATTTTTAAAACTATCATATTGGGGATAAAAATATGCTATTTGCTAAGCCTCACTCCATAACTTGCACTTCAAACTTTGGTCTCAAAGTTCCGAAACTTACTGCCTTGGCTACAATTGAAGTCAAAGAGCATAAGGCTGGGCTCCCATTGTGCTTTTTAGCCGCGTTGAAAAAATCGGTTTTTGAAATTGCACCTGTCTATGTGTAAGCGCACCTACAGAGGTTTTGGGACAGTCCACACACACCAGCTTACTACCTTACTCAAATAGGTAAATCCAGCTTTTTTAAATGGAAACGACGTGACGGCGAACGAAAAAAAAAAGTTGAGACTTAAGTCCTCATAATTTCCTAACGAGCTGGCTGCACACTTTGGAACAAACTATGCCATTAGCTGCGCCTCAAAAGTTTCCCTAAGTCTCAAAAATTTTCCTAGGTCTCGAAGCGACCATCGATAGCTCAAGGGAAAATATCGTATATGGAAGATTGGAGATGCGTTCTTGGTCTCGGGATGAAACAGGTTCGGATGTAAATCTCCTGTACGCTTGTCGTATGGCCGGTGATGAAATGGGTCCAGTGACAGTAACAAAATTATTATCGTACGGAAAATGAGCATAGGTATAATGTTGGGTCACATCGACCTAAAGGTTCGGCCACATTGCGATTCGACTGTCGTATCCAGCGAATTTTAGACGCAAATATGAAAACACTGCGACAAGATTTGCAAAGGAAATTCAGGCATGCGTAGAACTAATATGCTCATTTGAAGGTATATCTTTGCCAGGAATACATGCGCTTACCCATTTGTGCGATATACAAGAAACTTCCATGCATGTCGGCGTCAAATGTCCAAATGATATGCGCCTGCCCGAGTATCACAAAAACTTCCTACTAAACTGGTTTTAGGAAAAATTGCAAATTCCTGCGACTGCCGACCTGGCCAGAATTGTCGCAAATCACAGTGTGCGCGCTTCCATTTAACCATGTGTAAATTGCGACAGTAGTGCGACTAGATAGTCGTAGTCTGATCCATCCCTAAGGAATAAGCCATATGGTAGCAATTTGAATATGTAATAGTCGGCCTACTTTGGACAAGCTCCAAGAAGCCTTCGGCAAATGCAAAGCGTAATGCAAAGTTTTCGTGCAATTTGAAAGGCTACTGTACAATTTTTTTTGTGACTCTGTATCGGCCAGAAAGTCATCTGGTCTATGAATGGCCTGGGTAGAATTAAACGTACTGGCCAGCGGGTTCGATATATTTGTCCCGCCGGGGCGGGGCTGTAAACACAAGAGCCCAGAGACGGCAAAGATTTACTTATTAGTAAGAAAGGGGTTATGATGGGAAAATAAAGCACATTTTCCACACCGTCCACGGACAGCTAAGCTTTGAGAAGTAAACAAACTCCTATTCATTCATTTTGGAAGGCATTAATAACTGAACGGATGTAAGAACTGATATAATTTTTACATCACAAGAAGCGCTATTATGTTCTCCGCGGACTGTCTGTTTCAGTGTTGAAATTAGTCTGTCTGTTTCAATGTTGAAATCCGTCTCGAAACGGGACAAAACCTCTTCATATATCGCCATATAAATTTGTGAAAAAAGCCGGCCTATATATGGTCATGTATGCGATAGTAAGCGCTGCTACTCGTAGCATATGTCTTCTACATTATATTCGTTCTGCATTCAACTAAGCGACTAGTTGATAGACGTCTCAAGCATGTTGGCTGTAGCATCTGGACTACAGGGTTTGTCCGGAAAATAATAGGACTGATTTTCTTTCGCCGCGACTGTACTTCGGAGCGCGCCGCGACTGTACTACGGAGCGTGCGCGCACCGACTGGATTCGGTAGAGGGGGTTCCTAGCCAACGAAAGAGCGGCTAGTCAGGCAGGCTTTTTCGCGCGACGTGTTTCCGTGAGTGCTGCAAGCCGAAAATGCAGTGTTCGTTGGAGCAGAGGTACGCAATTAAATTCTGTGCGAAACTCGGTAAATCTGCGACAAAGACGTTTGATATGATGAAGCAGGCCTACCCAGATGATGCTTTAGCAAGAAGTGGTTTGTTTCGGTGGCACAAGGCCTTTTCGGAGGGCCGGGAAGAGGTCGCCGATGAAGACCGTGCTGGAAGACCTTCGACAAACACCGACAATATGACTCGTGTACGCGAAGTTTTGAACTCAGACCGTATTCGTTTAATTGCCCAGATGTCAAATTTACCAAAATCTGTGCTTCATGACATTGTCACGGAGCATTTGAACATGCGCAAGTTGTGCACGAAGAAGGTCCCAAAAGTGCTCATTGACGACCAGAAATTGCGGCGAGTGGAAGGGTGCCAAGAAAATTTGAACATGTATGAAAGTGACCCCCATTTTTTTAAAAACGTCATCACAGGTGACGAGTCATTGATCTTTCAGTATGATCCCAAGACAAAGAAGTAATCTTCCGAGTACCACACGACAGTGTCTCCTCGCCCAAAAAAGGGAAGAATGAGCAAATCCAAAGTGAAAACGATGTTCATTGTCTTTTTTGACATCAAAGGCATCGTCCACCATGAATTTGTTCCTCCTGGACAAACCGTCAACGCCAAGTTTTACGTGGAAGGGCTCAAGAGGCTCAAACGAAGGGTCAAGCGGGTCCGACAAGACATCGCAGCCAACTGGAAGTTGTACCACGACAACGCCGCGGCTCTCACCGCATTTCTTGTGAACAGCTACCTGACCAAGGCCGGCATCCCAACGCTCCCACAGCCGGCCTACAGCCCAGATATGGCCCCCCTGACTTTTTTTTGTTTCCTCGCCTGAAAAGGCCGATGAAAGGGAAGAATTTTGAGACGACAGAGAGGATCCAAGCAGCTTGCACCGCGGCTCTCAAGTCGCTGTAGGTGCTAAGGCACGATTTTTAATCGCACGATTTTTTATACGCACGTTTTTAAATGGCTTTCAAAAGTTAAAATCTATCTGAAGAACTTGTTTTTGATTCAGTGACAGCCTGTAGTATTTTCATATTGCCTTAATTGATCATTGAGTTTAGAGCCTACATTGATATTGCAAAAGTTAAGATTTAAAATTGCATTTTGTTGGGTACTAGATACCAACGCAATCATTCCGTTTCAACGTCCTTTAATCCCTAACACTAATATAGCTCAGCCCTACTACTACTTAATTTCTTTGTACCCGTTTAGGCTCAGTCTGTGAATCAGTCCCCCTGTAATCGGGGCAAAATATCGAATCCGCTGGCCAGTACCTTTAACTTTACCCAAGCCAATTTATCGACTGGAATTTTTATCTCGTCAACTAACAAACTTAAAAAAGAAAGATAGGGAAGAAAGAAGTGAGAGAGAAAAAAAAGATTTATATATTAATCAAGTTACATAAGAGGAAAAAAACGGGTGAGAAAGATCTTCATAGTCATCAAACAGCATTGGACTTTGCGAACAGCTTTATCTCAACAAATTTTTGATACTAGAAGGTCAACAGTAGTCCGCGTGGTGTAGTGGTTAGAGCACTCATCCCGTAAGCCGAAGGTTCGTGGTTCGAGTCTCGTTGACGACAACGAGTTTTAATTTGAGTGAGTCTTCGGCCGGACTACAAGCTCGCTTAGTTATCATAAGTGTTGGTTTAAAATCAGAACGTATCGCAACTGGATGGACAGACACACGGCCAAAGCGTGGTACTGATCATGTCACCTTGTGGAGTGTCGATACACTCGATAAAGATAATGAGATACTCTAACTCAGCCCGAAAGGGGCTGTAGTACTAAAGCACGAAAACAAGAAGGTCAACATATAGACTAACAATTTGTGAATAGTTCTGCGGTTATAAATTTTGGAAAGTTACAAGAAGTTGGTTACCTATAACGAATGGATGATTGTCAAACGACTTGAAAGTTCCAGAAATCGCTGGTGTATAGTAACTCTCGCGATATTAATCATCTTTGCTTGGAATGAGAGGCAGTGATCGATGGACCTTATCCGTAAAGGATGCTGCCTCGTAGGCAGCCAAGTTTGAAGAAGGGCTTTAATGGTTCCAGAATGATAAAGGATCACAATAACTTGATTTAGACCGTTTAAACGTTGGTCAAACGATCACAGTAACTTGGTTTCAGATCTCAGGTGTCATACAGACTTAAGACTCACTAAGAGAGGTTACGTTCGAGGATTTATGTGAAGATCGCGGTAGGAAAAAAATGGAACTAGGAATTCCGAGGGTAAGGCGGTCGATATGTATTGAGGATTTACTAAAGGAACAGGTACCGTTTATGGTCCTCCGTCGTTGTAGGACTGTGAATGTCAGTGCGGATATTTTCAACCGTAGAAATGCAGTGAATTTCAGGGAAATCCACTAGAAGCAAGGGGGGAAATTTTACGGTTGAACTTTGAGATTCCATAGTGTTTGTGGGTGCAGCGGAATTTAGTAGCGATCTGGGTAGCTTCGGTTCCTCTGTTGTAGGAAAACCCGAATTTGTGTTGTGGCGGAACACCCGAGCTCGTTCCGCGGGGAAGTTTTTCTCTGTAGGCGATTCTCGCGGCTAAGTGACGGCGAGCCCAAAAATTTTCCTAATTGTAATTTCGCTCCGGACGGTCGTCTTCTCGTTCGGACGACCCCTTGAGAGGCTCGAAGAAACGAACGAGTGGCGCCCACGCCCGTCTTCGGGTGAGTTAGTCTGGGTCGGTGGAGCCTCCGCCGGCGTAGCCCCAATAAAGCGGTGGGCAGTTAGGGAATTGGAAATATTAGGTAATACTCGTATGTGATATCCTGAATTTAGGCTTCCATGCTTATGTAACAAAGTCTGAAGAAGTTAACGATTGGGCTGCCAGTTTTTTAAAGATGATGCGGATTTTTGACTATTTTTACAAAATGCTCAAAGCTTTTTACTTGAAATTCAAATGGCGAAATATACATTTATATGGTAGGCACACACAACAATTTAAATTAAAAATCATGTCTTGTTTAAATTAAAAGTCCTTAACTGTCACTTTCAAATCAGAATCTATAAAGAACGCTAAGTATTTCCCATCGTTTCGATTAATTTGTTCGCTATTTTGCTTTTTTTTAAGATCAAAAATTGAATATATATCAGCAGTGTTTTAAAAAACGTATTTAAAAAATAAATGCTTTTATATGGATTCCGAACTCTATGCAAATATTCCTACCTTCATCTGTTTGTTACTTCTATTTGATTGTTTCAGTCAATAATTCTACAATTTGTGACATGTTTTTATAATTACATGTAAAAATCAAAGCTTCAACAGAATGTTTTCATATTTTGAAAGTGAATTTTCTCTTTCGAATTGTATTTTTCGCTCCTATTTTTCTTATAAAATAATCTTGAATATATTTTGTCATATTTTTTGCAAATTATTGGTAGGTCGTATTAATATTCTTACTATAACTTGAATTTGTTACTAAAACAAGAATCTATAATTTAATTTTTAAAAAAAATTCATCAATATCTATAATTTTCAAAATTAAATATATTTTTTGTAATTTTATTTTACCGTTGTCATGGATTAATATGAAAATAAGCTGATCATATGAAAAATTGAAAAATCCATTTTGATTTATTTAAAAGCTCTTCAATATCAATCATTCGAGAAATCTTCTATAAATATATATTCGAGATAATCATTTAATATATATCTTGTTTAAATAATTTTTAAAAATATTTTTTGTTTTTTTTTCTCTGGTTTCATCATTGAAAAAAATATATTTAAAAAAAAAACATTTGTTTTTTTAAACGGGTGTATTAGTTTTTAAGTCTTTTCCATTATGATGGCCATTCACAGCAGCTTTTTTCATTTCTGCTTTTATTGGTTGATCTAATTTATCTTTGACTGGTGGTGTTTCATCGCCTGATTGTTGGGTTGTATCAATATGCTCTTCTGGATCATAAACAGCCTTTCCATCAAAATCATCATTCAAATGTGGATTGATTTGTGCTTCCGAATCCGGTCCAATATCAGTGTTGAGTGATGCTCCTGTAACAACAACAACAAGAACTAACTTTCGTGCTCAACATATTTTTTGTTTGTTTTGTAAATTTTAAAGTTTAATTTTTTCTATAGCTACTAGAGTATATGGTTCCCCTTTTTTTTAAATTAAAGGAAAAAGCGAAATAAATAAAAGCTTAGCGATTGTTTTGTGGAGTTGATTGGAATTTTTTTGAAATTATTTTTCAAAGTTCTTGTTAGTATAAAAATGAGGATTTTGTTAAATTCAAGGAAACTTATTTAAGATCCTACTAATAAGTGATGAATATTTAAGGTTCATATTGTTATTAAAAGGATAAGTGTCGAGTTGATGAAGGTTAGCTCTTGTCGTTGTTGTGCTTTATGTTTCAATTTTTGACTTAAACCTAGAACGTCAAATCAGCGGACTTGGCTTTTGAGGTCCTTCAGCGAAAAAAAGAAGAAAAAAGCACAAAAAATACATAAAAAAACAAAACAAAAATAGCATACTTCAGTCGGTATTGACAGTTTCTCCTTTCAAGAGGTGCATTAGTGCGAACATTTTTTTAAGAAGTGCTTTCGTGAAGGTGATATATAATTGGTATATTTCTGGATATAATATATTTTTCAATGCGGTAAAACGTGTTACTTCAAGAGCTGTGCAAGTTCATCATTAACAGCTAATACTGAACGTTCAATTATTAGTAGTTTTATCGAAAAACTAAATAGCAGCTAATGTTAATTTCATACCAACTGCCAACAGCGAGGCATCGCAATACAAGCATTGCATTAGCAGCCGCATATATGCTAGCAATGCCATTAACATTGGTAACCACATTAACGTTAGTGACAGACAATATTGTTACATGTCCAAACAATTCTGGGAGCTTCTGTCGCAATTGTTGTCGCAAGTATTAATAACATCATGATCAATACTGATTGAAAAGTAAATGAATGTACTCGAAAGCATAAGAATCGACCAAGTAGATCCATGATAAATATCTGAAAGTGACGTCACTGCGGGTATTCAGAATTGTTCGAATATTGCAAGTAGCTCTCGTCAGAACATTCACCAATATACGAGAAATGGATTGAATGACTAGAGACTCTATATAAACCCGAACTGAATGAATGGGGGAAGAGTAATAGTAACAAGGCGATAGTAAAAACTGCCATAAGGCGATATTGATTGATAGTGAAGTAAACGTTTTTCGTGATATATTTGACATTAGAAGCATAAACTGATAGGACAAGTGAAAAGTAAACTAGAGTGTGTGTAATTATTTTGCATTCTTAGCAAATACTCGTAAACTATTTTAACTTAATTTGAAAGATAGTGCATTTTCACTTTCCTGGGACAATAAACTTATTGGCTGTGAACCGTACACGCGACAGTGGTGTCAGAAGTGGGATTGAAAATTTTGAAAGTGAAAACTTTTAAACATTTTTATCGTGCACAATAGTGAAATGTAACGTGGAAGCTGGTGAAACAAAAAAATAATAAAAATACCACGAAGCTTACATTCAAAAATTAATGGATTGACCATGTCGGAGCTTAAGAGAGGAGCAGAAACGCCAAAATCAAAGCAACCAGAAAATGCGCTGATGCAAATGTTGATGCTGATGCTACAAGAGCAGCGACAACAGCCATCCTGTTTAACTGCGAAGCTAAATGAACAGTCATCCAGGTTAACTGCGAAGCTAAATGAACCATCATCAAAGCTCGACCAGAAGCTGGACCAACAAGCATTCGAAATCAAGTCAGATTTGCAAAAACAGTCAACTGATTTGAAGGTTTACTAGGTCGAGGAGAAGGCCAGCCAGTTCGAGGAGAAAATCAACCACGAGATCAGCCAAGTTGAGAAGAGAATAAACTACAAGATAAAAAAAAGAAAAATAAATTGGAAGCAGCGAAGGCAATTTGCAAGCGAAGGCAGTATGCAATGTTGGTGGAAGACAAGTCTATGTCAATCAAACGATATCACTGGATTAAGGGACATGGTCAACACAACCAACCAGCTTATTGCAAGTGTATAGTTTTCATCTTAAACAGCAAGCTCGATAAGGAATCAAGGTCTGAGTGGCAAAAAAACATCAGCGGAAGTAAGGAAGTGCCAACACTTGAAAAGTTCATGATCTTCTTAACCCAACGATTTACAATGTTACAAGCCTCTTCAGCGAACACAAGGCCACCCAACAGGACTATGAATCACTCCGTTCAAGTTCAACCAACACGCTGCGTAATGTGCTTGTTTGAATGCGATCAATTCAAGAAAGCAGCAGGAGACTTACGGCGGCAACTGGTCAAAAGTAAGAAGTTGTGTTTCAACTGCTTTTCAGACCGACATGCAGTGAAAAGATGCCAATCTAAGAAAAATTGCAAGCTCTGTCCGAAAAGACATAACACTCTATTGTCCAAGGCAGACAGTGGATGCTGACATATACGGTAGGATTTTCGACCGCAGTTCCATCCAAGGGCAGCCATGTGCTCAAAATACAAAGCTTGGTTCGGTTCTGTTCGGATGAACGGCATGCACGCGCACAGAACCAGGCTCAACATCCTTTGTAGCTTATGAGGAGCTTGTTAACACCCTTAAACGATTTTGGGAGATTGAGGAGCCGTCCATAGTACATAAACAGACATCAGAAGACCTTGAAGTTGAGCAACATTATGTGGGAAACACAAACCGACAACCAGATGGAACTTACACAGTCATGTTACCGTTCAAGCCAAACGTTGATCAGAAGAAGGACCTGAAGGAGTCAGTACGAATAGCATATATTCGATTCAGACAATTGGAAAAGCGTCTGTCAAGTCACCCTGATCTAAAGAAGGAATACCATGGCTTCATGGAGGAATACCTTAGACTTGGTCACATGGAGAAGATACCAGACCATTTCATCCAAAACACGGATTGTTATTACTTACCCCTTCATGAAGTTATAAAGGAAACAAGCTCCACCGCAAAGTTGCGGGTAGTTTTTAACGCGTCACAAAAATCTATTGGTGGCAAGACACAGAGGAAATTCATCGACAGATACGAGTCCACGAAAACTATCGAGAATATCAGCGCATTCTGTGGAGATTTAACACAAAGGAACCAATTGGACATTACAAGCTGAAGACCGTGACATATGGTACAGTATGTGCCCCATTTTTAGCTATTCACACACTCCAGCAACTAGCAATTGACGAACGCGATGCACACACTGAAGTTACTGATATATTCCTTCAAGATTTTTACGTGGACGATCTACTCACAGGATCCGATGATATAGTTCGATTAAAGCGTATACAGGAAGAGCTCAAGTTCGTCCTCAGCAAAGGAGGGTTTCATCTACGGAAATGGTCAGCAAACAAAAAGATGCTTTTAGAAGCCATTCCAGAAAATGATCGAGAGAATCAGAAACCATTGGAAATTGCTATTTCAGAAGAAGTCAAAACACTTGGGCTACAATGGCACCCGGCGCAAGTCCACTTTTCCTTTAAAGTTACACCAGCTGAGGAAAAAAAATGACGAAACGGTCCATACTTTCAGAAGTATCAAAACTATTCGACCCATCCTTACGGTGGAAGGGTCCAGAATGGCTAGCAAATCAAGAAATTTCAACAACATCAAATTAGGCACTTTAAGCAACAAAGCACAATGCCGTCACAAATGAAATACGCAACGTTAAAATAGTAGCAACTGAGACCACCCAAGAACCAGAGATATTCAGCAGGTACTCGTCACTTCCAAAACTCTTGAAGGTTATAGCATACATACGTCGATTCAAACAAAATGCATCAAATAAAGACAATAAACGAGTGGGTTCTTTGACGATCGAGTAGCTACAGGGAGCAATACAACTCTCTCAGCAGCATGCTTTTGCAAAAGAATTATCAACGTTGCGCAGTAGTTCACAAGTCGCCAACAATAGTAGCCTTAAGCACCTAACTCCAATGATTGACTCCATTGGCATCCTCAGGACTACCGGCAGACTCCAGTTTGCGCCAATCGATGAAACTGCAAAACCTCCAGCTTTACTTCCGAGGGATTCATTTGCAAAATTGGTCGTCAGACAAAATCATCTGAAAACATTACATGGAGGACTACAGTTGGTTTTAGCAACACTGCTGCAAGAGTTTTTCAACATTAATGCACAATCGTTTGTAAAAAGGATCCTTCATGAATGCATTGCGTGCTTCAAGACTATCGCTCGGCCAGAGAGCCAGCTAATGGGACAGCTACCTCCACCAAGATTGCAAATGGAAAAGCCCTTCGCACAAACAGGCTTGGCTTACGCTGGACCAATAACCATCAAATGGAATGGTGGACGTGGGACGAAAACCACTAAAGCCTATATAGCTGTCTTCGTGTGCTTTTCCATTTAGAAGCTGTAAACGATTCATCGACACCAGCGTGCATTGCCGCAATTCAAAAATTCAATGCGCGAAGGGGGAAACGTACCACCATATTTAGCGACTGTAGAAGCAACTTTGTGGGCAGCGAACGACAATTACGCAAAGCATTTGCAGAGGATTCAAAGCAATGCGAGGATCTTCTAATGAACGAAGAGATTCAGTGGAAGTTCATTCCTCTTGGAAGCCCACACTTTGGTGGACTCTGAGAAGCTGGAGTAAAGTCAATGAAACGGCATTTAGTCAAGTCGATTGGAGAACGACTCTTAACCATCAAGGAACTTTACACTCTCCTAGTTCAGATAGATGCATGCTTGAACTCAAGACCTCTATGCGAAGTGAGCAGTGATCCAAAGGACTCCTGGACACTTTTTAACAGGGAGTAACTTGGTCGAAATACCAACAATTGCATCTGACAAACATATCAGCAAAAAGTGGGAAATGGTCCAACAGTTAAGGAACCATTTCTGAAATCGGTGGAGACTCGAATACCTCAACAGACTACAGCAACGACCGAAATGGATGAGCATCAGACCCAATCTACAAGTCGTGACCTTGTGCTTCTAAAAACGGAAAACTTCCCATCAACTCGATGGCCGCTCGCAAGAATTGTGGAAGTATATTCAGGTGCTGATGGTATAGTTCGAGTTGTATCCATCAAAGTACATAGCAGAATTACCAGACGCCCCGTGACCAAGATTTGCCGCCTACCTTTCGAGAACAACATCCTAGATGTCCCAAAGGAATCACCTATCCAAGGTCCCCCAACAGAAACTCGATCACTAACACTTGCATCAACATTACGCAAATATAAAAGATGCAAAATTAGACCCGTTGGTGATACTTGGACCGAATACTTAGCAGATCGCACGAAAAAACAACGGGTTGAGTCTTCGAAATCTCCACCAAAGGCATCGACCGCTCCTGAGTTAGCTACCAAACTCCTATACTCTCTGTTGGTAATCTGATGTGTCCTTCCACATACATATGGCGATGTCAGTATTACTCAGCTGACAACAGGTTTATGCATCGAACATCTCGGAAAAGCGCAAATCCAGGTTCCTTGGAGCAACTTGAACTATGACCAAACCAACGTACAAACTGTCGTGACGAAAATTCGATGACTTTGTCAATTTAGCAATGTCATCTCTGCGCAAATTGGTTGCCATGAACTAGCACAACATTTGGATGAAGTCAAGGGTGAAATTGGACGTAAAATGAACACGTTAAGATTTTTTCATTGGAGACAACGTCGTGGAGCATTAGGATCTTTGTTAACCGCTATCTTTGGCGTAAACGATGAAGTGTACAACGATATCAACAGTCTGTCTGACAACCAAAAGAAAATAGTTCGTTCCGTGGACAACCAAAATAAACTCATGCTGAAGACCTTATACAGCACTTCAGGGAGAATAGACACACAGTTGAAGCGATTTCAAGCCCAACTCCAACCAGGTTTGGATCATATCACCCAACTCAGTCATTGGTAAAAAAGCTCAGACCACAATCAAATAAACATCCACATCCTTGCTACTTACCAGAGAGCAGAGAACTACTTGAGGGAAGTTTATCACAAATATTCGAGCATACTAGCAAGTCTGCCATCAAGAACAGACATTTGGGATTGCATCAAAACCAGTAATGCCATCCATGACATCAACATAACGCAATCGTTACTTCCAGACCACGTACAAATCATACTTCAGGTAGTAGAGCCCATTCAGTTCATATCTAACGAAAACAGCTTTCATTTATTGGCTTTCCTTCCGATTATTGATACACGCCCGTATGATATCATAAAACCGACACCAATCCCGAAGAAAATCAGCAACTTCACATTTCAAGCATTTGACGTAATGCCAAGGATTCTAGAAGTTAACTAAAATCTGCAACAATACTTCGAAACCTCCTCTAACGACCTGCTTAAACTCTTTACCGACGAATATCTGTAAACTCCCGGGCAAACTGCATCATCAATGAAATACACAAAGTATACGGGAGACAATCATGTACAGCACACATGTTCAAACTGAACAATATTGTATGGAAGCAGCTTCATGACGCAAATACATGGATGTTCATAGCTCCAATAGCAACTCCTGGGCAAGGGTTCTTCCAAGATGACCGGAAAAACATGGTACTTAATGGCAATGATACCAGTGAGAATGTAGCCTTAAAGTTGACAACTCGCTCTTCACTACCACATCCGTAATCATCTGTTTGACAATTGTAACTGGGCTCTTCCTGTTAATTCGTCATCGCTTTTCAAACGTAACCACTTCACACAAATCCATCTGGTATGACACTAACTAAGTACCTCGGACGGTTCATGGCGGGCGGTAATGTTAAAGAAATAAATATTCTCTAACATAAAACTATCCATTGTATTGTTAACATTCCAATATTCTTAATGATAAAGAAAAGAATTTTCTCAAACATAAACTTATCATTGTATCGTTCAAATTCCAAATAGTCTAGAATCAATGACCTTAAATTACCATTTCATTGTAAACATTCGAATACATTCAACTTTGCAAACATAGCAATCAGCAAAATTCTGTCATTCACCTTTAGAACAAATTGTAAACATAATTCAGCTATTCACAGCTAGCAAAAATTCTAAACAAAATTCAGTTATTCACCTTTAGCAAAAATGATTTGTCGGCAAGCTCAGCTAAATGCGTTAAAACTTTCTGAAAGACTTATGCTTAGTAAGCAATTAACGATGGATAATTATTGCTAGTAAAGAAATTGGTTAAAATGAAAATTATTGCTAGTGTAAGGAAAAATTATGTAAAAATATCGAGGCTGATAAAATAAATCATCACTTGTTGATCAAACTAATTGTTGTTTCGTTGAGTCTATTTCAGAACAGTAACCACCTCACCAGCCACGCTTATAACCGCAGGGCAAAGTACACCTAGAAATGTGAAAGCAACAATATCCGACGGGCAAACCGTCTGGAGTATCTACAAAATCCAGTTTGAAGCCGCCGCTAGGACAAATCACTGGAATGAGCAGGAACGAACAACTGCACTGATTCTTGCTCTAGAAGGCCCAGCTGCTGAGTTTTTGGAGACTATCCCCATTGAGTTCCACTCGGCTGATATAATGAATGCGTTTGACATGCGTAATAGAGATGATCATCTGAAGCAGATTTATTGGTCCCAGCTACGGCATCGCATGAAGAGGTCTGGCGAAACCCTACAGCAGCTAGCCCAAGACCTTGAGCGACTAGCACTTTTGGCTTATCCAGCTTACGACCCAGAACATCGAGATGACACAGCAACAGAAGCATTCATAAGCGCATGAAAGGACCAGAAATTGCAACAAGGACGCATTGGCTTATAGTCTGAGCTTTGACGCAGCGAAAAATGTGACTCATACTACTGCCCGGGTTCGCGAGGTAGTGACAGACGAGTGCAGGTGTGAGCGCGTGGAAATTGAGCGAAACCCGCAGGTAAATGTGCCTAGATGATGGAATGAGTCAATCAGGCGCTGGCCGTTGTCGTATGTTTCATCATGGAGGCTATATCCTCCACTCGTTCCCCAATGAGATAGCTCATTGCCAACCTTAGCGTAGAAATCACCCAGAATTATTTTTGTGTCGTTTGCGGGCGATGAGTCGACCAATTTTTCCAGAAGACGGTTTCTTCGTTTCTTCGTCCTTTTTTTCGGTCGGGGCGTGAACATTTATCAGCCGGGTTTTGAAGAATTTCGCTTTTATACCGATTGCACACAACCGTTGATTGACTGCCTTAAAATCAATAACGTGCGATTTGAATTCCCTATCCACAATGAAGGCCACTCCGAATTCTCGTTTTCCAGTAGGCTTCCCGCTTTTGGAAATCGTGTGAGATCTCATGTCTTGAATGTTGTTTCCAGTCTAAGTCGTTTCCTGGACTGCTAGTATTTTTAATTGATATTGACTTGCCTGTAATAAAGAGCCGGGCATCAATGAGATTCCAGTGGAGCTCATCAAATATGGCGGCAAATATTTTCTAAAATCTTAGAAAACAAAATCGGATCAAACGCCAACAGTATTATTGGGGAGTATCAAGGTGGTTTTAGAGCAGGTAGATCAACAATAGACCATTTGTTTACAGTCAAGCATGTATTTGAAAAATGCTGGGAGTTCAACATAGACGTACACCAAATTTCCGTTGACTTTAAGCAAGCATACGACAGTGTTGATCGTAACTTACTGTGCTAAATAAAGCTTTGCTTTGGAATCCCAGCCAAATTAGTCAGTCTTACCAAAATGACAATGACGTCGCAACCTCCCAAGTCCGCATCAATAACCAACTCATCAATGCCTTTGACACAAATATCGGACTAAAGCAGCGAGATGGGATGGCCCCATTGCTATCAATTTGGCTCTGGAGTGCGTCATAAGGAAGCTACTTCTAGATACACGAGGTACATTACTATACAAGTCAAGCCAAGTAGTAGCCTATGCGGACGATATTATTATTTTGTCACGGTCATTAAAAACTGCCAAAGAACTTTTCCTGAAACTCGACAGCGAAGCAAAACTAGTAGGGCTACAAATTAATGAAAATAAAACAAAGCTCATGACGCATTCAAGAAAAAACACCTCAAATACACAAAATATCACGCTTGGCGAATACAGTATCGAAAATGTTAGTATATTTAGGCGGCAAAATAACGAAAATAGGTAATGAAAGAGATGAAATACGCCAAAGAATACAGCTCGCAAATAAAATATTTTATTTAGTTTTGACGATCTTGAAGCCCAGCTGCATACACAGGAAAAGGAAGCTCCAAGTATACAAATCTGTGATAAGACCTATCTTATGCTATGGGTGTGAAACGTGGACCCTAACCCAAGCATCTGCAAATATATTGAACGCCTTTGAGCGGCGGGTCGAGAGGTGAATAATCGGAGCGAAGCTAGACGGGAACCAGTGGCGAATTCGATACAACCATGAGCTGTATGAAATTTTCTCAACGATTGTAAGACTGCGGAAGCTGCAATGGGCTGGCCTCATGAATCGTGTGGCCGAATAACGGATACCCAAAAAGGTATTCGTTGGAAGAACAGAAGGCTGGAAACCAGTGGGAAAACCGAGGAAACGCTGGTCGGACTCGGTCGACGAAGACAGTTCATAACTGCTCGGATTTCGAAATTCGAGGACGCGGTCAATGAACCGAGACATTGTGAGGCTTTATTTGCAGGAAGCGAAGGCCGGAGAGGGGCTGCAGTGTTAAGAAGACGCCTTTTGATGAATACTGTAGGGTCAGTACTACTGTACGCAGCAGAAATACCCTTCAGCTCTCAGTAAGAAGGTATACCCAAAACGCTTGACACTGGTACAGAGAAGAGGAACACTGAGGATTGCATCTTCATATCCGACAGTTTCTGATTAGGCGGTTAGAGTTATTGTAGGTGTGATACCTGCTGCTCTCCTTGGTTGAGAGCGCCGCGCTATTTAGCAGCTTCGAAACGAGGACGCGAGGGAGACGGTTGTCCGTGAGAAGAGACAGCGCTCATTGGTAGCAGTCTTGGGTGAATTGCACGAAGGGAAGGTGGACTACGCACCACATCCGTGATGTGAGACCATAGTTAAATCGAAAGCACAGTTTGACTGTCTTCTATCTGACCCTGCTTTTGAATGAGTATGAGTGTTTTCAGTCTTACCTGCACATGCTCAGTTTTGCCTAGGAAAGGAAGACGATGTCTGCCATACATTTTTTGCTTGCAAAAATGGGACAGGCTGCGAAGTGACCTTTAGAAGGAGACGGGGCTGCTCCTTGTAAAGGTCACTACGCAGCCCAAAAAGACGATTCGTCAGAAAAAACCAGGTTGGGAAACCCGCAATCGATATTCTCTGCTCCCCATCGCAAACGATTCTCGATGTGGCTCTCACTCAAAAAAGGTTCCATCGCTATATTTCAATAACCGCAACGAGAAGCAATCAACCCAGATTCCTTTTCACTCTGACATGTGTTGAGCTCGACGTAGCGTAACAGCAGGATTCTGCTCAAATATGCTGGTGATTGCCCTATCCTCGGCATCATCGAACTCAGCCGTTGACGCTCCCAATCCCTTTTGAGAGAACAGGCGGGATCCCCTTGTTTTCCCTAATCCCACGAATAAATGCTAGCAAATGGTCTTTCGGGGTTGCAAATTGAGTTTACTGGTTCCGCAATGATGGGACATTAAATTCTGAGAAATGCCAATAAACGTAAATATATCTACATGGTTATCATCCCATAACCACGCTCGGTCGACATCGGCAGCATAATCTCTGATGAAAGCAGGATTAAGGAAAACTGGGCATCATATTTCAAGGACCTCCTTAATTTTTCGCACAGCTCCAGAACATCGGAGCCTAAAGATATTCCCGGAGAGCGTCCATTGGCTCCACCAACTCTGGATGAAGTTCATTCCCCCATCAAAGCCCAAAAGAATAATAAAGCGCCGGGCATCGATGAGATTCCAGTAGAGCTCATCAAATATGGTGGCAGCAGTGTTCATAAAGCTCTCCAAAGGCCATCCAAAATATTTGACAACAAGAACATATGCCGAAAGAGTGGGAGCAATCAATTATATCCCTTTCCATAAAAAATATGACAATCTGTTGATCGTAGTACTGTACTTAATAATGCTTTGTTTTGATATCCCAGCCAAGTTCGTCTGTCTTATCAAAATGACAATGACGTCGACGACCTCCTAAGCCCGCATTAGTAACCAACTCACTGACGCCTTTGACATATATATCAGACTGAATTCAATTTGGCTCTGGAATATGTCATCAGAAAGCTACCTGTCGATACACGAGGTACGTTATTATACAAGTCGAGCCAAGTGATAGCCTACGCGGACGAAATCAATATTTTGTCACAGTCATTAATAACTGCCAACTCTTTCTGAAACTCGACAGCAAAACTAACCTAGCAAGGCTACAAATCAATGAGAATAAGACAAGGCTCATGACGCCGTCGATGGAAATTTACCTCAAATGTCCAAACTATTATATAAGGCGAATACAATATCAAAAATGTTGGCGAATTTGTATATTTAGGCGGCAAAATAACGAGAACCGGTAATGAAAGAGACGAAATACGCCAAAAAATACAGCTCGCAAATACAATATTTTTTCCAGTTTTGACGATCTTGAAGACAAAGGAATACAAAGCTCCAAGTATACAAATCTGTGATAAGACCTGTGTTATGCTATGGGTGTGAAACATGGACCCTAACCTAAGCATATTGGATTCCTTCGAGCGACGGGTCCTGAGGCGAATAATCGGCGCAAAGCTAGACGGGGACCAATGGTGGATTCGATACAACCATGAGTTGTATGAAATTTTTGAAGAGCCAGAGATCTCAACGATTGTAAAACTGCGGAAGCTGCAATGGGCTGGCCACATGAATTGTATGGACGAACAATGGATACGTAAAAAGGTATTCGTTGGGAGAACTGAAGGGCAGAGACCGCGGAAACGCTGTTCTGATTCGGTCGACGAGACATAGTTAGTTAAACGAACACCAGTTACTTAGTGCAACCAGATCCATCTGAAGATATTTAGAATCTTGTACAGACCTGATAGTTCGAAAGACTTTGAAATCATCAGCATACAGTAGGCAATTGGAGGCGATAACCGAAGAGAGATCATTTATAAACAATAGGAATAGGAGGGGACCTAAAATGGAACCTTGAGAAACACCAGAGGACAGATAAAATGGAATGGAAGTAGTTCCATAGTAACTAACGCAACATATACGAGAAGACAGGTAGGAATCCATCCATGATAAGAGAGGGCCAGCAACCCCACAAGCTTTCAGTTTGTAACAGAGAAGTTGATGGTTGATCGTATCAAACGCCTTCGAGAAGTCAGTGAAGATGACATCAACCTGCAATCGATTGTCTAGAGCCTTCGCAATGTAATCGGTGAATTCAATTAAATTTGAGGTCGTAGAGCGACCTTTGAGAAACTCATATTGTCCCTTCGACAAGATAGGGGTCAATAAAACTGAAAGCCGGTTATGTACCAGACGCTCGAGTTATTTCGGAAAACAGGAAATTAAGGAAATAGGACGATAATCGGACAAGGAAGAAGGATCACCAGAATAGGAACAACGTTGGCTCTTTTCCAATAAGTAGGGAAAGTACCAGTCTTTAGACTGAGGTTGAAGAGAAAAACCAGACGGATACAAAGTGAAGACGCTAATTACTTGACAAAAATATTCGGTAAGCCATCAAGACTAGGTGATATATTAGGATTAAGTGAATTAATGAGGGATTCAACTTCGATACGGTCAGTGAAAAGTGAAGAAATTTTAATGGAGTGAAGTACGGGTGTATTAACGGGATCGGAGACATGAGAAGAAGGAATAAAAGTTGACGAGAAGAACTGAGAAAACAAGTTGGCAATATCCTGTGGAGAAGAGCTAACGATATTATTCCAATACACTGAAGGAGGCACAGAAGAGGAAGACTTGAAGGATCTAATGTATGACCAGGATGGTTTCGCATCATTCGCCATGAGGGGACTCTCCAAGCTACTGAAGTAGTTTGTCATCGCAGTCGTTAGTTTTTTTTTTCGCTACAGCACGCAGATCACAAAAGCGGTCTCTAGATTCTTCAGTACCACAACGCTTGAAACGGCGGTATGCTTTACGTTTGGCATTAAAGGCACAAAGTACTTGTTTAGTTAGCCATGGTTTCTGCTTTACTTTGCGAAGAGCTTGTAAAGGTGTGAAGTGTTTAGTCAACTCATAGAGGTAACTATAAAACTTACTCAGAGCTTCCTCAAACTCCAAGTTATCAAAAAACTCCAGCCAGTCAACCAAGTTCAGCTCGGAGGCTAGAGCTTCGTAGTTTGCTTTGAAGAAGTTTAATTTTGGAGGAGAAGCAAACGTACGATGTGTCAAAGGTGCAATCGAGAGATCGAGCGATAATGGCGGATGATGACTGTCAACGCCCACAAGAGGATTCAGTGCTATGGAAACAGATAGACAGTTAAGGGGAAAGTTGAAAAGAACGAAGTCAAGTACCCGACCATTAGCATAAGGGGTTTTATGTATTAAATTGCGACAGTGAACAGAGTGATAGAAACGCGGAGAGAGATAAAGAAGATGCATCGGTTGATGAAACAGAGAAAGGAAGGTTCTTCGTCCATTGCAATGTTCCCAAATTAAAATCACCGCATATTAGAATTAAAGATTGCGGATGATGCAATAAGAGGGTTACTAGGTATGTAGACAGAGGAAGCTAATAAAGATGTATTGTTAGGAAGGAAGATATTGACAGTCACGCAGTCCACAAAACGGGAAAAGCAAAAATCAGCACAAAAAGGGCTACGACTGTATTACTAACAGCTACAAGGACCCCACCTCCATCTCCTTTATTTGCAGAGGCCAAATCCCCATCACAACGGTAAATATCAAAATCAAGGGAAATTTCCGAGTTTAAGATGTTATTAGTTAACCACACATCAGACATATAAATACATCTTTGCTGGGCTGTAACGATAAAAAGAGCTTATCAAGCTTGGTCCTTAACCCTCTTCTTCTTCTTCTTTGTAGCCCTACAGCCCCTTTCGGGCCTTCGCTTAGAGAAAGTTAGAGTATCTCTTTGTCATGATCGAATGTATCGGCACTCCACAAAGCGTATGATCATTATCACGCTTTGGCCGTGTGTTCGTCCACCCAGCTGCGATACGTTCTGATTTTAAACCAGCACGTATCATAACTGAACATGCTTATAGTCCGTCCGAAGAACCACTCGAACTAAATCTCGTTGACGCCAACGAGACTTGAACCAAAAATCTTCGGCTTACGGGCTTAGTGCTCTAACCACTAAGCCACGCGGACTACCCTTAACACTTTTACATTTTGGTAATATACTGAAACATTAGAAGGTAAGCTACAGTCATGAAATCTTATACTATTTCGTAGGTTGCGGTCTTTTCGATGCACGAAAGGACTTCCTTGTTCTCGAGCAGAATGGTTTAATAAGTTCTCCAGGTGGCCAAGCTTCAGGATTCAAAAGAGTATCACAATTTGAGGGCAGGGTAAGCTTGCAAGAAGCTACCACTCTGTCCTCCAGATTATCCTTAGTCAATTTGTAGCAACTAGCAACTTTAACAGCTGGCCCAAATTTTTTTGAAACGTAGTTTTTTGGGTAGTTCGCAGTTGTATGGTAGCGCGAAATAAAGATCTCCTTTCGAGGGGATACGATGTCAAGTGGTGGGACTTCGTCATCCGAAATTAGATTAGCCACAGCCGATGTGTCAACATCAGATGAGGGTGGAAGACCAGGCGAAGGATTATTTGTGGTTTTAGGGATCAAAATTCAAGTAGCTTACCTGTAGAAGGGCACTTAGACTTCTATCGTTTGTTGATTCAACCAAATGAAATACCTTCAATGGTTGACCTCTTTGGGCCGAAATTTTGAACAGCAATAAACTTGACAGTTCGTGTTCCTTTCTGTAACACTGGAGGCTCTTAGTCCAGGCCCTTCAACAGAAAGGTCTGATTTATTCCCCCTTTTGGCACTGCATGGGAAGTGCGGAATTTTTTCCTATAATTTTGTCCCGAAGCATTTTCTCCAATGAAGGAATCCTCAGCATTAGTTCTTAATTTTATTCTACTACTTTCTCCAAATATTCATTGATTGTCAAAATTTTGGAGCTTTATTTTATCGCCGGTTGTAGCTTCTTTTCCATTTTTCTTTTGAAGTATGGTATGATGACATCAAATGGTATCTGAGGTTAGCCCCAATGGTAGCAAGCCGTCAAGCTTCGACATGCTGCTGGTCCTGCGATAGCTTTGTTTTACTTCACTTTTCGGTTTTTGTATTCAAGCTAATGATATTCACCGATGAATTGATTGATTTCAGTGATGTAGTAACAGGCAATCAACTTTTGCCAATAAAGTTTATGGTTCCGATTGACGTTGAAAAATGTTTTAATTTTTTTTAAATTACCGACAGGAATTATTAAAAAAACACATCTGTATGCAACGAATGCTAGACGTAGAATTCCATGTTGTGAGCTTTTCAATTTCACTAAAAACTCTTAAACCAAATGAAACAATTGACAATCAATTGAAAAGTCATTTTATTACGAAAATTATTCCTTATATATTGGTATAAAAGCTCATAGAAATACATAAATTGCTTACAAAATCTAAATTCAAATTTACCAATTTCACGCGTTTTTCAAATAAAGCTAAACTTAATACATCACGTAACAGCATCCGAACTAAAAAAAAAACTAAAAGTAATGTCATGTCTTTAAAATCTTAGTTTTACTATAAATCGATATCTTTTGCCAATTCACAATCAACGACGGAAATTGATAAATACAACTAAAATTTTAGGTAATTTCAACTCTTTTTTTATGCCAAGCTTTTTCGGAAATAAAATAATCACAGGAGCAAGTCTAACCTTCTAAAATATCGTTGTGATATGCAAAAGATTTAATCAGTAGCCATATGATCGATTATGGTCTGTTTCTTATTTTGAATTTTTTTGGAATTAACTTAGAATTGTGTTGAATTTTGAGCAGCTGTCAGAATTTCTATATCGTCCCATTATTTCATCACATGATATATGTTAATATATAGTATAAAAAGATTAAAGTATAGCGTGGGTAGTGTTTGAAAAAGGCCTCAATTTTAAATTGCTTCTTCAAAACTGAATTTCCTAGATATATTTTTGTGAGGGAAAATTCCCTAAATTTGGGTGAAAAATATAAAATTCACCAAGAATTTTAGAAGTAAATTAGAAGTCCAAGTAAAATGGAATAAGGGAGTTATCTACCTTAAAACAGAGTGAACAGATTAATTTTGGACAATAATATACGAGCCATTCCCTGATAATTTCAACACAGCAATTTTTCCACCACTTTCGACACGTCTGCAGTTAGTTTTGAAGCGCAATATAAAAAATTCGACGTATTCTTCTGGACGGCTTAACTGGAAATTTTTTACGATTTTTGCTGTGAGGTAAGAATTTCATTGCTCGTATTTTGTTATTAAGGTAACTGTTGAGTTTGCACAACTATGTTTAATGATTTGATCAAGGGTGTATTCATTGAAAACGTCATAAGGTTTATGCTGAATGTACATAAATTTCGAAGAGAGTCATGGAGGTTGCATAATATGATGTACAGTAGACTCCCGTAAGTTCGGCCTTAGTTAGTTTGGTCTCCACTTAGTCCGGCCAGCTATCTGAGCGTGTCACGCACTTGACGCGCACCAGCCGAAAGCAAGTGGGCAGCACGTCTCCACTTGTTTATTCTCCGATGATTCTTTGTCCGTCCCGTGTATTCATACTGTGCAGTCGTGTGGTGCTCATCTTTATAGTAGGCCTACAAATTCAATGATTGTACTCTTGTTTTTCATTGTTCTTTGGATGTGTTTCTTCAATAACTGTTTCGCAGCGTGTTTTAAACTGTTTTTAAAATGAGTGCAAAGAGTAAAGGTAAGTACAAGTCAACGGAACAGAGACTACAAGCTCTGGAGAGATTAGACAAAGGAGAATAAGTATAAAGTATTTGCAAGGATTTAAACGTGGGGAAAAGTACAGTCAATGACTGGCAACGCAATAGAAAAACTATCGAAGGCTTTTGTACACAAATTGAATCCAAAAAAGATTTAGAATAGCTTTGCACACTCAGGAAGGCTAAACACAAATTGATGGAAGATGCTCTGTGTTTGTGGTTCGTTCAAAAACGAAGACAAGAAACGCCATTAAGTGGACCAATCCTAAAAGAAAAGGCTATGTTCTTACACTCAAAGCTTCAACCAGAAGAGGCATTCGCGGCTAGTGAAGGATAGCTCTCTCATTGGAAAAAGAGACACGGAGCTCATTTTATTGGAATTTGTAGTGCATTTCCGTATAGAACTAGCGCCGGAATAAGGTTGCACCCTTTAGGCAGGCTTGGTGGAAAAGGAATAATCTGAGGCGCCGCATTCTCACTTGGTTGCGCAGTTGGGGCTCATACGGACAAGTGAGTGGCATCTACGCCCGTCTCCAGACGAGCTTCCGGGTCTGAAGGCCCCGATCAGAGAAGATAACGGTAATAAATATTCATTTACCTAAAGTCGAGGTACTACAGTATACCTTTTGATTACAATAAATTTAAAAAAAAAATGTTTACAAAAATAAATTTTGAAACGCGTTAGGCTGAACAATTCGATTTTGCAGCAGAAACGCAAGCCATAGCTTATTTCACGCAGATGCTTGTCTCCACTGTGTTTTGAGCTTGTTGCGCAGAATAACGGGACTTTTTTCCTATACTTTCGTTGAAGAACTCACAACCAGCTGTAGTCAATATTTAGTGTGATATAATACGTGTAAAGGTCAAGAAGAGGTTTTCAAAAAATGGGTCGTCGCGTGACAATGAGCAGCGGGAATTGCTGATAAGTCATCTCAAGAACGGTTGATCTCGGGGGAAAATTGTGCAAATAGTTAGCTTGTCTCCCACCACAGTGCAAAGCATCATTGTACGCTTCGTTCATGAAAAGTAGATTCAAGATAAGGGCAGAAGCGCACCTAACAACATTATAAACTCGTCCGACGAAAGATTTATTGTACGTAAAATCAAGACAAACCCAAAGTTATCGGGTCCAAAACTAGTCACGAAGGTACATTCAATGTTGATTTTTTCTGCTTATGAATGGTTTATTTCTAGCGAGTACACGACGGACAGTTTGTACACTGCATGACTTACTGAATTTTGGTGGAACGCCATTGTTGACCGAATCGACTTGTGCTGCTTGGAACTATCATCTTCAAATTTCCACTTGATTGCAAATTAAGATTTACGGATAAAAATGGCACAAGGTGTAACGAATATTCCAACCTTCAAATGTGTCTTTATACGTGATAGTGGTACCGCAAAAACAACATTCGTCAAACGCCACATGACCGGCAAATTTGAAAAGAAATACGTTGCTATTTTTGGTGTCAAAATGCATCCATTAGATTTTCACACTAATAGCAGTGCTATTCGCTTGAATGTGTGAAAGGATCCGATCCATCCCAAGGCCTTCTTTAAAATTCCTGCTCCTGAGAGTATTTGCAACACTTGACCATGTATTTTAATACTCTCAAGAGCAGGAATTCTGAAGATCGCCTTGGGATGGATCCGATTTTAGGCGGCAGTGAATTGTGCAGTCCTGGCTGATTTGGAACTGCCCTCATGTTCTGGCCCCGTCGGCACAGAGCCCAGATTTGTAATTTAAAATTTATGGACAATTTTGAAAAATATTTGGAAACAGTATTCCCAACAAGGAACAATTAAAAAAGGCTATTTTGGACAATCTTTCTAATAAAAAAAAAATATTTTCAAGCAAGACGTTCTATGCAAATTTCTTATTTAATTTAGCATGTTGAATTAGGGAGATTTTTCAAGTCATTTCATAATATAAAATTTGATGACAGTGAAACCGGGGTATTCTAATACGAATTTGGTGTACAGACGTCGAAGAACACAATGTACAAATTTGAAAACCCCAACCCTTAAGACTACTTTTATTTTTCTTTAAATCATTAAATATATGCTCGTCTTTTGTAATTAATAAATTGTCTAAAAAAGATTGGCCCATAATTAATGATTTGAAGGCTGTCAAAAAAACTATGGCGTTTCAAAGTAGTATTTTTTGAAGAAAAATTCAGGTGAAACGATTCTAAAAAAATGTATAAACAGTTTGAATCTCCTTCAGTATACGTTTTGTTTTTATTTTTGATTGGTTTGGAATACGTTTTCCCGGCTTTTTCGCCATCTCTTGCTTGGAATTTGAACAATTGCACACTCTTGACCTTTTAAAGCCTCTGTGCAGCTAGCTGGTCATTTAATTTTAGTCTTAAAATGATCATCAACGACTGCCATATGAAATGCAACATAGGCCAGAATTGATACTATTGATCTTTGGCAGTTTTTGTACAACCTGAACTAGTCATCAACTGGTTCTCCGCAGGTGAGACTCGGCTGACATATAGTACGTTTTGTGTTGATTCGTGGTTTGAGATCCACTTGGATTCGTTCAATTTACCTCTTGTTATCAGGTAGGCGACCTTATCGTTTTTGGCATTTGTAATATTAACTAATTCATTCTCCATTATTTGTTTCTGACTGTCACTAGCTCAGACATAATTTTGAGCTCTAAATAGCATCCTAGTTATTAGCTCGTGCTCAATGGAAATTAAAAAGAAACAAACCGAAGAAGGAACTTTTTCAAACACTGGCCTCATGGCTAGATACTTTTGACTGTTACGGATCGTTACAAAACAATGGCGGTCTATCTTGATACCTCTGCATGCTACTGTCGATCATGTTTGCTTCGGCAGGTTGTTGAAACAATTTCGGCGCTGGTCCATACATTTTTGTGCGATAGCCTAGAATAGAATCAACAAATTATTATCTCTAGATTCGCGAGAAGTAGCAGCGCACTTTACGCTTTTTTGAAAAGTTGTTGAACACTAAGATTTTCATTTCACACATTTTGACTAACAAAAAATTCCACTTGTTTGACATACTCGTATAATTAGAAGTTACACCTTCTTTTTTAATCGGAAATATCAGAGGTATTCAAAAATAGATTAGAAGCTGGATGATCAAACGCCACAAATTGACAGACATAACAATATGCTAATAATGGACTGACTAATGTTGATGATATTCACTGAAAAAAAAACTTAGCAATAAGCGAGCGGTAAAGCCGACAAAATGATGACTTGAGGTTCGTCAAGTAGAAATTGGAAAATTAATTTAGCATTTATTTATTGTTTTTAATATACAAACGTTGAAGCACCTTTCGTTCACCGGATTATTTTCAACTTTTTAAAATTTTTTGGATGGATTGCCTTGTCACTGAGTTCTAAAAGATGTATACCCCAACCAGATGTTAAAAATACGAACAAGTGTAATACTTGCTATAACACCTTCTAGTGTACCTTTAGTCTCAACATATCAAACTGTTTTGCGGTTGATAATTAGTCAAGTAATTCTTTTGGTCTCGAGAATTATTTTAGAAGCAAGCGTCATTTAGAGTGGCACAAGATGTATTATAAAATTTGCAGACGCATTAATGGAAATTTGTGTCAGCTCTCCTAGTAACTCTGTTGCAGATAAAAACAAACGTGAAGAAGTAACCTAGAGAGCCAGCAGAACAGTCGTTAACGAACTTTGAAGCGATCGGGATTATTTTGATTTGAATAAATTACTCAAAATTATTCAATCTTCGCATTTAAAACAGCCACCATTTTGTTTTACGATTACTGATACCACTAGCTGCACCGATTCGCAAAGAGATTCATGATACCTATCAACCTGAAATTTTCATGGAAATCCTAGCAAAGCTGTAGTGTCTGAGTCGGTAAAAAGCGCATATGTTTCCATAGTAACACAGGAAAATTTAAATCGCTATAACATCATTAAATACCATTCTATCTTTATGAAACTTTCAGGACGAATGAATCTTAATAGTCAAAAGTGTACTGAATTTTATAGAACTTAAGCGTACCGTTAAGATTTTATTCAAGAAAATATAAAATCGATAAATCATACTATTTCTAACAAAGTTGAATGAATTTCGACTTCTCACGTATTTGCTTTGTTGTTGTACTCATAAAGGCCTTCATTCATGATTTTTTCAGATTTTTCGGATGAAAGTGTCCAATCGCGAGGGGGGTACTCGAAAAGTGCGTACATTTCTCCTTCCCATGCCCCCCTTGATACCGATAAGGCAATTTTAAGACTTGTTTTGAAAATATCTCATTAAGGCCCTACTCGACTACCAATGGTGAAAAAAATTTTAATGGGTTACCTCCCTATATGGGGAGACCCCCCATAAACCCCTTTGAACGATTTTTCCATTCTAAAACTTTCAAGAAGTCACCACTTCTGACCTTTCCATAAAATTTCATTGCTGTAGCTTCTATAGTTTCGGAGAAAAAGTGCTGTGACATACAGACGGACGGACAGTTGGACACAGGTCGTGATTGCAATAGTGTTTTGTATTTTAGTACAAAACCCCGAAAAAAGAAATGCCAAACGTGACGGAATTGCAAAGGCAATCTAAACGGCTGGGTTTGCCGTCGACGGGATCAAAAACCGAACTAACTAATTAATTCGTGACATTCAAAATGGCGACGGTAAACGACGCAACATTGCTTCGAAACGATTTTTCGTGTGCACCGGCTGCCAACGCGAATGCAAGCGTGCATGTGTGTTCCCCTCCCTGTGCGCCCCTTGAAGCAAAAAGTGTCAAATTAAGACCTGTTTTGAAAAGGTCTCATCAAGACATTTCATTTGATACCCATATCAGCTACCTTTGATGAAATTTTTTTTCGGGGGCCACTCTCTTATTTGGGGAGACCCCCGTTAAATACCTTAGAAATTTTTTTGCAGTTGAACTTTGAAGAGAGCACCATTTTATACCTGTATAAAAAATTTGATGTTTCTAGCTTATATAGTTTGCGAGAAAAAGTGCCGTGACACAGGGAGGGACGGACAGACAGGCCGTGATTTTAGTAGAGCTTTGTAAAATTATTTTACAAAAGCCTACAAAGGAAAACGAAGGAATTTCTCCCGCAGTAGCGGTACCTATTCATACCAAAAGGAGGGAGGACTGGAAGAACATCAGCCAATCAGAATATCAGCTCGAAGAGTACCACGATCAAAGAGAGAAGAAGCTGAAAGAATAATTCGGCATATGGAAGAAGAGAAAATGACACAACAATCTACCAGCCCATGGCTGTCTGCAGTGGTGCTCATCCAGAAATAAGATGGAACTACGACGTTTTCCGGCCCGCTGAACCACATTACAAAGAAAGATAGTTATCGTCTGTCTTGAATCGATGATACGCGGGACACTTTGGCCGGCAGCCATCGGTTTTCCACTTTGGTTCCACCATGGTTCACACCCATAGCATAACACAGATTTGTATACTTGGAGCTTTGTTTTCCTGTATATGCAGCTGGTCTTCAAGATCGTATTTCTTTTCTTTCATTGCCCGTTTTTTTGGCGCCTAAATATACAAATTCGCTAACATTTTTGATACTGTATTCGCCAAGTGTGATGTTTGGTGTACTTGAGGTATTTTCTCTCAACTGCGTCATGAGCTTTGTTTTATTTTCATTGATTTGTAGACCTACTAGTTTTGCTTCCCTGTCAAGTTTTAGGAAGAGTTCTTTGGCAGTTGTAAACGACCGTGACAAAATCTTAATGTCGTCCGCATAGGCTACTACTTGGCTCGACTTGAATAGTAATGTACCTAGCGTATCGCTTCCTTATGACGTAATTTAGAGCAAAATTTAATAGCAATGGGGCCAGCCCATCTCCCTGCTTTAGTCCGATATTTGTGTCAAAGGCATCGGTGAGTTGGTTATTGGTGCGGACTTGGAAGGTCGTCGACGTCATTGTCATTATGGTAAGATGGACCGATTTGGCTGGGATGCCAAAGCAGTCAAACGGCTTTCAAAGCTCTGAGAAGATATTTGACTGAGGCGCCAATACTGTGATATACACCACCAGAAAGGGACTTCAACCTTGATACTGATTCAAGCAACGTAGGAATTGGAGGAGTGCTTTTAAAGACCCAAGGGGGACAAGAAAGAGTTTTGCGATACTGCAGCTCTCTAAGCCAGAACGCAACTTTTGTGCCATAACTTCTGGCAGTGGTGAGGTCTCTGGAACACTTTTATCAATATCTCTCTGGAAGGAATTTCCTAATCCGAACCGATCATGCAGCACTCAAGTAGTTGATGCGATTCAAAAATCCTGAGTGCCAGATTGCTGGATGGATAGAATGACTTTAGAAGTACGATTTCATCGTCGAGCTGGCGTAATTCACCAAAATCCCTATTACTTATCCAGACGAATTTGCCCTGCAGACTGTTTCCACTACCATAAGGTGGCGTCGAAGGAACCTGTCGTTTCAAAAACTACAGTTGTTAATGACAAATGGTCACCCACCCGGATCGGAGAGGAGCAGAAGAATGATCCTAACCTGAAGAAGATTCGACAACGGAAGGAAGAAAATCGACGACCTACCTGGCAGAAAATATCAAGATTTTCATCGACACCCAATGTATATTGTGCTCAGTGGAACTATCTTATCTTTGAAGTTGTCCCAGAAACAAGAGTAGCTGAAGAACTGAGGAAGTTACACAACAGTCCACCAGGAGGTCATCTTGGGGTGTAGAAAACTCGGCATCGAGTCCGTGATAGGTTTTATTTGATGAACAGTTCCGACGATGTGAAGGACTGGTGTAAGAAATGTGCGACCTGTGCTACGAGGAATGGACCATGTCGCAAGAAGAAGGCTCCCATGGAACAATATAATGTTGGAAGCCTATTCGAAAGATATTGCTGGATCATTTCCGACGAGAAAAAATAGTGGCAAATAATTTTTGCTTGCAATGGTTTATTTCACAAAGTGGATGGAAGTCTACATAATCAAGAGGCCACAACTGTCACAGAAATATTGGTGAAAGAGTTCATCAGCCGATATAGAGTACCCCTGGCGGTCCACAGCGATCAAGGAAGAAATTTCGAGAGCCAGGTATTTTAGAAATTTTGTGACAAGCTGGAAATGAAGAAGACCAGGACGACTGCATTACATCCACAGTCAGATGGAATGGTCCAGAATCTTCAAGATGCCAGGCAAAGGATGAAGAAACGGTACAACACACAGGCAGTTCCAAAGAAGGAAATAAAGTGTTGCCACGGGACATTTTCACACGCAATCCTACAAGCAAGACCCCCTCGAGCTAAAGGTAATATTTATCACGCCAGCCAGACTGAAGAAGAATTGGTACGTAATTTTTTGGAATGCTCAGACTACGACCTGACAACGAAATATCAATAGCGGCGATCCTCTATGCAACGGTGCGTACAAAAGCTTCGAATACTAATGGAGGACTCCGATTTGAATTTGAAAAATTTGGGATTGGCAAAAATGACTGAGAAAACTGAAGAAATATTGAGAAAATATTTAGAAGAAGCTTATGCGGAGACGAAACCCATTCCAGAATTTAAAGAAGATCTCGACAGGTTTAATAAAACTGAGCCATTAACATTAAGGAGTCGCTTAAACGCAAAGTAATTGTTCTGGATTTCTTCACATATTGCTGCATCAATTGTAAGCATATACTACCTGATTTGAAGCAACTCAAGAAAAAGTACAGTGTTGAAGACGGTGTCCACAGTGCTAAATTCGACAATGGAAAAGATAGTGCCAACATTCTATCCGCAGTGCAAATATATGATATTACACATCCGGTAGTAAACGCTTCAACCTCTTCCATGTGGATTGACTTGAAAATAAAATGTTTAGGCCCACGCTGCTTATTCTTAGTCCAAACGCCAACCCCGTATTTGTGATAATGGGTAAAGGGCATTATGATTGACTGGAAAAATATGTTGGGATGGCACTGAAATATTATAAAAGTCAAGGGAAAGTATTAAATACTTCATTACCATTGAACCTGTCGACAGAACTTTTGATGTCGCCAAATCGGATGTTTCCTGGGAAGATCATTTGCTCAAGCCATCATTGTGCCGACTGTGCTGAATTATATGCTATGTCAGATTCAGGGAACCGTCGTATACTCATTGCAATCGCTGGAATACATCAAATTTTGGCCTTTTTTTAAGACGATGTGATATTTTGGAAATACAAGCAATACCAGGCAACGTCATATGCTGCTATAGTAGGGACAGGACACGAAGAAAATAGAAATGACTCTTATCCAACAAATGCATCGTTTGCGTAGCCTTCTGGATCGGCAAGTGCGAAAGCGAGTGTCCACTGGAGTGATGCTATGCCTGCGATCAAGGAAGTAGTGAAAAGGACCGGAATCTATTGATTGCCTATCGCCGGATTATGCATTTTGACGACTATGAACAGCTGCCGACGACGAATTTTGCGACAACAATGACGGCGGGTGCGATTGCAGGAGTTCTGGAGCATTGTGTCATGTACCCGCTGGATTCAGTCAAGACCAGGATGCAAAGTTTCTCGCCGGGTACATCCAGCTACAGTATTTCCTATACACTTAGGAATATGATCAAGAAGGAAGGACTAATGAGACCTATACGTGATGTTTCAGCCGTAATTGCGGGAGCTGGACCAGCACATGCTTTTTATTTTGGAACATATGAATTTAAAAAAGAAACGTTGGCAAAATACACAAAGCACAATCAAATCAATTACATGGTATCAGCAGTTGCCGCGACACTTATATATGATGCCATATCGAATCCATCAGACTTGATAAAGTAGAGGCTGCAAAGGTATAATTCGCCATATAATTCAGTTTTAGAATGCACGAGAGGAATCTATAGAAACGAAGGATTTTGTGCATTTTATCGCTCATACCCTACAAAATTGATTATGAATCTGCCATATCAGGCAATACACTTTACGACTTATGAATTTTTTCTAAAATATGTTAAATAATGAAAGAAGATATAATCCTCTAGTTCATATGGTTGCTGGTGCTGTTGCGTCTGCATTTAATACACCACTAGATGTTGTGAAAACACTGCTTAATACTCAGGAAACCCTTTTTACGAAAGTAGTGAAGGAAGCGATAAGACAGATTTAGAGAGTGGCCGGATCACTCGGCATCTTCAAATGCTTAGGAGCTCGAGTCTTATATTCAATGCTTGCGACAGCAATTCGTTGGTCAACCTACGAATTCTTTTAATTTGCATTATGCGGGAAAAGTCGTGAAGACTATAAATCTTCGATATCTGGGAAAAGTAAATTAGAACCGAAAGATACAAAATCAACAGTGACGGTGGAACAACTACGTAGTGAGGATATGATTAATGACAATAGGATTAGTGGTGTAAGATATGTTCTACCAGCGGCTAATATGACTTTGGCCGTGTGTTCGTCCATCCAGCTGCGATATCTTCTGGTTTTGAAACCTATACGTATCTTGACTGAACGGACTTATAGTCTGTCCAAAGAATCACTCCAAACAATTTTCGTTGTCGCAAGCCAGGGACTTTCCGCTTACATTGCGAGTATTCTAACCACTACACCACGAGGACTACTCGGCATTGGCATACGTAAATATGATCATATGAGATACGAGGTGTGTTCAAAAAGTATCGCGAATTTTGAATTTTTCGCGGGTTACGTATATTCGAATTTCGATTTTTTTGTGGCGTTATGTTGGTACTCATGTCTGTCACTTATGCCGACAAGCTCGGCCATTTTGAATGTTCTCTTGATTGGTGATAGCTGCTTTACTTGCACGTGTTTTCAATCGTCTTCGATTTTTACTTATTCAAAAAAATGGATCAAAGAACGTGTATCAAATTTTGTGTGAAAAACGAAATTAAGTGCGCGGATGCATTCCGAATGTTGACTGTGGCATTCGGAGAAGCTACCTTGGACCGAAGCAACGTTTATCGGTGGTACAAAATGTTTTTAGAAGGCCGAGAAGATGTGAACGACGAAGAGCGTGCCGGGCGCCCGAGCACTTCAACTACAGACGAAAAAATTAATGAAGTGGAGAAAATGGTATTGGCCAATCGTCGAATCACCGTTAGAGAAGTTGCTGAGGACCTAAACATATCGATTGGCTCGTGCCATTTGATATTTATCAACGATTTGGGCATGAGACGGGTCGCCGCGAAATTCGTACCAAAATTGTTCAATTGCGACCAAAAACAGCAACGCATGAACATTGCTAATGAGATGTTAAACTCTGTCCGCGACGAACCAAATTTGCTCCAGAGGGTCATAACTGGTGACGAATTGTGGGTTTATGGTTATGACGTGGAAACCAAAGCTCAATCATCTCAATAGAAGCTGCCGCATGAACCAAGACCGAAAAAAGCGCGCCAAGTTCGGTCGAATGTGAAAGTTTTGCTGACAGTTTTCTTCGATTGCAGGGGCGTGGTGCATCATGAGTTCTTGCCACAGGGAAGAACGGTCAATAAGGAATATTACCTGCAAGTTATGCGCAATTTGCGCGAAGCAATCCGCCAGAAACGCCCGGATTTGTGGGAGAACAAAAATTGGCTTTTGCACCACGATAACGCCCCTGCTCACACATCGTTGCTTGTGCGCGACTTTTTGGCCAAAAACAACACACTAATGATGCCGCAGCCACCGTATTCCCCAGATCTGGCCCCCTGTGACTTTTTCTTGTTTCCTAAACTGAAGAGGCCCATGAAAGGACGACGTTCCGCTACGCTTGACGAGATAAAGACGGCATCGAAGGAGGAGCTGAACAAGATTAAAAAAAATGATTTTTTGAAGTGCTTCGAAGATTGGAAAAACCGTTGGCACAAGTGTATAATATCTCATGGGGACTACTTTGAAGGGGACAAAATAGATATTCATGAATAAATAAATTCGCAATGTTTTTTGAACACACCTCGTACATGTATTCAAAAGATTACCAAATATGATGAGTTGAAAGTGGTAAAGTAGTTGAAAAATTCTTAATTCTTAAAATGAAATCATCGTAACAGAGAAAGCTGAGTCAAATCCTTAATATTTCGAATTCAAAAGCGATAGAGAAATTGATAAATTCCTACTTCAAAATAAGGAGGTTATTCGATGCCAACCCTATGTTTCCATATAACATTAAAAATAGTACAATTTCAATAATTGCGTCAAAAACGGATGTAGAAGTCATGAAACTGACCAACAGAAGCCATCCTGTATACTAGATGTAAATACAAGTATGGGAATATATTTGGGAATGAGAATAAGAACAACGTGGCTTTAAATATATATTTCGATAGAATAAACAGAACGAAAATGTGGAAATATGAGATCTCGAAATTTCACACCGGCCGTTTTGGCTGTGTCAGCTCAGGCGAACTCATTAAAAACTGATACTTCTAAGTGATTGTCCCTATACACTTCTTCGGTTAAGGATTATCAAAATTATCACCGATTTTCTAAATTTGCATTCCTAAGGGAGTTAGACCGGTTCAAAGTTCGAAAAAAATGCCAAGATATGAAATGATGCGCTCCAGACAAAAATTGATATTTTGAAATGATTTGCCGCTTCTCGGAACATTTCTTCGATTTAAATTTCTTAAAATAATCACCGATTATCCAATTTCGTATTCCTAAGGCAACTAGAGCGTTTCAAAATTAGAAGAAAAGTGAAAATGGGACATATCCTAATTTTACACAAGGCTCCAATACCTTGGCTCGGGTGCGATCCAGATAAAAACTAATACTTTTAAACAAATCTCTTACCACAAAAAATGTCTTCTTCTAAATATTACCGCTCCTCCAACTTCGCATTCCTCAGCAGGAGTTAGAGCGGTTCGAAGTTATGAAAAAATGTCAAAATAGAAGATAAAGACAGTTTAGCGATCTCGACTTTGATGAATCCTAGATACAAATTGACACTTTTGAGCGATTCTCCGACCCCCAAAACATGACTTCGTCGAAGGCTTCTTAAAATGATCACCGTTCTTTCCATTTCGCATTCAGGCGGGATTTTGAGCGGTTCAAAGTCAGAAAATAAGTTTAAGGGTCCCGTTTTGATTTTAGGGGGCAGAAAGAAAATTTAAAAATCATACTTTTTATAAGGTTGATTGGATTTTGGCTTGTGCGGTATTTTTTAGCATAATACACATCATTTTACACAGGCCAACGCGGCTATATCGACTCTAGTGCACCCTAGACATAAACTGATATTTTTAAATTATTTTCCATCCCCCGAAACATTCTCGGTTAATTATTTCTTTGAATTCTTAAAATTATCACCGATTCTTCCTATTCGCATTCGTAAGGGAGCTAGAGTGGTTGTAAGCTAGAAAATAAGTCCCAGTTCTGACTTTAAAGGCAAATATTTAAAATTCGCAAACTATACTGTTATCAAAAAAGTTGATCGAATTCCGACTTATGCGGCATTTGTTGCGCTACTACTCACAAACACCTACATCTTTGTTTCTTCAAAATTTTCGATCCGCATGAGGGTATACAATTTTTTCGTGTCCTTACCCTTTAATTGCCTCTCCCTTGGAACAAAATTATTGTCTAAAAACTTGACATTTAAAGATCTCACCAAGACCTTTATTTCATACCTTACTCAAATATCTTTAAAGAAAGAAGACTTTTAGAGATTACATCCTTACATCGGGAAATTTCCCTTAAGATCGTTTTCCAATTTTTCGACCATGATAAAACTTTTAAAAAGACACTTTTTTTAACCTTTCCACAAGTTTGGTAACTCAAGCTTTTATGGATCCTGAGAAGCTAGTGGAGTGCTTTTTGATGTCGGTCGTTTTTTTTTTTTATGTCGGTCGTATTTTTATGTCGGTCGTATTTTTATGTCGGTCGCATTTTTGTGTCAGTCGTGTTTTTGTGTCCATAGTTTTTCTGTGACAGTAGTTTTTTTGTATCGGTAGTTTTTTTGTGTCGGTCGTTTTTTGTGTTGGTAGTTTTTCGTGTCGGTCGTTTTTTGTGTCGGTCATTTTTTCGTGTCGGTTGTTTTGATGTCGGTTGTTTTTATGTTGGTTGTTTTTTTATGTCAGTCAATTTAATAAGTCGGTTGTTTTTTATATCGATTGTTTTTTATCTTGGTTGTTTTTTTTATGTCGGTAGTTTTTCCATGTTGATAGTTTTTTAAGGTTGGTCGTTTTGTATGTTGGTCATTTTTTTATGCCGTTTTTTTTTCAAAGTTCAGTCCAGCCGCTAGGAAATAGCATCGCTTGCATTTGACAAATTCGCTTGGAAATTAGACACCCGGCAAAATGAATCTGCCATTTTTATATGTTTTGACAAATAAAACGCAAGCAAAATCGTACCAACTTGGCGTGAAAAAGTTCATATGATTTGAAAAAACGTTCACCAAATTAAATAATTCAGACTGGTTTGAACGTAGTATAAGAAGAAAATGTGAATATGATCGTATTGCGAAGTAACCCACAGTATATGTGCTGACGATTTACTTTCACAGTTGGTTCGTAACCACCAGAGGCGGACCGAAACTGAATGTTTGATTGAGCCATATGAAAGCAAGAGCTTTCCAACTGTTTCTGGTTTAAGCACTATATCTCGTGGCAAAAAACTGCATAATGTTGGATGTTTATTCGTTTTCAGCATCTCGAAAATCAATTTTTTACTCTGGTAAACATTCTTTAACTTTCCTAAACCATACATACTATTTCATGGAAGGATTATCAGGATATGATATTATGTTAAAGCTACCATAGTCTACAATATCATTTTTCAGGCCAATGTCACATATCGAACAATTTTTCAAACAGTGAAACATTAAATTGCAGTTACAATTTACAAAACCCTCCACCAAAATTTATAATTAAATACTACCTACCTCCAAAACACCATCTTCCTGTTTTCCATGCAACGACAACAAGGCCTACAACCACGAATAAAACAATCACAGCAACAATAATCGCAACAATTTCCCCCATAAGTAAACCCTGAGCTTCCGGTTCATTTGATGATGTGATTCGAACGATGTACTCCTGTTGACCAAGTTCATTGCTGGCTCGCAAATAATAATCCTTCGTTGTATCCTCGAGTGTCAAGGCGTCAATGCTAAGGATAATGTTATATTCCCCATTACCAAGTTCGTTTGGCTCGTAGGCTTCATATCGTCCATTTTGTGTTCCTTGAGGTATCACCACTCCACTGACTGACCATTCCACACGAGGTCGAGGGTTGGATTGAATTGTGACATTTATAAGGGCCACTTGGTTTTGCGTCAGACCGTAGACTGTGATTTGAGGCTGAGCAACTGGGCGATCTAAAAGAGAGTGTAAAGTAGTGAGTCAAAATAGAGTAATCTACTTGACATTCCCGTCCTAAATTTCAAGATAAACTAAGTTAAGCGCCCAACATGGGCTCAATACTTCATGACTATTCTCTTCATCAAACAGCAAAGAACTTACACTTTACAATTAATTGTTGTTTCACCATATTATCCTGTCCCCGATCGGCTATGTGTGATGAACGACAAACTAAAAATTTTCCATCGTCACTAGGAAGCAAACGTCTTTGAATAGCTTGCATAGACATAAATAAGGTGGTATTAGCTTCTCCGGGTGTTTCCGTTATTTCCATGGTGCTCAATCCTTGTGTGATAGGTTCATCATTTAAAAACCAGGATATATTGGAAGCCGGACGACCATCACGAGATATACATCTTGCTTGTAGGACTTCATCGGCTTCGTAAAAATTTCGGGGTGGACGAGATGTGATCTCTATTTCAGGACGATGTGGAGGTACTGGAAGAAAAATAAATAAATTTATTCAATATCTAGTTTCATTCTAAAAATTATAAGATATGCGGTAGCACTCTGTTAATTGTAAATAAAACAAAAAGTTTTCAGAGAATTATGTTCATATTTTCTATTATAATAGAAGGATCTATGACAATGATGTGTAAAACAAAATATCGCCCAAATGCTCGCCACGGCTGCAGTGGTATACTTCTATCCGATGCTCCATATTTTCAATGAGTCTGAGACATAATTGAGGTTCAATGTCGTTAATGTGCTGAATTAGCTCATCCTTTGCCCCTTGAATTGTTCATGGCTTATTGACGTACACTTTTTCTTTTAAATACCACCAGAGAAAGATATCTAACGGTGTCAAATCACATGATCGTGGCGGCCAATTAAGATCGCCACAACGTGGGATAATTTCATTGAATTTCTCGCGCAAAAAAGCCATTGTTTCGTTGGCTGTGTGGCAAGTGGAACCATCCTGTTGGACCCACATATCGTCCAGGTCCTTAACCTCAATTTCTGGCCACAAGAAGTCCGTTATCATCTCGCAATAGCGAACACAATTCAAGGTTACTGCTTGGCCGTCCTCATTTTCAAAGAAGTACGACCCGATGACGCCGCCAGCCCATAAACCGCACCAAACAGTCACTCTTTGCGGATGCATCGGCTTTTCAACAATCGGCTTTTCAACAATCACTCGTGGATTCTCATTTGCCCAAATGCGGCAATTCTGCTCGTTAACGAGTTCACTGAGGTGAAAGTGTGCCTTATCGCTGAAGATGATTTTCTTTGTAAAGTCACCATTCCCTTCTGCCTGTCCAACCAACCATTCCATATTGCCGACGCTTGAAATGGTCAGTAGGCTTCAGCTCTTGAGTCAATTGAATCTTGCAAGCATGTAAATTCAAATCTTTATTCAAAATTGGGATCAGTGATGTTCGTGAGATGTTCAATTGTTGGTCACGACGGCGAGTCGAGGTTGACGGCTCTTCTGCCACACTACCGCGAACTACAGCAATGTATTCCGCAGAACGAACTAGGCGAGCATGCATAGGTGATTTCACATTTCCTACAGACCCGGTCTGCTAGAATTTGCGCACAATTTTCCCGATTGTGGACACATTTGGTCGATTATGCTGAAAAAAAAACGTACGAAGTGCACGAAATGCATTTTGATTTGAACGCCCATTTTCAACCATTTCAACAACCTTAACGTGCTGCTCAATTGTGTAACTTTCCATGGCTGAATTTGTCGAACACTGAACCACAGAAATGTCAAATTAAATTGGGCGAAAAACTTGACTTTAAGGTGGGACTCACAATTAACATCGTGCATTATGGTTGGACCAACCTTTATAACGAAACATTATTGAACCCAAAATTTGGCTTTCGTGAGAGCCAAGTAAACGCAACCTCAATATTCGTCGATTCAGACTATCACACCATTTTAGACTATGTCGTCACAAATACTGCACCAGCAGACTGGCAATACCAAAGATATTGCAAAAATTCGTATGCCGCCGTTTTGGTAAGCTCGAACATCGTTGTGGTTTGCGCGCAGTTAAGCACAGTTTCGAATGTACAAAATTCGATCGCATGCAACCAAGTTCGATCAAGCTCACAGTCAACTAGACTGTGCAATTTGGACTCCATTGCAGACATTGTTTTAAAAATAGATTAATTAGTGTTTGCCCGATCCAAGCGATCTCAAATCCGTTCGCTACTCACAGAATTTAAGCTTGATACCAATCAACCATCAGGCTTATTACGTACAATGATCATACGCATGGTCGTTCTTCATCAATGTCGCAAATCCTATAACTGGCGTAGATGTCCTAAGCCAACATGATTTGTCAGTTAACCTCAAACGCAAATGCCTGGTTGCCACAGCAACGAAACGTGCATCTCCTGGAAAAATTTATCGGTCGTCCTGAGATTCCATTTCCCTTTTTAACACTGAGTCTTGACACCACGACTTTTTAAAGTTATACTCAGCGATTACCAACCCAGAGTTAATGAAAATTCACAAGATTCAGCGCAACACCACATGGTTATGCCAGAACACCTTATTTCAGAGCGGCCAAAACGTGTATCACTTGCCAAGCTTAAACTTGCAAAGTACGAATTTCAGTACCTTTTTTGTGTGTTTGGGAGGTGAACGCCATTCACGCACTGTGTGCGGGACTCCCATGCTGGCAAGAAGGCGACTAGACTACCTACTAAACACCTCCCTTGTCAACCTGAGAACCCAGCCTGGAACCGTTTGACACATTACTTCGGGCCCGGTCTCGTTTTGTTACGCCGTGAGGCGCCTTCAAGCTGGGGGATCCTTTTCCTAGCGGGAGGGGAGAGGAGAAGAGGAAGTGCCAGACAAGCGATCCCCCAGCCCCAGCGCCCCCGGCTGCTGTGAGTCCCTTTTATCTTTCAGGACTGCCCGAGCATAATGTGCCACCTGGTTCCATTTGTCAACCGATTCGAGCATCACCGCAACTATGTTATCTGGGGTGAGCTCTCCCATCTCCATGTAGAGTTCCCTTCGCAGCCTGACTCATTTCGTACACGCAAAAAATGTGTGGCAGGCATTGGCTTCCTCTCCTGGGCAAAACCGACAATCGGGAGACCGTGACTTACCGATCTTGTGCAGGTAAGATTGAAAATACCCTTGTCCGCTCAAAAGCTGGGTCAGATAGAAGTCAGTCGCACCACGCCTTCGATTTAGCCACGGTCTCACATCCGGGATGAGGCGCGCAATCCACCTTCCCTTCGTGCAATTCACTCAAGGCTGCTGCCAATCGTTGAGCGAGCAAGGTCTCTCCTCGCGGACAACCATCGCCCTCGCATCCTCGTTTCGGCGCAGGTAAAAAGCGCGGCGCTCTCGAGCAAGGAGGGCGACAGGTATCACGCCTGCAATAACTCCTACCGCCGAATCAGAGACTGTCGGATATGAAGATGCAATTCTCAGTGCTCCTTTTCTCTGTACCTGTGCCAAAAGTTTTCGGTATACCTCCTTGCTGAGAGCGTCGCCCCATACTTCTGCTCCGTAGAGTAGCACTGACCCTACAGCACTCATCAAGAGGCGTCTTCTTGACGGGCTGGGTCCCCCTACGTTGGCCATAAGTCGACTCAGAGCCGATATTCCCGAAGCAGCCTTCTCAGCCGTTGCCCTGATTTGCTCAGAGAAACTCATCTTTGAGTCGATCAGTAGCCCCAGGTACTTCACCGATGGCTTTGATTCGATTCGTATATCTCCAATACTGATCATCGTTACTCTAGGGATTCTCTTTTTTGTAAAGATGATCCCTTCAGTTTTCACCAGTGCTATACTGAGTCCGCGAGCAGTCATCCAGTCCCTCACTCGGCGCATTAGCATACCTAGCCTAAGTTGCGCTTGTTCAACGGTGCGTCCAGCGACCAGAGCCGCAACATCATTCGCATAGCCGACCAAACGCGATTCATCTGGCATCTCAAGTCTCAGTAGCCCGTCGTAAGACACGTTCCACAGGTCCGGACCAAGGATAGATCCCTGGGCAACACCCGATGTAATTTCCATCCTTTGTTAGCCCTGTGTCGTGTCGTAGAGCAGGCTTTGGACCTTTAGGTAGTCCCTCAAAAGCCGCATTAGATATTCTGGAACTTGAAAAGAGTTTTCCAGCGTATCCAGATTATCCACCCTTCTAGCGGAGTTGAAGGCGCTCCTGACGTCGAGCGTCACCAACCGGACGATCCGTCGCTTGGTGCGACTATATGCCTCTGCCTTTTGGACCGCGTTCACCACCTCTGCAATCGCATCAATGGTAGAACTTCCTGCTCTAAAGCCGTACTGCCGAGGAGATAGGTCCCCAGCAGCACGAATCGCGTCAGTGAGTCTTCCCTTGATGAGTTTCTCTAGCACTTTCCCAGCCGTGTCTAGCATGCATAACGGGCGCTATGGAGACGGCGATTCGGGATTTCCCTTCCCCTTGCTGATCAGCACGAGCCTCGCCACCTTCCATCGTACCGGGAAAACCCCGTCCCGTAGGCAAGCATTGAATGTGCTGAGCAGCAAGTCAGGACAATAGTGATAGACGAGCCGTAACACCTCAGCTGGAATACCATCTGGACCTGGAGCCTTCCTCGCTTTCAATGAGAGGACTGCCTCCTCCAGTTCCAGCTGTGTGAAGAGCAGACACTCGACTGCTGTTGCACCATAGACAGCGTCAACACGGACGGGATGGGCGGGGAAGAGTCCCCGCACCATCAAGTCCATCTTTTCCGCGTCATGTATACAAGGCTTCCGTAGGGCACCAAACTTCCGCATAACTAGCTTGTAGCCAAGGCCCACGGATCCTTGTTCACATTGCCCACTAGGTCTTGCCAGCAGCGAGCCTTGCTATTGTTCATCAATTTGCGAAAGCGTTTCGTGGCCGACTTATATGCTGCCACCCGGATGCATGCCTCGTCACGGTTCTACGCCCGTTGAGCCTCACGTCGAAGCTTGTGACATTCCCTTCGCTTTTCAGCGATTTCAGTTGACCACCAGTACCTGCCGGGGTTTTCGACGGGGGATAGAAGCGCAGCATGAAGTCGTAATGATGCTCATACTTGAGTTCACCACGTCTTGAGCTGCCAACTCTTTCGTCCCCTCTGAGGCTCTCTGCAGCCATTCTTCCGATGTTCTATCCAGTTATGGAAAGCCGAGAGCACGGCGAATGTCACGTCCGGTATGTTTCCCTCACAGGCAAAACGGCGGAAAGTCGGCATTTTTCCGGTGTTTATTACGACGAGCGTCATCCTGGCCGCCATTTCTAGCATTTGTTTTCCCCGCGGATCTGTTTGTGGTGTGCCCCATTCGATTGCTTTCGCGTTGAAGTCTCCTCCAACGAGCACGTTGCCCTCTGCGTTCAATACCACGTCTTCCTTTATGTCTTTATGTTCTTTCTCTCAATTTAATAATTTATCCAATATTAATGATCGCTTCCTGGATTTAGTCCTTAGCAACCTAGATTCTTCCTCTCTGAAGCATTCTCCTGTTCTTTTTCCATATGTCCCCCTCGATCCTCATCACCCTCCGCTTCGGTATGAAGTGTCACTTGATCGAATCACTCCAAAGCGTATATCGAAAAAAATGCACTTTGAATTCTACAAGGAAAATTACTCCCTAATTTCTAATTCTTTATCCGCTGTTAATTGGAATACCTTCTTTCATGGTCTTGATTCAAATGACGCCTGTGAGAAATTTTATGACTTCCTCAAATCTGTCATATCAGCAGCAACTCCCTTTACTTGTGCTCGTGACTCCCATGGTACACCCTGGTTGAATCACAATCTGATTTGTGCCCTGAAAGAAAAGGATCGGGCTCGTCGTATCTTTTTACGTACCAGGTCTTCTGAGGATCGTGCAAACTATACTCAGTTTAGATCTGCTGCAAAAAGGGAAGTAAACTTGGCAAAAGCTTCTTACTTCAGGAGTATCGAGTCTTCGCTTAACTCTAACCAATCCAAGCCATTTTGAAAGTACATTCGTTCTCTTAAATCGTCGACTAAAAATCCCTCCTCATTAACCTTAAATGGGC
The DNA here is from genome assembly GCA_963969285.1 of Odontomyia ornata. Taxonomy (NCBI): domain Eukaryota; kingdom Metazoa; phylum Arthropoda; class Insecta; order Diptera; family Stratiomyidae; genus Odontomyia; species Odontomyia ornata. The sequence goes on from OZ017740.1 coordinate 37,090,353, forward strand.
AGCTCGTGTCATCTCCTCAGGAAATGTGCGAACTTTTCTGTAATTATTTTTCTTCACTTTTCAATCTCTCTACCACGCCTGCGCAAAGTTCACCCTTCCCTGCTTATCATCAACCCACTATTTCCTCTATCACTTGTTCTTCTGTAGAAATTGATAATCTTATCAATACTCTTGATGTTTCTGTTGGTGCTGGTTCTGATGGCATTCTTAATTTCTTCGTTAAATCTTTATCATCCACTATATCTGTTCCTTTAGCTTGACTTTTCAATATAAGCTTATCTACTGGCCTATTCCCTTCTAACTGGAAAAGAGCTTTCCTCCTCCCTATTTTTAAGAAAGGTGACGCCTCTCTGGTTTCAAATTATCGCCCCATCTCTTTATTGCATTGTTTTTCCAAATTACTGGAACGTATTGTTTACTCCAAACTGATTGCAGCTGTGGAGGATAAGCTGATTCCTGAACAGCATGGTTTCATCAAAGGTCGTTCTACTATGACCAACCTTATGGGATTTACTACGGTTGTTGCCGGAGCCTTTGAGAATCGATTTCAGGTAGAAACCCTGTTTCTTGATTTTTCTAAGGCCTTTGATTTGGTCAATCACCATATTTTGCTCCAAAAAATTCATGCACTTGGTGTCGTTGGCAATTTGTTCAAGTGGCTCTCCTCCTACCTTTCGAATCGAATATGTCATATTACTTCCAATGGTTTTACCTCTTCTCCTTTTGTCCCGTCTAGCGGCGTTCCCCAAGGGTCCATTCTCGGTCCGCTTTTATTTGTCATCTTTATCAATGATCTGCCTTCAGTCATTAACTCTTCCTGCCTTCTTTATGCAGACGATGTGAAATTATTCAAGGTCGTATCCTCTCAAAATGACGTTGACATACTGCAAGCTGATCTAAATTTCTTGGACCTGTGGTGTCAATCTAATCAGCTTCCTCTTAACGTTTCTAAATGTATACATGTATCCTTTTTCTCCAAACCTTATCCATTCATTGGTCATTTCTTCATAAAAAATAAACGTCTTAGCACCGTGACTCATATCAAACATCTTGGAGTCACCTTTGACTCCAAACTAAAATTCGATCTTCACGTTTATGATATTGTTTCCAGAGCATCACGTGTATCTGGATTTATTTCACGTCACTCCATCATATTTTCTGATCCGTTTTCTTGTATTAAGTTATTTATAAGTTTAGTTCGTTCTATCCTTGAATACTGCTCCCCAGTCTGGTCTCCTCATTTCGTTTACCTTAAATCCTCGATTGAATCTGTTCAGCGTAAGTTTACGAGAATCTTACTGTTAAAATTTCGTATTCCTTATTGTTATTATCATGTTCGTTTGTCTATCCTTGGTATTCCTTCTTTAGAACACCGCCATATTTATCTGGATGAGTGTTTCCTTTATCGTCTCTTCCTTGGTTACCTTAACACTAAGTTGGTAGCTGAACTCCCGGTCAGAAATGCTGTCCGTCCTACCAGAAGTTCCCAAATCTTTGATGTTCCGTTTGCCAGGAGCGTGACTTATTTTCACTCTCCTCTACTAAGGATTACGCATAAACACGATGATCTTCAGCTTGGATCTTTCTCCACTTCTTATCTCCATTTTAAAAATAGAGTAACTTCTGCACTCGCCAAGCTTTGAATTTTTTCTTATATGTTTTCTATGTCTCTTTATCTTTTGCTATTATTACTATTTTTGTAATTGGATTATATCTGTAAAATAGTAACGAATATATAAATAAATAAAAAAGGTGGTCCCTGAGCACCGATCCGACACGAAACCATCCCCCCGTCCAACACTCTCCGCTTGGAAATCCCTGTTCCGAACCCAGATGGCGGCGGTACCAGTGTCTTCACGATACCATAATGCAGGACTTTTATCATAGTGTTGCTCACTCAGCAGCAAAAAGTCGGCTTCCATGTTCCTCGCAAAGTGCTTAAGCAGATTTTGGGCGGTTAACTGCGGTGTAGGTTTACCTGCAGGATGCGGATCATCGGAGTTCTGATTTCGCCTTGGCTAGGGCTTCCTGGAAAACCCGGCATTTTCCTGATCCCAAGACGTGCCCAAAATCAGGTCTTGGATCAGCATTCTTAAAAAGAATACTGTGTGCCTCCTTCGTACACTCTTTTCTTTCATGTCTCATTTCACTGCATTTGTAACATAGGGAACTGCAATCGGGTCCTTTGCATACTTGTGTGATGTGACCATAGCCAAGGCATTTGAAACGTTGAAGAGGGGTTGCTCTTCGCCGTATCTACAGACAACCCACCCTATTCGCACTTTGCGCTTGTTCAGGAATTGTTCGGCGTCCTTTTCGGTCAAGTTAACTATGGCCATGCGTTGTCCTCTATTGTTTCTGGTGTCAGTTTCGCTTTGATCGTTCCCACGCTAGGGAACCCCCTCTTGATGTCCTCTCCTACCTCGGCCAGATTTGTGACGCAGTTAATGTCTCTTATTTCGATCGTTGCCATCGGCTCAGGCGAGGCTATAGTTGCGCTTTTGAACGTACTTCGAGGCCTGCCAAGGTTTTACGGTATGATAGTTGGATTGGAGCCGTTCACACACGAGTGTCACCTCGGCGTTACTGTGCAAAGCAACTAGGTCCAAACCATCATATACGCCAACCCAAAGCATCAATTCAAGTTCGTTGTCCAAAGCGTAGTCCAGATCCAATCAGGGTTGTTACCTGTCATCCCAGGAGGGAACCTCACCCCCCCCCCCCCCCCCCCCATATCCTCGGGCACGTGGGGACGGCACTCCCCAACGAATGCTAGCCTCCAAGAGTATTCCTGTCTAATTAAGGATTAAACAATTCTATGTGGCTGCATATCGTAAGTTAGAAATAAAACCCTTCTGACATGAGCGTAGTTCTGTCTACTCAATATGTTTTTCATTATTTTCGATACTTACATGCCACTAGTAAATCCATCACTCCATTGAACTCTTCACCTTTAATGACTAGCATGCATTTAACTTTTCCGTGATTTTTTGCTGTAATACGTTCAATTATCACACCACATTGGCCACTTGCAAGTCCTTGTCCATAATAGCTATAACCGGGCACCTTAGATGGCCACTGATCCGATAGATACAGCTGTTTTTCACCAGGCACTTGAAATTGACAACCGTCTAAAGGTTCACCCATTCGACATAACACGGTGGTATTGTCACCTTCCATTAAGGTGACCTCGCGTGGATTAATGTCAACTTGAGCCGCAACAAGAGCTGAAATGAAACAAAAATATATTATATTAGAAAAAGAAATTTCAATTGGAAATTTTCTATGAATATTTTCATACATATATTTAATAAAACAAAATCAAGTAGTATTCAATCAATACTAATGAAATAATGTATCTAAAATATAAGGTATCAACACAAATCAAAACAATGCGCACTTTATACTTAACATTATTGAAGTATAAAGCGTACACTGAGCTGATTTGACCATGAAAAAATTTTTCCCGCAGCGCAAAATTTTTAATCCAAAACACATTTCAGTGCCACTCTCGCGACAAAATCAAGCGAACAGAATTATTTTTGCTGTTGTCAGTTGTTTTTATTTCAGATAACTAATCTAATCTGAAAAATTTGATTATCAGGTAATAAAAGAAAGTTATAATCATGACCTATCCTCAAATTAAAAACCAAATAAATATTTTTGATAAGATATCGATTATCGAATTTTAACGAAAAGGAACTTTTAGTAGCCGTGGAAGGGGATGAAAGCTTGACAGCTTGAATGCTGGCCACCAACTTCAATGTGGATCATTCAACCATCATTCGTCATCTCAAAAACTTGGAAAGGTATGGGAGCTGGCTGGATGTCAAAAGAGCCGAACGTGTCCGAATTTCTGTCGGTTTGCTTCAAGGAAACGAGCGGCGTCCGTTTCTGAAGGATCTTGTCACTGGTGATGAATCATGATTTCTCTTTAAAAATCTCAAAAGAAACTACTTATGAAAATTGTTTGTATGTAGCTACTTAATTGAGTTGCATTAATAATTTCTCTAAAAAATTATTAGAGAAGAAAAATGTTAGAAGCAGATGGTGTCGACTCTTGTACTCCATAAAGTCTCATCAGGCCATCACACTTTAGACATAACATACACGGTTGAACTGTATCGACTTTCACCACGATAATTCCCGTCCACATGCTGAGTGTCGTGTTGTCAAATCCGTTGCCAATGAGGGAAGAGAACTGCTTCCACATCCGCCATATTCCCCCACAGAAGCGTACACTAACTTCCACAAGCATCAGTCACTAAAAGCCTTGCGGGTGAACAAAGTTTATGCCGATTTCGATAACTTAGTGACAGATGTCAAAGCTTAGATCGCCTCCAAGAACCGTAAATTCTTTGCTCGTGGAATCGACTGTATATCAAGCAAATCGAAAGCAAGTGCCAAAGTCAGCAATATTAAGTATAAATTACAACAAGCTAGGAATCAAAATGGATTTTTAACGGTGCTCAGTATAAGAGATCGTACACAATATTTGAAAGTACAAGACCTAGAATATCAAGTGGTTTTTATGGATAGGGACCTCAAATTGACAAGAAGGCATTAAACGAGAAAGTTTGTGCAATCCGCATCAAAACGAAAGTAATCAAAATACGGCTGATTAATTTCAATACCCCGGCAGATGGTAGAGTGATAAACTATGGCATAACAGACGGTTGGGTATTTAAGCCTCGGCAAAAGAAATGATTTGCTCGATGAAGGGTATCATGATGCGTTTCTTCTGGATTCATAATTCAAGAACTTTTCTTCTGGATTCATAATTCAAGTCATTGATTAAATCAATGACTTGAATTATGAATCCATTGAAGATTTGAGAAATCCTTCAAGAATATACAAAAGATCGAGAGTTTCTTTCATAAATAAACACAGCCACATTTTATGCAATCTAAAATAAATTTTTTGAATAATCTGCCAATCGAACATATCCTATTATACAATTAAATTTTTAATCAGCAGGTAGTTAACTCGTATGGAAAGATGCAGTAGCCACGTTCTAATTTTTTTGTTTTTTTTTCCTTTAGTATTACAGCCCCTTTCGGACTTTCACTTAGCTAGAGTATCACATGACCTTTATAACATGTATTGGCACTCGAGAAGGTAATATGGTCAGTTCCATACTTTAGCCGTGTGTCTGTTCTTCCAGTTGCGATACATTCTTACTTTAAACCAGTACGTATCATAACTGAACGAGCTGATAGTCCGTCAGAAAAATCACTCGAAATTTGTCACCAACGAGATTCAAACCAGAGACCTTCAGCTTGCGCAGCAAGTACCCTACTACACTACGCGGACTACAGGTTCTATGTTAATTGTAGGAGTTAAATTTTTAGAACATAATCTGTTAACAGTTAAAACGTGCGAAGTTAGAAATCCGATATCGGTGTGAGTAACATGTTGTTCATCAATGTTAAAGGAACTGCTATGGAACTAACATAGATAACCGTTAGATCTGAATTATATTTTCGATAATTCTGATACTATCCCGAGTATCCTTTCTTTTGAACTTGGCACCTTCTTAACATTTATCTTTTCATTTAGATTTCTTCTTCCACTCTTAATCTAGTAACTCTTTATTAAATAATGTATTTAAAATGTAAGGTATAAGGTAACAATCGTCACTTCATACCCAATAACATTATTGAAATATAAACAATTGGTTTGGACATTAAAAATAATTTTTGTAGTTTATAATTTTCTTATTGATAACACACTTCAGTGCCGCCTTCGTTCGATCGTGCAGCAAAACTAATCAGCGAGTTCGATTCAAACGTAGCATTTGCTCTTTTTACAATATTTCAGATAGGATAGTTGATTTCTGATTAGATTACTGAAATCAAAATATTCGACTGAAATGGGTGAGTCCCCGTAATACGAGTAAAATTACTTGATGGTGTACTTGTGTTCTGGCGCCCGAGCAGTTAATTTCAAATTCAAATAAAGCAGTGCATCAAGATAACCCTTGAGGTCGCTAAAATCCTGAGCTGAGGCTAGTTTGGGATCTGCTACGATAATAAGCGATAAAAACGATCGTACAAACCGGAAGAAAAACACTCTTATCGGTGAACTTTCTTTTTCGTAAGCTTCGCGAATTTTCGCGCGTGTGATTAGTAACGAGACTTTTAACTCATCAACAGCAGGACTCAAAAGGGACTCATACGGCCTATTCCGTACAACTTACAACAAAGTGAAGTGCATTTGATAAGTGAAAATAGGAAAACCCTCTTGGCATTGCAAACCGAGTTACTCCGAGAATTAACATGTTGTTAGTCTCGCAACTTTTGTACGTAAAGAATATAAAATGTTTTAGTTGGAAATTAAAAATATTTTAAAAGAAAACGGCAAAGATATACGATATCTTCTACAGTGCATAAAGTTTTCAGTGCATATTAAAATTAAAATTCAAAGCACTGTCTTTAAAAAAATATACCTTAGAACGGCATAATGCTACGAAAACCTGATTATATTAAAAATATTGCTTTAGAATAGAGTAAACTTCCTTGTTAAATGGAAGGAAATCGTGTTTTTCTATTTGAAGGAAAAGATTAGGAAGTGAAAAGAAGATGGAAACCCTAAACGAAGCTATAAAGCAGTTAAATGGAGCAATTAACGCGCAAATAGAGAAACTGAAACGGGTTGAACAGAGGCTCTGGAAACTTGGGCGACGACCACAGGATCAACCGCAGCATCTCGAAAATATACCACTTTGCAGGCCTGAAAACGAAGAAGATCTCAAACAGATCACTAGACTACCTGATTGTGTGAAGGACCTGCAAATGTTCGAAGGGAACTCTACACAATACATTTCTTGGATTCATAGTGTGGAAACTATCCTGAAATACTTCGAAGTGGTTAGAGGGAAACCTATTTATAGAGCAATTCTTCAATGCATACGGCAGCAAATCAGGGGTCCTGCTGATATTGCTTTGATCTCTTACAACAAATTTGACGATGACTGGAGCACAATCAAACAGTTCTTGTCACTGCACTATGCGGACAAAAGGGACATTCGCACGTTGGAGCACCAAATGAGCTTCATAAGATAAGGCAATTCCAGTATTGACGAGTTTAACGTGAACGTCAACCATCAGTTCTCACTCATTGTGAATTAAATACTATGAAAACCCTTGTTGAGACGTATAGCAACCGAGCCCTTGACCTTTTTATTAGGGGACTTAATGGTGAAGTCTCACGAATGCTCATGATTCGAAAACCTTCTACATTACCGGAAGCATATTCTTTATGTCTGGAAATGCAAAATTTAAATTTTTGGAACGTAACCAGACAATGCCAGTAAAACTTCCAATGGCTCAAAGGAACAAAATGTATGGAATTATACACAATCAACGCCCAACTCCACCTCCAAGGCCTTTCGCTCCGAAGCCGCCAGTACCAATGGATGTGGATCCCTCGATTCAAACAAGGCGTATAAATTACATGAATCGACCGGCAGCAGATAACTATCCGCAAAAAAGGGAAAGCAGCATGAGGTTGAGGAAATTCCACACAAACAACAACGAATGAATACCTTAGAACCCGAGGAAATCCTAGCTTCAGACGATTATCCGTACATGGACGACCAGCCTCAGGAATTGAACGATGAAGGAGAAATGTTTGAGGAAGAAAAAGAAGTAAATTTTACAAATAAGGTCTTTCTAGCATTCCTTACCTAGAATACAAGGCCAGAGATGGCAAAATTATCACGACTACATTGCAACCTAGAAGCAGTTTTCGCGCATCAGTGCTGGTTACTTAGTTTTTGTACTGTGGAGCAGTCGTGCAGTTCTTGCGTTCCGCCAATTTCCTTGAATTCTTGTGATTATTTGCACGTTTGCTCGTGGTGTGCTTTCGGGTTTTGTGCCTTATTGCGTTATATTCACTATCGTGTTCGCGTTGGTGCGATTCCGCGTTGCTGTACCGTGGATTTTTAGTTTAAACATTTTCGCATTTTAAGACATTTTCATTGTTTTTCTTTTGTTGAGGTGGCAGGTGTGGAGTGCTATCTAGTGGTTGATTTTTTCGCTTTGCATGGCAGTGATCGATTCGTTCAGTTTTTAAACTCTACTTGGACACGAACCCACCTGTGGGTATTTAGTGCTAGAGTGCCGTGATTGAGCTTTGTAGTGCTTTTTCGCTCATTTTTTGGTGTTGTACTGTTTAAAGTTCATTTATTTTGTGCATTTTGGTACACTTTATTTTCACCTACCCATATTGAAGTGAATTTGTAATTGCTTATTTTATACGCAAAGTCTTAAAATGCCATCTTGTTCTGCTTCACAGTGTGTTGAAACAATCGATAAAACCCTCTTATTGTATGTTCGGGCTTTTGCGCGTGTTCTTTTCATGCTAAGTGTGCACAGCTTTCAGATCATATTGCTGATGCTATTATTAGTTGTGGTTCGGGAGTTTTCTGGCTTTGTGTCAGATGCCGTGGACTTCCGCTTTCAACTTATGTCAACAAATTGAAGAGGACAAATGAGATTGTTAGCACGCTGAATGAAGACTTTCTTTGCATGCAGAAAAAGTTCAAAGATGCAAAAAAAGACATTGCCAAGTTATTGCAGTCGTTGCATGTCTCCGAAGATTTATCGAACCTGATAGAGCGAGTGCCGTGTGTGCCGTCAGTTATCACTAGGAGTAAAAAAAATTCTAGAGTATTGGAAAATCCACCTCCTTCGGCTGCTACAGTTAACACTCCTGTAGAAAATCAACAGCACAGTGAATGCATTTTAGTTGGTGCTGTAATTGCTTCTCCTTCGCCTTCCGTTAATGATCATCGTGGACTGCAAAGTACGAGCATTTCATCAGACTCGAACTTGGTTGTTAGTCCCATTGCTTACGGTTCCGGAGTTGCTGTCTCATTAGTCGCAGATGGCTGTACCAATGGGAACCTTTTATTAAATCCTGCATCAGATACTGGCTCATCTTCCAATCTGGCATCGCCTGTGATTACGCAACGAAAAGGTATAAATTCATGTGATGCTCCATCAAATATCTTTCCAGGTACTAGTAAGGAGTCTGATGGTCAGCGCTCTAGGCTTGTGACTACATCGAATTATAAACCCAAAGAAAAGGGGCGTTTGGTCGTAATATCACCGCCTCTCAGTGTATTTATTTCTCGCTTGGATTATGACACTACTCCCGATGATATTGCTGATTATATCGAATCGAAGCTGGGGCTCATTGTGCCTGCGTCCATGAGTCAACTAAAGAGGCCGGAGTTTTGGCCTCCTGGATTGCTTGTTAAACCATTCGTTGCCAGAGATCGTCGTAATTTTTTAAGAGCTGGAGCGCCCAGAGAAGCGTCTTCGCCGTTGATAAATGTGAACAGTCATTTCTCAATTTATTATCAAAATGTCAGAGGATTGAGAACCAAGCTTAAAGATCCCGCGTGGGGCGCCACTCGCTTGTCCCTCAAGGCCCCAATTAGCCGCCAAGCGAGAACGCGGCTAGCCGGAATAATCACGACGCTATTCGGCCGAAACCCTATCTATCAAGCACACACTGACTTTCACTCCAACTCTACACCTGCACAACCGTACTCCTATACTTCTTCCTAGCACTAACCTTCACCGGGACCACTACACCACCCCCGAACACTCTGATTTTCGATATCACTAGTCTCACTCTATTATATTACACTTTTACTTCGACTTGCCGTTCAAGCCACACTCGGTAAAATCCGCAATCTGAAAAAAAAGATCTTCACCGTTCTTGCTCTAAAGACGTAAATTTCTTCCAAAAAGCGTTAATTCGTTTCAATGAAAATACTACTAGTCAAAATTTATAAAACATGTAATCCAATTCGTAAATTCAATATAATTTAACATCTGATACACTGAAAACAACAGGAAAACTTACTTCTACTGCGTACCTACAAGGGGCCCCTTCGATGGTTGGATCCGTTGGTGCACTTTGTAATCATTCCTCCAACGTCTGGGCTTTGCTCATCGCTTCGATCTTAATCTCCCTTCGCTTCGAACTTAATCACCCTTTTCTTCCGCCACTGCTGATTCTCGCTGTCGTACACTTATGATTTCCGCTGCACTTCAAATTACCTCCGCACTTGTTGCTATTTCTCAGCTGCTGCTTTGTCGCACACGATAGGAAAGGAAAAAGAGGAGGCGCGTCATTCTTCGCGCGCTTTTATAGCCTCCTCCTAACGGCTAATGTTCCGCTCTTCGACCGAAAGTCATTGTCTCCGGTCATCCACCTCTTCAGCGTGGTAATTTCTTTCTGCCGCCACTTGGTTTCCGCTCCCCTAGGTTTGTACATCCACGATAGTTTTGACTAAATTCAGTATTTAAAATACTACCAGCAAAGCCTTTACCAAAAATACTCTTGCGATGATGAATTAGGAGATGTTTCAGAGTATCATTTGGAATTGATGTTGTTATCGATAAACAAAGAAATGTTCTAGTATCGCAAGCAATAATATTACGCAGTGTTTGGAATGCATAGAATGTTTGTTTTGTAAACCCCGAAGTATAAAAGCATATGCGTATGGAATGGATGTAGCTTATCATGATAACGTTTCCTCTTCTCGGATATTTTTCGCTTCATCTATTTTCTGCCACTACCATCAATAGAAACCGTTTGACGAAGAATGTCCACATTTTGGCTTCTTTTCTCCAACGTTTCCTTATCCAAATCCCAATTTAATTTATTCGTCAAACTCAATGATTTCTTTCGGGCTTCAATATCTTCCCTATTACTAATTGTTTCTTCATTTTTCTGCTTTTCATCGAACGCTTCACTTTCATTGTCGCTGTTTGAGTAGTTTGAATTGGAAATACCCATAACTTCATTCAGACTACTGAATGTCCTGTATGTCGGAATGAGTCATGTACTGGGCGACTAATATTACTGTTAGGATTTGCTTTTTCCGAAATATTTCTGGGAAACATTCCAATTTCAAACATGCGTTGATTCTGCCCTTCGTTCGATGACAATGATGTTTGCTTAAAACTACAAATAATCGTACTTAAACTACTATTATGATTACAATTTGGAGTGGCAAACAAATCCTAGTCGAGTGCGGCTTAGCTCTCTGAATATACCGAGTCACGCGAATGCTACGATAGTGTTCGGGATGAGGTAATACTGGTGCCCTTCTGTTTTATCCGTAACAATATGCTATGTATATAGTACATCGATGATATTATTATTTTCGGTGGGTCTGAAGAAGAGCATTTAGAAAATATAGACAAGGTGTTTTCAAAATAAGAAGAAGCAAAATCCTGAGTAAATTTAGACAAAACTGAGTTGATGAAAACCGAAACCGAATTTCGTGGGTTCATTCTAACTGATACGGGTATCAGAATCATTGTGACCGTCCGCGAGAATTTTTCGAAGGCAAACTAGTAAATCTAAAAAAAATGAAACTTGGACGTAGTGGAACAAGTTATGACACATCGAAAAAAACTTTGGCTGCATCTTTTGAAATTTCAAAATTGTTTGCCAAATCCAAAAAAGCACGCACCATTGCTGAGTCTCTAATAAAACCTTGTATGCTTAAAGTCGCGCAAGAGCTTATAGGGCAGGAAGATCAAAACAAAATTCATCAAATTGCACTTTCAAATGATACTGTAAAGGCGCGAATTCAAACATGTCAAATGATATTGAAGAACAAGTTATTGACAAGATAAAATGCAGTCCTTATTTTGCGCTCCAATGTGATGAATCTACCGATGTTGCACAATGTTGCCAATTGCTCGTATTTATTAGATTTTTGCGTGACAATAAAAACTATAAAGAGGAGATACTTTTTGCTCAAGAACTTGGAACGGCGTCCAAAGGTGCAGATGTTATGAAGGCAATAAGTCAATATTTTGAAAAATATGTATTTATGTGGGAAAAGCTTGTAGGGATTCGTACGGATGGTGCCCCTGCTATGCTTGGCTCTCACTCTGGACTTGCAGCGTTCATAAAAAGAAAACATAAATCTGCGATTACGATGCACTGCGTTATTCACCGTCAAGCATTGGCTGCCAAGGTGCTTTTAGAATGCTTTGCTATCCAGATGAAAACATCTGTAAAAGTAGTTAACTTCATTAAAAAAATGCATTCGCCTCTTCAAACAATTGTACTCTGAAATGAACTCTGAACATGAAAGCCTGCTATTCCACATGGAAGTGCATCGGCTTTCCAAAGGAAACATGTTGTCGAGGATGTATGAACTGAGAGAGGAAATACAAATATTCTTAACTGATAAGAACGAAGAATTGTCAAAACAGTTCTGTCAACCCAAATTTCAAATAAGTCTCGCTTACTTAGTCGACTTTTTTTCACAGCTAAATAAATTAAATCTGACACTGCAAGGAACAGGGAATTTGAAAATAGAAGGCGCGAACAATATGTTTTCAAATCAAGATTAAATCAGTGCATTCATCGCGGAAATTGATTTATGGATCAATAAAGTCGAAAGCCGAAGTTATTCTATATTTAATACACTGAATCAAATTATTGACGAACAGTGCACTAAGATTGAAGTCCAAATACAGAAAAACATTATTCTGCATTTGAAAAACTAAAAAAAGTGAATTCAACCGATATCTTCCTGACTGCACGGACGAAGGCATTCGGAAACTTATCCGTAATCCTTTTATTGTCATCATTTATGAGATACCTGAAGAAATTCAAGAAGAAGTGATTGAAATGCAACATGACATTAACTAGAAGGATACATTCGAGGCAGGAATTCATTTGGAAGACTTCTGGAGCCAAAAGACAATTTATTTTCCAAAGGTTCTAATATTGCCATACGATACTTAATTTTGTATAGTGTTTTGTTATAGTGTTATGTGATTCCATCACATAATACTATAGCATAAATTCGCCACGTTTATGTTTCACATTCAAGGGAAAAATTCATAGAAATGATGTTTGTATGAGTTTTTCACTTAAATGGGAAATATATGGCCACGTCTACATTTGGATCTTGATCTGGTTGGGAGGGTGCGAGGGGGCACCGCTTCCACCTGGATGCCCCACTCTTATTTGTGGGCCATAAGTATCGTCGGTAACGACGAAGTCGCTTTAAGACCATCCGTTTTCTCCAGGCCCAGTTTGTCCTCTGAATCAGCTATTTTCTTTGACTCTTGGTAGGTTCTCCTCCTTTCTGGACTTCAGTCGATATTTGTTCGATAATCTTTTGACCCCGAAATTCGTGGATACGAAATCTTTTAAAGTTCGTCCTTGTGCTAGCGGAGGAACCCGCCCCACGACACTGCAACGCTAGTCTGCCAGCGCATTCACGCGTCTCCAGACAAGGCCAATCTCGGCAGATACTACCATCTTCTTGCGCCGAGGCTGCAGTCCTTTACAGACATTATTTATCTGCCCATTTCACTACAACTATAACATCAATTTGAAACGTTGATGTTTTTCATTCCAAGCAAAAATTCATGAGAATTATATATGTATGAGTTTTTCATTCAAATGGAAAATATCTGGCCACGTCTACAATGGATCTTGATCCAAGTAGGGGGGGCAAGGGAGCACCGCTTCTACCTGAATACACCAATCCTATTTGGTGGCCGTAAGTATACCTAGTAAAGACGAGATCATCTTGATTCCCGCTTGCGTCAAGCCCAGTCAGTCGTTTTGCTTTAGCGATCCATCCCTTCAGTAGGTTACCTTGGCCTCGACACCGTTGAGCCGAGTCGTTTTATCCCCTAAATTGTGAATGCGAAATTTTTCTGTAGTGGGCCGTTGTGCTGGGGTAAAGAACCCGTTCCACGACACCGCAATGCTTACCTGCCAGCGCATTCACGTGTCCTTAGACAAGGCAAATTTCATCGAGCACTAACATCTTCGCTCGCCGAGGCAACAGACCATCGCTGCAGTCCTTTACTGATATTCACATTCCTTCATTTCACTGCATCCGGACAGCAAACTTAACCATGAGACCACTTCACAGAAGTGTTTGAGACTGTTTAAGCGCAATCCGAAGGAGTTTTTGCATCGTTTCGTGACAGTTGACGAAACATGGCTCCAACGGTACACACCAGAGACCAATAAGCAGTCGAATCAGTGGACTTTACCCGTCGAACGTGTTTCGAAGAAGGCGCAGACTGTCCTATCGGCCAGAAAAGTGATGGCGACCGTTTTCTGCGATTCACAAGGTGTGATCTACATCGACACTGAATTAAAGGGCCGATTTGACGCCAAATCGTCACATTTGTCGAAGAGAAAAGTGCTCTTCTACAATGATAACGCATTGGCCACACCTACGCCGTTGCCACGGCGAAATTGATCGAATTGAACAGTGACCCCATCCACCGTATTCCCCAGATTTGGTCCCGTGCGACTTCATTTTGTTTCCAAGCTTGAAAAAGTCGCTCGCCGGGCAGAAATTTTAGTTGAATGAGGGGGTCATCGCCGCCACGGAGACTTACTTGGCTGACCTCGAAAAAACGTATTTTCTCGACGGGTTCAAGAGGTTGAAGCATCGCTGGATCAAGTGTATCGACCTAAGAGGAGATTAAGTTACGAAACAGATAGCCACTTTTTCAAAATTTCAATTTTCCTTTTGTACACTAAGTACTTTTCGGACCGCCCTCGTACTATGCATGAGATAATGGGTTGCCTTAGTTTCTTATTCAAGCAAATTTTATTCATTGCGTTTCAAGTATACGAGTATTCGAGGAATTTTTTACTAGCTATCAAACTCTACTGAAATCACGACGTATCTGTTTACCAGTCTGTTCCGTTTGTATGTATCACAGAAATTTGTCTCCGAAACTATATATAGCAACCGAGGACATCAACATGTGGTAGGCATATCAGAAACGATTACTTCTTGGCAGTTTGGATGTCAAAAAATTTTAAAGGATCTTTATGAGAGATATCCTTATCTAGTAGCTTTTTTTATAAATAGATCAACAAAAATGATCTTGAAAGTCGAACTTCTCTCAACTTAGCCAATATTAGTCAATTTCACATTTTCAAACCAAGTAAAAGGTTTTCGCGAAGGTCCCAGGTTCAAATCTCGTTTGTGAACAACGTGATTTAGTTCAGGGAATTTTTCGGACAGAATACGAGTGTTCACTCAATGGTAATATGTAGTAATTTAATCAGATCATATCATAGCTGAGCAGACACATGGGAGCATGGTACTGACTAAACCAACTTCCAAATAAATCAATACGGTCATGAAAATGAGATACTCTAACTACCTCTAAGCGAAGGCCCGAGAGGGGCTGTAGCGCTAAAAAACAGAAAGAAAGAAAAGGTTTTCCAATAAGAAGTGTTATTTTGAAAAGCAAGCTATTTCGGTAGATGTCACTTTTGAAGCTGTCAATTTTTGACATTTGACAAGTAGAAGCTACACTATTAATAAAAATGGAACGATACACGCTTCAACAATGCATTGAAATTATTAAATTTCACTATACAAATGGTGAAAATTTGGCAGAGACGCTTCGTAAAACTCGAAGATTTTTAGGTCGTCGTGAAGCACCTTGTCAAACCGCAATACAGAAATTGGTGGAAAAATTCGAGCTGTTGGGACAACTTCGTGATGTGAAGGATAAAACCCGTGCACGTCATTCAAGAACAGCCGAGAATATTGCTGCTTTAGCCGAAAGTGTTGAAGAAAACCCAGGTTTGTCCGTCCCTCGTCGTTTTTTGGAATTAGGCATTCCACAAACGTCATTACATCGTATTTTGCATAAATATTTGGGTCTTAAGCTTATAAAGTTCAGTTAACACAAGAATTCAAGTCGGTCGATTATCAACAACGTCGTGTCTTTGCTGATTGGGTCCTTGAAATGCATGAAAATGATCCGAAATTCCATCGAAAAATCATCTTGAGTGATGAGGCCTATTTCCATCTCGGTGGCTTCGTCAACAGGCAAAATTGTCGCATCTAGGGCTCGGAAAACCTAAGAGTTATTGTTGAAAAGCCTCTCTATACTCAACGTGTGACTGTTTGTTGCGGTTTATGATCCAGGGGAGTTATTGGGCCTTACTTTTTCGAAAATGAGGCTAGACCACCGGTCAAGGTGAATGGATTGCGCTATCCAGAGATGATTAATCATTTTTCATTGCCGGAATTGGATGGTATTGATCTAGACAACGTTTACTTTCAACAAGACAACGCTACGTGCCACACAAACAACGAAACCATTGATATTTTACGGAAAAAGATTCCGGACCGTGTTATCTCTCGAAGAGATGATCACAATTGGCCATCGAGATCTTGTGTTTTAACACCTTGCGGCTTCTTCCTTTGGGGCCACGTGAAAGAGAAGGTCTACGCCAACAGCCCATCGTGGATTCAAGACCTCAAAGATGGAGTTCGTGATATGCGATTTGGTTATGGAAACTTTCATGAAAAGGATATGGTCCTGTAAGCGTGGTCGTGGTGGTCATTTGCCTGATGTTATTTCACTATTAACGGCATACTTTCCTCTTTTTAATGACATAAAGATCCGGTCAGTTGTATTGAAAAATGGCATTTTCCTTTAATATCAAAATAACACCTCTTATTGGAAAACTCTGCATTGGATAGGCAAGTCTTTGAAAATTTTCTTGATTTCCATTTATTATTGGTGTCTACATTTCATAGATTTAGTACAAAACCCATTTGATAAGAGCGTACTCCTGTATACTCAAATTTTGTATTATTTTGCAAGCAGAAAATTAAAAATAAACACAGAAAACCTGATAATTTTTTGCATATCCATTAAATTATTTGTCAAAATTTCTTTTTCACTAATTTTACTTCACACTGGTTCTTCTCATTATTAAGCCGTTTTTGGAACTTTTTACCTAGTGACCCAAACAAATTCTACAGTAAATAATAGCTAAATCTTGCGCTTACCCGTATAAACACGTTTTGATAATGAATCCCTGGTATAACATTTCTTCATGGACAATTAAGTTAGCTTCAGACACCTCAGAATGCTACTAGTCCACTCCTCTAGTTCTTCTCCATTGATTTGAAGTTCATTCACCATTTCTATTCTACCAACATCGTGTATTACCATGAATCGGACAGAGTCTACTCGTGAATAAAAGTTAACAAAAAATAGTGGCCATAGACGCGAACTTACAGTTGTTCCATTGTTTAAGCTGCATTTGACTGGTTCACATTGACACTAGTGACCATAAGCAAATTGTAATCATGTTTGCAACAAAGCATATTTCCATTGATTATAAATTAGTATCGAAAGTAATTGTCTTGACAAAAAAAAATTTATGCAAATATACCCGAAAGACACTTAAGCGCATTTGGTCATTATCGAAAAAATTATTATGAATGCAACCAGGTATATGCAATAAAATGGTTTTTTCTAAGAACTGCACTGCCAATGATTTAATGCTTACAGCCGAAACGGCTGTTGAACGACAGTTAAAATCAAGAAACTTTGATGGAGAATTGCAACGTTGGTTTTTGATTAGCGCACACGGTTTCACGGAGAACGAGTGTTGCATTCATAATTGAACTCTTCATAAAATACTTGTGCGAGTCACGCAAATGCAACTATTTAACAATCATCGATGATTAAATGCAACAATCCACTTCTGTTCATGCAATCAAAGACCTTGGGCCAAGCTTGGAATGGAAATACAAGAATGTTAAGTATTGAGGAATTAAAATGATTACTGGTCATGAAAGGCTATCATATTATTTTAGTTAGCGTTTTAATTTCCCCGTAGAATCTGGTCCCTCCGTAGGGGCCAAATTATTGCATTTAGTTATGATTGTCTAAAAATTTTAAAAGATGTTTAAAGCTATTCCTTTGAAATATAATTTGATTTGAAAATCCGTTACTTCTAGGTTTCTAACCACTTATATCCTTTTTAAAGATTACAGCACTTGGAGTAGTATCCTTTGTCTCGTTGCAAGTACTCAAAAAAATATAGGTTGGTTTAAAGGTTTTGATAGCGAAAAGGTAAGAACGTGTACTTTTTTAATGAAATTAGATTTTTTAGTCAATATGATCTCCCTCAACTTCAACACAATTATTCCAACGATCTTCCGATGATTTTATACCATCTTTAGAATGATTTGCTGGAAGCTCTGCAGTACAGTATGGGATAGGTGCCAAAAAATACTGAGCATACCACAAGCTAAAGAGTGGATTTACTAAACTGGTGTTATCCCTTACCACTGAGGAATAGTCTGGCTGAACCGGGGTTCCTATCTACAATTGGAAATGGCGAAACATCTTAGGCAAACCTATAGCGTAATTGATGTCTTCTTAACTCACAATGCAGTGGATTCGCGCTGAAGCTTATTTTTCACCGTGTTTGAAACGTCTTCCCCTAGGGCCGGTAGATATTAATAAAACGCTAAATAACTTCGGACAGAGCAGATGATGAAAAAAATAGGGCTGGAGATATCTACTCAGGTTTCAGTTGTCTCGGCTGCCAGCGGGGGCTCGGGGAGCACTCTTAGTTATAAGGTCCCCAAAATTACAGCTCGGGCGCTGATGGCTACAAGCCACACGAATAGCGAAACTGATGTCGACACAGCTAAAGAAGTGGTAAGGCCAGGGTGCTCTAGAGGTCGTGCTACTGGATCTCAGTAACACAAAGACAACGCCAAACAGACGAATGAATGAAAACACTCAGAGAGCTTATATCAGCAGGATAAACTCGCGGTTTTTCTTCTTCGTAGCACTACAGCTCCTCTCGAGCCTTCCTTTCCTGCAACTACCGCCTTCAACTGTCACGGTCCATTAACCGCTTCCTCCAAGTTTTCAATCTGAGCAGCGATGAACTGTTTTCTTCGACCGAGTCAGAACAGCATTTCCTCGGTTACACCACTGGTCTGCACCCTTCAGTTATTCCAACGAATACCTTTTTGGGTATCGTTTGTTCATCCAAAAGATTCACATGGCCAGCCCATTGCAGCTTCCTCAGTGTAATAATCATTAAAATCTCCGGCTCGTCAAAAATTTCATACAGCTCATCTAGTTTCGCTCTGATTATTCGCCTCAAGACCCGTCTTTCGAAGGCGTTCAATATGTTCGCGGATGGCACATCTCTTATCACAGATTTTTACACGTAGAGTTTTGTTTTCCTGTGTATGCAGCTGGTTTTCAAGATCGTCAAAACTGCATCGTGATATTCGGGTGCAGTAAAAAATTAACGTATACCCGGAGCACACTGCATGAGAAGACTTACTGAGAAATAACGTATGCTACGTGTCAAAAGAAGACTAGAATCTGGAGATCTAAGCTGCGCTATTGCTTGTAGGCACTGCTACCTCCACTGGAAAGCACGATATACTCCATGAAGTAGAGGCTGCAAACCGTCCCCAAGGGAGGACTCTTTCTTTCAAAGCCACTAGAAACCAAACTCCACAAAGAAATCGAATCCAGGTACACAGCTAATGTGACGTATAGAAATAGAAATAAGCCACATCACAGACTCCTAAGGGCAGGTTGTGCTGGTGAAACCTAGAGATGGCAGATTTTATGTGGATTTGGTACTTGGGATGAAGGGAGCCGTAAAGCCAGAAGTTCTCCACATAACCATCAAGGCAGTACAGCCAACTAGGGCTGGAGAAATGTTGAAAAATTTAAATCAGAAGACACAAGAAGAGATTCAATTCATGATAGAGTCAAAAGCCAACGATGGCCTGATTTTAACACACCAAAATCCTTAAGGTCAAGAATGATGAGGTCATCAAAAAATTGTTCCATAATTTAAGCGAAATTAAAGTGAGGTTGACTCTCGTTGACCTGACTGAGAAGGCAGCCGAACACTTTCTAAATAAAGGCAAGATAACAATAGATTGAGTATCGTGCAGGTTACAGCAAAGAGCAGTTGATTTATTTTTGACTATACTGATGATTTATTTTTGACTATACTGTACAGGGTTGCATGGGGCCTGAAAGGAGCTTTTTTATTTAAAAATGTGTGAAGAAAAAAATCGCTTACGAAAGACGAGTCCTGAGGCGAATAATCGGAGCAAAGCTAGATGGGGACCAATGGCAAATTCGAAACAACCATGAGCTGTATGAAATTTTTGACGAGCCGTAGGTTTCAATGATTGTAAGACTGCGGATGTTGCAATGGGCTGGCCAAATGAATTGTAAGGACGAACAACGGATACGCAAAAAAGTATTTGTTGGAAGGACTGGAGGGCGGAGACTAGTGGGGAAACCGAGGAAACGCTGGTCTGACTCGGCCCACGAAGGTAGTTCATCGCTGCTCGGATTTCAAAACTGGAGGACCCATTGACCGAGACAGTTGGAGGCACTCCTTGGAGGAAGCGAAGGCCCGAGAAGAGCTGTAGCACTACGAAGAACAAGGAAGAAAAAATTGAACACAGAAAGCACACAGTATCCTCTGCAAGGATACTAATTCAAGGCCAGATGATTTCAAGCACACCCTAAGAAAAAAACAATTACAATATTAA
This sequence comes from Odontomyia ornata, assembly GCA_963969285.1. NCBI lineage: Eukaryota > Metazoa > Arthropoda > Insecta > Diptera > Stratiomyidae > Odontomyia > Odontomyia ornata. The sequence goes on from OZ017740.1 coordinate 37,110,751, forward strand.
AGCACTGCTCCCATGAGCCGCATCATGCATTTCAACTTACATTAACGAGTTTGGTCCATCCATAATGCACGATGTTAATTGTGAGTTACACCTTAACGCCCAACTTAATTTGACATTTCATTGTTTCAGTGTTTGACAAATTCAACCATAGAGAGGTACACAATTGAGCAGTACGTTAAGGTTGATAAAGCCTTTTATGAAAATGGGCGTTCAAATCAAAATGCATTTCGTGCACTTCGTGATTTTTTTGGTCAGCATAATCGACCAAATGTGTCCACAATCGGGAGAATTGTGCCCAAATTTCAGCAAACCGGGTCTGTAGGAATTGTGGAATCACGTCTGCATGCTCGCTCCGTTCGTTCTGCGGAAAACATTGCTGTTGTTCGCGATAGTGTGGCAGCAGAGCCGTCAACCTCGACTCCTCGTCGTGCCCAACAATTGAACATCTCATGAACATCACTGATGCGAATTTTGAATAAAAATTTGAATTTACATGCTTACAAAGTTCAATTGACACACGAGCTGAAGCCTACTGACCATTGCAAGCGTCGGCAATACCCCGAATGGTTGGTTGAACAGGCAGAAGGGAATGATGAATTAACAAAGAAAATCATCTTCAGCGACGAGGCACACTTTCACCTCAGTGGCAAAAGAAAATCCACGAGTGATCGTTGAAAGGCCGATGCATCCACAAAGAGTGACTGTTTGGTGCGGTTTATGGGCTGGCGGCATCATCGGGCCGTACTTCTTCGAAAATGAGGACGGCCAAGTAGTTACCATGAATGGTGTTCGCTATTGCGAGATGATAACGGACTTCTTGTGGCCGGAAATTGAGGTTATAGACCTGGACGATATGTGGCTCCAACAGGATGGTGCCACTTGCCACACAGCCAACAAAACAATGGCTCTTTTACGCGAGAAATTCAATGACCGTGTTATCTCACGTTGTGGCGATGTTAATTGGCCGCCACGATCATGTGATTTGACACCGTTGAACTTCTTTCTCTGGCGATATTTAAAAGAAAAAGTGTACGTCAATAACCCCAGAACAATTCAAGAGCTAAAGGATGAGACAATCCAGCACATTACCAACATTAAACCTCAATTATATCTCAGAGTCATTGAAAATATGGACCATCGGATAGAAGTGTGCCCCCGTAGCCATGGCGAGCACTCGGGCGATATTTTATTTCACACATAATTGTCAAAGATCCTTTTATTATGATAAAAAAATATTAGCATTATTCTCTAAAAATTTTTTGCTTTATTTACAATTAACATCGTGCGTTTTGGTTGGACCACTCTTTAGTATCAATTCCTAAGATCTGCTTGATTAGCTTCTGAAGAACGAGAAAATTTATCAATAGCTGCTTAGCGAGCAATGCTATGATAAGAACTACCCTGGTACCTTGACAAAACTAGTACTGTCAGAATTTGGGCTCGGACCAACACAGAAAACGTTATGTTTGTTCGGTGTTCAAAAACAACTTAAGTGTATGCTTTGCTTTAGTACTACAGCCCTATTTGGGCCTTCACTTGAAGATGGTTAGAGTGTATCTGTTGAGATTTGATCAACTGACAGCTGACCCGACCTAACCCAACCCAACCTTGACCCTATCCTTACCTTGCATTTTCTTTTGTTTTATATAGTTGGTAACATGTTTTCTGCACAACTCTTGTAAGAAACTCGAAAATTGAATTGTCATCGAAAATGTCGGGAAAATTCTCATGAAAATAAAAATCAAACTACCACAGAATTTTGCTCGAAACACAGTCATCATAATGTCAACCATCATTTGTTCGTGCAAAAAGGCTTTTTTTTACTTTTTGGTGGGTCTCCAGAGAAGACGGACGTGATTTTCAAGCGGTAGCATTTTTGTGAATGTCCTTTTATAAATCCAGTTCAATAAATTGAACATTTTGGCAACTTGGACTCGACTTTTTCTCAACTGGAAAACCCAAAGCCTCTGAAATAACAATAATACAGGGACTGCATAATAAGTAACCGGACTGAGCCTGCCCCGCGCCGTCAAAGCGTCTGCTAGCCGGTATTTGGTGCTGTAGTAGTGGTGGAGGTCTAGGTAAAGGGAACCAGGCTGCAGTAGTTGCCTCCAAGCGCTTGGAGAGATAGCATCGAGCGAGAGCGGAGTGCGTGTTCAGTTACGTCGTCGAGCAACGTGTTAGCATCAAGTTTTGTGTCAAACTCAAGAAACCGGCAACGGAAACTCTTCAAATGATTCAAAAGGCTTACGGTGAGGATGCTCTGTCCAGAACTCAAGTGTTTCAGTGGCACAGAAATTTCCGGGAGGGCCGCGATGACGTCCATGACAAACAGCGCGTCGGTCCTCCATCAACGAGTCACACGGACACAAATGTGCAAAAAGTGCGTGATGTGTTGAAGAGTGATCGTCGTCTGAGCATTCGGGCTATTGCAGATGAAGTTGGAATTGATAACATGACCGTTCACAACATTATTAAGAACGATCTGGGCATGAGGAAGATCTGCGCGAAACTGGTACCCAAACACCTGACTGATGAGCAAAAAGAGCGTCGTGTTGCTGTCGCTTCGGAAATCCTTGATCGACTGCAAACCGAACCAGAGTTCTTGCAGCCCGGATATGGCACCAGCGGACTTTTTTCTGTTCCCAAAGATCAAGAGACACCTTAAGGGGACGCGGTTCGGGACTCTGGAAAACGTTCAACGTGCTACGACGAGGGCTCTAGACAGCATCGAGGTTGCCGACTTCCGGTATCAGCGTGTTATCGACTCCAATGGGGACTACTTTGAAGATTTCTAAAGAAAAATTGTACATATTTTGCCAATAAAAAATTTCCTGAGGTCAGTCCGGTTACTTATTATACAGACCCTGTATCTCATTATATTGATCGGATTAACCGCCACTCGAGAAGGTCGCGAGGTCAGTACCACGCGTTGGCCGTATATACATCTACCTAGCTGCGATACACTCTGATTTTAAACCAGAACCTTTCATAACTGAACGGGCTTATAGTCCGTCCGAATAATCTCACAAAAGAAATCTCATTGTCACCAACGGGATTCGAACCAGGGACCTTCGGCTTACGCAGCGAGTAACAACAAAAATAAACTTTGTTTTAGCGTACGGGTATACCTAAGGCTGAACGAATTGCTACCATCTGTTCAAGCCAAGTTCAATGGAGACTTCAAAGCAACAGTCATCGATTGAGGCATACCTCCAATAAACTCGAAGGCAAAACGGGTCTGGGAAATGGTGGGCGGAGCAGGACCCGTCTTAGTGAATACTGGCGGTTCACTTACTTTTTACGGTGAGGGTCGCATAGAATACATTCTGTATGTGATATTTGATTCGGGGTCCTTAGCATAATACAGGTTTGATAGCCATCCCCATCTTGCTGGAGAATACGTAGATATGAAGGTGATAGAAAGGCAGTTGCCCACATAGAAAGAAACCACCCCTTACCGTTCTGGGTGCCAAAATTAGAAGGGGTCTCTTTTCCATCAGTTATTCTCGCTTTCCTCTTCTCGCTGGAAAAGGAATCACTGTAACTCAGCAGCGCCTTAAGATATAGAACAATGGCGGCTAGCCAGAAGTTATATGTCAAACAGTTCCAGGCTTGGTTCTCAGGTCGACAGAGAAGGCATTTAGTGGGTAATTCTGAACTCTACACTCCGGGCATAAACGGCCTTTAAATATCTTCTACAAAAATCCAAAGAACAATGTGATCCGCTCAGACGTCTATGCAGTCGAAAAAAATCAATAACAGAATCTTGATAATCTAAAGCGATACAATAAATAATGATATCAAAGCCGCATTCATTTCGGTTAGACATTTGTGGCAGGGATATAAGCCTGAGAAAACAACACTCTAGGTAAACACCATGAGGTCAAGCTAGGCTGAATTACATTACATTATCTGAATCCTGACAGAGGGATACTACTACAATCGAGCAATAGAGTGCAGGCTAAAACTATTTTTAAGATGAAGTGAACACCGAAATATTGGCCCTCAAGTTGAATAAAAAATTCGGTATCGATGGAACTCAGGAAAACTATTAAAGGCAAAAGAAACGACTTTTCATGTGTACATCCATCAACCTACGAAAATTTTCCAGAAAATTAAAGAAAAAACGTAGTTTACTCAATCTCGAAATGTACTTAACCTACTGTTGTGAGTACAATTAGGAGTGGCAAACAAACGAGTGCGGCTTAGCTTTCTGAATCTACCGAGTCACGCGAATGCTACGATAGTGTTCGGGATGAGGTAATGATGATGCCCTTCTGTTTTATCCGTAACATTTCCCCCCCTACTTTGAGTGGATCTCCCTGAAATCCACTCCTATAATACTAACCACTCAACGTCCCTGAGATTTAGAGTCTCATGTTCCACCAAATGAGCTAGCATGGCCCACCAGTCTCACATAATAGTAGTATTAATAAGAAAAGGAGGAGGAGAAAAAAAAACTAATAATATGACTTCTACCAACCTAACAGACTACGAGTACTAAGTAGGAAAAAAAAAATAAAAGAAAACTAATATTATGACCTCCACCAACCTAACAGACTGCGAGTGCTCAGTAGAAAAATAAGAAAACTAATACTAAGACTTCTGGGCCCCTCAACCTAACCTGATATTAGTACCAAACAATATGAACACAACTAAAACCAAACTTGAAAACCTCGACTTCCCTTAAAACTACCGATAATTTAACATTATCCTTCTATAAACTGCATAAATCCTTCCTGTTTATCGTCTAAATCTCCATGTTCTTTCCTAGATGTACTTCGTGTGTGCTTCATTGAACTATTTACGGTCAACACTCCCTTTACTGATATCTCTTACTCCGTTATCCTGTAACCATTCCCTCCTCGTAACTTGTTAATTCATTTCTCTGTCGAAGTCTACATTAATTCTTGTGATTTTAGGTCCTCCAAGCACGTAAAGGTCGGGTGTCCGTCCACCCAGCTGCGATACGTTCTGATTTTAAAGCAGTACGTATCATAACTGAACGGACTTATAGCCCGGCCGATGAATCACTCGAATTAAATTTCGTTGACGCCAACGAGACTCGAACCAGAGACCTCCAGCTTACGGGTTGAGTGGTCTAACCACTACATCACGCGGACTATGGATTCGTATAGTGACTATAGAATTCTTGTGTGCATGGTCTAACTATTTTAGAATTTTTTTGTGCATGATGATATTATAAAAAATAAACAAATCTTCATCTTTAAAATCATAACTTTTAAGTCTGATGGATTCTTCGATTTGTTGAAGAGAGTCCTTTGCATTGAAAGTTTAAAAGGCAGCACATCTTTTAAAAATTAGACTTATGGAAAATGTTAAAACATAAATTGAAAAAAATCAAATTGAAAAACATAATTCGTTGCGTTCTTATACGAGTACATAAATATTTTACATGATCTATATCATTAGCTTGGTTTATTTCTAATCGATATGACATAAATAAAAAATGACTCCAAATATGGTAAGACATAACAAGACCATTGGGGAGTTTGTGGAAATTGGCGATTTAATTGAATTATTATCAAATCCAGGTAGGCCGTAGCATACTTATATCAACAGTGAGTATTAATTTTCATTGGAATCGGAATATTAGATACTGATCGCAAGTTAGCCTTATAAGGATCCCTTTATGGCATGCTGTATTTATGCTAGGTATTTAGAATGAAAGGTAAAAACTATGAGTTACAATATATGATACATATATAGATATTTTGACTTATCGATATCACATTATTTCTGATGAAATCAGAGTGATGAAGGTGAGTTTGAAAGTCCCAAATAGTTGCGCTAAGATGACATTTTAAGCCCATATAATCAGCACGAAGTTTGGCCGTTTATGATTTCCAGATTAGATCTGTAACAGTGACAATTGAATGATCTCATATTTTATAGAACGGTTCAAGAAAAAATTTAGTAAGCATTCGTTTGATTTAATCAGTCAAAGCCTAGTATTTTACATTAGTGTTGCAATGAGTCTTTGACTTCAACTAAATAAAAAAAAATTTTGAATAACAATATAACTTATTTTCACAATTATAACAATACAGCAATATAAGAGTCCAGATGTGTTGCTTAAATCCTTTCTAACGGGGACCTGTTCAACTACTTTCATGTTGTCTTATCCTTCAAGTTACATAGATCTTTGCTGAAAACATTGTAGCTATCCTTCTGTTTATCTTTCACCAAATATATTGCTGTATTCGTTGAACCAACTGTTGTCATTTTTTCAGCAAAGTGTATTTGGTTTCACTAGGAGCATACTTGATCTCAAACAGATTATCTCTAATTGTGAAATGGCAGCCACATTGTTCGGATAATTTCAGTCATTACCACTCTTTCGTTTGAATTTAAAAACATTTAACCATACATCGTTACGGTGAGATCACGCTAAAGATAAATGAATTTGTCTGGTTTGTAATGAGACTGTTGGGGTTGTGTGAATGATTAAGTCAGTCGTTCAGTGATCAGCATACAAGAAGGACTGATTTCAGGATAGTATCAATTTGAGATACTAAGACGCCAAGTATTTGTTAGACCGATCGTTTATAAATAAAGTGAAGTTGCAGTTGATTGAACTATTGTCTAATTTATTTAAAACCCACAACAACAAAGACATCATTTTTTCATTTCTGGGATGGAGAACAAAGCGCTCAACCTCTTAAGGATTACACTGGGTTTACGACTGATCGAAGGCGTACATAAACGCCGTCATTTTTTTTTCTACGCATTACACACCAAACTATTTAGTATTCATTCGTTAGTCAATATTAAAGCATCTAATTATTTAGCAAACACAAAACGTTTTATTATTCCACATCATCTAAAAATAACAATATTTGACAGAACTGTATCTCGCATTATTATTAAGTCTCTTGCAAGTTTACAATAACTATCGTTAGAGGTCACTTCCTCCAATAAATATCTTTTCTATTTAATAGCATGAACTAACGTCATACATACTCATCCACCGCGGAAAAAACAACCTTGGGCTGAGAAAATTAAAACGTTTAACAAAAACTTCTATCTGAGCAATTTCGTAACAGATATCTCAGCGACTCTATATCATAATAAATTGCGGCGAAGAAGAAACACCTAGGCGAGATCAAATCACATATGTATGTCTGCGATAAATGTGATTTTTAACGCTCCAAATGCATTCCATAAAAGTCTACCTTACACGTATGAAACATGGAGTGAAGTGGAAATGAGCAAGAATCATCCATTGCGACCATGTTAATGGTAAATAGACAAAGTCTTCCACTTACTGCACACTTCAGTAAAGTTCTTCTGACGGAAGAGACTGGAATTCGACCTACTTCTATTTGCAAAGAAGAATAATTTTCCTCAGCACTGCCAACCAACGAACGTGATAATTATGACCAGGTAACAAATAACGAAACCGCTAAAGTCAACTGAGCGCTGTTCTGCATAATAAAAGACAGTTTGAAAAAGATGGTAATGATGTTTTGTTTGCATAGCAATTCTATTGAATTCTATCTACAAATAAGAGTTATTATTTATTTGTTAAGTATTAACTGTACCTGCGCGCATACATATCGGGGTCAAATTTTCTGTACTATTCGAGAACCATGACATTGTCCAATTGATAGATGGTGTTCGATTGTGATAATCAATCATGTCACACTTCTTGTAGTTGACACAGAAGTGCCATGGAATGAATTATTTGTGTCGGGAAAATCGGTTAGTTACTGTTTGGCTTTATATGAAGGTCGTTTGGGAAATTCACTTTACGATGATGAGTCAAACATACGCACATTTAATTCACCCCGAATGGAGGATAGTGCATCCACTTCACTTCAGACTAATACTCTTCGAACCTTTTCACCTTTGCTATCTCACCTGAGTGGAATGGAAGTCAAGGATCATAAGAGGAACTCTCCATGTCCCTCGGATTTCAATATCAACATATTCATATCCTTGTCATAATCACAAGCCAAGTGTCCTTGACAAGTGAATATGCTTTCAATGTCGAACGCAGACCACTTGAATGTTTGTCAGGATTGATTTATAGGAGCCGGCCTAGTACCAGTCAATTCAGTTTCTATGTAATGGGCAGAAAATAGGACTTACATATATAGTCAGGATATTGTTTGGTATTTGATGAGGGATTAGGGAAGTGACCATATTAACAAAATAAAAAACAAAACTTTAAGCAAATATAGTATAAATAATAACCAACTTGGTCCATTGACCATGTCCCCCGGTTTGGAAATTCGTGCAGCGATGAAGTGTCTTCGTCGACCGAGTCAGACCAGCATTTCCTCGTTTTTCCCACTAGTCTCTGCCCTTCAGTCCTTCCAACGAATACCTTTTTGGGGATCCGTTGTTCGTCCATACGATTCATGTGTCCAGCCCATTGCTCGTGGTTGTTTCCTATTCGGCATTGGTCTCCGTCAAGCTTCCCTCAGATTATTCACCTCAGTAACCCTCGCTTAAAAGCGTTCAATATATTTGCGGATGCTTGGGTTAGGGTCCATGTTTTACACCCATAGCATAGCACAGGTCTTATCATAGATTTGTATACTTGGAGCTTTGTTTTCCTGTGTATGCAGCTGGTCTTCAAGATTGTCAAAACTGAATAAAATACTCGGCGTATTTCGTCTCTTTCATTATTGGATTTCGTTATTTTTGCACCTAAATACACGAATTCGCTCACATTTTCGATACTGTATTCGCCAAGTGTGATATTATATGTACTTGAGGAACTTTTTCTCGACCGCGTCATTAGCTTTGTTTTATTTCCATTGATTTGCAGCCCGACTAGTTTTGCTTCGCTGTCAAGTTTCAGGAAGACTTTTTTGGCAGTTGCTAATGACCATGACAAAATGTTGATGTCATCCGTATAGGCTACTACTTGGCTCGACTTCAATAGTTATGTACCAGCCCGTCTCCCTGCTTTAGTCCGACATTTGTGTCAAAGGCATCGGTGAGTTGGTTATTGATGTGGACTTGGGAGGTCGCCGACATCATTGTCATTTGGGTAAGACGGACTTATTCGGCTGGGATGCCAAAGCAAAGCATTATTCGGTACAGTACATAACGATCAATACTGTCGTATGCTTGCTCAAAGTCAACGGTGTTCGTCCATGTTGAACTCCCAATATTTTTTAAGTAGCTGCTTGACAGTGAACAATTGGTCTATTGTCGATCTACATGCTCTAAAACCAACTTGATACTTCCCAATAAACCTGTTGGCGTATGATCCGATTTTATTTTCTAAGATCTTTGAAAATATTTAGTACGCCGTACAAAGTAGTGATAACCCTCTATAGTTTTTGCACTGTAGCTTGTCACCTTTTTTTGTGGATGGGAAATATAATTGATTGGCTACACTCTTTCGGCATATGTTCTTGTTGCCAAATATGCTTAATGACTTTGTGAATAGTTTTATGAAGACTACTGCCACAATATTTGATGAGCTCCGCTGGAATCTCATCAACTATCGGCGCTTTATTATTCTTTTGGGCTTTGTTGGTTGAGCGAACTTCATCCAGAGTTGGTGACGCCAATGGAAGCATTCCACAGACATCTACAGGCTCCGATGTTCAAGAGCTGTGCGGAGGATTAAGGAGATTCTTGAAATATGATGCCCATCTTTCCTTCATCTTGGTTTCATCAGCTATGATATTGCCGATGTCATCACGACAGAGCGTGGTTTTGGGCTGATAACCACGTTTCAGGCTTTTCACTACCTTGTATGCTTGTCTTGTGTTGTTACTCGCTAAACTTATAGTACATCTATACTTCTCAATTTGTCGTCATAGTATTTTCTTTTCTTAATTTGAATTATCTTATTTGCTATTTTTCTGAGATTTTCACAGTGTTTTCTATTCGTCCTAGTTTTCCTACCTAAGCATTCTTTGTACGCCTGGTTCTTTTTGTCTAACGCATTCTGGCACTCATCATCAAACCAATCATTCCTCTTGCGCCAGGCTTGATGTCTTTCACTTCTATCCAGAGATGGTTTCTTGTCTTTAACGCTGCATTTAATAAGATGGAAGCCAGCTGGTTGTCGAGGGTAACTGTGAAATTTTTTAACCACAGACGCCGTTTGGAGCCTGTCGATTTCAAATTTGTGCAGCGTGCTGCTCTTCGACCAATACGCCTTTGACTTAAGACATCGAAAGGTTAATTTGAACAAGAAATGATCTGAGTTACGATTGGCTCCTCGGTATTTAGGGACGTAAAGCATGCTCAAGGCCCAAATTTGTTGGATCATAACGTGGCAGGTCGGCATGTGTGTTACCATCTGGTGATACCCAAGTAATTTTATGAATCAGTCGATATGGGAAGCAAGTCGAACGTATGACTAGATTTCTGCTACACGCAAAGTCAATCAGGCGCTGGCCGTTGTAATTTGTTTCATCGTGAAGGCTACATCCTCCAGTCGTTTCCTGATAAGATATCTCATTGCTCATTGCCAATCTTAGCGTTGAAATCACCCAGAAGTATTTTTGTGTCGTTTGTAGGCAATGAGTCGACTATTCTTTCCAGGTGATTATAGAACGTTCCCTTCTTTCTTCGTACTTTTCTTCAGTCGGGGTGAGACAATTTGTGAACCAGATTTTGAATAATTTCGCTTGTATACGGATCGCACACAATCGTTAATTGACTGCCTTCAAATCAATAACGTGCGATTTGAACTCCCTTTCCACAATGAAGGCCACTCCGAATTCTCGTTTTCCGGTAGGCTTCCCGCTTTTGAAAATTGTGTGAGATCTCATGTCTTGAATGTTGATTCCACTCCAATTCGTTTTCGAGACTGCCAGCATTTTTAATTGATACTGACTTGCCTGTTATAAAGCGCCGGCCATCGATGAGATTCCAGTGGGGCTCATCAAATATGGTGGCAGTAGTGTTCATCAAGCTATTCTCAAAGTCATCCAGCACGTTTGGGAACAAGAACATATGTCGAAAGAGCGGAGCCAATCAATTGTATTTCCTATCCACAAAAAAGGTGACAAGCTACAGTGCGAAAATTATAGAGGCATATCACTACTTTTTACGGCGTACAAAATATTTTCTCAAACCGTGCATTCTCGTGAGGAATAAAAACGGTAACCACGAAGGTGCGTTGCATCTGATTTTCAAAGACGATACCCCCCACTGAGCACATACCACATCGATCATTAAGGGCCGGGCCCATGATTACCAGAAAAGGGCATAATTATATTTTAGTCCTCATGGACGAACTCTTGAATCATAATGGACAAGATTTCGGCTTTTACATCAAAAGACTTTGAAGAATATTGCATCGATCGAAGAGAACAATCAAGTCGAGCGAGAAAATCAAACCCTCATGAACATATTGGTGAAACTCACCATTGAGAATTCTTCGAACTGGTATCGACGTCTGGATCGTGTATAACGCTGTATCAACTCTTTCTATCACCTTAGTATTGATATATCCTACTATGAGGTTTAAAATGAAGAACAAGAAAGACGTGGGGGTACAGATTTTGGGCAATCACGTAAGTATTTGCGGTACCATGCGCTTCCTAATATAGCGGCATCCTACGGACAATATTCCATGAGTATAATATGACCGGTCCAAAATGTACAGTGGGCTTGTAATTTATTAGTTATGGTATAAATTGACAATTTTACGTTTCCTCTACTACAAGTCCTGGGAACAACAGCAGCCAATCTGCGTTACTTACCAGCACTAACATATCAAGAAATAAAGGCAAGAAACGTAAAATTCAACCGATTAATTCAAATTGGCTCCTAAGCCCAGCATTATATGAACACAAGGAAGACATCAGCAGCAATCAACAGACAACTCCAGTGTTAGCTCATCTGTCATCTACAGACTCCCATTTCAAGCCAAAAAGGACCAAAATAAGCTCATCTTACTCCCTATCTCACATCGCATTGGCATTTCTCGTCGTTTTTGTTCCAACTTTCACAGGAGAATCCACCACACTCACTGACAATAAGTCAATCAAAATAACACCGTTCGCCCCAGGAACAATCACTTACTTCGAAGAAATATCTCAGATGTCTATGATTACGGACCACTGGAACATCATTGTTTACTACAATTTGAGAAACTACTGGATCGATCTTCAAAATATTCAAGCACAGGTAAAGAGGCTACGAGAAATTTGTGACAGTCTCGTTCCCGGAAGAAATAAGCACTGCTCACTACTAACGATTCAACTGCAATTAAGAGTAGAAAAACTTCAAATGAAGAATGATCTCCTACTCAATAGAAGCACCAAAGTTACTCGGCAAAAACGATCACCGTTCGGCTTCGTTGGCACAATCAGCAACAAGTTATTTGGGCTACTAGATCAAGAATATGCAGATAAAATATCCTCTACAATTTACAGAATTTCGACTGACGACAACCACTTACTTGAACTAATCAGGTACCAGACGTCTTTAATTGACTCCACGATAAACGTTATTACCAGAGACAGAGACTTCTTTAACAAGCAATTCAGAGCAGTCAGCGACAACTTCGAACACTTTTTCCAGGAAGTGAATACCACGAACAAGGTATTGAACGAGCAGCAGATCCTGACGACATTTTATACAATAGGAATACATTTCGTAACCATCATGGGGGCTCACGAACATACGCAGTCAATGCTTTTCAACGTTGTCACTGTCAGTCGCAACGGTAAGGTCAGTCCTTTGATTCTCCCTCCGATTCAATTGTCTGCTGAAATACAGGCCATCAGAGAACATATTCCGAACTCCCTGGCTATCTCTGGACAATCCACTAATAAAGTACTTATGCAGCTTTACATGCTTATAAGCGTTGAAGGAAGAGTCACCATAGAAAAGGCAATTTTTAAAATAACCCTTCCATTAATAAAAAATAAATTTTTGCAGATATTCAAAGTCATACCACTGTCATTCGAATTAACCTTGCGAATGGTCGAAATTCAAACCAGATCTCAATTCCTAGCTCTCACGTTACACAGGGACTACTACTATCAACTCTCTGGTGAAGATATCAACTGCTGTTCCGTTGGCTCCGAAGGAATCTTTGTCTGCAACCAAAGGTACGCCTTTTTCAGTAAGGATACCGGACCTGCACGATGTGAACTAGAACTACTGGAACAGCCTATGACGCTATCAAAGAGCTGCAAATTGGAAACCGTAGCCAGCTACAACCTGTCAATTGCTCTGGACATAACTAACATCGAAGACCCACTCTACCATCACACCCGACCTGAATTACAACGTATGCTGACAATAACCAACACAAATGACATACGTAGCCTAAAAAGCGACCTACATGATATAGAACACAAACAAAATCTGCAATTCTCAACGCCTCATCAAGTAATTGCCAACACTGCAGGACTTACATCCCTCATCATTTCCATAAGCAGAGGAATCTTTTGCTGCTACCGAAACCGATGCCAGCCTTTCCCAACAAAAGTCATTACACGACCAGGAAATTTTCAATTGCGTCCACGATGAAGCAGATCTTGCTGAAACAGGTCGTTTGAGACGCCGGGAAGATGTTCAAACTAATGATAATTTTCATATTCGTAGCATTTTGGTATTCACGAAGCTAACATAAGAACTATCATGAAAAATGAAACTGCGATCAGAAAATCGGTGTGTTCCCGGACGAAAATAAGTGCCAAAACAACCTCCTACATAAGAGATGCTGTCAAAGAAAAAATGAAAAAGCTTTGGTAATGTGGATTGAAGATAAATCGCAAAAAAGAATACCAGTAGATGGAATTTGTTTTAAGACTCTCTAAACGTCTTAAAGAAGTGGAGCCAGGCACATCTCAGTCAAAACTACCTGAACTTGCTGCAAGTACAGGTTGGATGACAGATTTTCTTAAACGACATGGTCTCCATAATATTAAAATTAAGGGAGACACTGCATCTGCAGATGAATTGGCTGCCAAAAAGTTTCCTGAAAAACTTAGAAAAATTATTGAAGATCAAGATACACCACAGATCAAGTTTGGAATGTAGATGAAAGCAGCCTTTTTTGGAAACAATGCCAAGCAGAATGTTGCCAAATCGTAAAAAACTGCCGGTGGTTTTAAAGTAGCAAAGGGCCGTGTAATATTGTTGTTTTGCTCCAATGCTTCAGGAGAACGTATGTTAAAACCACCGCTAGTAAATCGTGCTTTAAGACCACGCTCGATAAAAGGTGTAGATTTCAATAAATTGCCAATTCACAGGATAGCAAACAAAAAGGCTTGGATGACTAGTGCAATCTTTACAGAATGGTTCCGGAAATACTACAGCCCAGAAGTTAGGCGAATTTAAAGTTCTTTTAATACTAGACAATGCACCTATCTGGTCTTGGAGCGCCCAAATGTGCAATTTTGCTTCCTTCCGCCTAACACTACATCTTTAATACAACCACTAGGTCAAGGGATCATTGCTATTTTTAAAACATACTACATGAAACCTTCATTCCAATACGGTGTAGATAAGCTAGACCATAATGAGAATTTAACGGTCATTGATGTGTGGAAACATTTTCTATTTTGGACTGCATTAATCAAGTTGGGTTAGCGTTAGCTGACTTAAAGCCATCAACCTTGAACTCATGTTGGAAAAATATTTGGCCAGAATGTGTCAAAAGCAAAGATCTTGATCCTGTCATCCATAATAACGCTGTTTTTACTAACCTCACGATGCTGGCACATACGATTGGTGGGGATGGATTCGATGATCTATCAGTTGCCGATATAGAGGAATTATTAGTTAATAAAATCTCAAGGGAAAATGAAATTATAAACCTCACCCTTGAGACTAATCATGACAGAGAGCATAGCCCATTTTAAGTGCAACTCTGATTAAAGAAGTTTTTGATCTTCCCAGGAAATTAGGTAATCATTTTGAACAACATCATCCTGATTAGGAACGAGCTGCAAAATTTCAACGTGAGTTGAAATCATTAATGGCATCTTACAGGGAAATTTATAACAATTTATCATGAAATCAAACACAATTTTAAATGACTGATTTCCTCGCAAAAACTACAGAATTATCAACACAGGATACTAATGATGATAATTCAGAAATAATTTCACAAGATGATGAACAAAATAATTCTGGTGATAACACTGATTTTCTAGTCTTACATAAACGTATCCTTTTATTGTTAGAAAGTGACAATGCATAAAATTTTTTAGCGGTCAGCTACAGTATTCCAAGACCCGCACAAACATTTCTCACACACATGCAAGCATCCACACTACATTCACGCAAATACTCATTGTCTGAAGTTGTATTGTCGTGCACACGCCATTAATCAAGCAACACATGTAACTCCCAACTCCCAAATATTTAGTTGTTATTCGTGAATAAATGTATAGTTAGTTAAGTAAGGATTCGCTTTTTTATTTACTGACCAACACTAGACCTACAACTGGTGACCCCGTCAAAAGCGATCACGACGACGATTTTGCTACGCTATTGCAAAATTTACCAACACCACGCCACGAATAATTTCCATAATCTTTCGTAATCCAACGCAGCTTATTGGAACATCGCTAAACACAGTGCAAATCACTTATCAGCAGTGCAATAGTGCATTTATTTTATCTATAAAACAGTGTCGTGCAAATTATATGCGATTAGCAGTAAGAAAATCGGCTTAATGCGATCACAGTGTATTTACGTACAGTAAACAACCGGCGCATTGCTGGGTACCTATAGACGTTGTACCGCGCTGGTGTATGCGTAAGAACTATATCTGTGTACCTGTGAATTGTGTCTAGTGAATTACTATTATCATGTGTAACGACAACAGAGATTCACCGTCTATCGAGGCCGATGCGGTGAGCAACAAATCAGCGATAAGACCATCGACCTTCTCATTCGACCACCCGTCGCTTTCGTTCGCACAGTTCGAAAAACAGTTCGAGCTATTCAAAATTACAAATGAACTAACACAATGCAGGTATGCTGCTTCCTATCTTGATACGTGTGCTGCTATCGAGGTAGAGCCAATCATCAACAATCTGCCCGTCACAAATACATACCAAACACTTTGCGACACTCTCATTGAATATTTATTGCAATCACACGAAGCAGAGCTAAATCAATTGCTCGAGAAAGAAGAGCTAGGCGACAGGAAACCATCACAATTCCTACGCTAGCTTCGAACACTCGACAACAGCGTACCTGAAAATATCCTTCGCGCAGTCTGGATGTTGCGTCTACCTGCAGCAACACAAGCAATTCTCGCGCATCACAAAACTGACTGATCCTCTCGACGTAAAAGCAACAACCACCGCCAGCATCCACAAAGTGACGCAACAACTTCAGCTGGTCGCGATCGGCAAACAACTGTCGATGCAAAAACAAATCGACGAGCTAAGAAATCAAATGAGCGACCTCATAAATATCGTCAGACAGCAGCAATCACGCTCATCGTCACGTGATCGATCACGATCACCATCGCGTGACAAACCATCGGTAACCAACGTTGATCCCAATCACTGCTGCTACCATCAAGTGTTCCAGAGTCGCGCGAAGAAGTGCAAACAACCCTGTACATATAAGGAAAACGACAGTCAGGGTCATGATCCTGAACCCACGTCAAACCGCCTTTTCGTCACTGATAGAGTCACAAATGCGCGATATTTAGTGAACACTGGCTCAGACCTCTGTGTATATCGACGTCGTTTGTGCTTACGGTTGCATCAACATCGTACTCAACGTTGGTCTTCGTCGAGATCTCTCGTGGCGATTCGCTATCGCTGACGTTTCAAAACCAATCATTGGCGCTGATTTTCTCAGTTTTCACGTAGTTCTTGTCAACCTCAAAAACGCCAAACTTATCGACTCAAAAACTGGCTTAAAAACTCAGGGAAAGGTATCTCGCTCCAGCAACGTATCATCCATTAAATCAACACAAAACCAGCGTCCTTATTCATTGATCATAAAACAATTCTCAGGCGTAGCACGACCCGATGGCATCTGCAGAGCAGCTAAACATTTGACCGAGCATCCCATCGAAACAATGCCAGGTTAACTAATTGCCAGCAGAGCACGTCGTCTCGCTCCCCATAAATTGGAAATTGCCGAAGACGAATTCGACAAAATGACCAAGCTTGGACTTGCACGACCGTCAAACAGTCCATGGTCTTCACCTCTCCATCTGGTCCCAAAGAAATCTGGTGACTGGCGACCTAGTGGAGATTACCGTCAACTCAACGATCACACGCTAAATGACAGATACCCTATACATCTGTTTGAGGAGTTTACGGCTAATCCTCACGGCACAAAAATTTACTCGACAACCGACCTTATTCGTGCCTTCAACGAAATCCCTGTTGCTTCATAGGATATTTGCAAAACCGCAATCATCACACCATTCGGTCTCTACGAAGTCCCATTCATGACGTTTGGGCTCCGTAATGCATCTCAAACCTTTCAACGTTTCATTGACGAAGTCACGCATGGACTTGACTTTGTATTTCCATACGTCGAAGATATTCTCGTCGCGTCATCTACCGAGAAAGGACATCATGAACATCTTCAACAACTCTTTACTCGCCTGGAAAGGTACGGCATCGTCATCAATAGCGCTCAATGTCATTTTGACCTGCCAGAGGTGGATTGCCTCGGCTACCCAGTATCTTCAGCAGACAGGCATACCGCATGTTTGACTTTTACCGTAAACATGTTAAAAACGCTGCTAAGTTTCAGGCTACACTCAACGACTGTCTGAAGCATCTCGAGCCATCTTCGCCGATGCTTCGGACTTTGCAATCAGCGCCGTCGTCTAACAGTGAGTCAACGATACGTGGCAACCACTCGCATTCTTTTGCCAAAAGCTCTCACCGTCGCTAAGTAAAGACTTACGATCGCGAATTTCACGCTTTTTATATGGCCGTCTCTCGCTTCAAACACATCTTCGAGGGCAGACAAATCACAATTTGCACCGATCATCGAACGCTCCTCCACTTCTTCAAACAAAATCCTGATAAAGCAACGACTTGACAATTCTGTCGGCTTGATTTTATCAGCCAATTTACAACCAACATTCAACACGTCTCTGGCAAGGATAATGTCATCGCCGATGCACTATCAAGAATCGAAACAATCTCTGCAGCAATCAAAATCATCGATCTCGCTCCCGCACAAGCCAACGACGAAGAACTTCGCACGTATCTTCAACACGACAATCACTCACTTCATCTTAGACCGATCAACGTTCCCGTCATCGATCTACAAGTCTACTGCGATTCATCAATCGACACAGCACGTCAGGCTCAAGCCTGCACCGAATGCCAACGTAGCAAAATTACTCGACACGTCACTCTGGCCGATTCGAACATATTCATGTCGACATCATCGGACCATTTACATCATCACGAGGCTACAGACACTGTCTGACAATAATTGACAGAATCACACGGTTCCGTGAAGCCTTTCTACTCGACGACATCTCCGCAGATTGTGTAGCCAGAACACTTTTTGCTGGCTGGATCTCTCGCTACGGAGTACCACTCAGAATCACCACCTAGTTTTTCGTGAACCAATACGACTTCCTGGTGAATTTTTGGCACCATCAGGGCAACTCGACGTGCTTCCAGCCGACTTCGTAACCATGGCATTGACTTGCGCCCTCGACCAATGTCTCGACACGGAAACAAACCGATTTTTGTCCTCAAAGAGCTACCCACATTTTCTCACGTACTCATCCGAGTCGATGCACCTCGACTAGCATTCGAGCAACCATATGAAGGTCCATACGAAGTCGTCAGGCGAACCGACCGATACTACATCGTCAAAATTCGCAACGTCGACACGCCGGCAAGCATTGACAGGCTTTAACCAGCTTTTATGCTTCTACACGACGAACCAGAGAACGCAGCTCCACCGCCTCCATACAACGAACCAACTTCGTCGACATCTGGCCATACAGCTCCAGCTTCGAGTACGTCAACGGAACCCGAATACACATCGTCACGCAGACGCACGACGATTTTTTGACCATCATCATCCGACTCATCGAGCAGCGATTCATCACCCCAACGACAACGCAGGAAACGTATATATATATATATATATATATATATATATATATATATATATATATATATATATATATATATATATATATATATATATATATATATATATATATTGTACTATGGATTCAAAACTCAAATTATTGATTCATGTCATCAGAAACGTTGTTTTGAACCCTAGGATGGTAACAGAGACTCTCCTGCCTATTTGACTTGCTGATAGCATTGGTTAACAATGGTTTTGCCCATGAATGATGAAAGCAATCCTAACAATTTTTGTTACGTGTGTGGTAAATTCACTACAAAAAATACGAGCAAAAACTTCAGTCTCAGAATCTGTCGTGCTTACGAACTTTATTTCGGAATACCAGTGAAAAATCAAGACAAGCCCTGGGTTCCGCATGTAATATGCTCGAGTTGTGGTAAATACTTGCGAGATTGGCTATCCGGCCGCCGATCATGTTTGCCTTTCGCAACACCGATGCTGTGGAAAGAACAATAGGATTGCATTAAAGATTGTTATTTTTGCATAAATAAGACAGAAGGGCTTAATACGCGCCAAAAGAGAAAACATAGTTATATTGAAACGCCATCTGCTCAAAGACCTCGCCCGCATGATGAAAAATTGACCAGCTTAGCACTGAAGAAGACGATCTTACGGATCCTGATTTTAGTCCTCACAGCCAGGTACTGCAACCCCATCTAATTACTCAACCAGAATTAAATGATCTGGTACGAGACCTAAGTTTATCAAAATCACAAGCTGAACTTCTTGGTTCGCGTCTCCAGTAATGGAATCTCTTGGCAAAGAGAACAAAAATTACTGTTTTTCGGAACCGACACGATGAACTCGTAGCTTTTTTTGTATGGACGATAAGAATCATCTTGTTTACTGCAACGATATTGATGCGCTGTTCGAAGCTTTCGGAATGGAACATGAACCAAATGCTTGGAGATTATTTATAGACTCGTCTAAAACCAGTTTAAAAGCTGTATTATTGCACAACGGTAACACGTATCCTTCTATTCCTGTCGGTTATGCTGTATCTTTAAAAGAAACCTATGAAAATATTAAACATCTATTACAAATTATAAAATATGAAAGATATTCTTGGAAAATATGTGCAGACTTTAAAGTGATTGCAATCATTTTAGGCATGCAACAGAGTTACACAAAGTATTGCTGTTTCTTGTGTCTTTGGGACAGTCGCGACAGGGAAAATCATTACATAAAAATAGTGGGGCCGTTACGAAAAGCTTTTACACCAGGAACTGAAAATGTTTTTATCCACCTTTAGTGCAAAAAGAAAATATTATTATACTCGTACCATCTCTGCATATAAAATTAGGATTGATGAAAAACTTCGTAAAAGAACTGAATCGCGAAGGTCAAGCTTTTCAATATATAAAAAAAAGTTTACAAAAATGACAGATGCCAAGTTATAAGGAAGAATTTTCATAGGACCTCAAATAAAAGAATTAATGAATGACAAGGCTTTTGAAAGCACATTGAATAGCAAGGAAAAACAGGCCTGGACATCCATGATAAAAGTTTTTTCAAAATTTCTTGGGTAAGCAAAAATCTGAAGACTATGAAAACCTGGTTAAGAATATGATCCAAGCATTGTACGCTCTCGGTTGCAAAATGTCCCTTAAAATACATATTCTCGGCTCACATTTGGATTTTTGTCCTGAAAATATGGGAGATGTTAGCGACGAACATGGTGAACGTTTACAACAGGATATTTCAGGCATGGAGCAGCGATACCAGGGCAAATGGAGCCCTGCTATGTTAGCAGACTACTGCTGGACGCAGAAGAGAGAGGCTGTAGATATTATTTATAAATGGAAAAGCAATATATTAACTCATTTTTAAATTTTATAATATGTGGTTTGTGAATATAATGTTATCTTAAGTCAAAAGATTTTTATTTGATTCCGAAAAAACGCGAGCTGACTCGACTTTAAAACTTACATCAAAATGTATGTTTAGAGGTATTCTTTCGCAATTAGCACAACTCATTTCATGGATTAACAAAACCTTAAAATTTGTTAAGCAGTGTAGTTATAATGCGCTTTTTACGACACCAATGCTAAGGGGAATTGGGAAAAACAACTCAGTAGCCAAATCGGACCTTTTGGATAGGATTATTGAGGAGAAGTTCAGCTTCAATAATTCTGGATGACGTCTGGGAAGAACAAATTTCAATCGCAGCTGAGCATATTTAAATTACAGAATTAAATAATCATTTGAATCAATCTCAAATATCATTAGATTACTTGTTTTTTATGAGATATTATTGTTTAAGTTAAATTTTGCTTTCATATTAACTAAAAACTACAAAACTCATCGAGACAGTGGTCAGCTTTTCATAAATCTTTTACACGTTGCTATTGCAGCAGTTCAATTGAATGAAATTTAATCTTTGTGGCACAAAGCGTAAATACAAAGATTCAAGTCAGCAGCAATCTTAAATATTTTCACACATAGTCCTCAAGGAATAAGAATTTATTCCCGAGAACTTTCATGGAGTCTGAGAAAAAATGCATTTCATCGTCTCGATGCAGCGATGCATCGATGCAACCACATAACGAGAAGCAATTAACTCTTTTATTTTGGTTCCATTTCGTTATGATCAATTTCATTAGCGTCTGCATCCACATCAACAGAATCATTCATTTGGCAGGCAAGTAGGTATTTTGAATAATCAGCATTCACAGAATGTTTTTATTTTATCTTTACCTACTATGATTTTCTTGAGTGTTATGTCTGAGTTCAACATGACTTTAATGGCATCAAATATTGCAATCACATGCAATGTGGACTATAAAGGTTAGGATCGATTCAATTTATTAAGAAAATAATTATGACTACTAAAGAAAATTCTGGGAATTGTTCTTCGTTGCCCCTTGAAGCAGTGATCTCGTTCTACTCCGATTGAAGTAGATTTACTTCACTTTAAGTATGGCTACTACGAAATCTGCAAGGTGGTGAAAGTTAGTTCCCCATACGGCTATTAGTTTACTACGTACTTTTGTTTCAAAATTAAATTTATTCCATTGATTTGAGACCCATGGCGAGCAACCAAACGATATTTTGGAGCATAGTGTAAAAAAGATTCTGTATAGTCGTCAATCCTATCTAAATCTACTATAAAATTTTTGTTCCACTCTGATTTTCAAACCAATCAACTAATTATGGCAAAAATGAAACACTGACGTGAAGTTTGGTATTTTACTCTTTTTCGTAGCAATACAGCCCCTCTCGGGCTTTTGCTTGCTGTAACAAGCGCCTTCATCTCTCTCGGTCCATCGAAATCCGAGCAGCGAGCATCGATGAGCTGTCACTGTCTACTAAGTCAGTTCAGCGTCAGACCAGCGTTTCCTTGGTTTCCCCATTGGTCCCCGCTCTTCAGGTCTCGCAACGAATGCTTTTTGGGTGTCCGTTGTTCGTCTATGCGATTCACCTGGTCAACCCATTGCAGCTTTCGCAGTCTTACAATCGTTGAGATCTCCATCTCGTCAAAAATTTCTCAGAGCTTACCGTTGTATCGGCCTCATCATTGGTACCCTTCTAGCTTCGCTCCGATTGTTCGGCTCAGAATCTGCCCTTCGAAAGAGTTCAATATGCTTGCGGATCATTGGGTTCCATGTTTCACACCCTTAGCATGACACAGGTCTTACCACAGATTTGTATACTTGGAGCTTTGTTTTCCTGTGTATGCGGCTGGTCTTCAAGACCGTCAAAACCGAAGAGAATATTTTATTTACGAGCTTATTCTTCGGCGTATTTCCTTTCATTACCGGTTCCCGTTATTTTGGCGCCTAATTACACAATTTCGCTCATATTTTCAATACTGTGTTCGTCAAGTGCGATATTTTGGGCATTTGAGGTATTTTTCTTCGACTGCGTCATGAGCTTTGTTTTATTCTCATTGATTTGTAGCCCTACTAGTTTTGCATCGCTGTGAGTTTCAGGAAAAGTTCTTTGGCGGTTGTTAATGCCCGTGACAAAATATTGATGTCATCCTAAGAGGCTACCACTCTGGTCGACTTTTATAGTAACGTACCTCTTGTAGCGATAGGTAGCATTCTTATGACAAATTCCTGAGCCGAATTGAACAGCAGTGAGGCCAACCAAGCTCCCTGCTTTAGTCCGATATTTTTGTCAAAGGCATCGGTGGGTTGGTTTTTAATGCGGACTTAGGAGGCTGTCAAAATCACTGTCATTTTGGTAAGACGGACTAATTTGGCTGCCATAGCAAAGCATTATTTGGTACAATACGTTACAATCAATACTGCCGTATGCTTGTTTAAAGTATATTGAACTGTCAACATTTCTTAAGTGCCTGCTTGGCTGACCAATCATTTGGTCTATCGTCGATCTAACTGCTGATAAGCCACCTTGCTACTCCCCAATAATACTGTTGGCGTATGATCCGATTTTATTTTCTAAGATTTTAGAAAATATTTTATACGCCGTACAAATTAGTGATACGCAGCTATAGTTTTCGCACTGTAGCATGTGACCTTTTTCGTGGATAGGGAATTTAAATGATTGGCTCCGCTCGTTCGGCATATATTCTTGAAATGTGCTGGGTGACTTTATGAATGGCTTTCTGAACACCGTTGCCACCATATTTGATGAGCTCCACTGAAATCTCACCGATGCCCGGTGCTTTATTTTTCTTTTGGGCTTTGATTGTGGATCAAATCTCGTCCTGAGCTGGTCGAGCGTATGGAAGCTCTCCGGAAATATCTGTAGGCCCCGATTTTCTGGAACTGTGCAGAGGATTAAGGAGGTTCTTAGAATATGATGCTTATCTTTCCTTGATCCTGTTTTCATCAGCGGTGATATGGCCGATATCATCACGGTCAAGTATGATCTTGGACTGATAAGCTCATTTCAGGCTTTTCACTACTTTGTATGCTTGTCTTGTTACTCGCTAGACTAAATCATCGTCATAGTAGTTTTTCCTTTCTTTTATTCTAGTTATCTTATTCGCTACTCTTCTAAGATTTTCATAATAGTCTCTCTTCGTCCAGGTTTTCCTACCTAAGTATTGCTTGTACGCCTGGTTCTTTTTGTCTCACGTACGCTGGCACTCATCATCGAACCAATCATTTCTTGATGTCCAATCGTCTGTTGTACCACTTTCTTAATTGCCGCTTTAACTCCCACCAATAGCTCGTTGCTTGCTTTCGGCGATGTGTCTGATAGGATGAAAGCCAGCTGGTTGTCGAGGGTTTTCGTGGAATTTGTTGGAGTTTGGAGCCTTCCGAAGTCGAATTTTTGTAGAGTGCTGTTTTCGCCGAGTCCGCCTCTGACATACGACATTGAAAGGTTAATTTGATCAAGTAATGATCTGAGTTACAATTGGCTACTCGGTGTGTTCAAACGTCAAGTATGTTCGAGGCTCAATGTTATTGGATCAGAACAGGGTCGATTTGGTTTGGTGTGTTGCCATGGGGTGATACCCAGGTTGTATTATTAGATTTTAAAATCACAGTATGCTTTTGTAGTCATATATTAGTAGGTCTAAAAATTATTTAGCCTTTTGGCCATTTTTTGATTGAATATCTCTTTAATTTGAAATGGATTTCATTTAGGTACATAGTGTTCATTATTATCAATGACCTTTTGCCATTTTTTTGATCGAGCCATTATTCCATCTGTGTAGAACTTCTGTGGTTTATCGGAGAAAAACTTGTTATTTTCACAGTCCATTTTGAGAATTTCTTTTCATTAAGGAAGTTTTGCAGAGACCGAAACAAATGGTAGTCTGATGGTGCAAGGTCTGGACTATACGGTGGATGCATCAAAACTTCCCAGCCAAGCTCTGTCAATTTTTGCCGGGTCATCAAAGATGTGTGTGGTCTGGCATTGTCATGATGGAAGACAACGCCCTTTCTATTGATCAACTCTGGCCGGTTTTTTTTTTGGATTGCTTGTTGCAATCTAGTTAATTGCTGACAATACAGAGCCGAATTGACTGTTTGCCAGGTTCTAGCACCTCACGATAAACAAAACCCTTCCAATCCCACCATACACGCAGCATAACCTTATTTGGTGTCAATCCTGACTTTAGAGTCGTTCGTGATGATTCGCCTTTTTTTGACCATGATCTTTTTCAAATAATATTATCGTATCTTTCCCATTTTTCATCGCTCGTAATCATTTACTTCAAAAATGGCTCGATTTCGCTGCGTTTTACAAGCAAAAATTCAGTCGATCCAATTTTTTCGTGTCAATTTATGCGGCACCCAAACGTCGAGCTTCTTTGTGTATCCAGCTATACGCAAATGGCTCAAAACTGTTTGATGATAGATATTCGGTTCCTTAGGAATGTGATGGCTGCTTATGTGTCGGTCTTCTTCAATTTTTGTAAGATTTCATAGACTTTTTCATTGATTGATCGACCTAAGCGAGGTGCATCTTTGACATCAAAATTTCCAGAACGAATGCGAGCGAAACATCTCTTGGCTGTGGCTTTTGATAAAGTATCTTAACCGTAGATACCACAAATTTCTTCCCGAGCATGCGATGCATTCTAACTTTGATCGTAGTGGTACTGTAAAGTATAACGAATTTTTCCAGAAATTTCACTCAGTTTTAGATGAATACGACTTTTGACACGAATGACAAAATACAAAACTGTCCATATGAAAATTGTAGACTGGAATGTCACTTTTCAAACGCATGGCAGTTTGACTCAATCTGATTAGTATTGTCCGATATATGACAACGAACATCATCTAGTGACAAAAAAGGCTCAATAATTTTTAGACTATACAATATTAAATGATATTCGAGAGGGTAGCCTTCAATCACAAAACATGATTTATAGAGAATAAGATACTTTACTCTTACCTCAATCTTTGTATCTGATACCATTGATAAGCAAATTAAGCCATTTACTTTATAATTCGTATTTACCTGCAATTTAAAAAGAGAGATTATTAATATTTAGCAATAAATAGCCTGATTACTTAAATTTAAATTTACTAGGAAACAAAACAATACATTTTTATTGCTGCTTCATCCTACATTATTTCAAAATTACGCGCTCATAAATTTACACATCATCATTTTAAGTTGATTGTGCCAACTTAACATAAATAAATAGCAAGAGGGTGTGTAAATGATACGCAAAAATCAATTGTATGCAAAATTAATTTGTTTTCAAGCTTGTGGATATGACAAGAAAGAATTTCACAAGAGATAACCATCCTTAAATAGAAATTGATGAAATTAGAAGCTTTTTACTTCTTATTAAACTTTAGTGACTTGCAAGCAGAGAAAGCTTAAAGGACTCAGAGGGAAGACAATTTATAGCATTGCAAATACTAAATAATGGACAAATTATATATATGTACATTATATGTATCTATTGTTGAGGTTAATACGAGTAAACTCAGTGCGGGAATTAGGTATTAACAAAAGATAAGTTTATTTGTTGTAAAACGAAATAAAAGATATAAGAAAAAGATAACATAAAGTAAATTCAATATATTTGATTTGCCTCGAAACGAACTTGATGTTTGGCTATCGCTTCTACTCGGATTCGAAGCACAACAAGAACTGAACTGCGATCATCACAGACTTACTCACACCACAATGCTTTGTTTACACCAAATGGTCACACAAGTATACTCGACTGTGTAGTGCATGGGAGAATATTTTCAACACGGACTCTCAGTACACATGTCGAACTGGACACTAGTCTTCTCGGGAACAAAAACCAAGTCCTTCAAGACAACGATCAGGGGTTTTGTCAAAATACAAATCCTTTGAAGATATGTGTTCTAACACAAACACACCAGCACCAATGGCTTGACGAACAAAATGATGTTTAATATCAATCTGCTTCGTTCGTGCATGAAAAATAGGATCACTCACGATAAATTTAGCTAAATGATTATCAATATAAATCGTGATATTTGTCCATTCTTCTAACCCAACCACAATGAAAAGACTCTTTAAATGCCTCTTTCGCAGCTTCTGCTAAGCTAACAGTCCGCATCAGTCGATGATAAGGCCACAGTCCTCTGCTTTTGAAATTTCCAAGTTACTATTGCACCACTCAGGACAAAAACATCCAGTATATGATCTTCGATCAACGTTGCAGCCACCCCAGTGGGTGTCCGTGTAGGCCACCAAAAGTTCACTTGTTTTTGAGCATGCAAGTCCCAAGTTTACAGTACCAGCAAGATATTTCAGGTGGTTTTTTTTTTTTGCTACTAGCCAGTGACTTTTATTAGGTTTGTTTAAGAACTGCAGTAGCCTCAACACATTATTAGCAATGTCTGGTCACGTCGACACAGACACATATGTAAGAGGTCCGGTGAGTTCTCCATAGGGAAAATTTACAGCTAACTCACTGTCTTCGTTTATATCAACACACGCACTCACTTCTGCAGGTGTTACTACGGAATTACACTCGTCCATTCCGTATTGCTTGAGCATTCCCAATATTTAATCAGTCGATCAATCCATCACCTTGATTTATTTCCAGGCCTAACCAGTATTTTGCCTTACCAATATCTTTCACCTTGAATTCACTTAATAGTTCAGTCTTAAAATTTCGTAATGTTTTTCAAATTTCTTGATACCACAAGTAAATCGTCAATATGCACTAGCAATAACACTAAGTCATCTGCATTACTGAAGAATAAACATGACTCGTTCTTCATCGATTTGAAACCCATGTTTACCATTTTTTCTCGAAGTTTTACGTACCACTGACGTCCCGCCTGACGTAGACCATACAACACCTTTTTCAAATGTCACACGCCCCACAACTACGCAAGCTATTGAGCATCTTCCAAGCTCTTCTTCACTTCAGTCGATTTATTTTGTTTTGACACAATTCTTTTTAGCATGTCATGAGCACTTTTTCTTCTAAGGCACCGTTTAAATATGCAGTCACAATATTAAACTGCCATATCTGCACATTGAACTGTACAGCAGTCAATAATAATCTCAATGGCTCTAATCTTGTGACAGGAGCAAAAATCTGGTGATAATCAATATCATATTTTTGTCTCTAACCCTTTGCTACCAAACGAGCTTTGCGTCGCTCAACGTTTCCTTCTGGACCATATTTGTTAGCCAGCACATATCGACATCCAACAAAATTTTTGTTTTCACTGTTCTTCACGATGTCAAAGATATCATTTTTGACTAAACTTGTGACCTCAGATTCAACAAAATCCATCCATACGCTACGATCGTCTCCATTTAAAGCGTCCTGTACGCTAACTTCAGCAGCACCAGCAAAAACGTCATCGTCAAGACCATCTTCGCATTGAATCCCCTCTCCAGATTCATTTTTTGTGTCAGTCATTTGTTGTGAATTGAATAGCTTTCTGGGTCGCCCTTTCCTTCTAGTATGCAAGATTCGCGGTCTTCCAGGGGCTCAATTGTACTCTGCTTGAGACGATAATGGATCGTTCTTCTTTTTCGATCTCGTTCACATTATAATTTCATCTCGGTGAGAACTCAACAACCTTGGGCTGACTAATTTGAGTGCCATCTCTGGCTAGCGATGTATGTAATTCGTCCAACACACGCGTGTCACCTGAGTTCTTGTTAGCGTCCTCGATAAATTTCACATGGCGTACATTCACAATTTGATGGGTTTTAGGCAGCCACATTCGTTACCCCTTCCTATCTCGAGGATACCCCACAAGCACACCTTCATTAGCTTTTTGTGTGAGTTTATCATTGTTGGGATCTTTGTCTAAAACCATCACTTTAGAACCAAACATTCGCAGATGACCAACCTTAGATGTCTTCTTCATTCATTTCTCGTATTGAATTCTTCCTTTTAAGCTAGATGTTAGACAGCGATTTCTGATATGACATGCTTTCGCCACGGCTTCAGACCAAAAAGATGCCGCCAAACCAGATTTCAATAATAGACACCTTCCCATGTCTAACAACGTGCGGTTCATCATCTCCGCCACGCCATTCTGCTGCGGTGTTCGAGGTTTTGTTAACCTTCTCTGGATACCTTGAGCTCTCAAATACTTGTCAAAATCACGACCATTGTCTAATTGCAAACACTTTATTTTATATCCGGTTTGTTTTCCAACGAACTGTTGATATAGCTTAAACGCTTCGAAGACTCCTGATATTTGCCTTAAGATGTAGACTTCACACCACCTGGTGCTGTCATCAATAAATGTCACGGAGTATTACGCTCGACCCATGGATTCAGTTCTGAAGGGTCCCACTACGTCAGAATGCACTATTTTCAGCACTTCATCACAAGGAATTCGACCTTTTTAGGACGGTAATGCAGTCATCTTGCCTTTGGTGCATACCTCACAGGGGGGTAATTGAACTGTAGCTCTTACAGAGTCTATAGGAATCACTTCATTTTGAATCAGCTTCACTAAGTCTTTCGCGTTTAGATGGCCCAACCGGTTGTGTCACTGCAACAGTTTGGAGCATTCCAGTTGAACTGCCGCGCACTCAGAATTTTCTCGCACGTAAGTACAAATCACCCTTGCAACTTGCAATGACAGATACATTACAACACTCATCACGCACGCGGGCATCGTTCTTCCTGAAGGTTACCCCATGTCTTTTCATTGTGATTTTTGCCGCGGAAATCAAATTTGTCCTGAAGTCCGGCACAAATCTATCTCCAAAGCAGGAATTGGAATTCAATAATCTGCTGAAGGAGGAATTTAAAGCAATGGGTGAAGGATTGGGGGAAGCATCGGTATCAGAACATGTGATCAAGACATCTGCAGCGCTTATAAAACAAAGGTATTGTCCGATATCTCCAGCCATTTTGAAGCATGTCTACACCAAGCTGTATGAGATGCTAGACATGGGGGTAGTGGAACCTTCAAACAGCGCCTGGTCACCTCCACTCTTGCTAGTGAAGAAGAAGGAGGGTATCTATAGGTTTTTTGTGTGGACTATCGGAAACTCAATGCAGTATCTGAGAAGGATGCTTACCCAATACAATACGTTTCCTCGACCCTCGATAAATTACGGGATACCCGGTATCTATCGTCGTTAGATATGAAATCAGCGCTTTGGCAAGTCCCAATGGCAGCGAACTCAAAAGCTTTCACGGCGTTTACGGTACCTGGGTGGAGCCTTTTCCACTTCGGAAGCATGTCATTCGGACTGCAGAATACACCAGCGACTCGGCAGCGATTGATTGATCGCGTTCTGGTTCCAGAGCTAGAACTCTATGTATTTACGTACGTGGATGACATAGTGATCATGACTCAGGACTTTGCCAAGCATGTGGCTATATTATATTGAGGGAAGTGTTTCGACGGTTACGAGAAGCAGGACTACGGGTATGGAGGGAAAAGTGTCAGTTCTGTCGGTCGCAGTTAAGTACCTGGGTTGCGTTGTCGATGAACATGGGTTAAATGTGGACCCAGATAAGGTTGAATCGATGCTGCGTATTCCTCTACCAAACACCGTGAAGAAGGTTCGGCAATTTTTAGGAGTGGTATCATGGTACCGTCGATTTATTCCGGATTATGCCACTATTACGGCACCCCTTACTGACCTTCTACGGAAGAATAAGAAATTTGTGTGGACTCAACAGTGCCAGGAAGCATTTGAAGTCTGTAAGGCAAAGTTGTCATCCGCACCAATCTTGATTTGTCCAGATTTCGAGTTGCCCTTTTGTTTACAAACGGATGCGTCAGATGTTGGACTGGAGGCAGTTCTTAGTCAGCAGCATCCTTCAGAAGAAAAGGTAGTATGCTATTTGAGTCGCTCCCTCAATAAGGCGGAGAAGAAATATTCAACGACTGAGAAAGAATGTCTCGCGGTTCTGTGGGCGGTGGAGAAGCTGCAACCATTTGTGTATATTAGCGAATGAAAGGGACGACCTGTGGTTTATGAAGGTGAAACGGAAAGTAGAAGCTGAGCCCAAGAAATATGCAACCTGGCAAATGAGGTTGGGGGGATTATACAAACTAGTGCAACGTCGATTCTAGGCTTTAGGTGGGAAGGACTCCTGGAGGAAGGTATTTTCGAAACCAGAACGAAGGGGGCTCTTACTAAAGCTCCATGATGACCCAAGAGCAGGACATTTGGGTATGGCGAGAACATTCGATAATATTGCACAGCACTTTTACTTGCCAAAGACGGCCACGGACATGAATACATATATGAGAAGATGAAAAGCTTGTCAGTCGATAAAAGTGGATCATTAGGTACCTGCGGGTCACATGGTGGATAGGGTGAACGAGGCTAAGCAACCGTGGGAGACTCTTTGTGTTGATTTAATTGGACCTCTTTCCCGCTCGACAAAGGGAAACACACAGATTCTGACAGTCGTCGATTACTTTTCGCAATCTGTGTTGCTATATCTAGTGCGGTTAGCCACGTCAAATGAGGACACACGTATCCTGGAGGACAAAGTCTTCATGTTATTTGACGTGCCACGCTCCCTCATATGCGATAATGAAGTGCAATTTCAATCCAGAATTTTTCGGCAAATGCTAGAGGCATACGCGGTCCAGGTGAAATATACCGCATTCCATCATCCTCAAGCTAATCCCGCCGAGAGGGTGAAATCAAAAAATGCTGATGGCGTACTGTACAGAGAATCACCGGAAGTGGGATATTAACTTGGTCAAAATTGGGTGTGCCTTACGGACGTACACTCATGAGGTTATGAAAGCCACACCATAGTTTGTCAATTTTGGAAGGGAAATAATCACAGATCCGAAACAATACGAGGTAGATGAGGTGGAGAATGCAATACCGTGCACGTAAGAGAAGTCTAGGGCCCTGCAAACTATACGGGAAGAAATTGCCCAGCGGATAAAGCAGGTGGCTAGGAAAGGTATCGTCCGGTACAATCTCCGAAGACGTCCAGCATCCTCCTTAAAAGGAGGATAACATGGTATCTAGGCGAAATTTCGTGCAGTCGGATGCCGCAAAATATTTCTCCGCAAAACTGGCTCCAGAATATATAGGACCTTTTGTGATAGAAAAGCAAGTCTCAGCAAGCCCCTACAAACTCAAACACATCGATTGGAAAGCTGCGGGTGTGTGAAGGACCTCAAGGTGTATGTTCCGTAAAGATAGAAGAGTAATGAAAAAGGTGTAGGTTATGGTAATATAATAACGAGGGAGTCACGCATTCTAAGACAAGGCGGATTGTAGTAGTAATTAGTTTCTCGGGTGAAAGAATTGAGTTTGTAACCTTGCGTGAGTTTTGGTATGTAAAAGACCACGGGTCGGAGACTAGGGGATGAACGCACAGAATGGGCGCGATCATGATACAGGACTCGACATGAATTTATATAATATGTAACTAAGTAAACTTATGAATAATAAAGTGAAATGATTACCGTTGGTAGGAAGTTATAGCAACGTTGATGATGAAGGGTTGATCTCGGTGCAGTTTCATTATTCCTTTCTTCTGGTCAGGGTGTGTTAGCAAAATCCGGAGTAACTTCACATTTATTTGTCGATGTAGTGGATCTTAACGACAGCAGTCATTTCAACTGAGTAAACGTATGTGCATTCGTGCATGAATTGTAAATAGCGGAGTGAATGCAATCGAGCGCGGAATACAATCGAAGAGCGGCGGTTATCGAAAGTCTTCGCGCTATGTTGTATTTTGTATTTGGATTGCATTTTTTAATCTGTTAAATGGAATTTAAAATAAATAAGCCTGTGGCGACTCAGAACGTCCCAGCGTCAGCGCACGCTTCACGGTGCAAACAGACCCTCGTCCCACGAGAAATCTTTGCCTGCCAGCCGATTCCACATATCAGCGGCGCAAGCGGTTCCCTCGAGAAAAAGGGAAATTCGCTTGAGCCGCTCTTCTCGCTTCTCACGAATTTATATAAATGAGAGAGCCTACGCAAGCTCCACTAATGGTTCGTAGTCGAAAATAAAGGATTAACAGCAGCATCGTGAACATTATCACCGACATCATCAGCATCATCATCGACATCACCGACACCAGCATCATCAAAAACAACGACATCACCATTCATCATCTTCAGCGTCGTAGCCGCCTACCTCGTCATAAGCAAAAGGGAATAATAAATTCTGTCATATCCAAGAATCGTAAGTTAAATATAGAGTATAATCCAAAGACAAGAATTTTCACTTCCAAAGTTGTAGTCGGACGAAACGACGAGGATAGCGAGCACCGTCTCCCTCAGGAGGCACTACCAGCCGGGAGTTTATCACTGGCTCAGGAGGTAAACATAGTCAACCAATGCAGGCTGCCATCCTTCTGGTGGGCTAGTTCTGAGTTGTGGTTCTTCCAGGTGGAATCACAATTCTAGGTGCACAAGGTGGTAAGGGACGCAGCCTAGTACCATCTGACGGTATCATCCCAGGACCATGAAGCCATCATGGATGTAGCGGACATCATCCGTGCACCACTAGAGGACGACCGATACGGAGCACTCAAAGCAGCTATCGTCACCCGCCTTACAAACTCGCCTGATGCGGAGCTACATAAGCTGCTCACAGGCGTCGAGCTAGGAGACAGCAAACCTTCACAGATCTTACGAAATATGCGTTCCCTCGCTAGCATACGGGTCAGCGACGATGTCCTCCGTGTCAAATGGCTTGACCTCCTGCCTCAACACCACATGTTTCTGCTTATAAAAAACCAGACGCTGGAGAAGCTTGCCACTGTCACAGACGAGGCACAAGACATGGGTCCGGGGGTGATGGCCACATCAGTGCAACCATCCATGCGCCCAATAACACTCTCATCTGGTATCTCCTCACTGCGTTCTTTTTCAGACCAAGTCACTGTCGGGCTAGCTGCCTTGCGTCTGACTTTCACGCAGCTAACAAACTTGACTAGAGAGGCGCTTCAGCAACCACATGTCTGTACCAACACACTGCAGGAGCGGTCCTCGTCAAGAAACGCAAGCCAATAACGAGGCCGCTCCGCAACTCCTGGACCAGACAGTCACACAGGTCGCTGCTGGTATCACACCAAGCACGGGGCCCTAGCGATGCGATGCAAGCAGCCTTGTTCTTTCGCAGCTTTAGACCGCACTGCTAGGCGCTCGGGAAACTAGGTATGCCGGCGTTGTACTAAACGGACACCATCGGAAACACCTTGGAGAGACGCCTTCATGTGACTGACTGCACCACAAAAACCAGGTTCTTGGTAGACTCCGGCTCCACCCTCTCTATCATCCCGAGGCATTCCAATGCCAGGCTTCTTCGTAAGCAGAGCCTCGTGTTGCAGGCAGCCAATGGCGCACCTATCACAACCTTTGGATCTCAGCAGCTTAACTTAGATTTTGGGCTGCACCGGCTACTTCACTGGTTGTTCGTGATAGCAGATGTCCAGACAGCCATTCTCAGAGCCGACGCACTGAAGCATCATGGTCTACTCATCGATCTGCACAACCAGCACCTTTTGGACGATCTCAATAACTTCTCCACAGCCTGCGTCCTCGGTCCAGCTCCAGCTATACACAGTATTAGTACCGTCACTAAAGTGAAGAACAACATTAGAGACCGGTACAAAGGGATAATCGCTAAATATGCAGACGAACCTGCACAACCTGGGAAATTAGCCTCGGTCGCTGACCTAGCCATCCACCACCAGATAGTCACCAATTCACGAGACCACGTCGCCTCGCGGGAGAATGCCTCACCGCAGCCAAAGCCGAGTTCGCTTTCTTGCTGGAACGAGGCATAATTCGACCCTCATCAAGCCAGTGGGCCAGTCGTCTGCACACGGTGCCCAAGGACGGAGGCCATTGGTGAGCTACTGGGGATTGCCGTCAACTCAACACTCAAACTTGACTGGACCGTTACCCACTGCCTATCATCGAGAATTTGATTCAGCAGGCCAGCGGTACTATTTTCTCAGTAATCGACCTGCAGCGTGCCTTATACCGAATTTCGGTTTCGGTAAGACGACAGTAACCACGCCTGTTGGACAGTATGATTTCTTGGGGATGCCTTTGGGTCAACCCGACGCAGCCCAAATATGCAGCGGACTCTAAACCATCTGCTGAGGAAGTTAACCTTCGTCCGGGTCTATCAGGACGATATCCTAGTGTTCTCGGCCAGCCACGACCAACACCAGCGCCACCTCGAGCAACTTCTCTTTATGCTGCAGGCGGCGAATCTCCACGCTTACTGGGATAAATGCGTGAGATCGTCTTTGCTGGATACCACGTCTGCGAAACTGGATTTCGACCACCAGCCCCCAAAACAGAAGCCATCGTATATTTTTTCTCATCTCAGCTGAGGTGTTTTCTCGGGATGCTGAATTTTTATCGCCGCTGCATGCCACAAGCTGCTGAGTCCCAAGCGCCACTATCAAAAGGTTGTACAAACAAGTTGGGTAAACAGACCTGCGGTCATATCAGACGGGTTTTGTACCCATCGTGCGAAATGCAATCACCAGCAACGAATAAAGGCAAGGATTTTGTGAAAGAGATGTGCACGTTTATAAGAAAACCCGTTGCATCTGTACTTTCAACGGTCGTCATTTTGTTGCAGGCTAACAAAAATGATTCAAATCATGAACTCCAAAAAATATATATATTACTGATCTTATTTGAAAATTTCAAGAAGATCAAATCAAAACTGCAGTGTCAGATTCAATGGTAAGTCCGTAAAATACCAAAATCGTGTGTCATTTTTGTTGTATTTGGAGAAATTTCAAATGGCTACAACTTCCGTGAATATAGTCGAATTTTCATCAAATTTGCAGAGTATTAGGACCCTACGTAAAACTACTAAAATATTGGTTTTCATTGAATTTAAGGGTATCCATACGATTTTATTGGGGAAAATGTGAAATTCGATGTTCATATTATTATTGACAAAGTTGAGTGAATTTTGACTTCAAAAGTATTTGTTGTTGTTGTACGCATAAACATCTACCTCCATTATTTTATTCAGATTTTTCGGATCACATGTGTCCAATCGCGAGGGGGGGGGCACAAATTGTTCGTGTATTTCCTCTTCCTGTGCAGCCTCCGTAGAAAAAAGTACCAGTCTAAGTCGTGTTTTGAAAATTTCTCATTAAGACCTTTCATTTGATATGTATATCGGCTACCTTTGCTGAAACTTTTTTTTTGGGGCCACTCCCCTACATGGGGAGACCCCCCTTAAGCACATTGTAAATTTTTTTTCATAGCGAAACTTTGAAGAGGGCATCACTTTACACCTATATACAAAATTTTATGTTTGTAGCTTATACGGTTTGCGAGAACAAGTGCTGTGACATACGCACGGACGGACGGACAGACAGGCGTGATTTTAGTAGGGTTTTGTAAAATAATTTTACAAAACCCTAAAAAGAAAGCACGACTTACCTGGACACCCGATGCTGAAGCGGCTTTTGAACGCTGCAAGCAAGGCATCGCCGAGGCAGCCACGTCAGCTTTTCTTTCGCCTTCGCACCCATTAGCACTCCGCACTGACGCGTCCAGCACTGCCATTGTCGCGGCTTTGGACCAACAGGAGGGGCAATGGCATGTGGGTACAGTTGGGTTTCTTCTCAAGGAAGCTCTCTGACACCGAGCAACGCTACTCAACCTACGCTGCTACCATCAAGTTCTTTCAGCGCATCTAGGAAGGAAGACACTTTATCATCTATACTGACCATCGGCCACTTATATTTGCTCTGCCGCAACGCTCGGACAAAGCCTCACCCCGCCAAAGCAGACAACTGGACTTCATTGCCCAATTCAATTCGCGAGTGGAATACACACCAGGGGATTGCAATACCGTCGCTGATGCACTTTCACGCGTAGAAACGGTCACGATACCCGCCACAATCACAGCTCAAGTCATCAGTGAAGCACAGAACACAGAAGACCAGTTGCCCCACCTCCTGGTGAGCCCAAGTCTCAAACTGCATCAGCTGGTCTTGGATGGCTACTCAGCGTACTATGTGGAGTTTAACGGAGCCATTAAGCTTTACCTGCCAGTTGCGCTCCGCCGTCAGGCTTTCAACATCGTCGATCAACTGGTTACATCCGAGTGGACGTGCCACCTTGAAGCGTGTAGCGCTTGAATACTTCTTGCCGAGTGTGTAGAAAGATGTATCTCGGTTGGCCAAGCAATGCGTACCTTTTCAACTGTCGAAGGTTCATCGCCACAACCGCGCCGAGTTAGGACATTTTTAGATGTCGGACGGGCGCTTCGACCACATCCATGTCGACTTGATCAAGCTGCCACTGTATGAAGGCTACGAGATCTATCTCACCATTATTGACCGCTATACGAGGTGGCCTCAAGCGGTTCCAGTGCGTGATATCAGAGCCAGCACCGTCGCAAGAGCGCTTTTTGACTACTGGATATCAATATTTGGCCCCCCACTGGAGATCACATCGGACGAAGGAAGCCAGTTTGAAGCCGACCTCGGGAATCAGCTCGGCTGATTCTTTGGCACCAACCACGGCCACACCACTCCCTACCACCCTCAAGTTAATGGCGTGGTCAAACGGATGCACTGCACTCTAAAAGCAGCGTTAAAATGCGTTCCGAAGACACCATGGTTACAGGCACTTCCGCCGATCTTGCTGGGTCTACGAACCACATTCAACGAGGACCGGTAAGCCTCTCCTGCAGAAATGGTTTTCGGCACGTCGCCTGGGATTTCGGGCGAGTTCATTACGCCCCAAAAAAACACCAGTTGGCGGCCCACAAGATTTTGTCACTGACTTACGTCGCCTCTTCAAATCGATTCGTCCTGTCCCATCAGCCAGACACTCGGTTCATCAACTACTCGTTTTCAAAGACCCAGCCAGCTGTGAGTACGTGTTTCGCGGGATCGATGCTGTAAAGAAGCATACTCCGGACCTCATCGAGTCGTCAGAAGGATCAACGCCAACACCTACATCATAGACGTAAATGGCGTCATCCAATACCCTCTCCACCAAACAACTCAAACCAGCCTACCTGGAGCAATCCCAGCGACACAGCAGCCATACTCAACACCTCCACAGGCGCCTACAACGGTCTCTCAGCTGCCCTGAGAAACGGCTCAACCATCGCAGATTTTGCTGGAACAACCACCCCAGCCATCCAAGAAGAGAGTCAAGTTTTCACTCCCGTCGACGCATGCGGAGGCCATTGGCGAGGGAGTTACTGTGGCGACTCAGAACGTCAACGCACGCTTCACGGCGCAAACAGACCCTGGTCCCACGAGAAATCTTCGCATACCAGCCGATTCCACATATCAGCGGCGCAAGCAATTCCCTCGAGAAAAAGAGAAATTTGCTTGAGCCGCTCTTCTCGCTTCTCACGAATTAATATCTAAGAGAGAAACAACAGCATCTTGAGCATAATCACCGATATTATTAGCATCAGCATCATCATCAGGAGCATCATCATCGACATCATCAACAACGACGACATCATCATTCATCATCAAAAACAATGAGATCATCTTCAGCATCCTTGTCGTAAACAAAACGGGGTAATAAATTCTGTCATTTTCAAAGAGTCAAAGTTAAATATAGAGTAAAAGCCTAACGTTGCGTAATTTATATAGGGAAAGGACTCATCTTCCTCATTATCTCGACTTTTCGCACAAAACCAATTCCTTAGATTAAGCGTGTTCGAACGCCATTAAATCATTTTACGTTCAACATATTAAAATTATTTGATGCCCTACTAACGAGTTACGCCTGACAGTCGAATAAGATTCATATTGAGTATTTTGAAGCAAGGACAAAAATAATAGTTTGCAAAAAGATGCTCACATAAAATTAGCTGTAATTCATACGTATCTGAAACCATATCATTTAAATCTATACTCGTATCAAAACTATCTCATTACCGATTTACTTTGTTTGGCAATCTCACGTTAAATGTATCTTAACATTTTTCCAACTTTCAAACTATTTGATACAGATGGAATCCACACCGCGCAAATACCGTACAATGACCTGCACAATTGTATTCGAGCAGCAAAAGTAATGGAATCAGTACTAGATGCTTTCTGCTATGATAATTCGAATACTCCAGTTCACCTGTGCAAATGTACCTAAAGTGAGAGTACACGCTAGCATACTAAGGTACCACCATCATCTGCAGGTAAAGGTTAGAAGAACCTTGTTCAGCTGCTGGTTAAAGAGCTTGAAACTCTATACACGGATACATGGATCCATCACACACGTGGTGCAGATTTAAACCGGATAATGCAGTACAATATGGAAAAGATCCATGCTCGTTCACTATCACCATTTGCTTTGCTTTTAACTAAAATAACTTCGCTCTATTTCGCCAAATGTTTCACGTCCTCCATTGTGCCGTAGTAGAGCCGGCGAAATGCGAAATCCAAAACCCCCAAACACAATGGCCAGTTTGCTGTTGGTGCTGCGGGTTTAGTTGGTACTGTGGTTTTTAGAATGTTCCAAACTCAGCAGTTCTGTTTGTCGTTGGAAATTTTAACCATTCCAAATGGGTATGCCGATGATATCGACAATGGCCACCTATTTGGCACCTATTAGAATACAGAGGTCCGCTGTGTTCATTGGCACCCATGGTATGGACGAGGATGAAGTTGATTCCTTTGTTTCGCCCCAACGGTGCCCTGGACATGGTTCTATGCTTTTCTATTTGATATGACCGATATGCATTCACGTCGAACTAGAAAAGTAGCGGACTCACATAAGGTAACTACAAATCCTGATTGCGGATTCAATTCCTAAATTAGATTAACGTTTTTTTTTTGTGTGGAATGTGATACAGATCAGAAACGTTTTGATGAATTCAGTATGGAAGGCTTCCGAGATGGTTATTGAGGAAGACGTCCATGCATGGCGAAACGTTATCTACCAGAAAAGACCTCCAAATTTTTTCAGGAAGCTTAAACGGGCTTATCTACTCCTTTCAACTTTTCCGCCATTCGGGTCGCGCCAAGATGTCTTCTATGGCTATCATCACCTTTCGAATTCCAACCATTTGTATTCGCGCAAC
This sequence comes from Odontomyia ornata, assembly GCA_963969285.1. Taxonomy (NCBI): domain Eukaryota; kingdom Metazoa; phylum Arthropoda; class Insecta; order Diptera; family Stratiomyidae; genus Odontomyia; species Odontomyia ornata. The sequence goes on from OZ017740.1 coordinate 37,150,711, forward strand.
ACTGTACTGTAAATTCACCCCTTTCTGGTTATTAGACGATTTCCTTTTCTTCCTCTTTAGCTGGGAACCTGCATGTTTTGAATTTCAAGTAGTTTTCGCCATCGCAACTACCAACTTGGATTGCATACTGGATTTTACTATAATTTCCTTTCTCTCAGCATCGAGTACTTCTCGCGCTTCTCGCACTCGTATGCAACGCTACGACTTCAGCGTAATTTATTTTGGCAATAAACGTTTTTCATGGCATGTTGATATTATTTAAAACTTTGTAAAAGTTTTTGTTCATGTTCCCAGCTAAATTGCTCCAGTTAGCAGCTATTCAGTCCAGAATAGAGCGCGCCAAATGCATTCAAATTAAATTTTCGAATTTTATATTGCTTCAAGTTTAAGGCTGATACGCTCGAATTAATGTCGTTACTCATTTGTTTTTTTTTTTGTGTCATGTTCTGCTGTATTGTTTGTAATTCAGACTTTGTGTTACTACTTTTTGTTGGTTGTTGGACTCGAGCAACAATAATGAATGTTTGAAATAGGGAGACAAAGACTATGAAGTGGAAAGGTAGAAACAATAAAAAGAGAGAAGTGAATTTTCACACGATTTTAAGTATTTTTAATGATGGATGCATTTCTAAAGGCTTGAGTTGAGTTGGGTTCTTGTTCTAGTGGGATTGCGTTTTCAATGGAGAATTTGTGATGTTTCGTACCCTTTATCATAAAAGCTTGACACGAACTGAAGTTTTATGAGTGTTGTTAAATGTCTAATAAAATAAAAAATTAGATTTTATTCAAGTCAAACCTATGTATGTGCTCAGGAATTTTTCACTTTGTTCCCACTCGATTTTTATGTTTCGTCATTTCTTCAGTATTTTGATTCCTTCACAAGATTTTAATCAACCAGGGCGATCAATTCGCCAGAAATGAACTTAAGTACAGTACAGCTTCAAATACGACTATCAACTCCTATTTCGTCAAATTACAAGGTTTTTCAATAAGAGGTGTTATTTTGAATAGCCCGCTATTTCGGTAGATGTCACTTTCCAAGCTGTCATTTTTTGACATGTGACAAGTAGAAACTACGCCATTGATAAAAATGTAACGATACATGCTTCAACAACGCATTGAAATCATTAAAATTCACTATAAAAATGGTGCGAATTTGGCAGAGACGCATCGTAAAGCTCGAACATTTTTGGGGTGGCGTGAAGCACCTTGTCGGACCGCAATACTGAAATTGGTGGAAAAATTCGAGCTGTTGGGACAACTTAGTAATGTGAAGAATAAAACCCGTGCACGTCACTCAAGAACAGCCGAGAATATTGCTGCTGTAGCCGAAAGTGTTGATGAAAACCCAGGTTTGTTCATTCCTCGACGTTCTTTGGAATTAGGCATCCCACAAACGTCATTACACCATATTTCGCATAAATATTTGGGTTTTAAGGCTTATAAAGTTCAGCTAACACAAGAACTCAAGCCGGTCCATCATCAACAACGTCATGTCTTTGCTGATTGGGTCCTTGAAATATATGAAAATGATCCGGAATTCCATCGAAAAATCATCTCCAGTGATGAGGCCCATTTCCACCTCGGTGGCTTCGTCAACAACCAAAATTGTCACATCTGGGGCTCGGAAAACCCAAGAGTTATTGCTGAAAAGCCTCTATCTTCTTATGGTCGAAAATGAGGCTGGAGCAACAGTTACGGTGAATGGATTACGCTATCGAGAGATGATTAATGATTTTTTATGGCCAGAATTGGATGGTGTTGATGTGGACAACGTTTACTTTCAACCAGACGAAGCTACGTGCCAATTAAGCAACAAAACCATTGATCTTTTACGGGAAAAGTTTTCGGAACGAATTATCTCTCGACGAGGTGATCGCAATTGGCCACCGAGATCTTGTGATTTAACACCTTGCGACTTCTTTCTTTGGGGCCACGTGAAAGAGAAGGTCTGCGCCAATAGCCCGGCGTCCATTCAAGACCTCAAAGATGGAATTCGTGAGGCTATCGAGGACATAGGGCAGCCACTTTGCGATTTGGTTATGGAAAATTTCATGAAAAGAATATGGTCCTGTAAGCGTGGTCGCGGTGATCATTTGCCTGATGTTATTTTCCACTATTAATGGCATACCTTCCTCTTTATAATGAAATAAACATCCGATCATTTATATTAAAAAATGGCATTTTTCTTATAATATCAAAATAACACCTCTTATTGGAAAGCCCTGTATTATATCATGGAAGCAAAAAATTTATGATTTTCGCTGATAACTTTTTTGAATGGTAATGATCGCATTCATTTGTTTTGATTTCAAGTTTTGTTTTAAATTTTTTATATGGCATCACTTTAGTTTCGACTTTCATACAATAAACATGCACTAATATTCGAACAGAATTCTCTAATTCTCAAAAGATTACTTATTTACTTATTCATTTCCAGAATCCAATTTCACAGATAACAAGCCCAATAACTAAATGGAGCAGTATTCAAAGTAAAAAAACAATAAAAATACAGTAATTTAGTTAGTGCTGAAGTCAAAAAATAAAATACATAGAAAAAAAATAAGCAAACTAAAAACAATTAAAAACTTACAATCTAAAATCAGATTCTGTAAAATTCTTTTGAAAGAAATAAAGGAGGAGGGAAAAGGCCAAGCAGCAGATTTTTGTGATTCCTCAAGAAGCGTAGCATTCTTCTTCTTAGTGCTACAGCCCCTTTCGGGCCTTCGCTTCCTGCAAATAGCGCCTTCTACTGTCTCGGTCCGTTGACCGCGTCCTCCAATTCCGAAATCCGACCAGTAATGAGCTGTCTTCGTCGATCGAGTCAGACCAGTGTTTCCTTGGCTTCCCCACTGGCCACCGGCCTTCAGTTCTCAAAACGAGTACCTTCTTGGGTATCCGTTGTTCGTCCATACGATTCATGTGGCCAGCCCATTGCAGCTTCCGCAGTTTTACAATCGTTAAGACCTCCGGCTCGTCAAAAATTTCATACAGCTCATGGTTGTATCGAATTCGCCATTGGTCCCCGTCTACCTTCGCTCCGATTATTCGCCTCAGGACCCGTCGCTCAAAGGCGTTCAATATATTTGCGGATGCTTGGGTTAGGGTCCATGTTTCACACCCATAGCATAACACAGGTCTTATCACAGGTTTGTATACTTGGAGCTTTGTTTTCCTATGTATGCAGCTGGTCTTCAAGATCGCCAATACTGAATAAAATATTTTGTTTGCGAGCTGTATTCTTCGGCATACTGTTGCGAATTCCGGCGTACCAACTTCCTCCCATTCGCAACTTCAAATTGCCACCGTAACATTGTCACTTTCCTTTGGGCACTCCTACCTTTTCCTCGGTGTATTTATTTATTTTTATTAACATTTTAACTATTTCCCTTTAATTTTTATGTCCACATCAGCAAAATCCTACCCTTTCCCTGATTTCCAATTAGAACACCCTAGTAATATAATAAGAAGTTTAATCTTCCCACTAACAACACTCCCTACATTAATTCCCACTAACAAAATTTCATTCTATTCATTCTTCCTAACAAAACCTAATTCCTTCCTTCATACTAACAAATTCTATTCACTAGTTCCCATCAACAAATTTTATTTTTCTTACTAACGAAAATTAATTCACGTTTCCCTACTAACAAAATTCAATCTCATGCCCAGATACATCGTTGAAGTTGCTAATCTGATGAATGGGAGATCGATAAGGCATAGCTCCATTGGTTACGTCGCGAGTTCTCGACCGTGGGACTGCTGGAACCCTGAGTTCAAGTTCCCCCGGGCGCACGGAAGCACTCTTTTTGGGGTATCGGCAAAACCAATAGCTTCCGAAATGTGTATATGTGACACTTTGAATTCAACCAAGCGCTTCTTGGAGTGTTCAAATTGCCATATGTGAAACAATGGATATTACTGAGTTTGTCGATATGGACCAAAAGATGTGTGGGTAGCGGAATCGAAGTGTAATGAACTTCGATTACGTTACCCAGATGCGACAGCGGTAATTGGAGAAGAATTTGGATTGCGGGATCGGATGGGATAAAGGTGAAGGTGAAGTTAGGTGGTTGGAATTTGGCAGTCAGTATTGGACGTGGAAAAGGAAGGGTGAACGCTTTGGGGAGTGAATTTTTCCGTTTTGTGAGTCCGTTGGAAGTTAAAAAGTGGAAGTTCTTTGTCCGGAGGAAGAAGAGTTTTTAGTGAATTAAAAGTGGATCTTAAATTGCGTTTTGGAGATTTTAATGTGGGGTTGGGATTTCCAGGGTTGGTGTTGGATGAATTTTGGGGGAAAATAGTTTAATTTGTATGGTAGTACAGAAAGTAGAAAGCTTAAGTGACAAAGTGTAACTTTAAAGAAGACACAAACTACTTCAAAGTGTGTTGTGAATTAACTGGGAGTTAAAGATAATCGAAAGAATTAAGAAGAAGTGAAAAGAAAAAAACAAGAAGAACGAAAAGACTTTGAATTTAAACAAATTCTATTTTAAAGTGGAAAGAAATAACAATATAGTGCCAGAGGATAAAAGTGAAAAGTCAAACAGTGCAAATAAGCCAGAGTGAAAATTGCCAAAGGTGGCCGTTTTACCATCCCGCTTGAATTTTTATTGTTTTTTTGGTACATTCCAGAGATTTCTCCTTTTAGTTTTCAGAGCCCCCGCTTCTTTCTTGGCCTTTCCCCGAGCGCTCGGAGTTTTGCAGGAAAGTAAGTGAGTTTAAATTTATTTTCTTACTTTTTGCCTGGTTTTAAATTATTTGATTTTATATATTTTTGTATATTTAAATTAACCTCGATTTACTCTTTATTGGCTTAAATCCAATTTTGAAGGGGCGGATTTGATTGCAATTAGATTTTTTTCTCTTTTTTTTGTAAAATTTGTGAATGGTTTTGTTATATAATTTTTGGATTTTTGTAAATAAAACGGCCATGGCACATTAAAAAAACCTTATTTTCATTTCTCAAAATGACCTCTCCCTTTCCCATCCTTTTCCCTTTGTGCTAGTTTTTATGTAAGGTGGCTCAGCACGAGCAGAGGGTGTCCCGGAAGACCCACGACACAACTGAGCGCTAGCCGGCCTCAGCATGCCACCCCGGGCTACACACCCCTCTGCCAATATTTAATGTCTGCAACTGCGGTGACTTCCGTGGTTGCTACAATACTTCGTCTCTTTTATTACCCGTTTTCGTTATTTTGGCGCCTAATTACACGAATTCGCCCACATTTTCGATACCTTATTCGCCAAGTTTGATATTTTGTATATTTGAAGTATTTTTTCTGGACTGCGTAATGATCTTTGTTTTATTTTCATTGATTTGTAGCCCTACTAGGTTCGCTTCGCTGTCAAGTTTCAGGAAGAGTTCTTTGGCAGTTGTTAATGACCGTGACAAAATGTTGATGTTATCCGCATAGGCTACTACTTGGTTCGACTTGAATAGTAATATACCTCGCGTATCGACAGGTAGGTTTCTTATGACGTACTCCAGAGCCAAATTGAATAGCAATGGGGCCAGCCCATTTCCCTTTTTTAGTCCGATATTTGTGTCAAAGGTGTCGGTGAGTTGGTTATTGATACAGACTTGGGAGGTTGTCGACGTCATTGTCATTTTGGTAAGACGAACTCATTTGGCTGGGATGTCAAAGCAAAGCATTATTTGGTACAGTACGTTACGATCAATACTGTCGTATGCTTGCTTAAAGGCAACGAAAATTTGGTGTACATCTCTGTTGAACGCCCAGCATTTTTCAAGTACCTGCTTGACTGTGAACAGTTGGTCTACCGTTGATCTACCTGCTCTAAAACCACCTTGATACTCCCCAATAACACTGTTGGCGTATGATCCGATTTTATTTTCTCAGATCTTTGAAAATATTTTGTACGCCGTACAAAGTAGTGATATGCCTCTATAATTTTCGCATTGTAGCTTGTCAACTTTTTTGTGAATAGGGAATATGATTGATTGGCTCCACTCTTTCGGCGTATGTTCTTGTTTCGAAATGTGCTGGGTGACTTTGTAAATAGCTATATGAACACTACTGCCACCATATTTGATGAGCTCCCCTGGAATCTCATAAATGCCCGGCGGAACAAACCTCAGAGTTGGTGGAGCCAATGGACATTCTCTGCAGACATCTATAGCCTCCGATGTTCTGGAGCTGTGCGGAGGATTAAGGAGTTTCTTTAAATATGATGCCAATCTTTCCTTAATCTTGGTTTCACCAGCGATGATATTGCCGATATCATCACGACAGACCGTAATTTTGGGCAGATAACCACGTTTCAGGCTTTTCACTACGTTGTATGCTTGTCTTGCGTTGTTGCTCGCTAAACTTACATTTATACTTCTCAATTGGTCGTCATAGTATTTTCGCCTTTTTAATTCGAAGTATCTTATTCGCTACTCTTTAAGAGATTTTCATAGTATTCTTTCTTCGTCCTAGTTTTCTTACCTACGCATCCTTTGTACGCCTGATTCTTTTTGTCTGACGCATTCTGACTCTCATCATCGAACCAATCATTCCTCTTGCGCCGGGCTTGATGTCCGATCGTCTGTTCTGCCATGGTCCTAAGAGCCGCTTTCACTTCCATCCAGAGCTCATTACTCGTCTTTAACGATGCTTCTGATAAGATGGGAGCCAGCTGGTTGTCGAGGGTCTCCGTGAAATTTTTGGCCAGACGCTGTTTGGAGCTTTTCGATGTCAAATTTTTGTAGCGGGCCGGTCTTCGCCGAATATGCCTTTGACATACGACATCGAAAGGTTAATTTGATCAAGTAATTATCTGAGTTACAATTGGCTCTTCGGTATGTACGGACGTCAAGTATGCTCGAGGTCCAACGTTGTTGGATCAGAACATGATCGATCTGGTTTTGTGTGTTGCCATCCGGTGATACCCAGGTCATTTTATGAATGCGTCGATGTGGGAAGCAAGTCGAACGTATGACTAGATTTTTGCTACATGCAAAGTCAATCAGGCGCTGGCCGTTGTCATTTGTTTCATCGTGGAGACTATATTATCCAGTCGTTCCCCGATTAGATAGCTCATTTCTAACCTTAGCGTTGAAATCACCCAGAATTATTTTTGTATCGTTTGTAGGCAATGAGTCGGCCAGTGTTTCCAGCCGATTGTAGAACGTTTCCTTAATTTCTTCGTCCTTTTCTTCGGTCGGGGCAGGAACATTTATCACCCATATTTTGATTTATAGAGATCGCACATCACCGTTCATTGACTGCCTTAAAATCAATCACGTGCGATTTGAGCTCCCTATCCACAATGAAGGCCACTCCAAATTATCGTTTTTCAGTAGGCTTCCCACTTTTGAATATTGTGTGCGATCTCATGTCTTGAATGTTGTTTCCAGTCCAATTCGTTGCCTGGACTGCCAGTATTTTTAATTGATATTGACTGGCCTGTTTTAAATGGTCCTTAACAGCGCCAGGATTATTGAGTGATCTGACATTCCCGGATCCAATACCATAATCCTTTTTCGTTTGCGAGGTCGTTGCCGTGAGTCCAATCCATTCTGAAGTCCATCTGCAGGTTTCGAAACATTCAAAGGTTTTCCAGAGACGATGAGTTAGCCCGTGGCCCAACCTCCATTCCGGCGGCATGGTTATTACGTTGATTCCGTTATCAGGCGCGGAAAATTCGCCTTTACCTTCTTATGCCTTCACAAAGGAGGTTTAAGTAGGATAGATGGAGATGTATTTACAGTTATTAGCATTTCTCGACATTTAATGTCACATTATTGGGGAACTAGTAAACCCAATGTGCGACCCTGAAACATAGACTACCATTTAATTCGGGAGTTTGGGATGAGGAATCATGGACGCTATGGGTTGGGAAACAAGGGGTTCCCTCCTCCTATCTCAAACGGGCTTGGGGCCGTCTACGGCATAGTTAGAAGCGTAGAATAGGCGAGTGGAAATATAGCTCTGTACGAACATAAGAACTAACAAAGAGAGAAGAATCGCGGGTAGGACTAGGGTGGCCAACTTTTATTAAAGGACATGCGGGAAACTAGAAATTAATATGCGGCGCGTGGCGAAAAAGTGCGGGACTTGCCTAAAAATCTGTAGATGTGAGAAGAAAAAAATTGTAATAATTTTTTTTATAAATATTATTTAAAATTTAATGTAAAATAAGTAAAACGAACCCTTCGCTGTTATAAAGATAAAACGACAAAACAATTAAACACGACAATATTAATAAAGCATTTCGCAATCACTAGGAAACTAGTTTTTCTTTTTAAAGGAGTACTTGTCTTGTGACTTGGCACATTTGAGCAATTTTTTGTGATCAAATTTGGACTACAATTCACGAAATGTCTGGTTTTTAAATTTAATTGAATTGACCGTTTCAAAAAGAGTCTAATATATGGAGTTTTTCAGGAATGAATAAAAACTGTTTTATTCAAAGACTAATGAGATTTCGCTATTTCTTTACACCTATATTTAGTGATTGACCACATATTGCTGAGTTCCTGACACCCCTGAGTACCCGTCACGGCCTGATCCGGCAACATGAACGCTTAGTTATTTAAGTTAATTCACCGTAGTAATTAGCTCATTTGTAATCAATTCGATTGATTTATCAATTGATCGATCATTTTAACTCAATTCACCGATCGATTGTTCAATCATTCACTGTTCCCTTTAAGAACAATTGAATTTGCCTTTCGCCGGCATTTCACCGAAATTCAATAATTTTATTCAATTCAAATATTTTAATTCAATTCAATATTCATGAATCCTTAATTTTGCCACACTTTATCATTCGAATTGCTATTTTCATTTCCCAGCCAAATTGCTGACCCATGCACATTCAGCCAGTGCATTTGTCCGTGAAGTGGATCCGTAATCGAAGAGATAAGGTTACATTTCATGGACAAAGGCAGGCATGCCGGCGAAGAGACACAAACTCAGCGTTTTTTCTCCAGTGTGTTTTGTCTGGTTCGCAAATTGCGCTGGCAGTTTGAACGTGGGTGAAATGCTCGGCGACTTGATCATTGCAGTCGAATAATTTTTTTGAACACGTTAAGTAGCATATTTGTAAAACGTATTCTGTATCACAATTTGTATAGTTTTGAGTTTTGTATTGTAACAACCAAGGTGTATTTGAATTTGCTGAACATCAATAAAATTAGATTGATCAATTCTTTCTTAATTATAAAGAAGCGTCTTTGAGATATTAAGGAACGGAATTTTATCAAAGGATATAATAAATTGCCAGGACAAAAGAGCCCTAACAACAACACATATGCATTCAAATATTTACTCATTGTTACATTGATATAAGAGAAGATGATCGAAAAACTATGCAAAAATAGTATGACATGAATGGGAAATATCAACTGATGCTGTTTTTATACTAAATGATTCAATTATATCTAATTTTCCTTGAATTCAAATGTTTTGTCCGAATTTGTCGCAGGACCTGAACGAACAATGCTTGCCCCCTTCTAATTTTAATCCTGGATACGCCCATGCCAAGAGGGCTGTATTACTAAAGCAAAGCATTTATTCATTTTAATTCATATCTACTCATAAACTCGAGCTTGCTCGAACTTTCATCAGACGACTACAAGTCGAAACAGCTCGCATTGAGCAATGGGAGATAGTATCGCACCCAACCATCCGTTCATGGCGGTTATTAGGCATAAAGCTCATTGCTTTAATAGCTAAGCATAACTTTCCTAAATATCAGGTCCAAGTTCATACATGACATTCCCTATAATTGAGGCTTTCATATAAGAGAAATTTACCCTAGTTTTTTTTTCTCCCAGCGTACGAATCTAAATTGGAGTACTACTAGCATTAAAAATAAATTTTCTATTGGAAGAATCAACTGATAAAAATAAGTTTAAAAATAGTCCTCTTTTGTTCAAAGACTTTGTTGGGATGTGGAAATAACAACGCCAACAGTTAATGGACAAACTTGTTTAATTAACACATAAATACAATATCGTATAATTTCGAATTTATGATGAGCGCGTCTGAGTTTCGTTGTCGATGGCTTGGCGGCTTGTCACAGACAGAGATCGAGAATGACAAGATGCATAAGGTGTCTTCTAAGCGACGGTGGCGCCAGTAGTAACTCGGTGGTGAACTCCGGAGGTCACTACAATACTCCCTCCTGAATGGAGCTGTCGTCGGGAAACTGTTGATGACGTTCAACCATTATTTATGATTGGTTGACTTAAGCGTTTCGATGAATGCGGCAAATAAGTTTTTCGTATATGCGATGGAAGTGAATTGATCGGTGTATTAATTGGGCTCGATGCTGCTTGTCGTTGTACATTTGATGAAGATGCTAGAGACGTTTGAGGCGTTGGTACTCGTTCTAATGGCTGTGACCAGGAAACTGATTTCTTTGTCTTATTATGTTCTGGACATAATTTGTTCGAAACGTTCGGGTGACTGGTAGGCGCGGGTAATGTCGGTTGTGAAACTGGTATTGTCGTCGATCGTGAACTTAATGATGTCGATGTTACTGGGTTCTCTGTGTCAGTCGTGAGATATTCTGGTTTCAGTCTCTCAATGGAAATATTGACTTTCCTGCCATTTAGGCCTATTGAATAAACGGATGCTGATAGTCGTTCGATGATTCGATGCGGTCCTGTGTATGGTTGTGTTAGTGATTTCTTTACAGAATCTACCCTAACAAACACATGAGAGCAGGAGTGAAGGTCTTTATGTATAAATGTGGTCCTGTTTGTGCGATGCTCTATAGGCCTTGGTCGTAGCTCCTTCATATATTGTCGGATTTTTCTAACAAATATGTGCGGCTCACATATTTCAGTGTTGAAATCGGCAAACCACTCTCCTGGTAATCGTAGGGTCGTACCGTAGACCAATTCGGCTGAGGAAGAATTGAGGTCTTCCTTAAAACTGTTGCGTAATCCTATTAAGGCGGTGGGAAGGACGTCGGTCCACTAAGGATTGTCTTTGTGGCACATAATTGCTGCCTTTAGTGAGCGGTGCCACCGTTCGATTGCACCGTTTGATGCTGGATGGTACGGAGTAGTGCGAGTTCGCTGACACCCAAGTAGTTTTCCAAGAGCGTTGAATAAAGATGATTCGAATTGCGTTCCTTGGTCAGTGGTAATTACCAAAGGTGTTCCGTAGCGTGAGATGCAATTTGAATAAAATGTGTTTGCGATCGTCTCAGCTGTTTGGTCCGAGATGGGTATCGCTTCGGGCCAGCGCGAGAAGCGATCCAATATGGTCAAACAATATCTGTAACCTTTTGACAGCGCTAAAGGTCCTACGATGTCTAGGTGGACATGTTTGAAGCGTTCGTCCGGTACCCTGAATGGTTGAAATTCGTTTTTCACGTGTCTACCGACTTTTGACCGTTGGCAATTAATGCAGGTGCGTGACCATTGTCGTATGTCTCGGTTCATGTTGGGCCAAATTAGTTTCCTTTTAATAGCTTTGAGAGTTGCTCGGCTGCTGGAGTGGACACAGCGATGATAAGTGTCGAAGATCGTCTTCCTCAATGGTTCAGGAATGAATGGTCTGGCTACTTTCGTAGAAGTGTCGCAGTATATCGAATGGTTGTCCAGTAATACTGGAACTAATTGCAATGATGTCTGGTTTGGTGAAATCCATTGTCGTAGCTCGCTATCTTTAGCTTGCTCTTCCGCTAAGAGTCTTATGTCTATCCTTGATGGCATCGAGATCGCCTCCAATCTAGATAGAGCGTCTGCCACTATATTAGCTTCGCCAGTGATATGCTCAATTCTGGTTGTGAATTGTGAGATGAATGATAACTGTCTGCTTTGTGTCGGTGACGCTTTGTCAGTTCTCTGATGAAAGGAATAAACTAATGGTTTATGGTCGGTTTTCACCACAAAATCCGAACCTTCAAGGATGTTTCGGAAATGTCGAATACTGGCGTAGACAGCTAACAGTTCCCGGTCGTATGTGCTGTATCGTTTTTCTGCGTTTGAAAGTTTTCGCTGAAAGTATGCTATGGGTACCCAGTTGTCACCGTGTTTTTGTTCCAGCACTGCACCGACTGCTACGCTGGATGCGTCTGTTACCAGTGCTATGGGTGCGTTTGTTCGAATGTGAACGAGCAATGTTGCGCTCGCGATAGAATCCCTGCATTTGTTAAATGCTTCGTCGGCTTCTTTTGACCAGTTAATGTCTTTGGTTTTTACGTTTGATAGTAAGTCGTTTAATGGCGCTTGTAAGTCCGCTGCTTTTGGGATAAAACGACGGTAATAGTTTAGCGTTCCCAAAAATCTTCGTAGCTCTTTCACGGTGTCGGGTCGTCTATAGTTTTTAATGGCTTCCACCCGTGAAACCGGTGGCGTTATTCCGAATTGATTTATGCTGTAACCCAGATACTCTATTTCGCTGGTTCCAAATACGCATTTGGCCACGTTGACCACCACGCCGAATTTGTCGAGACGCTCAAATAATAATCGGAGGTGCTGTAAATGTTGCTCCTTATTTTCCGATGCCACCAAAATGTCGTCAATATAGCAAGTGCAACAGTCCAGTCCTCGGAGTACCTCGTTCATAAACCTTTGAAAGGATTGGGCAGCGTTTCGTAGTCCGAATGTCATTACTGTGAATTCAAATAACCCGAAAGGCGTAATCACCGCCGTTTTTGGGATGTCTTGTTCAGCTACCCGGATTTGGTGATACGTTTTAACAGGTCGATTTTCGAAAAGATTTTTTTTCCTTCCAATCCGGCGGTAATACCTTGTATGTGGGGCATCGGGTAGCGGTCGGGCTTCGTAATTGCATTCAATCGTCTGTAATCTCCGCATGGTCTCCATGAACCATCTTGTTTCGGAACGAGGTGCAAGGGACTTGCCCAAGAGCTTTTTGAAGGGCGACAGAACCCTTTTTCCATCATAAATGCAAATTCTGTTTTCGCGATAGCTAATTTTTCTGGCGTAAGGCGTCGAGGTTTTTCCGCTACAGGCGGGCCAGTCGTTTCGATGTAGTGGCGAACTTCGTTTTTTATAGCTGTTTGCTGCACTGGATTGAGAATGTTAAGGAATTCTTTTAATAGACTCTCATAACACGATGTGTTTGCAATTAATGCGATTCCCGAGTACTTATATTCACTGATAGTTCCTTTCGACGTTCTTTCAGTCTCGGGGTCTCGTATACAGCTGTTTTTAATATCCACCAATAATGCGTGGTGTCTCAAAAAATCAGCACCAATGATCGGTCGTGTGGTATCAGCAATCCATAACTTCCAGGTAAACGCTCGTCGCAGGTTCAGGTTTAATGTCAGCGTTTTAAGGCCATATGTATTGATGGTCGTTCCATTCGCGGCGTAAAACTTGAATGGCGTCGGTTTGCACTTGTGTTGGTTGTTTTGTCGAGGGACAACAGAGACATCTGCGCCTGTGTCGATGAGGAAATTTAATCCCGTGGCATTGTCGAAAAAGTGTAGTCGGCTTAGTGGTGCGCTTCTACTGTTAACCGCCGTATTTGACTGTAGCGCACTCAGTTTTTTGCTTGTCGATCTGCGTGCCAAGTGCATGGGTCGCGGCATCGTCGCGCCTTTTCGCCGTAGGTGTTGTGGTAATAACACCAAGACGGATTCTCCTTTTTCTGCGAAGGGGAACGGGTTCGGAATGGTGCAGAGTTTCGAGTCTGCGATCGACTTCGTTGAATTTTTTTCAACGATTTCCTTATAAAAGCTAGCTCCTTTCTCACGCCAATTTGCGTGGATGGCAAAGAAACGGCTGCGATGTTTCGTGGCTCGTGCATCATTAGAATTTTGTCTGCCATTTCGGAAAGTTTGATCAGGTCAGACGTTTTAGTTATGCTCACAATCTGTTGCACATTTACGGGAAGTCGTTGGAGCCACATTGTTTTCAGGAAACTGTCGGGAATTCGGTCGGCTGCCCTGATGCGCATCACCCGAAGGAGTTGGGACGGCGTCCGGTCACCCAGTTCGAGGCCAGCCAGTAGTTCCCTATTTTGCGCCTCTTCGGACATTGCGAACGTGCTAAGTATTCTTTGTTTAAACGTTTCGTATTTGTTTTCCGCCGGGGGTTTTTCAACAATGTTGGCGACTTGCTCTAAAATCTCCGAATCCAGCTCTTCTATGACTTTGTCGAATTTCTGGTCATCCTTCGTAATGCGGTGATTACGAAATTGGGCCTCGAGTCTGGCAAACCAGACCGCTGGTCGATTCCTCCAAAAAACGGGAATTTTGAAAGATAAAACGGAACTTTATTTGCGCGTGCGTGCTATCGACGGCGTCGGCAAAGTTTTCTTCTTCCGCCATTTTCCAAGCGTTGATTTTGTTTCTGCGTAATTAACTTGCTGCTTGCTTGTCCGTTTGATTTAGGGTTCACCAGTTGTTGGGATGTGGAAATAACAACGCCGTAAATACAATATCGTATAATTTCGAATTTATGATGAGCGCGTCTGAGTTTCGTTGTCGATGGCTTGGCGGCTTGTCACAGACAGAGATCGAGAATGACAAGATGCATAAGGTGTCTTCTAAGCGACGGTGGCGCCAGTAGTAACTCGATGGTGAACTCCGGAGGTCGCTACAACTTCACTTTTTATAAAAAAATATATACACTTAACCCTCTAACAGGCAAGCCCGCCTTAAGGCGGGTTCTGTAAAATCTCGTTTATGCACGCAAATTAATTTTGTTTGTAGTAAACACGCAGCCCCGACTTTTGTTTTGAACGTACCCATGCACTAATAGTGATGGAAAGATAGGCGTGTTTCGTTTTCAAATGTTCTAGTCAGTTTGATGTGAGATGCCAAGTGAAGTGTACAAAACGCAAGAGCATAGTTTTCAGTGTGGAAAATAAATATAGGTGGCGTGTTTATCAAACTAGAAAATTTATAAGTGAGTAAATAAAAGTGTTTTTAATGAAATAGCTTGTAAACAAAAGTTGCTTCGCCTTTATTTTTGCTGCTAACTACATACAACCACTACCCGCCTAAAGGCGGTCTTGCCCGTTGGAGGCAAAATTTTTAATTCTTGTTCATTGCCGTTTTGTACGCAGACATGGCATCAAATATGAATCGAGGAAATGCTTATTGCCCTCCCAAAAAATTGACTTATCCAAAATGTCAGCTAATGAAGTATTTGAGCTTGTGGAATCTATATCTGTCAATGAGGATACCACCGATGATGAAGATGATGAATTGGGATGTGATTTTGATGATGACCACATGGAATTGCCAGGTTCAGCACACCAAATTGATGAGTGCATTGAGTTGCTGGATGTATCTCTTGATGATGAAGCAGCTGAGACATTCAATAACAATCATCAAGTATCGATTTCAGCGGAAGGTATCAATGTGGAACCATCAACATCGGGTTCACTCACATCAACAGTAGCGTCTGCGCCATCTTCATTTTCAACAGAACCATTCAAAACAGAATTATCCACCACCTTCCAACGACGTAAGAAACCGAGAAAATGACCTCGAAGTCCTCTCCCAGAATTTGAAGGGAATGCTGATATTCCTGACACCAATGCTGGTGGGTATACTGGAACTGTGCATGAACTTACAGCACAATCAAAAGAGTGCAAATTGATTTTATGGCACGAAAAGCATTTACAGCTACATAAAAATGAAGTAGTGTTCCGTAGAAATGCAAATCTGCCATCAAGTTTTAACGATTTGGAAACACCTTACCAATGTTTCACGTACTTTTTTACCTAGGAACTTTTTGAAGAAATTGCAGAACAGACAAACTTATACGCTCGGCAGCATGATATTCAAACAACATTTTCAGTCGCAGCTTCAGATATACCCAAATACATCGGCATATTAATATTCATGTCAATATACCGATACCCAAGTGGTGCAGAGTATTGGGGTCGTTATTCTTTTGAGCCGATTCGCACAGCAATGACATCCAAGCAGTTTTATGCGATTCGAAAATATCTACACTTTAACGACAAGTCAAAAGGAAACAAGTTGAGTAAGCAGGAGAGTGCTCCTACCAGAAGGTCTTTGTAAACATCCTAGGGTTAGAAGCAAGTTTTCTAATGGCGTGAATCGATAACTTGAATTATTCATCCAATACTTAGATATGAAATTGTTCAAATTTATACAAAAGATGCACAGTTTCTTTCATAAGCACAGTGCAGCCGCCATTTTAATCTAGCTTAAATGATTTTTCTGAATGCTCGGCCGATTGAACATGTTCAAGTTAAACACTATTCCTTAAATTTTCATGAAAATTGAAAGAAAATAAAAGTACCTAAGTCAATTTTAAATATATATAGGGTTTTCCAATAAGAGGTGTTATTTTGAATAGATCTTCTGATTTAACACCTTGCGATTTCTTCCTTTGGAGCCACGTGATAGAGAAGGCCTATGCCAATACCCTAGCGTCAATTCAAGATCTCAAAGATGAAATTCGTGAGGCTATCGAGGACATAGGGCAGCCGCTTTGCGATTTGGTTATGGAAAATTTCATGAAGAGGATATGGTCCTGTAAGCGTGTCGTAGTGGTTATTTGCCCAATGTTAGTTATTGCTATTAACGGCATATCTTCTTCTTTATAATGAATTAAACATCCGATCATTTATTTAAAAAAAATGGCATTTTTCTTTTAATATTAAAATAACACCTCTTATTGGAAAACCCTATATGAACCATAAACACGTGTTATCGTTGTTGTAATTCCATATAATTGAAATGGCTATAACTCACTTGATTATGATTCGATCTCAATTAAATTTTGTGAACATATATATCTTATGTCAGTCTATATAATTGCAAAATTTCAAGAAGTTTAAAGGTACCGTTTTGATTTTCTGGGCGAAAATGTAAAATCGACAAATCACACTATTATTAACAAAGTTGAGTGAATTTCGATTTCTAAGGTATTTGTTGCCCTTGTACTCATAAAGGTCCACATTCGTGATAATTTTCAGATTTTTCGGCTGAAAGGTGTCCAATCGCGAGGGGGGGGGGGGGGGGGACACAAATTTTGGGTACATTTTGCCTTCCCGTGGACCCCCTAATTCATGAAATGATTTTTTTATTTCAGATTCTAAAAGTTCTAATCAAGACCTTTCATTTGATACCCCATTCGACTACCTTTGATTAAAAAAAAAATTTAAGGGCCAATTCGTTATTAGGGGGGACCCCACTTAAACATTTTTTAAATTTTTGTCAAGGCCTTAACTTTTGAGAGATCATCACTTCTGACCTTTTCACAAAGTTTGAGCATTCTAGCTTCTATAGTTTCTGAGGAAATCAGCTGTGACGCACGGACAGACGGACAGACGGGCAGACGGACGGACGGACAGACGGACGGACAGACAGGTCGCGAAACTAGTAGGTCTTTGTAAAAAAAATTTTTCCAAAGACCTAAAAACGGGGCCAACCTGGATTTGACCCATTATACAAAGTTTCACCTTTAGTTAAACATTTCAATGCACGATTTGAAACAGTTCCTAAATTACCTCGATTGTGTGTAAATGAACAAATGTGCGCACCCAAAATGGTTTCTACTTTGCGACAGTTCATGCCAGCAAAACCCCATAGGTGGGTGTTCAAACTTTTCGTGCTCTGTGACACCAGCGGATTCTCCTATGGTTTTGAAATCTATACCGGAGCTGGTAGCAACACCATTTTGCAAAATATGTCAGATTTAGGTCCAGCAGCCAATGTTGTTGTACGTTTGTCGCAAACTATTTCCCGAACTTCGTCTACCACGTACTTTATTTCGACAATTTCTATACTACATTGCCGCTGCTAATTTATCTCAGAAGCAGAGGAATTTACGCATTAGGGACAATTCGCTCTGGTCGAATTCTTAATTCCAAGCTACCTAGCGATAAAGAGCTTGCAAAAGTTGAAAAAGGATTCTCTGTTGAATACGTTGGAAGTGCACATGGCGTAGATTTGACGACTGTTTTATGGAAGGACAATAAAAACGTCCGCTTAGCGTCTTCATATGTCGGAATACTCTCTTCCAAGAGCACAAAGGATATGCAGCCATCTAAGGCAACTCGGTTTGATCGAACTAAAAAAAATACGTAGATTGATTGCCCGACCATTATACGTGAGTATAAGCACCACATGGGTGGAGTCGATCTGATGGATGGTCTGCTTGGAAGGTATCACATCTGTTTGAAGACCCGTAAATGGACTTTACGATTATTTTACCATTTCATCGATGTGGCAATGGTAAACGCGTATTTATTACGTAAGCGCATTCACGGCACCTCACCCTCATTGCCAAATTTTAGAGCTAAAGTAGCTTCTGTGCTCTGCGCAAATGAAGCTCCGAAAAAAGGACCCGGCAGACCATCACTTACTTCACAACAAGATGAAATGTCAGAGGCAAAACCGAGCAACAAAACATACACTCCAGAGCCAGATAATCGATTTGATGGTTTGAATCATATGCCAGATTTTTTTGACAGGAGCGGTAAGCGAATGTGCAAAAATAAGGGTTGCAAATCCGAAACCCAGGTTTTTTGCTGTAAATGCAACTTGAATCTGTGTCTATTGTCAACAAGAAAATGTTTCCGAGAATTTCATACTAAATAAAATTAATAAAGATTACTTTTGTTAATGGCTTAAATAAATTTCTTTCACCTTTGTATGTTTTTCTTATATATGTGTTTTTTTCGTAACAGGGCAGGTCCGCCTTAAGGCGGAGTGACTATTTTGGTACCTAGATCCTAGGATATTCAAAAAACAGGTTTTTTCCCAAGTTAAAATATGTATGTATGCACGAAATACACCCTTTAAAATTTTTTCTTGTTATATAAAAATTGGCCTGTTAGAGGGTTAAATGAAATTTGAAAGTCTTAAATTGAAAAAAATTTGGCCTATAAAATTTACATAGGCAGCTACATTTGACGATAGCTGTAACTGCTTTTAATTTGGGATCCTTTGGTAGTAGCTTTTTAATTCCGGCTTGTTTTTCAGAGGGCACCTATTCCATTTGAAGCTCCTAAATCCACCGAGCAGGAATTAGGGTCTCCAGATGTCTCAAGCGAGTCGAAACGCATCTGCTTATCAAAACGAGCAAAGCCTGACTACAGCCCCTTTCGGCCTTCGCCTAGTGATAATTAGAGTACCTCATTATCTTGATCACAGGTAATGGTACTCGAGAAGGTGATATGGTCAGTATGACGCTGTAGTGTAGTGGTTAAGTTTCTCATCGCTTGCGCAGCTTTTTCCAAGTTCAAAGCTCGTTGGTGGCAACAAGCTTGTGCTTGCAGTACCTCTGTCGGACTTTTAGCCTATGTTATACAGCTGTGTTGGGATTATGCATGATACTGGACAAATCACCTTCTCGGATACCTTTGCGATCGAGAAATGAGAATATCAACGCCAAGACTCAAATTGGACTAGTTAGATTATTCAACTGTTAATTATTTCCTCTTTTCTAGCAGCCACAGAATATTGTTCATCATTTTGAGATTTAAATAACTTATCAATCCCACATTTCCATACACCAAAAGTTTCCGTAGAATTTTGCATATTGAACAATTTTCTCATCATTCTCTCCTCCACGTTTATCTCATTATCTCCTCTTCAATACGGTTAACTTTTATTCGTTGCCACTGAAACTATTTCGATGTCGTAATTAGTCGTTAAACACACATTAACCACGTACGTACACCCACACAGAATCTACACTATTCGGGATAATTTCAGTTTAGATTAGGGCGAAACGGACGCTACAGCAAACTTCTATTTATGATAGATTGGCCGGTTCTATACGAGTATACGAGCCATTCACAAGGATACGCGCATGTATAGATCCTTACAGTACATTATGTGGATTGGAGGTAAATACATGAGTGGCAGCATAGTAATCACTGGAGGCAGCACAATTAAATCAAATGAAAGGAAATGGACAGAGTGTGTGGGCAATAGATGAATGGCCGCGGGGAATTCCCTAGCAGGCTACAGACATAACACAATATTGCATCCGATCGATAGTTTTAATGAATTTATAGAATTCGAAATGAAACAATCTTTGGTGGATCGGATCCGAATAATTAACGTGGAAACTTCTAATCGGATGATCTACAATATACGAGCAAGTAAAGGATTTTCCAACAAGAGGTGTTATTTTGAATAGCCCGCTATTTCGGTAGATGTCACTTTTGAAGCTGTCATTTTTTGACATTTGACAAGTAGAAACTACGCTATAAATAAAAATGGAACGATACACGCTTCCACAACGCATTGAAATTATTAAAATTCACTATACAAAAGGTGTAAATTTGGCAGAGACAGTTCGTAAAACTCGAACATTTTTGGGTCGTCGTGAAGCACCTGGTCGGACCGCAATACAGAAATTGGTGGAAAAATTCGAGCTGTTGGGACAACTTAGTGATGTGAAAAATAAAACCCGTGCACGTCACTCAAGAACAGTCGAGAATATTGCTGGTGTAGCCGAAAGTGTTGAAGAAACCCCAGGTTTGTCCATTCCTCGTCGTTCTTTGGAATTAGACATTCCACAAACGTCATTACATCGTATTTTGCATAAGGGTTTCGGTCTTGGGGCTTATAAAATTCCATTGACACAAGAGCTCAAGCCGGTCGATCATCAACAACATCGTGTCTTTGCTGATTGGGTCGTTGAAATGCATGAAAATGATCCGGAATTCCATCGAAAAATCATCTTGAGTGATGAGGCCCATTTCCACCTCGGTGGCTTCGTCAACAAGCAAAATTGTCGCATCTGGGGCTCGGAAAACCCAAGAGTTATTGTTGAAAAGCCTCTCTATCCTCAATATGTGACTGTTTGGTGAGGTTTATGGTCCGGCGGAGTCATTGGACCTTATTTTTCGAAAATGAGACTGGAGCAACAGTTACGGTGAATGGATTCTACTATCGAGAGATGGTTAATGATTTTTTATGGCCGGAATCGGATGGTATTAATCTGGACAACGTTTACTTTCAACAAGACGGCGCTATGTGCCACACAAGCAGCGAAACCATTGATCTTTTACGGGAAAAGTTTCCGGACCGTGTTATCTCTCGAAGAGGTGATCACAATTGGCCACCGAGATCTTGTGACTTAACACCTTGCGACTTCTTCCTTTGGGGCTACGTGAAAGAGAAGGTCTACGCCAACAGCTCAGCGTCGTTTCAAGACCTCAAAGATGGAATTGGTGAGGCTATCGAGGACATAGGGCAGCCACTTTGCGATTTAGTTATGGAAAATTTCATGAAAAGAATATGGACCTGTAAGCGTGGTCATGGTGGTCATTTGCCTGATGTTATTTTCCATTATTAATGGCATACCTTCCTCTTTATAATGAAATAAACATCCGATCATTTGTGTTAAAAAATGGCATTTTTTGAAATATCAAAATAACATCTTTTAGTGGAAAACCCTGTACATTGATGTGATGAAGATAAGCGCTTGACTGTAATGAAGATAAGTGTTTGTCAACTGTTCTAACGCGCAAGGGATGATGAGTTTAGTAACCATATAGAAATTGCAGTTTTTAATAAGATTTCTTTATGATTGAGCTTTTAATTTTTTTTTATTTGATATCCGCAGGCCAATTATTTTTTTACTTGAAACGTAGACACTGAAGATGACCAAAAAGGAGTCAAACTGCATCTGTTCACTCAAAAAAGCAAGGCCCGACGGTTTTTCAAGAAATAAAGTCTAATTTTTTTTTATGGATAACATAAGAGAATACCTATGAATTCAGTTCAAGCTTTCACTGATGCAGAATTATATCTGAATACAAATTTTTTGCAGGTAAATATCTAGTTCATTAACGAAAATGATTAATTCACTTGATATTACTATTTAATTGGTTTGGGGTTAGTCAATGCGCACAAATTACTCAGGTAGTTACTCATACTGATGCTAAAGTGTGAGTGTGCATCTCAAGTTTTATTGGATGTGGCTGCTTAAGGGTAATTGATTGTGAGTAATAGGCCACAAATTGCAAGTCACATGAAGTAATAATAATGCCTCAGAAGTGATTTTATCATGGCTTATTTACTCTGAACGTAGATGATTCAAGTTTTGAAAAGCTGTTTGGCAAGTCAGAGGAAATTATATTGATGACTTATTTTTTATTTATTTACTGACCAAATGAAGGTGTACACTTAAAAAAATACAATCAATAAATATACTCGTTTATGCAAAAGAAAAGAATAACAAAAGGACTAAGGACAGAAAAACTTGCATATATTGACTTTACATAGGGATCTGCACATGGTTGGGGGAAAATGGCTAAGGCTAAGGAAGGATCGTAGTAGTCTTTGCGTATAAACGTTTTTTAAATCACTCCTGTCAAAAGTTTTCAAAAATTAAATTAATTTTTTAAAAACGTTAGTCCGAAGTTAATTTTTATCGGAAAAAATCTTATATTGTCGAAGTAATCGACTCAGGAAATTTCTATCGAATATTTTTACTTCGATTGGTAACGAAAAACAAATTCACAAAGAAAATTTCGCCGCTGGTATGGAGGAGCCCGACGGCTTCCCACCGTTGGGGCAACCTGGGGAAACGACGAATACGAAACTGGCGACAATCACCAAAAGAAAACATAACGAAGAAAACTCCGTAGATGGAGGGTGCAAGCTGCGAATAATAGCGGACAATCAACAAATGGCCAAATCGCAGAAAGAAAATGATGAACTAAGGCAAGAGATACAGTCTCTCAAGGATCTTTTCAAGAAAGGGATGAAGCCTCAAAAGACGCAGCCACAAAATCAATGGCAACAGGTAACAAAGCCGAAGAAAAGTGCAAAGCAAGTAAATCCAGAGGAAGTTCTAAGTGCTGGTGGCGCCAACGAGAGCCAAAATTATTTTGCAGCGCTGGAGGGATTAACTGAAGATATGGAAATCGAAGAAAACATCGGAGGTAATTTTAATCAAGATAATGACGTTAATTTTATTCAATATTTAAAGAACAAAAATAAGGAGAAAAAACCAGCCCGCAGTTCTGCTGGTTCCTCTGAGAAAGCTTCGAACAAGATAGAAAAAGTTCCGCCAATCAACGTGTTCAGACAAACCGGGAAAGAAATGGTTCGGCTATTGGCAGCCGAAAATAAACTGGCCAATTTCGAAATCACAAGAGTTAATGCCGAAAAATTAACTATAAGGACGAAATCACTGGTTGATTTCAAGTCAGCCAAAGATGCACTGATTTCTGGGGAGGTTTCACACTTCACCTATACCCCAAAAAGTGAAAAAAATCAGACCTTCTTGTTGAAGGGTTTGGACAGCGGAGAGGATACGGTCGATCTTCTTCAGGTGCTCAAGGAGGCTGCACCAGATATAGATCTTGTTTCAGTCAAAGCCTTTGCGACAAGAAGGTCGACCATAGAAAGGAAGAATTTACCACTTTACCTGGCACAAATTGCAAATAACAGCAGTCCAAGTGCCCTTCAACAAATAAGGTACTTGAGTTTCAGAGTGGTGAGGTGGGAACGCCTCCAGAAAAGAGTAGTCAACCAGTGTTACCGGTGTCAAAGATTTGGACATTCGGCTGCCAATTGTGCCATGCACTATCGTTGCGTTAAATGTAAAGACGTTCATGCTCCCGGTGAGTGCAAATTGACTCAGACGGAGCCTAAAGAAAAATTATACTGCGTTAACTGCGGTGTTTTTGGTCACCCAGCATCATATCGAGGATGCTCCCGATATCAAGATGCAAAAGTTAAATTTGCTCCAAAGCAAATACAAGTACACCGTAATATCATACCTTCCAACCTCGTCAAGCCCGGAGTATCATTTGCACTCGCCGCTAGAGGACCAACAGAAAATGCTGGAAATAATGTATATAATGTAAGTGGCAATAATGAGCTGCTTCTCAATATTTTCCAGCAACTTAATTTTTTATCGGAGAGAATCGACAAACAAGATTCAAAAATTAACTTTGCTTTTCAGCGCTTAGGTCTTTCAAATGCCCAATAATTACTTGTCTTCCAGTCATATTCCCATGGATAGGCTTCGCCTCATATCGATCAACGTCAACTCTATCGTTGCTATACATCGACGTGATTATCTCCTTGAATTTGTTGTTAAGCAAAAGCCTGACATCATACTTCTCACTGAAACCCACCTCAATTCATGGCATTCCATGGAATTCAAAGATTTTGCATTCGTAAGAAACGATAGGGTAACACTTGATGGGGAAGGTGGCACCGGGATATTGGTTAGAAGACCTTATTGTTTCCAAAATATTGAAAAAGGCTAATTCATAAGCTTTGAATTTCTTGAAGTGTCCGTCATCAAAATTTCACTGCCAGGTGGGGATAACCTCTTCGTTATCTCTGCCTATGCAACTGGTCAAAATGTTTTCAAGTTCAAGGAGGAACTCAATTTGAAATACTCGAATTGAACAGGCTGCATAGTTATTATATTTTTGCCGGTGACCTGAATGCCAAGCATACATCATGGCTAAACGCCACCAATAATCCAAGAGGTGTATTCCTGAAATCATGGATAACAGAGAACCAAATTGAATACAGGTGCAACCTATATGGGTCGGAGTTCCCAACATACCCTAGGACAAATTCATATTTGGACCTCTGCATTGCTGACGCAAGACTTGAATTCAGCTTTAATAGTCCTCAACGGAAACTGCAGGTGCTTCCTTACGATAGCGACCATAACGCAATCGTGATGGAAATCAATCATCAAAGGGATAATTTCTTCCTCATTCCAGTTCAACATGAAAATCATCGGTTGAATTTCAAAAAAACAGACTGGGGAAAGTTTCAAAAGAAGTTTAATCGGGAGTACCAGAAGCAATGTCCCTCTTCTGATGATGGCAACGCTTGCTCAGTGGTTCCTAATAACAGAAATCTAACTGACGATGAAATAGATCTCTATTTGTCGAAGTTAGAGAAGCTGACGTTGGAAACGATTGAGAAAGTTGTTCCCAAGATTAAACATCGAAACAATATGGAAGGATATGAAACACCAACCATCGCAAGGTTGAAAAGATTGAAAAGCCTTCTTCTCGCCCGCGTCAACAATATTTATCGACGATTTTTGGACTACAACCATCCCTCGTTGGCTTTGTTGAAATTACATCTGAAGAATGTCCGGAACTTAATCCGTTCATACTTCAGGAGTGAGGTCAGCAATCAATGGGCGGAAAAACTGAGGGGTATTAGCCCACAGGACCCAGATGGTGTTTTCGCAAAAGTGAATAGCTTATTCCGCAGGAAGTCTTGAGTGAAGGTATCGAATCTTGATGTGGCTAGTGATGAGATAAATCTTCTCGATAGAGCTGGCATCGAAATTGATAGTACGACTCCGGATAGAAATGGAAACAGGATTATATGTGATGGATTGCAGAAACTTGCCCTGATTGGAACACATTTTGAATTGGTTCATCTACCAAACCCAGAGAGAAGGAATGAAATATTTTCGGAGGTCGTTGAAGCAAAAGTTTCCGACTTCAAATCAAGCCTGAACGGCCAATCAATTCTTCATTTCGATGAAACATTAACATCTGACCTCATACCGAGCTTGAATCTTATTGATTATTTTGTCAACTATGAAGACTTGTGTTTCATATTTCGCAGAATAAACAACAAAAAATCATGTGGTACTGACAGTATTCCAAATATAGTTCTGCGACATTTGCCTGAGGTTGCTATTAGGAATTCTTGCATATTGTTCAACAACATGTTGAACAATTCATATTTCCCAAATGAGTGGAAAAAGGCTAAGGTATTTCCGATCTTGAAGAAAGGAAAAGAATCTTCATTCCCTAAAAGCTATCGCCCAATCAGCTTGCTGCCTAACATCAGCAAGGTGTTTGAAGTGATACTCAACAGAGCATTAAACGCCCACATTGAGAAATATGAGTTGATGCCGAATTGCCAATTTGGTTTTCGTGCCAGGCATTCGACCGTACATGCAATAACGAAAGTAACCTCAGACATCTGTTGGAAACTAAACAACAAAGAATGTGTTGGAGCATGTCTCATTGATATGGAGAAAGCCTTCGATACGGTGTGGTTAGATGGACTAGTTTTCAAACTTCTTCAGGACAGGTTCCCCAGACACCTTGTCGCCATGATATGCAATATGTTATACGGGAAATCATTTGTTGTAACCGATGGAAATCAGACGATAATGCGCGAATTCAAGGTCTTGAATGGTCTACAGCAGGGAACAGTTACTGCGCCCCTGCTTTTCTCAATATTCATTCGCAAGCTATTGAACAGCTTTGATTTTAATGTCTCGCCAACGCGATCATTGGCAGCGTTTGCTGATGATCTGATCATCTATACGGCAGACCGAAAAGCTACAATAGTTCAGAGCAATCTCCAAAAAATGTTTAATGATGTGCAGCTCTACACCGACAATTGGCGAATGAAAATCAATGCGCAGAAGTGCGAAACAATTTTGTTTCGGACAACGCTGCAGGGGGCCAGTCAAGACCTGAAACGTAACTGGAAGGATTTCCACATTATGGCTGGTGAGGGTGGTTCAGAACGGGTTCCACATAAATCCTGTGTTCGATACCTCGGTGTTCATCTCGATCAGTATCTGTACTATACTGAACATGTCAAAATCATGCTCAGTAAAGCACTCAAAGTAGTCATGGCCCTTCGGCGACTCTTTCATTCCAGATACATTGATCAAAAAGTCAAAGTTATTTGTTACAAGACACTGGTTAGACCAGTTTTGACATACGGATGCCAGATCTGGTACAACCAGAGCGCTAGTAAAATGGAAAGATTAAGAGTTTTCGAAAGGAAATGTCTTCGTGCATGTACTGGTTTGTACAGAAAGCCTGAGACGGATTAGAAGCACTATATATCGAATAGAAAAATTTATCAAACCGCTCAAGTGACATGAGTCGATATCTTCATATTGAAACTTCTTCGGAATCATATCGCAAGATCTGTAACTGTGAGTGAAAACCCTTGGATTTCACAGCCGTTCCACCCTACAGACGGGTATATTGTGACTTGCCTCACTACTGGCTTCGTTCCTCCAGAAGCATTCGTGTATTTGGACATGAATCGATATGTTTTTGATTCTGACGGCGTCCCAATCATATATCACATATACCGACGGGCCACCGATAAGAAGATAAAATATCCTCCGAATCTGAGTTCACGAGACCAACAATTCCAATGGAGATACTCATTTGCTAGATTCGTTGAGGCTGGTCGAGCTGAGATGGAACAATCTAGGTATTGGTGGCTGAATGACAATGTCTAAATTATTCGTGTTTGTTTTCTGTTTTTGTGCTTTTTCCCGTTACTTAGTTGTTTAGATTCATCTCATTATTGCTACATCTAGTTTTGTTGTTTATTTGTATTATAAATTAGGTATAGGTTTCAATATAAGGTAACGGTTTTTTTTTTTTGATTGAACTTATTTAGAATTAGGGTGTAACATATTAGGTATAGGATATAAGTTCATTGTTGTGTTAGTAGTATAAGTAATTTTTGAATAATGCTGGTTGGTTTTTTCTCCTTTTTCCAATTGAATCAAAAAATATCTAATAATCTTAATTAATTTAAATTTGCGAGTGTAGTTTTTTCATTAGATGTGTTTAACTGATAACGTATAAATTTAGAGAGCCATTCGGGCCATTAAGTTTTTTATAGTTTTATTGTTTGGAATTTGCTTTAAGTTCTTTTAAAAATTTATAACGATTGGTATTAAATAAAGCGCTTTTGACTTTGACTTTGACTTTATGGCTAAGGCTATTTAAGATTTTGCAACATCTATTTATAGGTTCCTTATCGCCATATCTGATAGGATGTCTACTTTCAACCAGCAGGCGTGTATGTCTGATAAATCTCACTGGGTTATTCAAGGTTATCCTGTAAAGAGATAAGAGTAAAAGAGTGAAATGGTATACGTGTACGCTTATATCTTTGTCACTTTGTGCATATCCCGCCAAAAGTTCACAGAGAGCTCAGTTAACTTGAAATGTAAGGCCCAATTCCATAATGCTCAAATTGCGCCACGTAAAAAGGTTTCAAAATGAACAAAGAGTCTATTGGGCGATGTGAAGAAACATTTGTAGATGCACCAACTGGGAACAAAGCTAGCAGACTAAGAGATCATAAAAAATCAATTTTAAAACAAGACAAACCGTAAAAACCCGAATTTTGCTACAATTTGGTATTCCGGTCGAGTGCTAATTCTGTATTGCGTTGTTGCATTTCATCAAAATTTTAATTTATTACTGGTGTTAATCTTCAGGTTTCTTGTGTTCGGTCACATGTCGTGATTCAGAGTAACTCTTGCACAAATCAAATTAGAAAATGTGTTAAAGAAGGTGTCTCGGTTGTTCATTCCATCGATTTCACTCGCCGCTTGCCGGCACGACTCTCCCCGTTGCGGGCAACTTGTGGCGATCAAAAACAGACCCCCGGATCCACCTAAGCAGATCTCCTTCCTTGACGCGATCAGTAACCGTACGGTACCTGTCGCAAGTCCACTCATCCATCCAATGTAGATGGCATTGCGGGCAATGCAATTCGTGGATAAGCTACGTTATAAGGGGTTGCCGTGTCTAAATTTTAATTTTAAATTTAAATAAGTTTTTTAAAATTTACAATTAAAATTGGATCAGCATTATGATGGCTTTCGAGCAGTTTGCTTACGCGACTGTTTGGACATATGCCCTTGAAACTTGACGGTATGAGTCCGATTTTATAGGTAGGAGTTCAGTCAGTGCCACAAGGAGCCAGTAGTTTTAAATTTTTGCAATTTATTTGATAAAATCATATGATTGACTCGATTGAATGCCTTGCAAAAGTCAGTGTATATTGCATGAACTTGATGTCCGTTTGCCATTTCATAAAGTATGTTAGAGACGCTATAACTGTTAGATTTGTGATTCTAGATCTATTTTTACTAAAGCCATGTTGTTGGTCATTGAGACGTTGCTCTAAGTTGGGAGATAATTGAGCATATACTATTTTTTTGAAATAATTTGAAATAGTAGATAGTACAGCAATTCCTCTATAATTTTAAACAACCTTTTTTACTATTGTTTTTATGGATTGAGGTTAAGTCAGAGAACTTCCAGTATTCTGGAAAGTACCGCAAGTGAGTGATTTATTTAAAATAATCTAAACAGCTAAAACTAATTGTTCCCTGCACTGAAATAAAAACGATGGTGGGAGTAAATCAGTGCCAGGACCATGATTCAAATCAAGTGTGTTTATTGTTTTAAGTATATCATCCTCAGGAATTGAAAACTCCCGAAACGCCGTAATCAAACCAGTGTTGTATGAAGAATAGTATTAGATAAACAATACACTGAGTGAAAGTGATCTGCAAAAAAATCACATATCTCTTCAGGGAGAAAAGAACAGCTATTATTATAAGCCACTTGCTTAGGGTAGCCATGAGCTTTGCATTTAATGTTCACAAAATCAAAGAAGTGTTTGGGATTTCGCATTATGTTCTCATCAACGACATTAACATAACATAAGTTTCATATGCCTCACGTGAATTTGCCAGTTCGTCAAATTCTCTTTTCGTTTCATTGCTCACATTATTTTCATTCGATGTAAGATGCAACTGTGCATGTATCACTTTTATATGCAGCTTGAAAGGTAAAAAAAATGATTCGTTTACAGTTGCAGCATGCATGAGAAGAAATATCCAAAGCATCCTGGTTTTTTTTTTTTGTAAGTTAGCAGGGCCAGATGGCTTTTCAAGAAAAAAAGAATTTGAACATTCTTCATTTTTTACTGTTTGTGATTGCAAAAATATACTTTTGAAGCGATGCTTCTTATGGAACGTTTTGGCGGACGAAGTAAACGCAAAAAACGATATAGGAAGTGTTCTACTATTTTCTTTGGCACTATGAAAGATAGAGTCATCAAACTTTGTAGAAAGGTTAGGACAGGTGTCCTTTTACAATTTTCAAAGTCAAAATTTTTTTCGAACACTATTTCCACATTCCATCCGTCTGATAAAACACAGTGTATTGAAAAATGGCTACATCGGGTGAAGCGCATTTAGCCCAAGGAAGAATTAAAATTAACCAAGAGAAGCAACAAAACCGATTCTGTAAAAAACGGAAGGCAACAGTCATTTATAATGCCGGAGATCTTGTGTTTGTTCGCAAACCAACTGTCAGCGAGAGTCAAAGTAAGAAGAAAGAAATATAAAGGACCCTTCTCTATCAAAAGGGTACGAAATAATGATAGATATGTCATTTGAGAACTCTCAGATTCATACCAAACATTGAAGTATGGAATACGCAAATTACATTAAAACGTGGTGTCATTGTGACGAAACAATGCTGCAAGAAGCTAGCATTGGCGAGGATACTCAAAAGCAGGATAGCCGAGCTGTTACATGTAAGTATTTTAATTGGCTGTGCATTGACCGTTGGGTGCGTAAGTTTAGACAGCAATCCGATAATACCTGAGTAAATAACTCAGGCCGATCTCCGATTTAGTTGCATGTTACGGGCCGATCAGGAGTAATCAAAAACGAATAGTGGCTGGCAGATCGGTCCATCGAGTGGTATACAAAAGTAGGTTGTTGTGTGCGCAGGATGTATACTTAGTTGGGTGTGTATTCTAGAGCGTTGAAGATGTATTCCTCACCTCTGGCGTTCCCTTTAATGTGATTTGACATCTGTGAACCGAAAGATCTGAAAGAATCATATGTAGATCACGATGTATACTTCTTCTTCTTCGTAGCACTATAGCCCCTCTCGGGCCTTCGCTTTCTGCAACAGGCATTTCCAACACTCTCAGTGTCTTCGTCGACTGAGTGAGACCAGCGTTTCCTCGGTTTCCCCACTGGTCTTCGGCTTTCAGCTCTACCAACGAATACCTTTTTGAGTATCTGTTTTTCGTCCATACGATTTACGTGGCAAGCCCATTTATTTATTTGACTCTATTTAACAGAAAATATCCGATTACGAAATAAAGAGAAACAAAAAACAAAATAGCGATCAGATAGACAATAGAAAAGAACAAAGAAAGTTCCATTGTTTATATTATCACAGTGATTTCATTCAACTCAATTTTTCATAACAGAGATAATATATTATGACAATTAAATTAGTGATTTCGTAGAAACCCAACATCGTAGTTTTGTTTTATATCTGCAAAAGGCGACATTTTAAATTTTCTTTTTGGTAAGTTTCAGCAATGAAACAATGCGGTTATTCAATCAATTCGTGTCTTGAGCTTTCTTGGAAAAAAATGTTTGCATTGATTCTCATGACAAAGGTAAATATATTGATCAATAAGTTTTCCTCGAAAAAAAAACTTAATTGGCAACGGAAAATTGATATTTCAAATTAATTAGACCAGAAAGCCATTCATCTAGTCCGAACGCTTATAAATTAAACCTGCTTTAAAAGATATGCTGACTATATACTAATCTGATATATACGTCAGTGGTCTTGTCAATTTTAATTGGACCAGTGGTCTAGTCTATTTCTGGTGAAAAAGATGAAAATATACTGTTGAAGGTGAGATTAAAATATATTTAGGCTACGATTACATTTAATTCCTCTTTTTGCTTAAATTGTAAATTTAGCTGAAAGTCTTTGATAAAAGTAACTAGTACAGCCGAAATACTCCATTTTCGGCCTTTACGGCCTGCGATTAGGATTGTTGTGCGATGGATTAGTATGAATATAACACGGGTGATTCTGTTCTTTTTCAGAACGAATACTTCTGTTTTCGCCAGTGCTCGGTTGAATTTGTGAACTCATTCGGCGCATTAGCATACCTAGTCCGAACTGTGCATGTTGGACTGTGCGTCAGGCGACAAATGCCACATATCCTATCAAGCGTGACTCATTCGGCAGCTCAAGTCTCAGTAGTCCATCATACGAGATGTTTTGTAAATTAGGGCCGAGCATGGAGCCTTGAGGGGCATCCGGTATAACTGTTATCCTTCTGTTACTTTCCTTCGTGGCGTAGAGTAGGCTGCGGTGGTTTGGAGAACCTCTTAAGATCCACAACAGATATTCTGGTGCTTATAAACGATTTTCCTGTACTTCCAGAACATCTGCCCATCAAGCGCAATTGAAAGTATTACGGGCATCAAGAATAACCAAGAGGACAAGCCGTCGGGGAAACTGCTGTGTATCTCCACACGATGCACAGCCCTCACCATTTAGTATAGTAGAGCGACCTGCTCTGATGCCATACTGCCATGGAGATAGATTCCCAGCAGCATGAATCGAATCTTCCCGTGATGAATTTTTCCAGCACTTTCTCCACCATGTCTAACATAAATAGCGGAACGTATGCAGAAAGTGACTTGGGTTCCCCTTCTTCTTATTACTCATCATGAGCAGCACTTCGAAAACATCGCTTCACGCGAGCAAGTGTTGAAAGCACTGGGCAAAAAGTCAGGAAAAATTGATGGACCATCTGCTGGAATCCCATCTGATCGAATTTTTACCTTCAGTTTTGCCTCCGCGAAAAGTGGGCGTTCTGCTAATGTTTTATCGCATATAGCCTCAACGTGGAGGCGAAAAATACGGAAAAGAGCCCGCACAATCTCGTTTTTATTTTCTGCATCATATGAGCATAGACACTTTTGGGCCCCGTCCCTCCACATTACTAACTAGTCCAAGCCACCAGGTTTCGCCAACAGTTGGCCTTACTGCTGCTAATGACTCAGTTGAGGTATTTCCTAGCTGAAATATAAGCTTCTTATCTGGTGCGTGCCTCTTTTCGAGTTTGTGCTCGCTGGACTTCTCGTTGAAACTTGTGCCATTCTCTTCACTATTCAGTAATTTTAGGGGACCACTAGTATACTGGGGGCTTTCTACAGCGGGATATTCATCGGTATGGAAGACATGCAAGCAAATAAAAAAAATCTTATAGTTAATTTCACCACATCTTTAGCTACAAGTCCATAACTCCCCGGGTAAGCTTCCTTTAGCAGCGATCTCTATAGCATTGAAATTAATCTCATTTAGCATTCTATCGGTAGTTTTTTGAAAAAAAAAGTATTAGTGAGTACGTGAAGGACTGGCTTTCACTTCTTATTTCAAAATACTAGAAACTGCGCCTAACGTGGCGCCCAAAAAAGCCAGCTGTTCACCAGTTATGAGCTTGAAGCAAACCATCATTTCTATGTTACAGCACAGGCGTCAAAATATAGTGGGGAGGCAAGTGAAGTAAAGGGATGTTGCACAGATTATGCCCACCTTTCAAAACGGATTTCGAGTGTTGTGTTGTCTTCATATCAATATCACTTACTCTTGCTTTTGACTCATACTTTGGCAGCTTAAGGTCATCGTAACGACTAGCAAGGCCAAGTGATATTAGAGTCCCTGAGTGTTGCTCGAAAGTTCATTTTTCACTAACATCTTTTAAATTGGTTCTGGTTCGCACTCCAAAAGCTAGCAGTACCATGTGTCTCTCCCTGTGATTGGCTGTTTAGCTAGTCCGCGACTATCCATAACAAGACACGTGTTGCTCGTGAATCAGAAAAAACGCTGAGCATTCCTACTAATCTTATTCAACCGTCTGTGATCAGGAGCGATTATTGAGCCACGTTAACTGTAATGCCGCGAAATAAATTACTCCACTGGAGTCTCACCCAGTTTTGGTTTGATTATGAGGAGAGAGGTAGTCCGTTTGTTGTAGTGGTTGGGGCGCTCAGCGCTTGCGCAGCAGTTCAAAGATAGTTGGTGGCAACGAGTTTGTGCT
Source organism: Odontomyia ornata (assembly GCA_963969285.1). Taxonomy (NCBI): domain Eukaryota; kingdom Metazoa; phylum Arthropoda; class Insecta; order Diptera; family Stratiomyidae; genus Odontomyia; species Odontomyia ornata. The sequence continues at coordinate 37,184,320 of OZ017740.1, forward strand.
TATGGTGTTACTGTCGGACTATTAGCCTACCTAACTGTGATAGTTACTGATTGAAAAATCAGGTAGTAACTACTTAATTGAGCGTGATACTGACCATATCACCTCGAATACCGGTACGGTTATGAAATGAGATACCACAATAAATCTCAAAGCCAAGGTTCAAATCGGACTAGCGCGCGATGGTTATTATTATTATTATGAAGAGAGAAGACCGAACTTTATATGAATATACAGTAGGGGATCGCGAATCCGGACAGACAAAAACCAGAACCTTTGCGGATTATCGAGGCGTCCGGATTACAGTATGCAATATGTTGATAGCCATAAAACACATGTTTAACCGTAGTGAATATTTTTTCAATAATAAAATTGGAGACAAGCACTACAGAAATATTCCGTTTTGACGTAAAGTGAAATAAATATTAAATACTAAATCTTCTTAAAAAAAATCTGTAATACTCTTCTGCTTTTAATGTTTGCACTTCATTTCAAAAGCTGGGTCTCTTAGTCTCTATAAAATACGTTCTTTTTTGCCCACTTACAAGCTGAGTTTAAAGTTTCCCCTGCCTATGTTTTTCCAAATTTTCTGAAGGCGAGAACGTCAACGCATTCATCGCCATCTTGCTCATCGTCCATACAAATTGCCGTTTCCACAATCTCTTCATCAATTAAGACTTCATATGTTTGTAACTCCCTTCTGCACCACCAGCAGCTCATTCTTGAGCTTCTGTATGATTTATTTAAGGGTTATTGGGCCCCCTGAACCTATTGAAAAGCTCGACTAAAGGAACATCATCTTTTTCGTAGTCATTACAGTGAGAAATCCAGGGTGCAAATTTTTTCATGATTTATTAATTAGACAGGCCTAGCAATAAGCAAAAACAAAAAAAAACCTATATCCTTCAAGGATATCAATTTTAATGAACCCACGAGGTTTTCACTACATGATGCAAGACAGTTAGTCAAAATTGATTCGCGGTAATTTAACTTCACATTTTGTATTACTTTCTGATCCATTGGTTGCATACATGCCGTGTCGTTAGGCGGCAGGAACATTGGAAAAATGCTGCCGTGTTCTAAGACAGGTTCGTCTGCTGATGGATGGCCGGGATATTTATCCAACAATAACATTGCCTGAGAAGGTAAATTAACAGATAAAACATGGTGGTGGACCGATGGGACGAATTCTGTTTTAAACCAATCAAGAAATAAGTTTTTGGTAACCAAAGCATTTTTCTGTGCACAACTACAAATAGACCGTCATAATGATTTAAATACTTGGGGGTTTTTCGATTTTCCAACTACAAGCAATTGCAGTTTATGGGTACCAGCCGCATTTGCACAATGCATAAATGTGGCCGTCATCTTCATCATTTTCCTCCCGGGAGCAGGCCGCTGATTACCAGAGGCTAAAGTACGATCGGGCAACAATCGCCAGTATAAACCAGATTCATCAGCATTGTAAACCTGTTCCGGTGTTCGGTTCTGTAATAATTTTCTCCGACAGGCTGTGCGCGCTATAGTGGGTAAGTTCGATTCCCAATTTTCACTTTTCAACGTTCCGGTGCCAAAAGGACGGCGTACCAGTCGAAGTGAAAGAAATAACGCAGCCATAAGTGCATCGATTCAAAATGAGCCAAATAAGTCGATTCTACGTCGTTCGCATCGCTCAAACGGCACTCTGGCGTATTTTACGAAAAGATCTTGGCCTACATGGTTACAAGATCAAATTGACTCAAGAGCTAAAGCCACTTGATCATTCGAAACGCCGAAACTCCTCCAAATGGGCTCTTGCCAAGCTTGAAGAAAATGAAGAATTTCATAAAAAAATCATCTTCAGCGATAAATGTCACTTTTGGTTTAATGGCTTTATTAATAAACAATTGTCCTCTATGTTGGTAGCCAGTACGTGTACCAGCTCAGACTTTGATCGAACACCAACAACCGAGGAAGAGAGAGAGAGAGAGAGCCGCACCATCCCCTGGTAACTATGAGGCTACTGGAGCCGCAGCTCCTGTGACCATTGAAATAGCTCTCTCTCCAGCGGAGAAAGACACTTCTGATAGAAACGAAGCTATTTTATTATTCAAAGAACTCACCATCAGGATGGAGCAGCAGATAGCTGATTTATGAAGATCTCATACGTCAGACTGTCCCCGGACCCCTCCACAATGGGATCCAAACACTTGGTCTATATAACCTGGGTTAGCCCTGTCATGAACCCAATGCCCAATGCCAGCTTGATGGTACCACCATGGTGGAACGAACATTACATCAGCATTCCTAGAGTGAGGCAATCATCGATAACCATCACAACCACAAGGGATAAAGACTATGCCATCGGAGCTTGCCTACCATCTAAGCAGTATAACCCGTTCGATGTCTCGGTGTGCACTGGATCTTATCCCTCAACACAATACGCAAGATTGTTGATCTGACATGCATGAAATCAACGTGCACGGTACTACTACAAGTTAGGAGCGATGTAGATTGAACTGGGCCCCTTATTCCTGCATCAAAGATGCCGGCGAGCTGAAAGAGGGGTATTTTCTGGGCCAGACGGTACAGTCAGAATTTGAACTTTCCTGTGCAGAGTCGAGTAAATGACTTTCTTGTATCATGCTTTATCTCATGGGCATTTCTTTTCACTTGTTCGTTAATGAATTATATTTGCAAGTTTATTTTATTGATTAAATCATTTGCTTTTCGATTTGGGATTTTTATTCCTTTCATTTTTCATTGAAGTAAAATTGTAATTAGCTGTTTCTTTTATTTGTTTCCAATTAATATGGCAGCATCTCAGCTCAAAATTCAATGTATTCATTTTATTTAAGTATTTAAAGCAGAAACAAACCGAGATTAATTATTCAGTTGAGTATTCGAACTCTGGTATCGACTATTTTCCACATGCAGATAATGATTTAATGAAGGGTGGTAACATCAAAACAATCTCGTATATGCGAATGTGAAAGTAGTTGATCTGTACATGTGGAGATGTTGGATTGCTTTTTTCAAACATTTTTTTTTGTGGTCGGGAGGTGAAGGCATTTACGCCCGCCGAGTCTGGCAGTGTGGGACTCCCATGGAGGATACCCTTAGACTACCCACTAAACACCTCCCCTGTCAATCTGAAAACCTTGCCTGGAACCGTTTGACACATTACTTCGGGCCAGGTCTCGTTTTGTTACGCCTTCAAGCCGGGGAGTCCCTTTCCTAGCGGGAGGGGAGAGGGGAACAGGAAATGCCAGAAGAGCGATCCCCCAGCCCCAGCGCCTCCGGCTGCTGTGAGTCCCTTTTATATTTTAGGACTGCCCGAGCATAATGTGCCACCTGGTTCCATTTGTCAACCGGTTCGAGTATCACCGCAACTATATTATCCGGGGTGAGCTCTCCCGTCTCCCTGTAGAGTTCCCTTCGCAGCCTGACTCATTTTGTACACGCAAAAAAATGTGTGACAGGCAACCGACAATCGGGAGACTGTGACTTACCGATCTTGTGCAGGTAGGAATGAAAACACCCGTGCCCGCTCAAAAGTTGGGTCAGATAGAAGTCAGTCTCACCATGCCTTCGATTTCGCCACGGTCTCACATCCGGGATGAGGCGCGCAGTCCACCTTCCCTTCGTGCAATTCCCCCAAGACTACTGCCAATCGTTGAGCGAGCGTTGTCTCTCTTCGCGGACAACCATCTCCCTCGCATCCTCGTTTCGGCGCTGGTAAATAGCACGGCGCTCTCTAGCAAGGAGGGCGACAGGTATCACGCCTGCAATCACTCTCACCGCCGAGTCGGAGACTGTTGGATACGAAGATGCAATTCTCAGTGCTCCTCTTCTCTGTACCTGTGCCAATCGTTTTCGGTATACCTCCTTGCTGAGAGCGTCGCCCCATACCTCTGCTCCGTACAGTAGCACTGACCCTACAGCACTCATCAAGAGGCGTCTTCTTGATGGGCTGGGTCCCCCTACGTTGGCCATAAGTCGACTCAGGGCCGATATTCCCGAAGCAGCCTTCTCAGCCGTTGCCCTGATTTGCTCAGAGAAACTCATCTTCGAGTCGATCAGTAGCCCCAGGTACTTCACCGCTGGCTTCGATTCGATTTGTATATCTCCAATACTGATCATCCTTACTCTAGGGATTCTCTTTTTTGTCAAGATGACCACTTGGGTTTTCTCCAGTGCTAAACTGAGCCCGCGAGCAGTCATCCAGTCCCTCACTCGGCGCATTAGCATACCTAGCCTAAGTTGCGCTTGTGCAACGGTGCGTCCGGCGACCAGAGCCGCAACATCATCCGCATAGCCGACCAAGCGCGACTCATCTGGCATCCCAAGCCTCAGTAGCCCGTCGTAAGACACGTTCCACAGGTCCAGACCAAGGATGGATCCCTGGGCAACACCCGATGTAATTTCCATCCTTCGTTGGCCCTGTGTCGTGTGGTAGAGCAGGCTTCGGTCCTTTAGGTAGTTCCTCAAAAGCCGCATTAGATATTCTGGAACTTGAAAAGAGTTTTCCAGCGTGTCCAGAATATCCACCCATCTAGCGGAGTTGAAGGCATTCCTGACGTCGAGTGTCACCAACAGGACGATCCGTCGCTTGGTGTGACTATATGCCTCTGCCGTTTGGACCGCGTTCCCCACCTCTGCAATCGCATCAATGGTAGAACGTCCTGCTCTAAAGCCGTACTGCCGAGGAGATAGGTCCCCAGCAGCACGAATCGCGTCAGTGAGTCTTCCCTTGATGAGTTTCTCTAGCACTTTCCCAGCCGTGTCTAGCATGCATAACGGGCTATATGCAGACGGCCATTCGGGATTTCCCTTCCCCTTGCTGATCAGCACGAGCCACCCCACCTTCCATCGTACCGGGAAAACCCCGTCCCGTAGGCAAGCGTTGAATGTGCTGAGCAGCAAGTCAGGACAATGCTGATAGACGAGCCGCAACACCTCAGCTGGAACACCATCTGGACCTGGAGCCTTCCTCGCTTTCAAGGAGAGGACTGCCTCCTCCAGTTCCAGCTGTGTGAAGAGTGAGCACTCTACTGCTGTTTCACCATGGACAGCGTCAACACGGACGGGATGGGCGGGTAAGGGTCCCCGCACTATCGCGTCCATCCGTTCCGCGTCATGTATACAAGGCTTCCGTAGGGCACCAAGTTTCCCCATGACCAGCTTGTAGCCAAGGCCCCACGGATCCTTGTTCACATTGTCCACTAGGTCTTGCCAGCAGCGAGCCTTGCTACTGTTGATCAGTTTGCGAAGGCATTTCCTGCCTGACTTATATGCTGCCACCTGGTTGCATACCTCGTCACGGTTCCGCGCCCGTTGAGCCTCACGCCGAAGTTTGTGACACTCCCTCCGCTTTTCAGCGATTTTAGTAGACCACCAGTACACTGGGGGCTTGCCGTGCCGGGGTCTTCGACGGGGCATAGAAGCGCAGCAAGCAGTCGTGATTATGCTCATAGTAGAGTTCACCACGTCTTGAGCTGCCAGTTCTTCCGTCCCCTCCGAAGTTCCCTGCAGCGGCTCACCTGCTGTGAGAACCTTGACGAACCTCTCGACGTCCATCCTTGCGATGTTCCATCCAGTTGTAGAAGGCCGAGAGCACGGACGTCGGGAGATAGCATCACTTATCTCAAGCAGAATGCACTGGTGATCACTGGCTGAGTAGTCCTCTAATACTTTCCAGTTGTGTATCCTCCGTACTAAGGACTCCGAGGCGAATGTCACGTCCGGTATGGTTCCCTCACAGCCAATACGGCGGAAAGTCGGCGTATTTCCGGAGTTTAGTACAACGAGGGCCGTCCTGGCCGCCATTTCCAGGATTCGTTTTCCCCGCGGATCCGTCTGAGGCATGCCCACTTCGATTGCTTTAGCATTGAAGCCGCTCCCAACGAGCACTTTACCCTCTGCGTTCGAGGCAGCGCCCTCCAAAGCATTAAGCTTGGCTTGGAAAGATGATATCGGCTCGTTAGGCGTTAGGTACACACAAAAGAAGGTGATCCCTGAGTACCGAACCCACACGAAACCATCCCCCCGTCCACAACTCTCCGCTTGAAAGTCACTGTTTTGAACCCAGATAGCGGTAGTACCAGTTTCATCAGAGTACCATAATGCAGGAATTTTATTATGGTGTTGCTCACTCAGCAGCAAGAAGTCGGCTTTCCTGTCCCTCACAAACTGCTCAAGCAGATTTTGGGCGGTTGAACTGCGGTGTAGGTTTAGCTGCAGGATGCGGGTCATCGAAGCTCTGATTTGGCCTTGGCTAGGGCTTCCTGGTTCACCCGGCATTTTCCTGATCCCAAGACGTGTCCAAAATCAGGTTTTGGATCAGCATCCTTGCAAAGAATACAGTGTGCCTCCTTCGTCCACTCTTTTCTTTTATGTCCCATTTCACCGCATTTGTAACATAGGGAACTCCTATCGGGTCCTTTGCATACTTGTGTGGTGTGACTATAACCAAGGCAATTGAAACATTGAAGAGGCGTTGCTCTTCGCCGTATCCTACAGACAACCCACCCTATTCGTACTTTGCCCTTGTTCAGGAATTGTTCGGCGTCCTTTTCGGTCAAGTTAACTATGGCCATGCGTTGTCCCCTGTTGTTTTCTGGTGTCAGTCTCGCTTTGATCTTTCCCACGCTTCCAAACATTGGCATGGCTCGGTGGGTTGGGGCGGTGATCTAGTATCTCTATGCAGGGACGTGGGTCCAGTCCTTGATGGCAGTATGATCGTAATTTTAGTTCAGCTAATTTTTCTTGTAGTTTGATGGTGTTGGGGTCATTCTCTTCATTGACATGACAATTGAACTTTAACATCAGTACATTCGTGAGATATTCAGCTGGATTGAAATAGTAGTCGTGATGTGCATCTCAACATGCGTGACATTAGCGAGAATTGGATGAATGCCATGAGAGTCAGTTGTATTTGTGTTAGAAAAGTTTATCAGAAAAAAAAAATTGTATATACGTGTAGATACGAACCTACGTACAATTGCTGGAAACTGTGTGGAAGTTTTTTTGCCGTGTGAGTTTGTGTTAGAAAAGTTCATCCGAAAAAAATATATAGAAACGAGCCTACGGAAAATTGCTGGAAACTGTGTGGAAGGTCCTTCACCGAGTGTATTGGTTTTCTTGTGATTTTTTTTTTTGGCTTCATATGAATAAAATATTAGTGAAAACAATAAAGCTACAAATTCATTCATATATAGTAAGTCCTAGTGTGCTGTGGCTAGATCGTGATATAGTGGATGTATATCAATTCGGCGAGGCCAAGTTTAGACTGATTGATTTTTTATCTTCTGACAACAATATTAAACTAACGTGAGAAAATCGCATAGGGAACGGGAATGACCACTGTAACCAATATAGTACGTGCACGAGGTTGGAATTTGTATTTGGTGGAATTATGGGACTAACGTTCACGTAAATATTGGTTCGGATCGATAAACGAAATTATTTCACTAGTGATCACTTAGTGCAATCAAACAAAATGAACATGAAGTGCAATTTTCGATATTTAACGCGTTAGAATAAATTAAGATTTTCGCAAAAGTTAGTATACCGTAGAAAAAGGAAAAATCGGTAAATTTTCCAGTGCTTTCGCAGGTTGGCATTAAAACCAGACATTTTTCATCTCTCAATTTGGTTCCCGCTTCCTAATTTTTATTTTTACATGAGGTGGCCTAGCATGGGCAGAGAATACCCCAGAACCAACCACGACCCGATTGAGCGGTATTCGGCCTCAACTGTCACCCCAGGTTAGACAATCCTCTACCATCTTTCAATGTCTGCAATTGTGGTGACTGCTGTAGTCGTGAAAGCGTCAACGAGCATATGAGCCATTGGACAAATATTTTGAAACCCTGTGCTGCTTGATAGAGCACTCTGTCAGGCCCATGGCAAAGCAGGACTTCATGGACATTTCCTGGGAGGGAGCCCGTCCTGAGTTACGGGAGCGGATGGTTTATATCCCCTGATATACCGCCTCTAAGCTGCGTATTTCAGCAAGGACTTTGCAAGTTATCTACTACACCCCGGGCCGAGACCGACCGGACTGGCACTCAATAGCCGAAGTTAAACAGGAGTTCACGTCACTATCAGCACTGACTTCTCCACCAGGAACAGCAATGAATAATCGGGAGGAGGCCATCCTATTAACTCACACTGATTTTGACAACCCGCAATTGATTCAGGTCAACGAACCACGCAAAAGGCAAGAATCATGGTTTACTGAATTGTCACCAACCGGATCACCATTTTGCGTCGTGTCGTGCAGAGCGCAGGGTTTTCTGCTACGATTCCGGACACTTATTCCCCAGATTTTTCTGACTGCGCCGTTTAAAAAACACGGGAAAATAAGTACCCGCATACCTTAGAGGTACTCGAAGATACAGCCGTAGAACGGAAACCTATCCTCACCACCAGTTACGATAACAACACCAATTATGGCAACGTCACCTATACTAATAACATACACATTCAACGACGGGTGGTCGCTGTTTTTCAGAGGCCTCTCCAAAGACCATTTTGAAACAAACACCGCTCGAAAACCCAGTAGAGCCTAAACAATCGGTGACTCGCTTAGTAAGAGAAATGGTCTTCTCATTATTGGAGAAGCTTCAGTAAGAGGATACGCACCTGCTGTCAAATCTAGTCCTACTGTGACACGACCTTATGCACCAATCAAATTTCTTAGCGAAGTAAGCATAACCTTGATCGACACGGCTGCAAACATCAGTTACCTTGCCTTTAGCTTTCGCACGAAGTTGCTGAACAAGCATTCTGACCTTGTTAAGCCTTGGACATTAGTACAACTGATAACACCAAAGATGCCAACAAAGGAGTGTTAACTACACCCGTGATATTAAGGGCTTAAACCAAAGAAATTATGATCATTTCTTCACTGACCGAGAGTGTTTAGCTCAGCGTCGATTTCGTTCCACAATAAGGTTTAACCACGGTTTCACGTTCCTCTATTAAAAATATAAATGAACTCACATCTCTTTCAAACCAACACGAATTGAACTACATCTAACTGCAGTGTTTGGATGCATCTAAAGTTGCATTTGTCATCCTACGCTAATGAAAGTCTTGGGCATATCAACCTTGTGTCACACATTATAGTCGTCGAAGACAGTATGTTTAAATTGTTTTCAAACTGACCCGATAAAAAGCGAGTAAAAAGACAAAATGTTGCTCTTCCTTTTCTTTCTTAAGCTAGATCGGGTATTAAACCCATAATGTTGGCCAGGTTCCTTGACTTACCTAGCTATCGGGCTGTGGCCTTTTTCTTGTTATGGAAGCTCTCCATCCCGATGAAAGCCTCTATAACAAGAAAAAGACCACAGTCCAATGGCTAGGTAAGTCAAAGAACCTGGCCGAAATTATGGGTTTCATAACATGTCGGCTCATACGATCGGGACCTTAGGTCTGTAAAGTCGAAGTGTTTAACGTGAGTACCTTCAAAGAATAGGCCTAGCCTCACGGTATCTATGGGTCGTGTTGAATTAAGCGTCAGCCAACGCCCTTCATCTAAGGATGAATTTGCAGTTACTCCAGTTAGAAACCCGCCACACACAGGTTGGTTAGCGAATTTTCTTTTTAGCCACAAAGTAAAAACCAAAAACTATCACGTTTCAGCCAAAAGATAATCTTCACCATGTAGGGAGCAACAGTAACCTGTCATGGGCTCCCCGTACAGATCAAACCTCTACTCAGGTTTGCGTGTCATACGGACAGAGTGACACTACCAATTTTCACTCCCAACAACAATACATTGTGAGCCAGCCTCAAGTCCATAGGGGCAGCACTCTCCAAATATAGTCAGTGCTGGAAAATCAGTTCTAATTATCTCTGTGGTACACCTGACTGAGTCCATCTCGCATGCTTTATTGAGGTCGACATATGCCGAACACTCAAATAGGACTAAGTCTCACTCTCTGCCCCACCGATTTGACAAGACACATCCTCCCCTAGGTTCCGTTCATACAAACATGCATTCAAACTACGAGTACAATGGCCCGTCAGAAGAAGCCTCGAATCGAAAGATGTGAGACACGCATAGCTGACAGGACATCAAGCATAGCTGACAGGACATCAGGCAAAACCATAAACTTGCATATTACCCACCCGTTGATATTTTATTTACACCTGGTCTGCTAGGCGGAAGTCATGCCATTCTCCAGTATGTACCGAATGCCAGAATAACTTTGAAGTCTTTGGTCAGCGCCTCGCAACCATTCATGTTCACCTACAGGCAACCCATACCGCGACCTGAAAACCAGCCTTCGATGGACGATTTCCAGACCCCGTGGTGGTACTCCCATCAGAACCTATAGGGTTTTCCAATAAGAGGTGTTATTTTGATATTAGAAGAGAAATGCCATTTTTTAATATAAATGATCGGATGTTTATTTCATTGTAAAGAGGAAGGTATGCCGTTAATAGTGGAAAATAACATCAGGCAAATGACCACCACGACCACGCTTACAGGACCTTATCCTTTTCATGAAATTTTCCATAACCAAATCGCAAAGTGGCTGCCCTATGTCCTCGATAGCCTCACGAATTCCATCTTTGAGGTCTTGAATCGACGTTGGGCTGCAGGCGTAGACCATCTCTTTCACGTGGCGCCAAAGGAAGAAGTCGCAAGGTGTTAAATCACAAGATCTATTCAAAATAACACTTCTTATTGGAAAACCCTGTACATGGCGTCAGTCCAGACTGTACGGTATACAGGCAGGCATACTTACAAGCACTACCCTTTGGCAATGCATCATGATACTCCTGCCTGTTGCATTCGTTGCACTTTCAAAGAATGCTGGTGGTCCAAAGGCCACACAAGCGACAAATAGGCCATCATATACCCTTTTGAGAGCTCCTCTTCTTTGTCCCCACTCTTCCCTTTAGACACGCTGCAGCATAAAGGCTAGTTGCGTGAGGCATCCTTTCAGACACTTAAAATGGGGCTAGAAGGGCAGTATTTCACAAACACAAATTTCCAGGTATGTAACTGTAGTCTCATGCTTAAGAGCCTGTCCCTTATAGTGCAGCCATGGTGGGCGAGCAAGACAAAATACACCATGTAGGAGCATTATTGATGTCTTTCCCACGGAGACAGTCAGTTCAACTCGGTTGTACCATGTGCACATACTATGTGGCTTTAAGTTCAAGTTTGAGTCGACTTGGGCCTTCAACTAGTATCAGTAAGTCATTAGCATATGCACATTTGTTGAAAACAGCAGAGGTCTGCCAACAGGTCATCGATAACAAGATTACATATAAAAGGACCCGCTATGGACCATTGCGGGCACGGGACTTTAGGTCCAGCTAAGAGCGGTGCGAGGGGACACCAATCCCATCTGGATGCCCTACCGGTTGTTGCGGGCTACAACTTTCCTTGTCAAAGACGAGGCCGCACCTCCGATTACGTACGAGGGAATGAGTAACATTTAGTCCTGACGGTGGCCTTTTTTTCTGTACAGGTAATCCAGATTGTCAAATTTGTGTACACGAAATATTTTGTAGTGCGGCAGAACACTCCTCGTGACAAGGCATAGGCTAGTCTGCCAGCGCATGCACGCGTCTCTAGAGCAGGTCGTTGCCAGCTGGCATCCATCCATGGCTCACTGAAGCTGGATGACACCGCTGCAGTCCTTTACGGACTATGTCACAATGATAATACTAAGGCAAGCGACGTGGTTGATTTCTTCCAAGCAGTAAATAAATGAATTGATACACCTATAGGTGCGCACCAAGAGTAAATTAGTGCGAAACCAAATTTATTCATTGCATATTTATATTCTGTGGTATAGGTAAATACTTTTTCATTCATTTGTAGAAAGAGTTTGCAATGGCTTTAAAAATGAATTAGTAATAAGAGGGCATTACACCTGAAACCAATCATTAATACATATTAAAACGGTCTCATAAAGCCTCTATTCATCTTTTATCTTCCATTCTCTAGTATCACACTTCACCTGAAGTTGACCACGAAAGTAACTCAACCATATCCTAGTAACATATTCTAGTCCAAAAACAAAGACATGCATTCATGCGTTTAATTGCAACAACAGTTCTCCCATTGCTACTATACGACTACTAGTGGATAAAGCTCTGCTCCCGGGCAAACGGCTCCATGTAGGTTTAACCTGTTTCTTTCTCTATGCGTAAATTAATGAATATTTATGAGCATGTCGTGTTTTTTATCAATCATTCTCCACCAACTTCACTCCACTATTATTGGACACAAGAAAAAATATAATACCAAGTAATTTGCATATGACGCGTCACAGTGTATCATGTGAGCTTCAATAGATTTCCATATGTTGATAATCATATACTCATAGTTCGTCTCCTCTCTAGTTCATTGTACGTACAAACACTTTAATATCCCGTTCAACATTGTTAAATGGCGCTAATATGTTGTACGTGATGATATGTTGGGTGTTGTTATATTGCCAATTCCAATTAGATAAACTGTGGAATCACTAGGACCTAATGCGATGAGGACTATCGTGATAATTAGTCCATTTCATCTAATTACATATGATTTTCGGAACCATGAGCACAATATATGATAGGTGAACTAATTTTAGATATTATGTCGGTTTCAGGGGGTGTGACAGTATATGCGGTTCGCTGATGGCAGAAAGCAAACGAGTCCTTTGTGCTAGGTGAGAGGAAATGGAAAATAGATGATATAGCTCTGTTGTATGAGTACAGTTGATGGGTATTATCTATTCGTGGGCATTAGAGCGAACTTCAATATCAATAATCGACTTAATTAAAATCAACTGAAGCAACACTGACTTTGCCTAGTGAGTATTTGATAGGGTGGTTGAGTGGATGAAATTGTTTTCAGGACTATATTAGATGAAATAGAATATCATGCGGTATTCTAATTTAAACCATTTCAAGTGGAAAGTGGAAGCAAAATATTAATTTCAAGTGAGGGTATGGAAGTAGGTTGCAATGAACAACGCTTAAATTTTCAGCAGTTGTAATTTAAGCTTTGATTTTGAGAGCTGTATTGATTGCACCCCAATTGTGGAAAAATAAAAGCTGTTGAAGTATTTATCTTTTTTACATATCTGTTGTGTGACCGAGTAGCTTAGATAGTAGCCGGTGCTAATACTCACTGCCACGAATGGAGCCTTCCTTATCTCGGGCTGCTCAGAGAGTAACTGAGCCTTACCGCAGTCAACAGGCTCTAACCGCGTTACACGTATCCATCTAAAAATAGGATATCCCATGAGTAAGAAAAATAAAATAAAACCTTAGCCTAGGAAAATGTTCTTTCGAAGGATGCGCACCTTTCATCCACAAGGATGCTTTTTAAAGAAGCCGAATGCCTCTTCGAATAGGAAAACGGCGAGAATGATAAAAGCTAGTATCCGCGGATCAAGCGATGAAGAGATACTACTTCCTCCTGCACTTCCTCCTCCATTCCACTCCAATAAAGGAAGTGGTTTGCCAACTAAAAGTAAATACTACAGGAATATACTGCCTCCGCCACAAAGAAATCGGGAAGTCGGAAGGGTTTGCTCAGAAAAGCAGCCTGCAACACCTGGGTTATTAGCCAAGGGTATTTAGCTGAAGAGGCTAGATAAAACACTGTAGAGAGGGGTATGACCAAGGCACAAAGGTTACTACAACCTTCGAGCAGCAGGAAAGTAGCCATACTCATCTGAGCCGATGAGCGGGCTAACACGCTACTGACCAAATGAGGCAAGCACTCAATTACCCTCAAGGCCAGCAGAAAATGCGACCAAATCTGCAGAAAACATGCAATACAACTGACTCAGTAGTTGCTTGCAAGTATTTAAAAAGTGCACAGCGTAGCGATTGTTGCAAAAGACCATCCCCATCGACTCTTTTTAACTAAGGAACTCGCTCAGCCTTCAAGGGATATAAAACGATCACCAATTCGAACGTATCAATCCAGAGATGCTGCCACTGAATTGTGGTAACAGCAGCTCTGTAAGCTGGTTTGAGGAAGTGTTCCGCCAAAAATAAGCTAGTGAGAGAGCGTAAGTCTATGTTTCAAAAAAAGGGGCGAAATCTACAAACTATGGACAGTAGATAATGTACCTTCCAAAAACTGAGGATTGGGCACAAATTATGTTACTTACCATATTGACAGCGGCAATCAAAGGCCTGTGCACAAAAGGATGAACTGTGATCTAGCCATAGGTTTCGATGAATTATCAGTGAATTTCATCAACAAAACAGGTTATAGCCTGCGGCGATGATTTGGCAAGATACATGGCTAAGAAGAAAAAGGCCTGAATGATGCAACAGGAGCCAAACACAGGATCTAGCACAAAGAAGCTACATAAAAAGCAGAAGTCTCGGAGCATCAGGAGCAACACTGCTTGAGGGGCCGGGTTCAGGAAAGACAAATCAGGCAACCCTACCTATGAATTTAAATCTAGAGAAGGCAAATCTGTCCATACTTTCTAAGGATTCAGAGTTGGAGACAGCAAATGAAACTCGGCCCATACGGCCGGAGGTGCTCGATTTTTCGGTTTTCACTCCGCTTCGACTATTTTGTTTTGAGGCTGGGAGGTGAATGCTACTTACGCTCTGAGTATATGACTCTCAAGCGCACCAGATATGAAAGACTTCCCACTTTTGCACATTACTTCGGGCTTTTGCACATTACTTCGCCCAGAGGCATCTTTGGGATTCAAAAATCTTTTTTCGTAGGAAGGAAGGGGAAAGATTACTAGAGAATGGATCCCCTGCGCAAGTATCCCTTTGTTATCCTCCAGGATGGCCCGTACATAACATGCTACGACATTCCATTCGTCAACGGATGTAAACGTCTTTCTAAAAATAATCTCTGGGGATAGCGCTCCAACTGCATTGAAGAGAGTAATACTAAATTTACGGGACCTGTCAATTTGACGGATTTCTGATTTCATGTGCAAAGTACCAAAAAATCTCTCATATTAATTTTTTTAATTTATATTCATACTCATGGATGGTATGTTGTGAAAAATTTTCTGAGTATTTAAAATGCGAGCAGATAATTTTCAAAAATATCCAATAAACTACCTCCCGAGGAGTGTTGACTGGACTTCAAGGACGAACTAATATCCCTTTGCTGAAGCTGACCACTTTAAATTAGCTGCGCGATATGATGATGCTCTTTTACAAGGTCTGGCTTTTAGCGCACTTCTAAACGACCTTAATGATCGGTTTGTTGAACGTTCCGTTGTTGTTCTATAAAGAACTATTTGTTGCGATATTGTCCAAACTCCGTGCTAGAAGACTCGGTCGCACGCCATGCTATAAACACCGATGAAATATCAAAATCTGTTAAGTCAGCTCGGCTCAAATGGTGTCTAGATCTACCAAATGCTGGATCACTCAGGCGGTACGATTTCGGCTGTTACGTGACGGTATCTGCCGCGATAATTTCCAAAAAAAATTTGCTGCGTTCTACTCAATTAGCCATGCATTTGAGTTGCAAAAATGGCACATGAAATTCGCTAATCGTCTTGGCTGCGTTCACGCTGAAACCGGAATCCCGAAAAAAAAACTGATCTCGAACTCTCGAGCTGCTACCAACGCTGGGAAGACCTTGGACGACAAAATGCTTGTCACAATTCAGCTCGCCGCCAAATTTATCTGTTTCGCCGACTGCCAATTTGTATCGTTGGACTGAAGCACGTCAAGTAGCTTAGCTCATGGTTTAATCTTATGCGCGCTGGTTTTCAAAGGCGTCTTGCATCCTGCTTGTGGCTATTTAATTGATTTTTCTGATTTGGTAGTTCTTTTGATTTTGTGCTTTGCAACAGTTTGTGGCATAATATTGTCGCTATGTAGATGGAATCGTTGGGTGCAGTGCTGAAATATCGAGTAATTCGTGTGGCGAACTTAGATCTAGATAATTTCTTCACCGCTTTCCCGCTTGCAAATAAATTATATGGAGAAAATACAACTGAAGTGGGTACCATACGCGTAACAAATAGGAATTACAGAAACATGCAAAAGAACAGAAAGATAAACTGCCCTTTCTTTCTTCACTGCATTATAAGTTAAATAATTGTGTACTGCCTATTAACCAAAGGAAGCCAAAAGTGAAAGTGTTGCTAGTAAGTTCAAAACATAGATTTGCAATAGTCAATGGTGCTTCCAAACGTGTTCCGGAAATAATCGACAAAGTCTGGAATAGATAATGTCGATGAAATGGCGCGTAAGTACGGTATAAATGCAGGGTCCTTACGGTAGCCTCTTCACGTTTTTTTATATTTCAGATTTAGTTATTGTAAATTTGTTGACATATATAAAAGATAAGAAAAAAACTTCATATTTCAATCAGCTGAGGAACATCAATATGTTGTCAATACAAAACAAACAAATTGAATAAAGTATCAATATTCCGTCAGCAAGCAGGGCACTAATCCACAAGTCATGCCAAATCGGTCATTGTAATAAAATAGAAGTAGCTACATATATATGTATCAGTTGTCAGAAGAATATTTGTGGAAAGTGTATACAAGTGTTATGAACGAGCGAAGGAAACTCCCCGCCTATCGTTTAGCGCTGATTAGCGCCAGCGAATGAAGGCTCAATATTATGATTGAGCGGGTGGAACTCCCGTAGATATGCCACTGTTAAGCTTCAGCATATGGATGATGCGTACACTTCGGCGATAGATCATAAGCGAGAAGCTGTAATGCATGAGCAAGTTAAGGGAGCTTATAGCGATCAAATGTAAAAGCTTCCGCTAGCCAACTGAGGGTTGTCACGAATAAAGAGGCGAAAGCTTTCCTCGCTCATATGCAAGATATTTTCCCTAGGCTGGCTACGATAACATCGTAAAAATCGTAGAATGGCTCTCATCATTAACAAGCTAATAAGGCGTAGCGGGGAGGAGAAGTTTCTGGTAAATGAGAACACACGTTCTCGTTGCCTCAGCGATTTTTATGGGAAGTAGAACAAAAGCTCGAGTTGAGTTAATATTTAAAGTCATGGAGGAACTGTTGAGGGGCAATCTATGTTTGAGTCCAAAAAGGAGCGTGCTGCTACCCATTCTTTAAACGTACGAGTAATAACGCGATTGAAGTTTACAACAGAGTTACAGTAATAGTGATCAACGAAATGGTGGGGGTGAGGTGTTGACTTGAGCCGCGATCCTCAATCGGCCTTTTGTCGTTCTATGTCGTGTGGCCACCCTGATCCAATAGCTCGTCTGGCTGATCCCCTCTACAGGCTGGAGCTCACATGTGAAACGCGACAAGTCTAGGTAAAAGTTTGAAGCGAGGTAGTCCAAGGTCTTCGACAACTCAATACGCGAAAATGTAATTTAGAAATGCTTTAAAAAAAGTTAACAGTAAAATAAAATAACTCATAAAGTTAACTTTCGGCTTTTAACGATCGGAAATGGTTTGTTGAGCGACGGCAAGTGATTTTGCAAGTTTGGGTTGGATCTTGGTCGAGCAATGTCTCCAATTCGTGATCTTCAAACTTTTTTGGCTCACTTTTAAACCGTGCAAACCACTTCTGGTACGTACGCTCAGCTAGAGCATGCACACTATACACTTCCACCAAAATGCGATGACTTTCTGCAGCTTTTTTCTTTAATGAAGAAGCACTCCCCGCAAAAACACTTTATTCGGCACAAAATTCAACATTTTCAGAGTAAAAAACGCATTGTTGTTTACGCTGCAGCTAAATGACTTGTACTGATTCTGAAACTATATGACAGCAGCTTTCCAACACATATTTGGAAAGGTGAATCACTGGAATAAAAATCAAGCTATGCCATTTGTTAGAAAACCGCACGAATTAACCGGTACCCCTATTAGTTTGGTAGCTTATAGTAGCAGGTAAGTGTCATACAGAGAGATCTATCCCCGGGAGCCTTGATGATGTATATAGGATACACATCACATCGAGCTTCCAGTTCATACCAGTATGCATAGGGTAAACTGGTTATGTAACACAAGCAAATACTTGCAAAGTTGGGCTGATTAAATAAGTAAGATGCAAAAATTTATATTAATTATAGACTATTAAGCATCCTGACAGATTTGATCATAATAAATGATCTCATTTTTGTATTGAATAAATCCTTCATTCTTTTTTTTGGAAAGAAACACACGCCTCCCTGAATCCGTCAATCCAACGGACGATCGTAGAAGTGGGTATATAAGAAACGTTCGTAAAACTAATGTACGGTCCCATAATTTTCAGCCAAAAAACGCTCTTATGCAAGACACGCAGTCGGGAAAGCCAGACATGCCAATGTTGTGCAGGCAAGACGGAACACATCCATCCCCGCTCAAGGGCTCGGTAAAGTAGGAGTCACTCTCACCATGCCTTCGATCGAGCCGCTGCCTAAATTGATGGATCAGTTGCGCAGTATATCTTCCCTTTATGTCACTCTCCGAGGATATATAACTGCTGCGAGTGCGCTGTCGATCCTCTATATGATGTTGCCTTCAATTCTACTTATGTACGTAAATACTTATATGCTTTGTAGCAGGAAAAGCGATTTTTATCAGCCGTTCTATCACTAACACTGCCGACCAGGAGATAGTTCAATGTGCACGTGCAATTTATAGCGATCCATGTCTAGGCACCGCTATCGGCAGTGCTTCTTGCTGAGAGTACCGCTCTATATTTTCGATTGGTATAGTAGTGTCGTCCCCCTATATTGTCCATTAAACGTACAAATCCAACTACTCTCTCTGCTGCTTTATCAGCTACTGTCTTAATTATTTCGGGAAAACTCATCTTCAAGTCTCTGAATATGCCCAAGTATTTCACTACTAATTTTCATTCTACCAATATTTCTCCCATATTGGTAGTCCTAACTCTGGGAATTCTTTTCTTTGTCATATGACGAATTCGGTTTTTTCGAGTCCCTTACCCGGCGTATAGCATACCAAGCCTTTGCTGTGCATGTTCGACGGTGCATTCATCGACTAGCGGTGCAACATCATCCGCATTGCCAAGCGAGTGTGACTCATTTGGCAGCTTTAACCTCAGGAGGTCATCATACGAAATGTTGTACAAGTCAGTGTCAAGGACAGAGCCTTAAATTACACCCTATATAATTTCTATGCTCCACTGAGCTTCTTTCGTGTCATAGAGTAATCTATTTTCCTTTAGATAATTCTTCAAAATCCGCAAAAGGTATTTTGGTACTTGGAAGGGATTTCCCAGGGTTGCCAGAAAATCCACCAATCTAGCGGACTTGAAACAATAAGGAGCTAGAGAAAGTAGTTAACTCTAGAAAATTGTTACAGTGGTTAAAATACCGAAAACAAACAAGGTAAATTGGGCATCAAACTAAGAAAAAATTAATTAAGCATCCTAACAGGATTCATGTGGGGCTTCCCGTTCCCCATCGGAGACGTCCTCGAGTGGCGGTTAGAGTGTGCCTTAACCAGTGAGCTGGCGGATATATGGGTGATGAAAATCCACTCGTGGACCAAAAAAATACTAAGTAGAAGCGCTGATAACACCCCACTTAGTATTTACTGGCCATGGAACCAGGAGAACAGCCGCCTAAGATTGGATTGAATAAACGGCAACGACTATCGCAACGTATAAATGACTATTTTTTGGAACTTGGAATGTTAGATCATTAAACAGACCAAGTGGACGCAAAAACTTCTGGACGAAAGAGAGAAATACAGGATCAACATCCTCGCAGTGTAACTAGGAAGATAAATTTAACATGCGAACGCACACCGTGTTTAAAAGTGGAAAACTGCAAACAAGCCATGAGTTCAGAGAAGCTATCAATATTGACGTCACATTTAAACAAATTATCACCAACTTCAAGCCAGTTAACGCAAGTCTCTGTGCGATTTGTATCAAGACAACATTCTTTATTGTCTGGCTGGTCAAATGTCACGCGCCCACACAGGATAAGGAACAAGCAATCGAGGACGGATATCACAGCATCCTGGAACGCACTATCGACATATTTCCGCAAAATTACATTAAAATTGTTCTGGGTGGGACAAAAATCGGCCGATATACGGCGCATAGAAGAACAACCGTAGTGCACAGCCTCCACGCAGATATCAGCGATAGCGGAAACCGCCTGATAGACTTTGCTACTAGTAGAGGGTTCACAGTGAGATCCACACGATTTTCGCATCCAGACAACAATAAAAGAACGTGGGCATCAACTAGATTGGCCAGGTCCTCATACAAAACTGGGCCGCCACCAGTATTCTCAAAACGCACTCGTTTCGCGGCGCTGTCTGTGGTACAGACCACTAGCGTATAAGGGTCAAGTTCCGATGACGCATTTCCAAGAGCTGTAAACAAAGAAGGTACTAGATACACAAGCTAAATTATAGCTCAATAACGTCCACATACATGTGTCAACGCTGGAAAATCGTCAGCGGAGAAAATACAGATGACATCGAAACTATGTGGAAGACAGTTAGAGATTCGGTTACAGAAGCAGGCAATGAGGTCTTTGGGCACTAGCCAAAGAAAAGTAGGAACGACTGGTACGATGAAGAATGCAATGTAGTGGTTAAAAAAGGAACCAGGCGCATAAAGAGTACATTTAGCGATGAACTTGGGCCTAAAAAAAACAATATAAAACCCTCCGACGGCAACCTCAGAAATGTACCAAAGGAAGAAACAACTGACCATCAACACCAAGATCCAACAGATAAACGTAAACATGACCCTATATGTGGCAAGATCAGTGTATGCTCGTATTAAACAACTAAGGGATGGCTTCAATCCAGAAACAAAACTTTGCAAAAGTGCACAAGAAGCAATCATAGGCAATACAGTCAAAATTAAAAACAGACGGCTGCAATATTTCCAGAAGCTATTCACAGCGTCTCCAATAATGACTGAAGCTGTTAACATTCCAGAGCCCCAGCAAAAGACCTTTGTCTCACCACCACGGGACCTCAGAAAATAGAAGGCTTCTGCAATATATGAAATACCAGCAGCACTGCTCCAGAGCAGGGGTCCCAATCTGAATAACCTCCTGCATTGACTAGTATGCAGAATATGGTCAGAGGAGCAGTTATCAGAGGATTGGCGAAAAAGTATAATATATCCTGTACACAAAAAGGAGAGCAAGTTAATGTGTGAAAATTATAGAGGCATCACTCTACTGTATACGTCTTATAAAGTACTCTCCAAAATTATAGAAAGAAAATTAAAGCCATACTAAGAAATTATTACAGGGAAATATCAGGGAGGCTCTCAAAGTGGACGGTCTACAGTCGCTGGAGGCCTGGGCCCGGCTTGAGCTTCAGCACCATCGATGATAATACAATTGATCAAATATTCTCAGTTAAACAAGTGCTTGAATAGTGCTGGGAATATAACATCGATGGGCACCAACTCTTTGTGTGTTTGTGTGCTCTTTAATATTGTGCGAGAACACGTCATCAGATAGACATCAGTTGAAACCTCTGGTACACTAATGTTCAAATCCACACAATTGGTGGCATATGCTGATGACGTCAACATTATGGGACGTTCAATCTTAGATGCCAACGGAGTATTTCTGAGCATAGAATCTAAGCAAACTAAATTGGCCTACGAGTTTATGAAACTAAAACTAAATTCATGACTGAATCGATGAAGAAAGCTCGAGTTCGACAAAAATTGAATGTAGACAATTATAACATTGAAAGTGTGGATAACTTAAATATGACGATACTGGACGCTTCATAGATGCCGCACTTCCCATTCTAAGGTCCAGAGTTGTGCACAGGTAAAGTAAGCACTAGTCAAACCTATGCTATTATATGCAAGTGATATATGGACCTTGACTAGCGAATCCGAAAAGGCAGTGGATATATTTGAACACAAAGTGCTCCGAAAACAGCCCAGTGAAACATGGCACGGAGTGGACACTACATTACAACGATGAGTGTATGAACTATTTGACGATCCAACTGTTTCCTCTTGAATTACATAATTACAATGGGCAGGCCATGTAGAAAGAATGGAACGAAAGCAGCTGCCTAAAAGAACGTTGACGGGTAGAGCACAAGGTAGATGTCCAGCGGGAAGACCGAGGACTTGATGGGAAGACACGATAGAAGCTGAAAGCAGATCCTTTTTGGGAGTGAGCAACTGGCGGATAAAGCAGCGGAACTGTGATGATTGGAAGAGATTAATCCTGGAGGCCAATTATGCCCGTGTGTATTTACATACTTATCGGATTTTTTATTTTCTTTGTCTATTTTTAGGCGTTCTTTAGGTCTTCGTACATATATATATATATATATATATATATATATATATATATATATATATATATATATATATATATATATATATCTATATATATACATATATATATATATATATATATATATATATATATATATATATATATATATATATATATATATTTATTTATTTATTTATATATATATATATATATATATATATATATATATATATATATATATATATATATATATAGTTATATATGTATGTATATATATATATATATATATATATATATATATATATATATATATATATATAATAATGTTTAGAATGAGTAGGAGTGTCAAATATTTTATTCATCATATTATTATTAACGTAATTCACAGCCACTCTCCACTTATAGTGGTCATGTCGATTTTTAAAATTCACGCACACATACAAGTGTTCATCCGTTTCATTTTGCATACATTTTGCAAAATCAAACAGGTGCTTTTCTGTCCATTTATACGAGGGAACCTCTTAAAAATTTTGAAATATTCGATAAGTTTTAAACTTTTAGAAGAACACCACTTTTGAACTTTCCACAAAATTTAAACTTTGTCGCGCCAATAGTTTCTGAAGAAAATTGCTGTGACGTATGGACAGATGGATAAATAGGACGCGAAACTAGTAGGCCTTTGTAAAATTCGTTTTAACAAAGCCCTAAAGAACGCAAGTTGTCCTTAGCAATCTAATTTAATCGTTCATTATCACAACGCTTGCCGCGCTTTTCAGGAAATGCAAGTTCACGAGCGTAAAATATGACGCTTAATTAAATCAATTTTATTGAAATTTAATTGCATTCGATTTAACTGAATAAATAATTCTCCAATCAGTTTTCCTTCCTGACCTACTTACTCATTTTTCCCGGTAACCCAACAAATGCAAGTTTCAAGTATCTTTTTAAATGCAATTCACTAGAAAATTGTCCAATGTAACGCGTCCAACCGCTATAAAGCAATCAAAACATCTTTAGAAACGCGGCAACAATCACAATCTTATAAATCTTTCATAGCATTACTAACTTGCCAAAACCGCTGAAATAACTACCGGTAAAATCTGAACCATTCACAGTGAATAGTTGCATAGTTTATCTGTAAGATTTATAGTATTTATTATCTTGTTCCTATATCCATCTACGTTTTGCCGCAAGCCGAAACCGATATAAGAAAAATAAAATTATCTCACGCTCAGCATCCAACAGAAGATGACGACGATGATGGTGATGATTATGAAGATAATGATGATGATGCTGATGATTACTTAACTTCAATCCGAAGCCAGGTTTGAGACGTTGAGGAAAAATTTTAAGAAATAACACGCGGCGCGTGAAAATGCAGTTGAACGGAAAAAGTAGACAGAAAAATTATAATTACTTTCCCCGGCCATGGTAGACGGAAAAGTTCAACGGTTTTAAGACGGGGACTTGGATTTCTGTTTCATTTGCTCAATTTCCGTGTCAAGCTACATGATGTCTAGTTCGAAGAATTAGTAGGCTTCGATGATAACTTTCTCCCCAATTCACGACATAATTATTCACTATCCACCCCCTAGTGTGTGAATGCATGTACATACAATAATAAACCTCTTTAATTATATCTTGGCATTTATGGAGTCATTTCGTTTTGGATTGATGGAAAATTAACTCAAAATGATGAATGAATTAATAGATAAAGTTGTTTTAGTAAACGGGGGATTATTTGCTAGATAAGCTTTAAAGAATTTAGATGATTGCGCTGAAGATATCAACTCAGTTTGGTAACCCCGACATGATTTGAGACTTCACTCATCTTGAACCACCTATTGAAGCGAATTTTATGGGCCTTTTTTCTTTCTTTATCATTTTTATAGAAAACACTGCATTTGAAGACAAACTTAATAAAAGAGCCAAAGAAAACTCTGCTTCGCTCACCATGAACTGAATGCATTGAGAAAATATTTGTTCATTCGAATTACTTCAAACATTCACGCATTTCATACACCTACTCAGCGACTTGTGCTGGATTTGAACCTACACATCACGGATCACAAGGTAGACGCACTCACATTGAGCCACAGGATATCTTATCTAAACTCAGCTGAATTTACATGAGGAAGATTCAAATTTTCAGTTTTCGTGGGTTTTTTATACGTAATCCTGATTCCCTTACTAGCATAGAATGATTTACACATGTTTCTTATGTTATTTGCCTAAGATTATGTATGACATTTTCTAAAGTTTCGCATGTATGAAAAAATGCCCCAAGTGAACTTATGTTATTTTAACACAGCTTTTTCTCTCGGTGCGCAAAAAAAAGCTATAGATTAGAAAAGCTTGAGGCAATAAAATTATAGTGCTGAGGGAGTACATTTTCAGTCGCTTTATATTGTCATTAATCTAAATGTTCACAAAAACTTTTAAGTTTATCTTTTACCAGTATCAGTCAAATGCCAGCAACATTTACCTGAAAAGAAAATAAAGCAAATTAGTGATTTATAGTAATTAAATGCAAAATGATTATATTTAGAATATTTTGCTAGCTAAATTTTGGAAATTGAAATAAATCTGATGAAGGCAACGTAAATTTGGTATGATGATAGTGGATGATAGATATTATAAATACTCAGATTTGTTTGCGCAGTCTGTGTGGTCTAGTGGTTAGAGCATGAGCGTATAAGCCGAAGGTCCCAGGTTCAAATCTCGTTGGCAGAAACGTGATTTATTTCAGGGGATTTTTCGGATAGACTATGAGTGTTTACTCACTAGTGATATGTACTGATTTAATCAGATCATATCATAGTTTAGCAGGCACACGGGAGCATGGTACTGACCAAACCAACTTACGAAAAAATCAATACGGTCATGAAAATGAGATACTCTAACTATCTCTAAGCGAAGGCCCGAGTGGGGCTGTAGTGCTACAAAGAAGAAGAAGATTTGTTTGCACTACTTTTTTTTCATGTTTTGGTTTAATGTACAAATTATTGCCTTTTATCTTCATTAAAGTAATTATCTCACCTGTCACTTTTATGGTAGTACTTCAGCGATAGCATGCAACCTTAGTAAGTTTGTTAGGTAATATTCTGCAATGGTAGTGCTCAGGAAGAGAAGCTGAAAAAGGAGGGTGGTCTAACTTTTGTTGAAAAAATACTGAAATGTTAAGGTGGGTTTGCCATTTATTATCATTTATAAGACTTACCAATAATCGGCTCGGCGATCGTATGGTTAGGTTTTATTATTGATAAGGCTACCTCCACTACATCAGGGAATACCGGTCGACAAGAATACTATTGGATATCAGCATTCTTTGGGGAGCGCCACCCCTACGAATCCGAGGATATTGAGGTCGTTGTGACGTTCCTCCCAGGATTCCAGGTAACAACCCTGACTCAATCTGAACTACGCTGTGGACAACAGACTTAAAAAAAATCCTAAGAAAGTAAGTAAAAATAACAACAACGACTACGCAACCAGTGGTAGCAACAACAATGTGTTGCGAGCGACCAAATACAACATACTCGTGTATAATTACGCTTCATCACTGAAGTAGTTGCGAGCGAGCAAACACTACCTATGTACTCGCCTTTCGCCGATGAAATTAGTCAAGGAAGTACATACGCCAACGCTATCGAAGCATACGTCCAATGATCAAGCGTAAAAGTAAATAAGCGAGCGGAAAAGTAAATAAGCGAGCGGAAAAGTAAATAAAAAAGATTAACCCGCAATGCGCTTCACATGATGCCCACATCGTGATCGACAAGCTTTGGGTGTGCTTCGAAGAGAGTTAAGCTGAAAGGAAAACTGAAAGTTCCGGCGTAAACGCTCTCTTGTTCAAAGTCCCCAGTTTCGCGAATTCACCTCAAAAGATCGTGGGTAAGCCGAAAGCTTAAGCGAAAAGCACTCTTTCACTCAATTTCCCCAGTTTCGCATATTCACCATCCGATTAAGCGAGATGGAGCGGGGAGGAAAAGCTTTTGTGGAACGAGAGCGCGCGTGTTCGGCTACTCAGCACCTTTTAAGAGAATTTAGGTTGAAAGCTCACGAAAGAACGGTATTTAAGGTTATTGAGCAAAGTATGCCAGGCAGTCTTGTTTGAGTCCAGTAGGGAGCGTCCTGCTATCCAATTAGTATTTAAGTATACGCGAGTAAAATTTTAAGGCGGAGGCAAAGTCAAAGCGTGCAACGAAATGGTGAGGGGTGAAGTGTTGGTTTGAGCCGCAATACTCAATCGGCCTTTTGGCGTTTCACGCCGTGTGGCCACCCCGATCCATTTATTCATTTTTTCCGATTCATTCTGCGGGCTAACGCTCACATGGGAAGCGCGATAAGTCCCGTCGGAATCTGGGGACTCCAAATCAAAGCGGAATTCAAAGGCACCCTAGTTAATTAATCAATTGGTATTTATATAAATGTTTTAAAAAAATGAACAGTGAAATAAAATTAATTACCTAAAGTTAACTCTCGTCTTTCTTGATTTGGTTTAGATGGATAGAGTAGCAGGTAAGTGTTATGCAGGAAGATTACTCTCTCCCAGGGAGCCTTGATGATGCACTTATATAGGATACACATCAAAGCGGGCTCGCAGTTCATGCCAGTATACATAGGGTATACTGGTTATATAACAGATGTTCGGAGAACATTAGGACAGGTACAAACGAGGACAAAAACGACGATGAATGCTATGACAGCAAAAATGGATGAAAAATGGAGATTAACAGACATTTTTGTCCAGACTGAGATTTCTGCGGCGTTCGAGCGAAGCAAAAAAATCATGCGAACGTCATAACGTGCTTAAAGCGAAGAGTGGGAGATTCTGCAGGACGTGCCAGATGTTCGAGCAATGCGGAAAAATCCGAAGAACATCGAGAAACCGATATTAACAGCTGTGATCGCTACCAAGGCGACCGAAGCAAGAGTCTTGAATCCCGAACTAATAACGAACCATCCTGAAGTCCACAAAGTGATCACGGCAGGAACAGAACGGAGTAACCAGATGAAGCGCAGTTTTGTCATTTCAAGGCCGCCTTCAAAAATGTCGCTAAAGTTCTGAACTCGGAAACGGAAGGCGGTAACGTCTCCCAAGATAGGAGGTCGCAAAGCATAATTGCTATCCAGCGACATAAGGAAGAACCTGAAAAACGTTCTAAAACTTATGAAATCTGCATGCGACTCAACAAAAATCAGCTAAAGTGTAAAGAATGGGCTCCTTGAACCAGAGGAGCTTCTAGGCTGCAAAGGGCATTATCGGAGAAGCTGGTAGTTGGCAAAAGAAGAGCAAAAGGCTAATAAAGTATTGAGGGTCAAGTCTACGGGACACGCGCAAATAGCTCCACCATCAAACACCAACAAAAGAATGGCGTCTAGACCAATCGAAGGAGATCGGGATAAAAGAATGTAGGAAGATGCACTTGATAGGTGGGATCCTAGGTCTCGGGTACTAGACAGCGCTTACAAAAGAAGCGAAGAAAGTGGCAAAGAGACCCTTTTAACATGTACCGAAAAATAAAGTTCGCACGGACGCCCAACAAGAAAAAACATCTGATGCGAAACAAAAGAGAAAAGGCTCCGACGAAGACCCCGGCAGCAGACGCTGCTCGTAAAAGCCCAACATAGCCGATCCTACGCATAAATGCTGCGGGATATCAGGGAAAATGTGCTACTCAAAGATACCGACAGGGCTATTAAATCAGTACAACCAACGCGGTCGGGCCACATACTGGTCAAATTCGGGGCAGAGGCCGACAATATAGAAGCATTTTGCGACACAGTAAAGAAAGTCCTCGGCAAAAGCACAACTATAGCCTCGCTTGAGCTGATGGCAGCGATTGAAATAAGACACGGTCCAGGCCAAGGTAGAAGAGGCCATTAATAAGGAGGAGCGTGGGCAGGATCAAAGTGAGGCTGACTCCAGAAAACCATACCCGAACGCCGAACAATTTTTGAATAAGAGCGAAGTAAGAAGAGGGTGGGTTATCTGCAGGATACGACGAAGAGTAGTGCTTCTACAATGTTTCAAACGCCTTGGCTATGATCACACTATACAAACATGCAAAGGACCCGATAGGAGTTCCCTATGTTACAAATCCAGTGAACTGATACATAAAGAGTCTACAAAGTAAGCACACTATATCCTTTGCAGGGATGCAGCCCCAAGACCCGATCTTGAGCACGTCTTGAGATCAGGGAAATGTCGGGGTTTCCAGGAAGCCCTTCCCAACGCAAAATTGGAAACTCTATGAACAATAACCTGCAGCTTAACTTACGCCGCAATTCAACCGCCCAAAACCTGCTTGGGCAGTTTGGGAGGGACGTGAAAGCTGATTTTTTTGTGCTGAGTGAGCAGCACCACGATAGAAGCTCTGCATCATGGTTTCCGAACGAAACTGGTACTGCCGCCATTTAGATTTGGAAACAATGTTTTCCAGACTTAGAGCTGTGGACAGGGGGAAAATTTCGTGTGAGTTCGGTACTCAGAGACCACCTTCTTCAGGGTATACTTAACATCGCACGAACCTATATCAGCTATTCAAGACAACCTATTAAGCGCCCTCCAAAGCATTAATTTTGAAGGGCGCCGTCTCGAACGCAGAGAGCAACGTGCTCATTGGGAGGGATTTTAACGCTATAGCAATCAAATGGGGCATACCTCAAATAGATCTGTGGTGGAAACGAATCCTAGAAATGGGGCCAGGACGGCACTCGTTGTACCAAACACCGGAAATACACCGACAATCTGCCGTATTGGCTGTAAAGGAACCATACCGGACGTGATACACGCCTCGGAGCCTTTAGTACGGAGGATACACAATTGGAGAGTATTAGAGGAATACTCAGCCAGTGCTCATTAGTACACTTTACTTGACATCAGTGATGTTATCTCCCGACGCTCGTGCTCTCGACGTTTTACAATTAGGGCCTTGGCTGCAAGCTAGTTATGCGGAAGCTTGCTGCCCTACGGACGCCTTGCATACATGAAGCAAAAAAAAATAGACGGCATTCATCTCCGCTCATCTCGACCATGTTGACGCTACCCACAGAAAAACAGTAATCGAGTGCTCACTCTTCACACAGCCGGAACTGGAAGAGGCAGTCCTATCATTCAAAACAAGGAGTACTCTAGGCCCAGATAGTGTTCCAGCTGAGGTATTGCAACATGTCAATCACCATTGTCCTGACTTTTTGCTCAGTACATTCAGCGCTTGCCTACGAGACGAAGTTTTCCCGGTACGATGGAAGGTGACGAGGCTCGTACTGATCAGCAAGGAGAGGGAGAGTCCCAGATCGCCATCTGCATGCCGCCCGTTATGCATACTAGACACAGCTGGGAAACTGCTAGAGAAACTAATCAAAGGAAGACCCACTGACGCCATTCGTGCTGCTGGGGACCCATCTCCACGGTAGTACGGTTAAAGGACAGAACATACGATCATTGATGCGATTGCAAAGGTGGTGAGACTGGTCCCAAAGGCAGAGGAACATTGCCGCACCAACCGACGGATCGTTCTGTTGGTGACACTCGACGTTAGGAATTCCTTCTACTCCGCTAGATGGGTGGATATTTTGGATACGCTAGAAAACCCTTTTAATGTTCCAGACTATCTGGTGTGGCTTCTGAGAACTACCTCAAGGATAGAAACCTGCGCTTTGACACGAAACAAGGCCAACGAAGGATGGAAGTTACATTGGGTGTCCATCCTTGTTCTATATCTTTGGAACGCAAGACCTGTGTGACTTACGACGGGCTACTGAAACTGGAGATGCCAGGTGAGTCACGTTTGAGCGACTATGCGGATGATATTGCGGCTCTAGTCACTGGGCGCACCGCTAAACAAGCGCAATTTAGGCTAGATATACTAGTGCGCGGAGGGAGCAACTGGATGACTGCTCGCGGGTTCAGTCTAGTGGAAGTGGTCATCTTGACCACAAAGAGAATACCTGAAGCAAGGAGGATCAGCACTGGAGACATACTAATTGAATCGACTCAAAAATGAGTTTCTCTGAGCAAATCAAGTTATATGCTGAGAGGGCTCAGCTCTAAGTCGTCTTATGGCCAAAGTGTAAGGCCCAACCCATCAAGAAGACGCCTCTTGATGAGTACCGTGAGGTCAGTGCTCTCAATACGAAGGTATCGAAAGCGCTTGGTATAGGTACAGAGATGAGGAGCACTGAGAGTCACATCTCCATACCCGACAGTCTTTGATTCGGCGGTGAGAGTTATTGCAGGCGTAGTACCTGCTGACTTCCTTGCTAGAGACCGCTGCGGGAGGGAGACAGTTGTCCGCGAGGAGAGGCAGTGTTCACTCAACGATTGGCAGCAGTCTTGGCTGCATTGTACGAAGGGAAGGTAGACTGCGCGCTTTACCCCGGATGTGAGATCGTGGCTCAATCGAAGGCATGGTAAGACTGACTTTTATCTGACCCTGGTTTTGAGCGGGCATGGGCGCTTTTAGTCTTTCCTGCAAAAGATTGGTAAGTCACGATCACCCGATATTCGGTTTTTCCAAGCACAAGAAGATGATGCCTTCCACACACTTTTTGCGTGCAAAAAATGCGACAGGCTGCAACGGGACAGCTCACCCTGGATAGTATAGTCAGGGTGATGCTTGGATTGGTTGACAAATGGAACCATGTGGCACATTGTGTTCGGAAAGTTCTAAAAGATAAAAGAGAATCACAGCAGTCGGGTGCGTCGGAGTTGGGGATCTCTTGTCTGGCAATTTCTCTTCCCCTGTTATCAACCTTGAAGTGCCTTACGGCGTAACAAAACGAGACCTGGCCCGAAGTAATATGTCAAGTGGCTCCATACTGGGTTCTTGGGTAGACAGGGATGATATTCAGTGGGTAGTCAAGTAAGTTGCGAGCATGGATACTTAATACTCAGTGCGTGAATGGCATACACCACCCAACCACATAAAAACCGGAGAAGCGGGAGCATACTATTATTTGTCTTTTGTGTAAAGTCAACTAGTTTTGATCTAAAGTTAAATTATCTGTGTATCGTTGATATGAGCAAACTTTTCGAGTAATTACTCGTCCATTTTTGTGCAGAAGCTATGAACAACTACATCATGTCTATGCTGTATTTGAGCTTAGACGAATACGACACGAATAAATTTTAGTTCATGTTTCAGATAAATCTGGCAATGGCAATCAACTTGAACGAGTTTTAATCTGGTTTCAAAAATATTTTGTATGTCATACCATTTTTGGGGCGTATATCTGCACGCCAAGGGAATAAATAAAATGAAGTCTTATCGAAATTTTTCAGTTTCGTGGCATGAACCTCGGAAGATGGCTCATAAGTATAAAAGGGTTTGGAAACAATGTTTTCCAGACTTAGAGCTGCGGACAGGGGGAAAATTTCGTGTGAGTTCGGTACTCAAAGACCACCTTCTTCAGGGTATACTTAACACCGCACGAACATATATCAGCTTTTCAAGACAACTTATTAAGCGCCCTCCAAAGCATTAATTTTGAAGGGCACCGTCTCGAACGCAGAGAGCAACGTGCTCATTGGAAGGGATTTCAACGCTATAGCAATCGAATGGGGCATACCTCAAACAGATCTGTGGTGGAAACGAATCCTAGAAATGGGGGCCAGGACGGCACTCGTCGTACTAAACACCAGAAATACACCGACAATCCGCCGTATTTGCTGTAAAGGAACCATACCGGCCGTGATACACGCCTCAGAGCCTTGAGTATGGAGGATACACAATTGGAGAGTATTAGAGGACTACTCAGCCAGTGCTTATCAGTACACTTTACTTGACATCAGTGATGTTATCTCCCGACGCTCGTGCTCTCGACGTTCTACAATTAGGGCCTTGGCTGCAAGCTAGTTATGCGGAAGCTTGCTGCCCTACGGACGCCTTGCATACATGAAGCGAAAAAAATAGACGGGGATAGTGCGGGCGTTCATCTCCGCTCATCTCGACCATGTTGACGCTACCCACAGTAAAACAGTAATCGAGTCCTCACTCTTCGCACAGCCGGAGCTGGAAGAGGCATTCCTATCATTCAAAACAAGGAGAACTCTAGGCCCTGATGGTGTTCCAGCTGAGCTATTGCAACATGTCAATCAGCATTGTCCTGACTTATTGCTCAGCACATTTAATGCTTGCCTACGAGACGAAGTTTTCCCGGTACGATGGAAGGTGGCGAGGCTCGTACTGATCAGCAAGGAGAGGGAGAGTCCCAGATCGCCATCTGCATGCCGCCCGTTATGCATACTAGACACAGCTGGGAAACTGCTAGAGAAACTAATCAAAGGTAGACCCACTGACGCCATGCGTGCTGCTGGGGACCCATCTCCGCGGTAGTACGGTTAAAGGACAGAACTTTCGACCATTGATGCGATTGCAAAGGGGGTGAGCGCGGTCCTAAAGGCAGAGGTACATTGCCGCGCCAAGCGATGGATCTTTGTGTTGCTGACACTCAACGTTAGGAATGCCTTCTACTCCGCTAGATGGTAGGATATTCTGGATACGCTAGAAAACTCTTTTAATGTTCCAGACTATCTGTTGTGGCCTCTGAGAGACTACCTGGAGGATAGATACCTGCGTTTTGACACGACACAAAGCTAACGAAGGATGGAAGCTATATCGGGTGTCTATCCTTGTTCCCTACCTTTGGAACGCAAGACCTGTGTGTCTTGCAACGGGCTACCAAAACTGGAGACGCCAGATGATTCGCGCTTGAGCGACTTTGCGGATGATATAGCGGCTCTAGTCGCTGGACGCACCGTTAAATAAGTGCAACTTAGGCTGGAAATGCTAATGCGTGGAGGGAGCGACTGGATGATTGCTCGCGGGTTCAGTCTAGCACTAGATAAAATGGAAGTTGTCGCTTGACAACAAAGAGAATCCCTAGAGCAAGGAGGATCAGAATTGGAGATAGACTAATCAAATCGACTCAACGATGAGTTTCTCTGAGCAAATCAAGTTAACTGCTGAGAAGGCTGCCTGGGGAGGCTCGGTTCTAAGTCGTCTTATAGCCAAAGTATAAGGCCCAACCCATCAAGAAGACGCCTCTTGATGAGTACCGTGAGGTTAGTGCTCTCAATACGAAGGTATCGAAAGCGCTTGGTATAGGTACAGAGAAGAGGAGCACTGAGAGTTGCATCTCCATACCCGAGAGTCGTTGATTCGGCGGTGAGAGTTATTGCAGGCGTGGTACCTGCTGCCTTCCTTGTTAGAGACCGCTGCGGGAGGGAGACAGTTATCCGCAAGAAGAGGCAGTGTTCACTCAACGATTGGCAGCAGTCTTGGCTGCATTGCACGAAGGGAAGGTCGACTGCGCGCCTCACCCCGGATGTGAGATCGTGAATCAATCGAAGGCATGGTAAGACTGACTTTTATCTGACCCTGGTTTTGAGCGGGCATGGGTGCTTTTAGTCTTTCCTGCAAAAGATTGGTAAGTCACGATCACCCGATATTCGGTTTTGCCAAGCAGAGGAAGTGATGCCTTCCACACACTTTTTGCGTGCAAAAATGCGACAGGCTGCAACGGGACAGCTCACCCTGGATAGTATAGTCAGGGTGATGCTTGGATTGGTTGACAAATGGAACCATGTGGCACATTGTGCTCGGAAAGTTCTAAAAGATAAAAGAGAATCACAGCAGTCGGGTACGTCGGAGTTGGGGATCTCTTGTCTGGCAATTTCTCTTCCCCTGTTATCAACCTTGAGGTGCCTTACGGCGTAACAAAACGAGACCTGGCCCGAAGTAATATGTCAAGTGGCTCCATACTGGGTTCTTGGGTAGACAGGGATGATATACAGTGGGTAGTCAAGTAAGTTGCGA
Source organism: Odontomyia ornata (assembly GCA_963969285.1). NCBI lineage: Eukaryota > Metazoa > Arthropoda > Insecta > Diptera > Stratiomyidae > Odontomyia > Odontomyia ornata. The sequence goes on from OZ017740.1 coordinate 37,218,322, forward strand.
GCATGGATACTTAATACTCAGTGCGTGAATGGCATACACCACCCAACCACATAAAAACCGGAGAAGCGGGAGCATACTATTATTTGCCTTTTGTGTAAAGTCAATTAGTTTTGAAGCTAAAGTTAAATTATCTGTGTATCATTGATATGAGAAAACTTTTTGAGTAATTACTCGTCCATTTTTGTGCAGAAGCTATGAACAACTACATCATGTCTATGCTGTACTTGAGCTTAGACGAATACGACACGAATAAATTTTAGTTCATGTTTCAGATAACTTTGGCAATGGCAATCAACTTGAACGATAGATACTTCAACTTTTCAAGTTATTTATCACTCTCCTAGAATTCAACGGGTTTTAATCTGGTTTCAATAATATTTTGTATGTCATACCATTTTTGGGGCATGCAGATATGCAAATAAAGTGAGGCCTTACCCAAATTTTTCAGTTTTGTGGCATGAATCTCGGAGAGATGGCTCATAAGCATAAATGCGGATGGACTTTGATTTTGTTCCGGTAAAAGGGTAAAGTTTTCGAGATATGCAGTAAAACCTGAAAAAGCGCACTTCAAGCTTCCTAATTGTTTTTTTTGTTTTTACTAGGGTGGTGAAGGCTATTTACGCTCTGACTGTGGGGCTTCTAGAACCTCTGGGTTATCCACTAAACGCCTCCATCGTCTACCTGAGAACCTAGCCTGAAACCATTTGACACATTACTTCGGGCTAGACCTGGTTTTTTTATCCCATAAGCACCATCGGGTTGCAGGGATCCCTCTTCCAGTTAGAGGGGAGGAAATGATAGGGAATGCTGGAAAGGAGGCTCTTGCATCCTCAACACCTCGAGGCACTCCCTCTGAGTAATTAGAACACCCCGAATGTAATAAGTCACCTGGTTCCATTTTTCAACTGATCTGAGTATCTCTCTGATTAGAATTTTTGAAGAGAGCTCTCCTAATTCCGTATCGAGGCTACCGCGCAGCCCGTTCACTTTTTTACGCATAAAAGAAGACACAATCAGCAGACCGTGACTTGCCAATCTTGTCAGATAAGACAGAAAACATCTATGCCCGCTCAAGAGCTGGGTAGAACAGAAGTCTGACTGAAATAGTCCCAACGACATGGCAATGACATATGCAGCCATTTTCCTTCAACACACACTAAAAACGTCAAGAATCACCAAGGAAGACTGAACATATATAAGCATTTTATTACAGAAAGTCTGCAAAACTTTGAAATATATATTTCGATGTAATAATAACTAATTTGGACTCATATTTCAAAATATGACACCCTGACGCCCTTTCTCATAAAAAACGTTCAAATTCTAATAAAACCAAACAACCCTCATCAAGGTTAAGTTCTTAAGATCAATCACTGTTAATCTCAATCATAAGACTTTCTCCTTATCCATCGTAAGCACTCTTATCAACTAAAACCTTTGAAATTTAAAAACTTGAGACTTTAGAAATTTCTCAAGCAATTTTCCTGGGAAAAGAAAAGTTTTTGTGGACACTCGTCAGTGTCGACTGATCAATATCAAGCTCGCCATTATTTGACCTTATCAGTTTAAGTTAAACACAATAATACAAACCCTCTGCCATTTCACCTCGAGGGTATTTTCTTTCCGTAGAGAAACTCTTGAAACCTACAACTAATCCCCAATCACGTGGTAGTTTCCATCATCCTCAAGGCGATTTGGTGTACATCCAGTTGCTGGTCCCTTTGCTTAATTCGTGCGTCAATATTTAATAAAGGAATACCTCTCGTCCTTATCATAGAATATTTTGTGATATCATGGTAAACCATCGAATTGAGAGAAGAATGCAGATTGCCTTGAATGTGTGTATAGTGAGAAATTTTCTTGAGAGGTGTTTTTCTTTCCCTTGCCCAATGGCAGCGACGATGAACAATATATCCTGGAAATTTCCCTCGTTAACGAATATTTCATTAATAACGTGTACAATTTTTCGCCTTGAGGGCACTCATTTCACTCTACATCAAATAATTGACGTTCCCTTCGTCCTTTTTATTGTTATCGAAATTTCTTAAGGAACCATCTTATGGTAACTTTGTATCTTTCTCCTATATCTTCATTCGGTATCGTTACTCGTATATTGATTTTCCCTTTTGTTAATTTCCTTTCAGTCGAAAATTACTTTATTCATTTTTCGTTCTTCTTAAGACATAGCACACCAGTGGGTCGCTCTGTGGGTCTGTTGGTCGGTCGGTTTGTCTGTTACTCAGATGTCGAGTGTTTGGATAGTAGATTGCTGCAAGGTAGAATTTCTCAATGTTGGCAGTCGTCGCTTGTTATGGTTCACTTTGTTTGTGGCCTAATTAGTTCCGATGAATGACTGTAACCATGCTACCGTAACTTTAAGGCTCTTTCTCGTCTGCTACGATGAACCAACGCCAACGATATGAAGTCTTCTTGGACTCTTTGAACTGCTTCTTTACCTGATAGAGATGATTGAGGTAAATATCTGCGTCTACTTAAAGAAACTCGAGATGTTGGTTGAAGTCTTTTCACCTGTCGATCGATGGATAGTGGATGACTTGGATGGTTTTCAAGGAGCAGTGCAGACATGTGAATAGAGAGATATATTGCAAAGGAATGAGTATAGTCTGCAGACACACTTGAAACGAATGAATATTTAAAGGTTTTAAAAATATTCACCTACTAAAGGTATTTGAAAGGAAAAGTGAATTTACGCTGCATAAATGTAATTAACGATGATTCGACTGATGCTTTTTGGGTTAGAGAATCACTCATGATTTCAAGACTTTGGCTGTTACTAGAAGAACAATATCCTCGAACGCTAGACCAATTTTTCAAAAAATAAAATTGTAAGTTAATATCAAATTGTCAGTTTGAAAGATAAATTAGCTCTTGCTTTGAAAAAATTGAAGAGATACTGAAAAATCTCATTCGCTACTAAGTTGAAGAGTCAACAAAATGCCAGAGAAGGTAGGTTTGGCGGCTAATTTCAATTGGTTTAGACTCCATTGTACTTGGGTCGAAATTAAGGTAAATTTCTCGAGAAAAATTTACCTATGTATTCCGGAGAGTATTTTATATATACCCGGACAAAATAATAGGTGTGAAACCCTAAAGTTTGTAAACTTAGACAATATATTCTTCAATCAAAACACCACGTCGGCAAGTGAGTAGCACTCTTTTTAAACGAAACGGGGCAATCCCTGCAATAAAAGTATGTAGCCTCATCGCCCGATAGCACCACTATCGCAGGAGGGACCCACTACTGTGTAGTACGTTTCCGTAGAAGGCTACTGTCAAAATTTCGGCCGAATCTGACTCGTAGTTTTGTTTTGAGCACGTGTGAAATCGAGTGTGTCCGCGGATTTTACAAAAATGGAGAAAGAGCAATATCGGTCGGTTATTCGATTCTTTTTTTCGGAAGGGTAATCGCGCAGCGAAATCAAAGTGCGCTTGGACACTGTGTACGGTGACTGTCCTCTTACAATGGCGACCGTATAAAATTGGTTTACCGAGTTTCAACGGTGTCGCATGTCGATTTTTGATGAGCAGCGCCCACGTTGCCCGAAAACGGCTACCACAGAGGATAACATGGCAAAAATCCACGAGCTCGTTTTGGCAGACCGTTTATTGAAAATGCGCAAGATATCTGAGACAGTAGGTATCTCAAAAGCATCCTACATGCAATTTTGGGCATGTGAAAGCTGTCGGGGCAATGGACCCCCAGGGCGGAACTGATCTGGTAATTCAAAGGGGTGCAACTGCTATCGTTGGGTTGTCGTCTCCGATTCCAGTGAAGCCAACGGGGACTGGCGTTCCCAGGGTACCCAAATCGCTTAGTAAAAATACTAGGATTGGAACTGGATCCGAAACATAGTGGCTTTGTGATTGTTCGATAGCAAGATCAACTCATTGCTGCGAACCTCAACCCTGGAGGTATATTCAGGCACCATGGGCAGCTGATGAGCCTCCATCATAAAGATGGTCAGCTGATTGGTTGCGGCTTTTTGGGGAGTATCGTGGGGGCTAGTGGTGAAAACAAAGGTTGGCGTTGACCTTATAGCGTCAGATATAGCTAGCTCTCGGATCTACCAGTATGAAAGTTGAGAGTTCCCTCAATGTAAACTGGTACCAAACTTGGGGGCGAATGATTGGCGCTTAAACCAATCGCCGTCTAATGGTGAGCGTGAGATTAAGCCAACTAATGGCAGGTGCTCACGTTAATCAAACGACACATTTCGGGGCAATGGGTGACACGTTTGCTCACTCCGGATAACAAACTCATCCATGAGACCACTTGAGAGCAGTGTTTGACACTATTTATGCGCAATCCGAAGGAGTTTCTGCATCGTTTTATGGCCACAGACGGAATATGCCTCCACTTGAACACATCAGAGACCAAGCAGCAGTCGAAATTATGTATAACACCCGGCAAACGAGCTCAGAAGAAGGCGAAGACTGTTCTACCGGATGAAAAGGTTATGGCCACCATTTGCTGGGATTCACAAGGTGTGATCTACATCGACTACCTGGAGGAGGGCAAAACTGACACAGCACTCTACTATGCCGAATTATTTGGTCGGTTCGACGCCGAATCAGTGAAAAAGGCCTCATTTGACGAAGAAAAAAGTGCTTTTCCACCATTCCAAACTTGAAAAAGTCGCTCGCTGGGCAGAAATTTAAGTCAAATGAGGGACTCATCGCCGCCATGGAGGCCTGCTTTGCAGACCTCGAGGAAACGGTTTTTTTCAGACGGGTTAAAGAAGCATCTTTGGGTCGTGTATAAAACGCCACTTCTCCAAAATTTTCGTTTTTCTTTTGTAGGCTTAGTGCTTATCGGACCTCCTTTGTATACTATACAGAAGAAAAAAGTGCAAGATTCTATCAAATCCTAGGAACAAAATGATCAAAGGTCGAAAAGCACATATTCTTCGGCCGTGAGCAAGACGAGAAACGGCAGATCCTTAAGACCAGATGAAACTTGTGTTGGGAGATTCAGTGGCTGTTAGTATTAAGCATATATATTTAGTTTGTGTTTGATTTTTGATGCCTTTGAAGTGGCAAATTGGCACTGTGAAGTGGCAAATTGGCACTGTGAAGTGGCAAATTGGCACTGTGAAGTGGCAAATTGCACATGCGTCATTTTTATACCGGATTCAACCGCATCGTTTTTTAGGGTTTTGAACAATCATTTTACAAAACCCTACTAAAATCGCGTCCTATCTGTCCGTCCGTCCGTCCATCCGTGTGTCACAGCAATTTTTCTCGCAAAGTAGTTAAGCTAGAAACATGAAATTTTGTATATAGGTGTAAAGTGTAGCTCTCTTCAAAGTTCAACAACAAAAAATGGTATCTAAGGGGGTCTCCCTATTGAGAGGAGTGGCCTACGAAAAAAATCTCATCAAAGGTAGCCGATATGGGTATCGAATGAAAGATCTTAACGAGAGCTTTTCAAAACAGTTAATGAACTGACATTTTTCGCTTTAAGGGGCGCACAGGGAGGGGAAATATACGAAAAATTTGTGTTTCCCCCTCGCGATTGGACATCTTTGATTTGAAAAATCTGTGAAAAACTATGGAGGTAGGTGTTTATGAGTGCAACAACACCAAATATCTCAAAAGTCGAAATTCACCCAACTTTGTTAATAATACTCTGTAAGTTTGATGAAAACTGAACCATATCCACGAAAGCTATAGCCATTTGAAATTTGTCTAATTACAACAACAATAACACACGAATTTGGTATGTTATGGACTTTCCATCGAATCAGACATTACAGTTTTAATTTGATCTTCTTGAAATTTTCAAAGAAGATCAATAACATAAATATTATTGGGATTTTGTTAGTTTGCAACAAAATTGTGACAATTGAAAAAAGTGAAACAATGGATTTTCTTTTAAATAAGCACATCTTTTTGACGTTTCTTGACTTCACTCGTATTCATAGCTGATGACTGTGTTTCGGAGAAGTTGGGTATAAAATGTTGTTTTAATGTACATCTTCGGCTAAGTTTACTGGCTTGCATCAACAGCAAATAATGTTTTTCTTGAAGTCATTAGTGTCGAAGCAAATGCTAAATTATAGACATGTATAGGTAAAGCGTATGATATTACAAACGTAATATCACTTGGAGAAGGAATGAAACATCACGTATTACGCGAGAGCTCACACACTACGTGAGAGCTCTAGGCATCACACACTATACGACAGCTCTAGGTATCACACATTCCATGGGAGCTCTAAATATTACGCCTACCTGTATCCCATCATTGAAAAACGAATGGCATAGAAAGATCGTAATGCACAACCATGGCGCGTGTAGATGAGATAGGTAATGTGGAGAGCGGGTGGTTCAGCACCGCGCCATCGTACGAATGAGCAGATAGATACGAGTAATGAATGCTATTTTGTTTAAACGATTCATATTACCATCTTTCCCTGTGATGATACTCTTGCATATAGTGTAATATCAGTATTCGCAACTATCGCATCGATCTAAAGGGTAGTAGGACGAATTTTCTTCGTAATTTTATAATAAGTAGTAATTCGGCTGAGCGCGCCTCGAATGCTTTGTTTGAAGTGGTTCATTTTTTATTTTTCGAATTATGAATTTTATGAATAGATTGTGAACATACAGGGTTATCCATTTCGTAGTTGCGAAAGTATAACCCTACCATTTGACATCTGTTAGAATTAAATGTCATCCAAAGCGTGTTTTTTCAGCTGATGGTTTGCCATTTAGAAATATGGATCGTTTAACAGTCAAAGAACGCGTTAAAATTATTAAATTTTATTATAAAAATGGTGATTCTGCTGTATCAACATTTAGGGCTTTACAAGCCGATTACGGTCGACATAATCGACCTACACAGCAAACAATTTCGAACACAGTGAGAAAATTTGAAGAGACTGGATCGGTTATTGATATTGCAAGGCCTGTGCATCATCGCAACATTCGCTCTGCTGAAAATATCGCTGTCTTTGCTCAAAGCGTGGAGGAAGACCTGAATTTGTCGATTCCTCGACGGGCTCAACATTTGGGCTTGTCTTACGGCTCATTGTGCCGGATTTTGCATTTGGATTTGCATCTCCATCCGTACAAAATCCAAATCACTCAAGAACTTTAGCCTCAAGACCGTACACAATACAGAATGTATGCGAATTGGGTGACTGAACAACAAGCCATTGATAACGATTTTTCGAACAAAATTTTCTTTAGTGATGAGGCTCATTTTTCGCTCAGTGGTTACGTAAATAAGCAGAATTGCCGCATATGGGGCCCTCAAAATCCTCAGGTGATCGCAGAAAGGCCTTTGCATCTGGAAAAAGTGACCGTTTGGTGTGCATTATGGTTTGGTGGTATTATTGGCCCGTATTTTTTGAAAACGATCAAGGAGAAGCCATTACAGTCAATTCTGACCGCTATGGACGGATGTTAACCGATTATTTTTGGAGAGAAGTTTAAGATTATGATCTGGAGAACATTTGGTTCCAACAGGACGGAGCAACAAGCCACACAACACAGACTAATCGAGCACTTTTGCAAGAGAAATTTCCAGGACGCGTAATTTCGAGATTGAGTGATGTCAATTGGCCCGCAATATTCTGCGACCTAACACCTTTGGATTTCTTTTCATGGTCTAAACGAAGTGCCAAAAAGTCATTGAAAATTACCTCAAAAGGATTGAAGTCTGTAAGAGGTCCCGTGGAAGACATTTGAATGATGTTGTGTTTCACGTCTAATGGCAAGGTTCAATTTTTATATTGGATAAAAAATTTCGCTTCTATCTGAATATTTTATGGGTTTTCTTTAGTTTAACTTTCCCAAGCGCAAAATGGATAACCCTATATATAAGTGCACAGTGCAGTAGTTTAGGTTATTAGTTCGCTTTATAACATAACTATGGCAACAAAAAGGAAATCGAGTGCAGTTTGTGACCATTTTGAGGTAACGGAGGATCTAAAAAGGCAAAATGCAACTATTGTCGCAAGGTTTTGGCCATATCCTCTAGTTCCATAGACAGTCTGAGTAGGCAAATGAAGTCTGTTCACCCTATAATAAGCATTTCCATAAGCAAGCTAGAGCTGGTAGTCATTATAGCTAACGAAAATGAAATTCTTGCGGAAGATCACCACCTGAACTAATGGTGTTTCAGTAGCATCATCTGGTAGGAGGAGTGATCAGTTCAGAATTGCCAATGTTTAAAACAGCTCATAATTTTTTGAAACATTGCTTAAAACAAGAGTTCAAAAATGTCAAAACTTATACATTGAGAAGGTACTAGAAAATAGGTGCTTGCTTTGAACGTTTATTTTTTTCATTAAAAATGTTGTCACATATATGTAATAAACAATAAATAATCATTGAAGCATTTCACGTCAAAATCCATGTGGAAAGATTGTTTTAAACCATATTTTGTATTGAAATACAACCCATTTTTTATTTTTAAGGATAATTTTTTTTTAAATCCTGATACAGGTAATGTCGCTAAAAGATTACGTATTGGTTAAAAAGCCTCTTCCACAATTCAAAAGGCAAAAGGCTATCATAAATACATTAAGAATAGTGGAAGAGAAGGAGTTCCGGAAGTTGGTGCAGATGCTAAACACTGGCTATATATTGCCGGCACGTAAGACGCTTTCGGAGAGTTTGCTTCCCAAATTTTATACTAAGGTACAAGAAGCAGTAAAAATGAATTTTAAAATGCGATTGCTATCTGCGCGACAACAGATGGGTGGAGATCTATTACAAACAACAATTACATCGCCATCACGGCACATTACATCCACCGAAAAACACACAAATTTTGTGCTAATATCTCAAGCATCCCGCTGGAGAAGCTTTTCGAGTCGAACATTGAAAATAAAATCACCGCCGTTGTTTTCGACAATGCGGCGAACGTTCTGGCTGCAGTGCGAATTGGTGGTTGGCAATCTATCTGCGGTTTTGAATGTTCAATGAATTTAGCTGTTCAGTACAGCATTGTGCATATACCAGAGACGGTGACAAAAGTTAAGCATGTAGTGGAATATTTTCACAGAAGTCAGCCTGGTGCCAGAAAATTGAAAGAAATTCAAGAGCAGATGAACATTTTATTACGTCTCCGCTTCAAAATACATAGTGCTTTGGAAGCTAATGTTCAGGCAAATCGGAACATACAAGGTGTTTTCCAAAATAAACGAGACTTTTGACATAAGATTTTTTTGGTGGTGCCATCTTTGAATGAGATAGTGAAAGTTTGGTGACATTCGGTTCAGTGGAAGCGAAGTTATTGCGTCTAAAGTGACAGTATGTTTGTGTCATCAGTACAGAAATGAGTTTCGAACAAAGAGCTAATATCAAATTTTGTTTTAAAATCGGTTAAACGTTTACCGAAACGTTTGAATTGATGCAAAAAGTTTATGGCGATGATTGTCCATCTCGTGCCAGAGTTCGTGAGTGGTTTACACATTTCAGAGATGGTCGTGAGGGCATAAATGACAATGAACATACGGGCCGCCCAAAATCAGTGATCACCGAAAACTCCACCGACATCGTGCGTGAATTTATCAAAAATGAGCCGAAATTATCGTTGTAATTCATGGAATCGGAGTTGAATATCTCCAAAACATCGATTTATTGCATTTTAACCGATCATTTGGGCTTACGAAAAGTCTGTGCATGTTTTGTTCCAAAATAAACAAGACTATTGTCCTGAAAATCCACTTTTCTGACTGATTTTTTGACTAGAAACCGCATTTTAACCATCAATCAATCACCGTATTCGCCTGATATGGCCTTTTGTGACTTCTACCTACTCGGTGAACGATGGTGAACCCCCAAAATGTAGAGATGAAATTAGACAATTTGTTCTGGAATTAAAAAGCAAGTTCGACAGGGGAGTAGCACCATTTTCGAATGAAATAGGGGAGCCTCCGCAATGAAATTACTTGTTTTGGCAATTAATGCAGCTTGCTTCCTCGTTCAGTTTTTATAATTGAGGTGGACAATATAGTAGGGGCGCGCTGATAAAACTTTAAAGTGAATCAATTTAAAGAATAATTTAGTTGCATAAGGTAAGATTTTGAGTAAATTAAATTAATTGAACATATCATTGTCTAAATATTTCAGGGATTAGCACTATATTTCGCAACCCTATCGAGCATTGTGCACTTTAAAGCTCGGTGGTAAATTTTTCAGCAGCTTATGGCCTCATCCCCTGATGACGCCACTGTCGCAAGATAGATTCACTATTGCTGGGATGGCAACACCGATCATGGCAGAAGAGGACTTGTCACCGAGGAGTTGTAGAGTCAAGTTTAAGCTCATGGAGCTTATGTTGTAATAGCAAAGGATAATAAACTATTCTATTTATATTTTAACTAGTCGCGTATCATTGTCTGCTGAAGAGACAGAACTACACAAGTGTCGACGAGATCCAAATTCACGTATGAATCAAAGGAAAACACAATAACTTAGAAAGTGAATTGCAACTTTTACGTGCTCGTCTTGTCGAAAGGTATTGATATGGACGCGGATGCAGTTAAGACGTTAATTACAGCAATGGCTGAGCAGTAAAACAAATTTGCTCAACAAATGGCTAAGCAGCAAAGAAAGAAGGATACTACAATTTTGTTGTTGATCCAACAATTGACTTTATCGGCCGCCCCAGCGGTGACTCAGCATCAGCCATCGGCAGCCCCAGCGGGAATGTCGTTGCACAACAATCTGACGGATCGTATGGAGAAATTTTCGTACAGTACGGAAGACGACCTGACGTTTGAGTTGTGATACGCGCATTATAAGTCCATTTTTGTGACGGCAGCTGCCAAAATGACAAACTCAGCAAGAGTTGACTTACTTACAGAGAAATTGTCAACATCAGATTACCAGAGATTCGCAAACACTATTCTCCCACAGACGAAGGCAACGATCCCTTCAATGACGCTGTCAAGAAGCTGAAGCAGATTTTTGGTAGTCAGGAGTTACAATTTTTGTCTAAATACAAATGTCTGAAGACTGAGAAAGATGTGAATGAGAGTTTTTCAGAATATGCTGCGTGATTCAACGTAAGGTGTGAATAATTCAATATCGCAAAGTGAAGTCCTGACGACTTCAAGGTTCTTATGTCCGTACAAGGATTGAACAAAACATAATACTCATTGACCTAGGAGAAATCATTGACAAAATTAGAGTAGCAGGAATTGGCGGGAGAATGTGCCGGCATAGAATCAAATGGTAGTGTCAAGCTTAAACTTCTCGATTTTATCAACCTTGCCAACTGGCTGAGTGGCTGAAAAGCTGAAAAGTTCATGGTTTTGTGCGCGAAAAGCATATCTAAGTTCATCGGAAACTGAAGGAAAATGCGAACAAGCTACGACCAGAAAAATGCAGTACACCGACGCTGTAAAAGCAAGATTTCTGACTGTCCTTTCCGAAAGAAAGATTGCCCCGACTGCAGAAGAGTCGGACACAAAAAAGGTTACTGTTCCTGAGCAGCGGCATGACGTCATGACGTCATTACAACGAAGGGCCTCAAAATTAAATTACAACTTGCTTTCTGCAGCGAATTGGAGGCTATTAGGATCATCGACATTAGCCGTATGGGAGGAGCAAGCTATGAGCGCATTGGAGATCCAGTGAAGATACTGGGCAAGTTCAACACACGATTAAAATTGCACGGTAGAGATAGCAGCGGCATCTGCTACGTCTCGGCATTTAATTGAATGTGATTTGAAACAACTGGATGGAAGCGCTTGACTTATGGAACGTGCCTATTGATAAACTTTGCAGCACAATTGGGCAAGTGATGGCACCATCACCAAACGAGGAGGTGAAAGAGGAATTTTCGTCTCTTTCCAACAATTCATTGGGGCGATGCAATAGTATAAAGGCGTCACTCACGCTAAAGGGAGGTGCCAAACCAGTTTTTCGAAATATGCAGGGAGTCCCGTTTGCTGCTGCAGCGCCGATAGCTGACGAACTTAAGCGGTTGCAACTGTTCGGGGTGATTAACCCTGCCGATTTTTATAAGTATGCAGCGCCAATCGTTGCCGTTAAAAAGAAGGATGGTAAGGTAAGAATTTGCGCCAATTATTCGACGAGTTTGAATGACTCGCTTGAGCTGGACTAGCACCCACTGCCAACATCCGAAGACATCTTTTCGAAAATGTCCCAATATCGGGTGTTCAGTAAAATTGTCTTTTCGGATGCGTTTCTGCGGTTGGAACACGACGATGAAGCGTAGAAAATGATGACTATCAGCACACACTGTAGCCTCTTGTGGGTCAATCGCCTTCAACCCGGCAAGAACTACCAACCGTTCCAGGCATTTTCAAGCAACTAGTCGACACAATGATGACTGGAGGAAAAGGTGCATTCCCCTTCATTGACCACTTTATCGTGGGAAGGGCATATAAGGCTGACCATAGTGAAAATCTATTTAAAGTATTGAGACGTATCCAAAGCTACGGGTTTCACTTTAAGATCGGCAAGTGCTCATTTGGCCAAAAGGAATTAGAATTCCTGGGACTCGTAATCGACGAAAACAGTTTGAGACTGAATCCAGAAATGATCGAAGTTCTGAACAAAATGCCGGCACTGAAAGACGGTCAACAATCGCAAGCTTTCCTTAGAGCCAATTAACTTTTACGGTCAATTCATTCATCAGCTAAGGGAGCTTCGTGGACCGCTACACGAGTTGCTGCATAAAGATGTCAAGTTCGAGTGGAAACAATCACTCCAGGAGATGTTCGAGAAGCTCAAGAATATACTTTCCTCGGATGTTGTATCAACCCACTATGACCCAAAGAAGAAAATTATCGTGGCTGCAGATGCATCGAGTCACGGTATGGGTGCAGTTCTTATGCATGAGATGCCGAATAGGACGATGCATGCGGCGCGAACATTCACAAGTGCCGAGAAGAACTACCCTCAAGTTCATCGAGAAGCCTTGGCGTTGATATTTGCATTATTCAAGTTTTATCGTTATATCTACGGTCGCAGGCTCGATCTTCAGACCGATCATCAGCCATTTTTAGCGATTTTCGGTGCAAAGAAAGGTACACCAATCTGCACAGCCAGCCAGCCATCTACAAAGATAAGCACTAATAATGCTTGCTTAAAATTTCTAAATCAAGTACATTAATACGGAAAGTTTTGCATATGCAGACCTCATCTCGCGGCTCATAGCAAAACAAGATAAGTCTAACAAAGATGTTGTTATCGGTAGGATGGAGAACTGCTCTTTAGCTTGCTTTGCGATCGACACAGCACAAACGCTGCCCATAATATTTGAAGCTCTCAAGCAAGAAACCAGTAGATGCCAAACAATGAGGGAAGTTACAGATTATATCGAAAATGGGTGGCCACGAACTTCAAAGCAGATCGATAACGCGGATATTGCGGAATTTTTCGGCCGACAAGTATCACTCACTAGCATTCAAGGGTGCATCTTTTATCGACATCGCATCGTTATGCCAGCCTGTTATCGGGGACAATGTTGAAGGAGCTGCATCAAGGCCATCCACACGTCACTCGGATAAAACTGTTGGCACGAAGCAATGTTTACTGGCCATCTATTGACAACGATATCGACAGGCTGGTCAAAAGGTGTGGAAGCTGTGCAATAAATTCCAAAGCGCCGAACAAGTGTTCGCTTCAATCATGGCCCATACCGAACGGATCATGGTCTCGTATCAATATCGATTTTGCGGGACCCATAAATGGATTTTGGTATTTAATAATTATTGATGCGTTCAGCAACTGGCCAGAGCTATACAAAATACAATCCACAACGATATCAAAGACAATTGAACAATTGGAGGAAGCTTTTTCGCGGCAAGGACTTTGCGATACACTGGTTTCTGACAACGGTCCGCAGCTGGTTTCAGAGGAGTTTGACAGTTTCTGAAGAGAAAACGGTATCAATCTCATCAGAATCGCACCTTTTCATCCCCAACCAAACGGTCAAGCTGAAAAATTTATCGACTCGTTGAAAACTGGATTCAAGAAGCTGGAGGGACAAGAGAATGCTGATCAGATTTTGCGCAAGTTCTTGCTATGCAATCGTTACGCATCATCGGCAGCACTTGAAATGAAGTCACCTTTCCGTATTATGAAGACTAAGTTGAATTTATTGAAAGCAGAGCATGACCGTTTTTGCAAGCGTAAAAGAAACATGCAGCAGCAATTTAATCAGCGCCACGGAGCCAAATGGAGAGAATCCAATGTCGGCGAATACGTCTTTATCGAAACCTATACCACCAATAAATGGAAATGGTCACCAGCAACTATTGTGAAAAGATGCGGTGTAGTCAATTACTTGGCGCTTACGTAGGGTCTGTCGGGTGATCGCGAAGTTAACGTCCCTGCAAACCAAATTAGATAGCGGTTTAATTTCCTCGATAACAGAAGAAACATTCTACTTGATGGTCTTGATATCTCTGTGCCACAAACCCTTATAGAAGCGGTGACTGGGTTCCATACAAGTTCAGAGCCTGGAGAGCCAGCCAACAAACAACCAGTAGACGAAGCAGCGATACAGGAAGACGAAAATGCTGAAGATCCCCAACCACATCGAGCTTAACGAATAAATGCAGGTGTACTACCACAACGCTATAAGGATTATGACATGACGCGACTTGTAATTCCGACCGTATAATCTATCTTAACGGGGAGAGATGTTGGGATGCCAACAAAGATCATGGCAGAAGAGGACTTGTCACTTGTCATCGAGGGGTCGTAGAGTCAAGTCTAAGCTCACGGAGCTCATGTTGTAATAGCAAAGGATAATAAACTATTCGAAATATATTTTGCCTAGTCTTTTATCATTATCTGCTGACAAGACTACAACAACTATCGTGTAGTACATTTTCGTAGACGGCTGCTGTCAAAATTTCTGCAGAATCGGACTGATAGTTTTGTTTTGAGCGCGTGTGGAACGCGTTTCGATGCGGTCACACGTCGGTTTTTGATGAGCCATACCCAGGTGCCCCGAAAACGGCTACCACGGAGGATAACGAGACACAAATCCATGAGCTCGTATTAGCAGACCGCCGATCAAAGGTGCAAGAGATAGCTGATCTCAAAAACTGCGTGGGTCATATTCTGCATGAAGTTTTGGGTATATGAAAGCTATCGGTGGAATGGGTGCCGCGTTTGCTCAGTCCGGACAACAAACATAACCGTGAGGCCACTTAAGGTCAGTGTTCGATTCTTTTTTAGCGCAATCCAAAGGAGTTTCTGCGTCGTTTCGCGGCCAGCCACGAAACATGGCTCGTCTGATGCACACTAGAGACTAAGAAGCAGTCGAAATAGTGGATTTCACCCGGCAAACAAGCTCCGAAGAACGCAAACACTGTTCTATCGGCCGGAAAGATGATGGCCACCGTTTTCTGGGATTCACAAGGGATTCTGCATCAAGTACCTGGAGAAGGGCAAAACGGTCACAAAACTCTACTATGCCAAATTATTGGATTATGGAAAAAAAGGCCCCATTAGGCAAAGAAAAATGTCCTCTTCCACCATGACAACGCACCGGCTCACACCCAAATTGGTCGAATTGGACTACGAACTGCTACCCCAACCACCATATCCTCCAGATTTGGCCCCGTGCGACTTCTTTCTTCTTTCTTGAAAAAGTCATTCATCGGGTAGAAATTTGAGTCGAATGAGAAGTTTACCAACGCCACGTAGGCTGACTTTGCGGACCCCGAGGAAACGTATTTTTCAGACGGGTTAAAGAAGCATCTCTGTGTTGTGTATCGAGCTAAGACGAGATTATGTTGAGAAATAAATCGCCATTTTTCCACAATTTTCGTTTTTCTCATGTGGGCTAGGTACTTATCAGACCGCCATCGTATCACATTCAGCATGGAAGGTACTAAGCGTGTGTTACCTATAAAAAAAAATTTTAACCACCGCGCTAATTCGTTTTGTTGCTCCAGAACGTACTCAGTCGTTTTTGCATAAGTTTAGCTATTAAGTTGTCGCGGCGGCACGGTATAGTGCAGAGTAAGTGGTGTGTTGGGACTTGAAAAACATGGATGCGATTTTTATTGACGAGAATGGTCGAAGTAAGTAAATTTTTAAAGGGTTTTGTAAAATCATTTTGCAAAACCCTATTAAAATCGCGTCCTGTCTGTCCGTCCGTTTTTCGCAAACTACATAGGCTAGAAACATAAGATTTTGAAGGTAGGTGCAAAGTGACGCTCTCTTTAAAGTTTCACCACAAAAAGAAATTTACAAAGTGTTTAGGCGGCGTGTCTCCATATAGGAGAGTTGCCCAAAAAAAAAAAAATTTTCATCGCATATAGGCAATATGGGTATCAAATGAAAGGCCGTGACGAGAGTTTTTCAAAACAAGTCTTAAAATGACAAGTTTTGTCTTCAAGGGTGCAGGCGAAAGGGAAATGTAAGATAATAACCCTGTTAACAATAGAAGTATTCCCGAGAACAGTGGCGGACGTCTGCAGAAAAAAGAAAGATTATGGAAAGCCCCGCCATTCATCGATGAGAGCGATGAATTTCCTTCTCGTCCACCATCTATCGGAGTAAAAACACTTATGCAGTATCTGGATAAATATTATAATGAGTTGCACTTTCAGAACCTTACGAACTGCACAAATTTGTATTATCTACGTAAAACAGGGAACATTTTAAACACAAATAGCCAAGAAATTCGCAGGTTATTTGGCATGTTCCTAGTAATGGGCTGCATTCTATGTTTCTGCGTACTGGAATGAGACTTGAAGTTATCGCTAAACAGATGCCATGAGATTGATGTTTTCTTTGAAGAAATAATATGCATGTCGTCGAATCCGACGAGTGCATGTAAAGCTATTGAAAGAATCCCTGGCATTTACCCAATAGATGAACAAATGATCCCCTTTACTGGGACATGCAAATTTCGTGTCGTCGTTAAAAATAAACCAAGGCTGTCAGGGCTAAAAAACTATGTTATCAAAACTAGTGACGGCTTGATGCTAGATTTTGAAATTTACTTTAAAAAAAAACTGCTTTTATTGAAAAATCCCTCGGTGAAGGTCCAGCTGTTGTTCTTTGTCTAGCACGGAGTATTACTCCAAATAGTTGCTTGTATTTTGATCGTTACTTTATTACAGTAGGTCTATTGGACAGTCTTAAAGAAATGCATTTGTAGGGCACGGGAACAATTATGCTCAATCGAATTCCAGATTATAAAAAATTTAATTTGTAGGAAGACAAAGCAATGAAAGGTGGTGATATAATACAATTTTTTTCTAACGGCGTTCCTGTGGTTAAATGGAAGAATAGCAATTGATTGAGTATTGAGATCTCGCGTTAGCAAATGCTTGGAGGCAATACTAAATCGATTGTAAACCTAGTAAGGCAAGAGCTAAAGATTTACGGTGGTTAGGGATTGACTTAGTTGACGCTCTCATGAATAGTGTTAATGTTACATCTGGTGACACATCAGTGGAAGAGGCGTAGCCTTCGTTACTCTCTGAGAGGCCGCTAAAAAGGTACAAACTAGCAGTGGCACCGAGCTTCGAAAAACGATTTGACCAATTCGGGCACTTCCTTGTATTTGATAATCTTTCAAGAGGCAGAAAATGCAGATTTGAAAATTGTTCCTCTTCCACAAAAATATGCTGCCAAAAATGTGACGTTTATTTGTGCATTATGAGAAACTAGAATTGCTGCCAAGCTTACCACTGCAAGTGAACCTTGAGCTGTGTTGTGTTAGTTGATGTTTTCTTTCCTTACATTTATTTTCAATTTGCTATTTTTAATTATTGTTTAGTTTAGTTTTGGCTGAAATTTTACAAGATTTTATAATTAGGAGATTTAGACTGATTTATCTAAGAATTTCTAATGAAACTGAGTAATTTTCTTATCATTACAGATCTCATAGGGCTATGATTGATTAAATAAATGTCGAGATCAATAAATTGAATTGATTAGTATTTGAAATAAATATATGATTTTTTTACTTCCATATACACACGGAAACGACAACGTTTGATTTATTTCCATATTTTTCCTAGATAAACTGACCGGGTCACAAATAAAGGGTTTTCCAATAGGAGGTGTTATTTTGGATAGCCCGCTATTTCGGTAAATGTCACTTTTGAACCTGTCATTTTTGACATTTGACAAACCGAAACTACGCCATTAGTAAAAACCAAACGATACACGCTTCACAACGCATTGAAATTATTAAAATTCACTATAAAAATGGTGAAAATTTGCCAGAGACGGTTTGTAAAACTCGAACATTTTTAGGTCGTCGTGAAGCACTTTGTCGGACCGCAATACAGAAATTGGTGGAAAAATTCGAGCTGTTGGAACAACTTAGTGATGTGAAGAATAAAACCCGTGCACACCACTCAAGAACAACCGAGAATATTGCTGCTGTAGCTGAAAGTGTTGAAGAAAACCCAGGTTTGTCCATTTCTCGTCGTTTTTTGGAATCAGGCATTCTACAAACGTCATTGCACCGTATTTCGCATAAAGATTTGGGTCTTAAGGCTTATAAAGTTCAGTTAACACAAGAACTCAAGCCGGTCGATCATCAACAACGTCGTGTCTTTGCTGATTGGGTCCTTGAAATGCATGAAAATGATCCGGAACGTAACCATTGATCTTTTACGGGAAAAGTTTCCGGACCGTGTTATCTCTCGAAGAGGTGATCAGAATTGGACACCGAGATCTTGTGATTTAACACCTTGCGACTTTTTCCTTTGGGGCCACGTGGTGGAGAAGGTCTACGCCAACAGCCCAGCGTTGATTAAAGACCTCAAAGATGGAGTTCGTGAGGCTATCGAGGACATAGGGCAGCCACTTTGCGATTTGGTTATGAAAAATTTTATGAAAAAGGATATGGTCCTGTAAGCGTGGTCATGGTGGTCAATTGCCTGATGTTATTTTCCACTATTAACGGCATGTCTTCTTCTATATAATGAAATAAACACCCAATCGGTTATATTAAAAAATGGCATTTTTCTTTTCACATCAAAATAACACCTCTTATTGGAAAGCCCTGTATCTCAAAATTATATAAAATACGGTACAAAAGAAAAAAATAATGTTCATCCTGAAAGGGATTTACTATACAGAAGAAAGAAGTGCAGGGTTTTATCAAATCTTAGGGAAAAATTGATATCAAAGTTTGGAAGGCACATACTCTTTGGGATAATATTAATCTACAAAAGCTAGAAAAGGCCGTGGGCAAGATGAGGAACCGAAGACCCTTGGGACCAGATGAAACTTGTGTTGGAGATTCAGCGGCTTCTTTTATTGAGCATATATGGTTTGTGTTTGATTTTTGGTGCCTTTTTTATCGCTGTGAAGTGGTAAATTGGCGCTCATAGACAATGTAAAGGTATATTCTTTGTTCGCACATGCGTCATTTCTACACCGGATTTGCCCACATAGTTTTTTTTTAATGTACATCTTTGGTTCAGTTTACTGGCTTGCATCATCAACAAATAATGTTTTTCTTGAAGTCATTATTGTCGAAGCAAATGCTAGATTGTCATTCAACACTGCCAAATCATTTGAAATTTTTGTTAGAATTGATGTTTGTAGCGTTTAAATTCAAGAAGATTCTTCAACACATATTTAATAAAATCATGAGGTGAACCCGGGTGCAAATGAATGTGGGCTAGATTTTGCTACTGCAAAAAAAAATCTGAAACGTCTTGACACCGATAAATGTTGGCTCTAACTCTGTTCTAGCAGGAATATCAATCAGGCAAACGGTGCTTACGCTAGACATAAAGCTGACAATCAGATATCAAAAACGACAGACACAATTGGGTACTATGACAAAAAATTTCACGTATCGAACTAATGGTAAATATTGGCGGCTACCTTCTTCTTCGTAGCCCTACAACCCCTCTCGGGCCTTAGCTTCCTGCAAAAAGCGCCTCGAACTGTCTCGATCCAGTGACCGCGTCCTCCATTTTCAAAATTTGAGCAGCGATGAACTATCTTCGTCGACTTAGGGGGTCCTATTTAATGGAACTGAGACGTAAGCTGCTACCAAGCGAATAAAGATGGCAAACGTCTAAAGTTTAGTCTTCCCTCTCTGAGATAGTTACAAAATGATGCTTGAACTTAAATGGACAGAATTTACATAAGACTAATCAGAGAGGCAGAATCTGTGTGGTCTAGTGGTTAGAGCATGAATGCATAAGCCGAAAATCCCAGGTTCAAATCTCGTTGGGAGCAAGGTGATTTAGTTCAGGGGATTTTTCGGGCAGACTACGAGTGTTCACTCAGTGGTGATATGTACTGATTCAATCAGATCATATCATATCTGAGCAAGCACACGGGAGAATGGTACTGACCAAACCAACTTTCGAAAGAATCAATACGGTCATGAATATGAGATACTCTAACTATCTCTAAGCGAAGGCCCGAGAGAGGCTGTAGTGCTACAAAGAAGAAGTAGAATCAGAGAGGAAAATGCATCAATTGAATGAAAATTTACTTTCACTAAGCACTGATTCTACTCTAGTCCAACCTGAAGTCATTTATGTAGGCTCCGTTTTCAACAAGACTACCAAAATCTTGCCCTCCTTGCACTACATTTGCTCTAAAATTTACCTTTCCATTTCGATTGTCTCGTACTAAATTATCATTTACTAGGATAAACTTGTGCGCTTGGTAACAATCAAATTAATTAAAGCTCAACTAGTGCATCCTTCAGTGCTAGATATAGAGTTGTATAATCCTATACAGCTACACAAAAGCCATTCGTCTTTCCTATCCTACAACGTTCAACTGGTATCTATCTCGCTATGTCGTCATTATCATAATTACCGTGAATTGAGAACGACAAGAACTTTAGTGTGATCCATCAAGGGAGCAGCTATAAAGTTTATTCTGCTGATACTGCAATAGAATGAACTTTGTTGCACTGAGATGTCGCCTGTAGTTATGTTTCTATTGCAGGTAATTTAGGTGAAGATGTTTTGAAAAAAGATCCTGTCTTAAGCGGGATATTGCACGGCGAAGAATTTAGTTATGTGGGGTAGGGGATGCAAATTAATTGAATGCAGTTTAGATTTATATTGAATGATAAGTTGCGAACTTATCCTTGTACAGAGATTCAAAACATTTTCCCATTTTCTAATTAGCTGTGTGACCTGAAGTCAAAATACTAAAAGCTTAGAGAAGTAATTTATAGAAAAAATCGAACATTCATTTTCCACTACGATTTTACCGTATTTTCTTAAATTAAAGTTATCTTGTACTAAATTTAATTAAACCACCTTCAACTCATCTTGCTTTACGAAGGCTTTTATAGTCGTCCATTGTTACTAAGAAACAGCGTAAAACTCCTTCTGCTTTATTTCTCCGTAAATCCTGGGAGCTGGTATGCTTTTAATGGAGGGAAGGTAGTGACTTAATGAAGAAGGAAAGTTTAACAACTATTATTATAACCATGATCTTATTGCAAGAAGCAACAAAAGGACTGATTAACAAGTTCAATCAGCATGAAGTAATGATTGGGTTTGTTTTATGAGAGAATGGCAATGTTAAAAAGTTTAGCTAATGATTTCTTTCAGGATTTATATTGAGTTTGGAATGATATTGAAAAGTTTTTCTTTTGATGATGTTCTGATTTTAGTGGTTGATGTAAGTTCTACAAAATTAATGTTTATCTTACTTGCCAAGCATTGAATGAGTACAGATTGGAGTTGTATGGGTTTACTTCAGCGATTTACTATTGATGTCAAAATTAAGTTTCAAAAGCTATGAGCAAAAGGTTTTAACAAGAAACAAGAGGATGAATAAGTTCCTCAAAAAGCGTATACCATAAGATTTTGAGAGGCGCTGAGATGCAGGTGCTGGAGAGGTATGGAAGCAGCCAAACTCTTCTCGGGTTCAGGAGGAAACAAGTTGGATAGACAGACCTACGCTTACGTCAGAAGGGTTTTGTACCCAATTTCTAAGAAATGCAGTCACCAACAACGATTAACGTTAAGAAGTATGTCAAAGAGATGTGCACGTTTAAAAAAAAGTCCATTGTTTTTCTATTTTCAACAGTCGCCATTTTGTTGCAAACCAACAAAAATCACTCAAATCATGAATTCCCAAAAATATTAATGCTATTGACCTCATTTGAAAATTTCAAGAAGATCAAATCAAAACTGCAATGACTGATTCGATGGAAAGTCCATAAAATACCAAAATCATGTGTTATTGTTCTTGTAAATGCTGAACCCAATTTTAATTGTAAATTCAAAAAATTCTGCAAGTGAAATTTGGAAACGGCAACACCTTTATAACGCAGCTCATCCACGAACTGTATTGCCGAATGCAATCTACACTGAATGGATCAGGGGCTCGTCAACTGCCGTTGCTACAGGTTCCGTACGGTGGCTGTTCGGAAAGTGAGCAGTTCTGCTTGGGCGGATCGGGGAGTCCGTTACGGATCGCCACACAGCGGGTTCGCCGCGAGAACCGCGCCGGCAAGCGGAGATTTAGTTAAAAGTTCGATTCTTAAAAATCGTTTAGGAGTCGCCAGAATTCTCTTGGGAGTGCAGTACCGAGCAATAGGAATGTGTTCTACCAGGCCTGCTATTTAACATCCAGGAGCACTTTTGACCACCGAAACGCGCTCGTGCCCTTGAAGCAATTTTCTGATATGCATGGTTCGCTAACTGGTAATGGTAGTGGAGGAATAATATCCGCGGAAAAGTCACCAGTAAATGCATTTCTGTTCAATGAGGAAAATCTAATTGGATTGTTTTGTGCGTGCACTGCGTTGGGTTGAAAGTGGTTTTGGGAGTGAGAAGCTGTGGTCCCGCGGGTACGGTCACATGAACTCGATTCTGCCGGATATCATTTCTTGACAGCCTCTACATTGGGGCTCTTACTGTGCAGTTAAACTTGAGAATCACAAACGTGTTCCCTTCAGGAATATTTGATCGGAGTGCCCTTGCTGTTGTGACGGCTTGTGTTGTTAGTCATCGATAAAAATTAAGGACTGGTAAGGATATCCCCAGTCAGAGTTAAGAACGTCAGACGTGTACCTAATTAGCACAATTTGAAAGCAGTGCCCTAAAAATAAGCAAATGAGCAATTGTGAGTCCTATCCGCTGGGGCTAGATGTGATTTAAAATAATTGGCAAAAGTCGTAATTAATTTATCGATCAAATTCCTTTAGTTACAATTATAGTGTGAATTTACTTGGCTTACAGTTGCTGTATTCCGGCAGTGAAGAAAATTTATAAAAGATTATTCCCGGCGATCAAATATGCCTCTTTGGTTCCCCAATACAAAGGCTTAATATAATTCGATTATTGTCACTGGCATTTAATGTAGGCAATTGTGTCGGGTTTGCCTGTAAATAGCGTGATACAAATGTTGATTCGTTCTCTCCGACATTTATGATTGAACCAAACATATTTTGTCTTCATCCAGACAATGGGGCGGTCGCGTTATGTTGGTTGGCATCTTCTTGGCTGAATTCATAAAGACTCAAAGAGCTAAAGAAAAAGTAAAGATCAGCCCGGCTGTCGTCATGCTTTGCTAATTCAGTATGCAGTGGATTTGGGGTCAGATTGGTAAAAACTCGTTGATTTTGGGGGACCTACTTGGAAAGATATTTTACATGGTGTCAATGGTTGAATGGAAGATTATGACGGACAATAAGCAAGCAGAAAACGAAATCGAGCACAATCGTCCATCGTTGAGTCGTCGTTTATCATCAGGCTATGTTGCGCAGGGAATGGTTTTTTTAAAGAAAAATAGTAATATAAGAAAAGATAATAACGCTAACTAACAAAGTTTTCAGGCCATTCCAGCCCCGTCTACGAGCGCTCGTCGAGGAGGACCGGTGAGTAACGTTTTGGTTCCTTTTATTTTTCATATTATTAATTATTGTTCAAATTTCTATTTCCGACGAATAAGATTTTATCAACATTTTCAAATCAGTCATACTATACATAATATTTACACAGAATGTAGCATTTAACACTCTACAATTTCATACAATACACCGATTCCACCTGGATGCCCCACTCTTATTTGGGGGCCATAAGTATCGTCGGTAAGGACGAAGTCCTCCCAAGTCCCGTCTGTTTTCGCCAGGCCCAGTTTGCCATTTGCTTTAGCAATTCCAACCGTTAGTAGGATACCTCGGCATTGACTCCGGTCGATACGTGTTTGTATCGGAAAATTCGCGAATGCGACATTTTTTCGTAGTGGGTCCTTGTGCTGGGGAAAAGAACCCGCCCTACGACACCGCAATGCTAACCTGCCAGCGCATTCAGCGTCCTCAGACAAGGCCAATCTCCGCGAATCCCACCATCCTCTCTCGCCGAGGCAGCTGACCATCGCTGCAGTCCTTTACGGACATTTTATTTACCCATTTTACCACACCCCCTAGGAAATAGGTCTTTATGAGCACAGAGCCAACAAATACCTCAGCACTCAAAATTCGACCAACTTTGTTAAAAATAGTACAATTTATGCATTTTACTTACCGCTTACCAAATCAAAAGGGGGACCTAACTAAGTCTTCTTGATTGTAGATGTAAAGGCCTTCAAATTTTATGGCAAATGAGTCAAGTTAAAGCGGATTGAAATTTTTTTTTTTTTGCTTTATTACTGTAGCCCTTTTCGGGCTTTTGCTTAGAGATAGAGAGTATCTCTTTATTCGATCATACAAAAAAAAGGTATTAAAAATAGCAACAACGACGACGAATAAAATGACCATAAAGATGGATGAAAAGCGGAGATTTACGGAGAGACTTGTCTAGAATGAGATTTGTGCGGCGTTCGGGCACAGCACAAAAATTAAGCAAACGCTAGAGCGTGCGAAAAAGAAAGAGCGAAAAATTCTGTACAACGCGCTAGATGTTTGCATAGGCATAAAGAATATCGTGAATTCAAAGCAAAAGTCTTAAATCCCGAAATAATCACCAACCGTTCTGAAATCCACAAAGCGATCGCAGCAGAACAAAGGAGTTACTAGACAAATAAAGCGCCGTTGTGTGATTTCACCGCCGTCAAAAAGACAGTATAATCCAAAAAGCGGAAGATGTTCTAAAAAGAATACAATCTGCATGCGACTCGAGGTGTATAGAATAGTCTCCCTGAACAAGAGGAGCTCCTAGACTACATAGGACATTATCGGAGGAACTAGTTGAAGGCCGAAGGGGATCAGACGGCTGAAGAAGAGCAGATGGCTGAAGAAGAGCAGATGGCTAAAGAAGTGCTGATGGCAAGCCTAAAGGGCACGCGCAGATCAAACATCAATAAAAGAATGGCGTCGAGCCCAATCAAAGGTGATCGGGGTAAAAGGAGGAAGGAAGAGGCACTTGATGGGCGTGGAACACCAGATCAGGGGTTCTAGACATTGCTGTTAAAAGGAGCGAAGAAAGCTGCGAAGAAACTCCTTTAAAAAAATGCCAGAAAATAAAGTTGGCACGGTCGCTCAGCAAAGAAAATACCGAATGAGAAGCAGTAGAGAAAAACCCACGACAAAAAACCCCAGCAGCAGGCACTGCTCGTCAAATCCCAAGATGGCCGATCTTGCGAAGAAGTGCTGCAGGGTGTGAGGGAAAATGTAAGGTTCGAAGGCACCAACACTGCCATCCAAACAGTTGTAGTGATTTTCGTTTTTTTCGAAAATCCCTGTAAGACACGGGTGCCGATGGTCTGGCACAAGTATCAGCGAGCTATAAACAACACCGAGCTCAGCTAACCAGCTTCACTTAATGACCGCGTACGGATGCTTGACGACTAGCATTTGCGGGATCATACTTATCACGCGTCATCTACTCTACGAGACGTACCGATCAATTTTTATTATCTTTAGAAATGTTATATTACGTGTCAATTAAGCTACTCTACAGTACTTCAACATTTTTTTGCCTCGTTAAAGTAAGCGGACACAGAGCCTTGAGACATACGCAAACATTTTACCAAAGAGCAAACGTTACTTTTTCCGAAGAATAGCGTTGCATTACAAGGGGAATGTCAAACATAAAGATGTTAAAGTGGCTGAAGTGAACCACTCATCTCTACAAAAAGGATGGAAACTTGCCGGATTTAGTTTACTTTAAACTAGTAAAACAACAAACTAAGCAGTTTCGACGGGGTGACTACCTTATCTCTTCAGGAGCAGCAACTCCTGATCACCACGGAGCTGCTCGATTGATTATGTTTATTACACAGTACGATTAAAGCGGTCGGGCCACATACATTTATTTATTTATTGAGTGTCAGTGATCGAAATAAGTGACGTTGACAGCGTCACGGAACTGACCAAGTTAGAAGCGGCCATCAAAACGGAGTTCCCTAGCGTGGCCAGGATCAAAGCGAGGCTGACACCAAAAAACCATAGAGGACAATGCATGGGCATCATTGATTTAACCAAAGAGGACGCCAAACAATTTTTGAATAAGCACAAAGTAAGACTAGGGTCGGTTGTCTTTAGGATACGACAAAAAGTAGCGCCTCTTCACTGTTTCAAATGCCTTGGCTATGATCACATTGCAAAAGTATGCAAAGGACCCGATAGGAGTTCCCTATGTTGCAAATGCAGTGAAATGGGACATAAAAGAAAAGAGTGTACAAAGGAGGCACACAATATCCTTTGCGAGGATGCTGATCCAAGACCAGATCTTGGGCACATATTGCTATCAGGAAATTGCTAGGTTTTCTAGGAAGCTCTAGCCGAGGCAAAATCAGAACTTCGATGATCTGTATCCTGCAGGTAAATTTACATCGCAGTGCAACCGATCAAAATCTGCTTGAGCAGTTTGCGGGGATATGAAAGCTGACTCTTTGCTACAAGTAAGAAACACCACGATAAAAGTTCTGCATCATGGAAAGATGTCAAAATTGATCCTGCTATCATCTTGGTTTGAAGCTGTGCTGATTCCCTAGTGGAAGTCAATGAACGGGGGATGTTTTCGTGTCAGAAAATGGGGGGAGTTTTCAGAGTAAGGGCGATCACTATTGGCGAAGTACTAGTTGAATCGAAATCATCCTGGGGTTGCTGATCCACTAGATAAGGTTCTATGAGCAAATCAGAATAACAGCTGAGAAGGCTGCTTCAGGATTATCATCGCTGATTCGACATATGGCCGACGTAGGGGACCTAACTCATCAAGAAGACAGCTTTCGATGAAGTCTATAGAGTCGGTGCTACTGCACGGTGCAGAAATATGGGGCGACGCTCCCGGCAAGGAACCGTAGCCGAAACGCTTGGCACAGGGTATATAAAGGAGGAGCACTGAAGACTGCATACTCATATGTGGCAGTCTCTAATTCGGCGGTGCTAGTCATCGCAGTTGTAATACCTATCGCCCTCGTTGCTAGAGAGCACCGCGCTAATTGCCTGCGATGAAACGAGGACACGAGAGAGACAGTTGCCTGCAAGGTGAGACAACGCTCACTTAATGATTGGCAGTAATCCTGGGGGACAGCACGAAAGAAGTGTGGACTGCGCGCCTCATCCCGGATCTGAGACCATGGCTGAATCTAACGCAGGGTCAAACTGACCACCTTATGACCCAACTCTTGAGCAGGCATGGGTGTTTTAAGTCTTACTTGCACAATATTGGCAAGTCACGAACCCCCAACAGTAAGTTTTGCCCAGGAGAGGAATATGATGCCTGCCACACATTTTTTGCATGCAAATGATGAATCAGCTTCGGCGGGACCTCAAAAAGGAAATAGGAAGGTCTCCCCAGATAGTCTAATCGAGGAGATGCTGAGATCGGTTGATAAATGGAACTATGTGGCACATAAGTTCAGGTAGTGCTGAAAGATAAAAAAGGGCTCACAGCAGCCAGGGACGTCAGAGTTGAAGAATCACTTTAGCGATCACTTTTCCTCCCTCCTCCCCCACTAGGGGAGGGATCCCCTAACTTGAAAGCACGTCACAGCATAGCTAATCGCGGCTTAGCCCAAAGTAATATATCAAACAGTTTCAGGCTAGGTTCTCAGACTGATAAGCCAGTTGTTTAGTGGATAGTTCAGATGTATTGCGCGTCTGGAAGCCCCACACTTAGGGCTAAGTAGTCTTAATCGCTCGACCTCAAAAAAATCTTTTAATATTTTTTATTTATACTGCCCGGCAAAAATTTGGAGTCACTTGAAAAAATCGTTTTTATATGCAAGTACATAGCGATAAGCATCTTTAGAAAATTGTATGCAATAATTATGTATAGAACAATGTTTTACGTATAACTTTTAAGTTTTTTATTTTTCTTCCGATTTATTGATTGTACTAAAATATGTGAATTTTTTAAATATTCAAAAATTTTTGATATGAAAAATTGTTGCTTTAAACTACTTAAGCTATCTCGGCACTTTAAAATATGCACCAATTACTTTAAAATATGTACCAATGACTTTCAAATGTGCACCAATGACTTTCAAATGTACACCAATCACTATTAGAGGGATAAGCAACCAAATAAAGCGACAAGACAATTTGGCACTTGAAATACACTTGCACGATGCCCAAGATATTTCTGAATGTTTCCGCTTCAAAATTGCGTCCAAAGCCTTGAAAATGGCAAGAAAAAAGCAAATATCGACAAAAAATGTGCTCAAGTAGTAATTTTGAAACAAACCGACCACTTGCAGTGAAAAAAGCACAGAGTTTCACAGAAAGAAGTCCTTACATCATTGAAAAGATTCGCTAGAATCAAATCGTTGTCCGACAGGAAACGCCTACCAAGAAAGACAACAAAACTTGATGATAGGCTATTCACAGTAAGCGATCCAGACCCAAAACTGTGCCAAATACGAGTAAACGACCCATTCAATCAAACGTTATCAAGGCCATTCGTTACTATGGTCGGGTCGCTGCTAAAAACTACTGTTCTGATTGGTAAACATTCGTCAACGACTCAAACGGGCAAAAGAATTCAAAATAACGGAATCGACGTAATGACCATGCCGCCGGGATGGAGGTTGGGCGACGAGCTAACTCCCCGTCCCTGGAAAAACTTAAAATTTTTCGAAACCTGCAGATGGGCCTCGGAATGGATTGGACTCATGACAATGACCTCGCAATCGGAAAAAGACTGAGGAATTGGATTCTGAAATGTCTGATCACTCAATCACCCTGGCGCTGTTAAGGACCTTTTACATCAGGCCAGTCAACATAAACTAAAAACACTGGCAATACAGGTAACGAACTGGACTGGAAACGACATTCAAGACATAAGATCGCACGCAATATTCAAAAGTGGGAAGCCTACTGGAAAGCGAGAATTCGGAGTGGCCTTTATTGTGGATAAGGTTTTCAAATCGCACGTTATTGATTTTAAGGCAGTTAATGAACGGTTTTGTGGGATCCGTATGAAGGCGATATTCTTCAAAATTTGGCTGATCAATGTTCACGACCTGACTGAAGAAAAAGACGAAGAAACGAAGGAAACCTTCAACAATCACCTGTAAAGACTAGTCAACTCATTGCCTACAAACGACACAAAAATAATTCTGGGTGATTTAAATCCTTAGATTGGCAATGAGGTAGCGGGGACGACGAGAGAATATAGCTTCCACGATGAAACAAATGACAACGGCTTGCGCCTGATTGATTTTGCATGTAGCAGAAATCTAGTCATATGTTCGACTTGCTTCCTCCATCGACGCATTCAAAAAAGGTCCAGGATATGACCGGGTGGCAACACACAAAACCAGATCCACCATGTTCTGATCGAACAATAATGGACCTCGAGCATACTTGACATCCGTACACACCGAGGAGCCTACTGTAGCTCAGATCATTACTTGATCAAAATAACCTTTCGATGTCTCATGTCAAAGCCGTATTCAGTGAAAACCAGCCTACTACAAAAATTTGTCATCAAAATGCTCGACAGCCAGCTTCAACCCATCTTATCAGACGCATCCATAAGGACAAGCAACGAGCTATGGATGGAAGTTAAAGTGGCTATTAAGACCGTCCTAGAATAGACGATCGGACATCAAGTCAGGCGCAAAAGAATTGAATGATTCGATGATGAGTGCCAGAATACGTTAGCTAAAAAGAATCAGGCATACAAAGATTACAGAGGTAGGAAAACCAGGACGAAGGGAGAAGACTATGAAAATCTCAGAAGAGTAGCGAATAATATAATTACAATTAAGAAAAGAAAATACTTTGATGACCAATTGAGAAGTACAGATGTAAGTTTAGCGGGCAACGACACAAAGCAAGCATACAACGTAGCGAAAAGCCTGAAACGTGGTTATCAGCCCAAAACCACGCTCTGTCGTGATGACATCGGCAATATCAGCGCTGGTGAAATTAAGATTAAGGAAAGATTGGCATCATATTTCAAGAGCCTCCTTAATCCTCCGCACAGCTCCAGATATTCCCGGAGAGCTTCCACTGGCCCCACGAACCCTGGATGAATTTTGTTCCATCATCAAAGCCCGAAAGAATAATAAAGCGCCGGGCATCGATGGGACTCCAATCGTGCTCATCAAATATTGTGGCAGCAGTGTTCATAAAGCTATTTACAAAGTCATCTAGCACATTTGGAAAGAAGAACATATGGCGGACGAGTGGAGTCAATTATTTATATTTCCTAAAGATTCATATCACTACTTTGTACGGCTACAAAATATTTTCAAAGATCTTCGAAAATAAAATCGGATCATATGCCAACAGTATTATTGGGGAGTATCAAGGTGGTTTTAGAGCAGGTAGATCAACAATAGACTAATTGTTTACAGTCAAGCAGGTACATAAAAAATTCTGGGGGTTCAGCGTAGACGTAAACTAAATTTTCACTGACTTTAAGTAAGCATACGACAGTATTGATTGTAACGAACTGTTAAAAATAATGCTCTGCTTTGGTATCCCAGCCAAATCAGTCCGTCTTACCAAAATGACAACGACGTCGACAACCTCCCAAGTCCCCATGAATAATCAACTCACCGATGCCTTTGACACAAATATCGGATTAGAACAGAGTGATGGGCTGGGCCAATTTCTATTCAATTTGACTTTAGAGTACGTCATAAGGAAGCTATCAGTCGATACAGGAGGTAAATTACTTTACAAGTCGAGCCATGTAGTAGCTTATGCGGACGACATCAACATTTTGTCACGATCATTAACAACTGCCAAAGAACTCTTCTTGAAACTCGACAGCGAATCAAATCTAGTACGGCTAAAAATCAATAAAAATAAAACAAAGTTCACAACGTAGTCAAGCATACAAAATATCACACTTGGCGAATACAGTATCGAAAATGTCAGCGAATTTTAGTATTTATGCGCGGAAATAACGCAAACCAGTAATGAAATAGGCGAAATACGCCGAAGAATACAGCTCGCAAATAAAATATATTATGCAATTTTGACGATCTTAAAAACCATTTGCATACACAGGAAAACAAAGCTTCAAGTATACAAATCTGTGATAAGACCTGTGTTATGCTATGGGTGAAAAACATATACCCTAACCCAAGCATCCGTAAATATTTTGAACGCCTTTGTGCGCAATGAGCTGGACATATGAATTGTATGGACGAACAACGGAAACCCAAAAAGGTATTCGTTGGGAAGACTAAAAGCCGGAGACCAGTGACGAAACCGAGGAAACGCTAGTTTGACTCGGTCAACGAAGACAGTTCATCGCTTTTCGAATTTCGGAATCGGAGGACGCGGTCAATGGACCGGCACTGTTGTGCTATTCGCAGGAAGCAAAGACCCGAGAGAGGCTGTAGTGCTACGAAGAAGAAGAAGAAGATTTAAGATCAAAAGAAGCTACATGCACTCTTGAATCCATGGAATAGTCACCACGATCGTCGAATGCAAGTCCCATCAAGCGGTTGTGGGAGGAGCTGGACAGAGAGGTGCGAAAACTACGTCTAATCAGCGAATCTCACTTGTGGGAATGTCTTCAGGAGGCTTGGAAAGAATTCTGACTAGAGAGACTCCAGAAATTGGTGGAAAGAATGCCCAGAATTTGTGGGGCCATCATCAAATCGAAAGGCCAGCATATTGATGAAGAGCATCTGGAATAATTTTTTAAGTTTTTTTTCCTACAAAATAAAAATTAAAAAAATATTACCAGTAAAAGCTTGCAATTAATTTCTTCTTCCTCTTTTTAGCACTACAGCGCCTCTCGGGACTTTGGTTCGTGTAAATAGCGTCTCCAACTGTCTCGGTCCACTGACGGCGTCCTCGAATTTTAAAATCCGAGCACAAATGAACTGTCTTCGTCGACCAAGTCAGACCAGCGTTAATTTATAAAATGTAATTCCAAGCAAAATGTTATATAAAAACATTCTGAGAACGATCAATTAACCGATAAATATTTTTAAAAAACCGTTCTCCAAAGTGATTTTTTATGTACGCAATGGATAGATAGCTCAAATCATTGATTGGGGCAAACCACCTGGGTACATTTTTTTCATACCAAGATGAAAATCATAGGAAGAGTCATACATATATGTATGGCCTTAGGCAAACCAGCTCACCCTTAGGCAAATCCCATTCGAAACCACGAATGTTTTGCAAAGTATCTTTGCAAAACCTTATTAGTTTCGTGCCTTGTTTGTCCGTATGTGTTAACAGCAAGTTTCTTCAGAAACCATAACAGCTACGACAATGAAATTTTCTGCGCAAGGCACTTTTTCAAAATTTAGTTCTAAAATATTTTATAACTTATTCCAAAGGGAGTCTCCATTTCCAAACTATAGGAACAAACTATAGTTTGTTCTTTAGTAACTGACTTAATTACATCACAAAAAAGTTGAATTCCTATCAAACCTACTTCATTCGGCCCTTTACGAATTCGAATATAACCTAAAACCTTACGTGTGAAAAAGTCGTGTCTCCCCCATGCTATTGGACAATTTTCATCCAAAA
The DNA here is from genome assembly GCA_963969285.1 of Odontomyia ornata. NCBI lineage: Eukaryota > Metazoa > Arthropoda > Insecta > Diptera > Stratiomyidae > Odontomyia > Odontomyia ornata. The sequence goes on from OZ017740.1 coordinate 37,251,158, forward strand.
ATTTGAGAAAAAATGGGGACTTAACTTAGATTTTTTAATAGTAGGTGTAACGATCCTAAAAATTTCACAACAATCGAGCTATACACAACTAAGCTATATTGAACTTTTTGTGCCAGTTCAGTTCTTTTCGTGCTTTTGGGAATCTCATTATCTTGATTGAATGCATCGGCAATCGAGAAGGTGATATGGTCAGTACCATGATTTGGCCGTATATCCGTCTACCCAGCTGATTTTAAACCGGTACATATGCTTAATAACTGAACGGACTTATACTTGTAGATCGGCTGAAGACTCATGTGAAACAAGTCTCGTTGTTAAAAATGGGGTTCGAACCAGAGCCCTTCGGCTTACGCAGCGAGCGCTCTCCCATTACAACATGCGCACCACAAATTGAACATTTAACAAGTGCAACAATAATAACACATTGTGCTGTGATGCTATGAGTTTGTAAAGGAGCTTCGCACTACAGATGAGCATTTTAGAAATGATTTCTAACATTGATACTCAAACAACTAGGTTAACACGTTGAAACAAAATGGCAGCGCTTTTAAATACATTATAACCATATTATAGTTTTCCGAGCATAATTGATTGAATTTGTATATGGGTCAAGTTTTGATATTCAGAAAGTGTTTTTTGTTTTTTGAGTCACTAATTGGCTTACAAACCCCTTCCAGTAGGAGCAATCTCCTGCTGCTTCGATTTTTTTTAGATATACCGGGTGGACCATATGGTAGTAAATCACATGTTATTTTGACACTGACAGTTGTTTCCCGCTCAAAATTATGTTAGTGAGTCAATATTAACCGTCTGCAGAATAAACTAAATCGATTTATGCTTGAACAACGTTGGGAAATATTGAAATCTTATTTCCAAAGAGAGTGCCGTGTCGCTCAAACAGTGCGTTTTTTAAAAGAAGTCTTGGCCGAAATGAGGCACCCACTGCGCCTACTGCACGCAAATTTGTGAAGAAATTTCGTGAGTTAGGCATGCTAGTGGATAATACTCACGGTCTCCGTACTCGTACAGTCTGCACCCCGGAGAGAACATTAACTCGCCATCGATCGCAGCAACTCAACATTAGTCGCACAAACCTGAGAAGAATTTTGCACAAAGTCCTCGGATTATTTGCTTGCAAGATCCAAATGATAGGAATTGAAGCCGAATGAAGATCCGCTTCGCAGTTTGGTCATTAGTGCAGCTCGAACTGGATGCCGATTTTTCGCCAAAAATCATCTTTTCTGATGAGGCACCAGATTTGAACTTGACTGACGTTTGATTTCAACAGGATGGCGCATCATGCAATACAGCTCATCAAACAATCGATCTTTTGCACACAAAATTCGGAAATCGTGTAATCAGCTGCCTTCGCGATGTCAATTGGCCGCCTCAAAGCTGCGATTTGACACTGTTGGACTTATTTTTATGGGGCACTTGAATGATCGATGTTATGTGGAAAATCCACAAACGATTCAAGCACTGAAATTGAATATTCAACAAACCATTGCTTAGATAGGGCCCGAAACCATCAATAATGTGTTGGGAAATTGGGCTGAGAGGATGGCCTACTATCACTTCAGCCGTGACAGCCATACGAACGAAATTGTATTTCACAACTAATGGGAAGGTTTGTTCTTTCGAATAAAACTAAAATATAAGAAAAAAATTTGATTATTCTTCTATTTATTGCATTTTGAAAAAGAAACGTGTATTCGACCCACTCCATAAACTAAGCCGCGGAGAGAAAGCAATTCATCTATAACCAGAAGTACTTTCAGTAAGCCGGGATAGGTTTGATGGTTTAATAAAAAGAAACCCTTGTGTTGATCAGCCCACAGGCACAATCGACAGTTAGTTATTTGTTACAGATAACGAAGAGAAGGCTAAAGAGGCGCTTGGGGCGAAATCTAAAGGTGACACGCAGATAGCTCCACCATTAAAAGTCAATAAAAGAATGGCGTCTAGCCCAATCAGAGGAGATCGGGATGAAAGAAGGAAGGAAGAGGCACTTGAAGGGCGTGGAGCACTAGATCAGGAAATCCAGACAGTGCTTACAAAAGGAGCGAAGAAAGCCGCAACAAAACTCTTTCAAAAAAAGCCAGAAAGTAAAGTTCGTACGGACGCCCAATTACAAAAAGGACCTGATGCAAAGCAGGAAAGGCAGAAGTTCCGACGAAGACCCCGGCAGCAGGCACTGCTTGTAAAGCCCCAAGATAGCCGATCCTACGCGGAGGTACTGCGGGACATCAGGGGAAACGTAAGGCCCGAAGACACCAATACTACCATTAAAGTAGTACGACCAACGTGGTCGGGCCACATACTGGTCGAATTCGGAGCAGAGGCCGGCAATAAGATGCATTCTGTGAACGCAGTAAAGAAAGTCCTCGACAAAAGCGCAACTATAGCCCCGCTCGAGCCGATGGCAACGATCGAAATACGAGACATAGACTGCGTGACGGATCTGGCCGAGGTAGAAGAGGCCATCAAAAAGGAGTTCCCTAGCGTAGGAAGAATCAAAGCGAGACTGACACCAGAAAACAACAGGCGACAACGCATGGCCATTGTTGACTTGACTGAAAAGGACGCCGAACAATTCCTAAACAAGGGCAAAGTACGAATTGGGTGGGTTGTCTGTAGGATACGGCGAAGAACAACGCCTCTTCAGTGTTTCAAATGCCTTGGTTATGGCCACACCACACAAGTATGCCAAGGACCCGATAGGAGTTCCCTGTGTTACAAATGGGGTGAAATGGGACATAAAAGAAAAGAGTGTACGAAGGAGGCACACTGTATTCTTTGCAAGGATGCTGATCCAAAACTTGATTTTAGACACGTCTTGGGATCAGGAAAATGCCGGGTGTTTCAGGAAGCCCTAGCCAAAGCAAAATCAGAGATCTGATGACCCGCATCCTACAGCTAAGCCTACACCGCAGTTCAACCGCCCAAAATCTGCTTGAGCAGTTTGCGAGGGACATGAAAGCCGACTTGTTGCTGCTGAGTGAGCAACACCATAATAAAAGTCCTGCATTATGGTACTCTGATGAAACTGGTACTGCCGCTATCTGGGTTCGGAACAGTGACTTTCAGGCGGAGAGTTGTGGACGGGTGGATGGTTTTGTGTGGGTTCGGTGCTCAGGGATCACCTTCTTTAGTGTGTACCTAACGCCTAACGAGTCGATATCATCTTTCCAAGCCAAGCTTAATGCTCTGGAGGGCGCTATCTCGAACGCAGAGGGCAAAGTGCTCGCTGGGGCGACTTCAACGCTAAAGCAATCGAATGGTGCTTGCCTCAGACGGATCCGCGGAGAAAACGAATCCTGAACATGGCGACCAGGGCGGCCCTCGTTGTACTAAACTCCGGAAACACGCCAACTTTCCGCCGTATTGGCTGTGAGGGAACCATACCGGACGTGACAATCGCCTCGGAGTCCTTAGTACGGAGGATACAAAACTGGAAAGTATTAGAGGACTACTCAGCCAGTGATCATCAGTGCATTCTGCTTGAGATAAGTGATGCTGTCTCCCGACGTCCGTGCTCTCGGCCTTCTACAACTGGATGTAACATCGGAAGGATGGACGTCGAGAGGTTCGTCAAGGTTCTCGCAGCAGGTGAGCCGCTGCAGGGAACTTCGGAGGGGACGGAAGAACTGCCAGCTCAAGACGTGGTGAACTCTACTATGAGCATAATCACGACTGCTTGCTGCGCTTCTATGCCCCGTCGAAGGCCCCGGCACGGCAAGCCCGCAGTGTACTGGTGATCTACTGTAATCGCTGAAAAACGGAGGGAGTGTCACAAGCTCCGGCGTGAGGCTCAACGGGCGCGGAACCGTGACGAGGCATGCAACCAGGTGGCAGCATATAAGTCGGCCAGGAAATTCCTTCGCAAACTGATCAACAGTAGCAAGGCTCGCTGCCGGCAAGACCTAGTGGACAATGTGAACAAGGATCCGTGGGGCCTTGGCAACAAGCTGGTTATGGGGAAACTTGGTGCCCTACGGAAGCCTTGTATACATGACGCGGAAAAGATGGACGCGATAGTGCGGGGACTCTTCCCCGCCCATCCCGTCCGCGTTGACGCTATCCATGGTGAAACAGCAGTAGAGTGCCCACTCTCACACAGCTGGAACTGGAGAAGGCAGTCCTCTCCTGGAAAGCGAGGAAGGCTCCAGGTCCAGATGGTGTTCCAGCTGAGGTGTTGCGGCTCGTCTATCACCATTGTCCTGACTTGCTGCTCAGCACATTCAACGCTTGCCTACGGGACGGGGTTTTCCCGGTACGATGGAAGATGGCGAGGCTCGTGCTGATCAGCAAGGGGAAGGGAAATCCCGAATCGCCGTCTGCATACCACCCGTTATGCATGCTAGACACGGCTGGGAAAGTGCTAGAGAAACTCATCAAGGGAAGACTCACTGACGCGATTCGTGCTGCTGGGGACCTATCTCTTCGGCAGTACGGCTTCAGAGCAGGACATTCTACCGTTGATGCGATTGCAGAGGTGGCGAACGCGGTCCAAAAGGCAGAGGCATATAGTTGCGCCAAGCGACGTATCGTCCTGTTGGTGACACTCGACGTCAGGAATGCCTTCAACTCCGCTAGATGGGTGGATATTCTGGGCACGCTGGAAAACTCTTTTCAAGTTCCAGAATATCTAATGCGGCTTTTGAGGAACTGCCTAAAGGACCGAAGCCTGCTCTACAACACGACACGGGGCCAACGAAGGATGGAAATTACATCGGGTATTGTCCTGGGATCTATCCTTGGTCCGGACCTGTGGACCGTGTCTTACGACGGGCTACTGAGACTTGCGATGCCAGATGAGTCGCGCTTGGTCGGCTATGCGGATGATGTTTCGGCTCTGGTCGCCGGACGCACCGTTGAACAAGCGCCACTTAGGCTAGGTATGCTAATGCGCCGAGTGAGGGACTGGATGACTGCTCGCGGGCTCAGTTTAGCACTGGAGAAAACCGAAGTGGTCATCTTGACAAAAAAGAGAATTCCTAGAGAAAGGATGATCAGTATTGGAGACACAAATCGAATCGAAGCCAGCGGCGAATTACCTGGGGCTACTGATCGACTCGAAGATGAGTTTCTCTGAGCGAATCAGGGCAACGGCTGAGAAGGCTGCTTCGGGAATATCGGCCCTGAGTCGACTTATGGCCAACGTAGGGGGACCCAGCCCATCAAGAAGGCGCCTCTTGATGAGTGTTGTAGGGTCAGTGCTACTGTACGGAGCAGAGGTATGGGGCGACGCTCTCAGCAAGGAGGTATACCGAAAACGTTTGGCACAGGTACAGAGAAGGGGAGCACTGAGAATTGCATCTTCGTTTCCAACAGTTTCCGACTCGGCGGTGAGAGTGATTGCAGGCGTAATACCTGTCGCCCTCCTTGCTAGAGAGCGCCGCGCTATTTACCTGCGTCGAAACGAGGATGCGAGGGAGATAGTTGTCCGCGAGGAGAGACAACGCTCGCTCAACGATTGGCAGCAGTCTTGGGTGAATTGAACGAAGGAAGGTGGACTGCGCGCCTCATCCCGGATGTGAGACCGTGGCTAAATCGAAGGCATGATGAGACTGATTTTTATCTTACCCAGCTTTTGAGCGGGCACGGGTGTTTTCAGTCTTACCTGCACAAGATCGGTAGGTCACGGCCTCCCGATTGTCGGTTTTGCCCAGGAGAGGAGGACGATGCCTGTCACATATTTTTTACGTGTACCGAATGGGTCAGGCTCCGAAGGGAACTCTACAGAGCGACGGGAGAGCTCACCCCAGATAATATAGTTGCGGTGATGCTCGAATCGGTTGACAAAAGGAACCAGGTGGCACATTATGCTCGGGCAGTCCTAAAATATAAAAGGGACTCACAGCAGCCGGGGGAGCCGTGCTTGGGGGATCGCTCTTCTGGCATTTCCTCTTCCCCTCTCCCCTCCCGCTAGGAAAGGGACTCCCCAGCTTGAAGGCGCTCCACGGCGTAACAAAACGAGACCCGGCCCGAAGTAATGTGTCAAACGGTTCCAGGCTGGATTCTCAAGTTGACAGGGGAGGTGTTTAGTGGGTAGTCCAGTCGCGCATGGGAGTCCCACACTCTGTACATAAATAGCATTCACCTCCCTACCACAAAAAAAAAATGTTGAAATCTTAAAAATGACTTATTTTTTCACCATTTCCTCACGGTTACTATAATGTAATTTAGCCCCTGAGATATGATTTTTGAGTGGTATGTAAATGGTTGATTTTTCATGGCAATAATTCCAAATCAATTTCATTAATATTAATTAAATCAAACCTTTTGTGCAAATCAGCATACTTTAACTTTATAAAATGAGAAGTAATGAAATTAATCCAACGAAATTCACAAAAAATTTAAATACCGAATTTAATTGAGCACGTTCCTAATGTAAAAGTGAAAGAAAGAAAAGAAAATGAATCGTTTGTTCTTCAAAATTAATTATTCCTTTTGTAATTTTGTCGGCCTAAATTTTGACTTCTTTCAGCATAATGTCCTACATTGCTTCCTAAGTCACTTACTTGCCCTTATCATTACTTTCATTCTCTACATCCCATCCATCCATCATTCACTCTCTCTTCACTCCATTGCGAAACATTAAACAAATGAACGAGTCATTCGACACAACATCTTGAGTCAGCATGCCACCATCTTCGAAGGAACTAATTGAAAAATTAAAATTCAACTTCTGTAGGTGAAGTTTTTCATTTGATCTTCTTTAATTTTGTTTAGTAAATGAAGCGAACATTCCGATTTACTTATAGCGAGAAAGGAAGAATTTGCGCTGCTACTTATAGTATACTTGTTCAACTTCATCCACTTTTCTTTCAATTATTTTTTCTCGTCTATCGTGTCGTGTCCTTTTCCTATTGTCATGCTGAGTGAGATTTTGGTTTTCTTTTCAAGATATATGTATGCATGCATAGTAACTCCTCAAAGTTACACCATACCTTAGGGGAAAAAACCAAAACAAGTCTAGTCAGAAAAATAGGAAAAACCATAACGGAGTCTAGCTGGCAAAACCTTAAATATGGGGGAGTTGGTAGTATTGTGCGAAAATTTCGGTTTAAGGATTTTTCTCTGCTTTGTTTTTCTTATAGGAATATAATTGGATTACAACTTGTTATAAGGATGTACGCTTGTATGCTCCCCGAACTTCAAGTCATTGGTGGTGTAAATGCAAGAAAGCAGGAGCATGGGAAAATGTACACTTTTCCTGGGGCATGTTTAATAGCACACAATCGTAAAAGCCATTTTTGTCCTGGTAGCAGCAAATAATCAACTAGAGCTAATGGCACTGGAGGATTTCATCGGAGCTTAGTAAGTGCTTGCAAGGAAATACAAAACTTAATTAATGAAACTTTATTAGTACTTTGAAAAATTAGAAACTGTTTATCGAATTGCCTGTCCGGGGGGTGGCTTCCTAAGTTAGTACTTAGTAGAATTTATGTTTGCAAAGTTTTTAAGACTTTGATTGTTTTGTTGTACAAATTGAACTTTTCTCTTACCAAAGCTTTTTGTTTCAATTAATAAATACTGCATCAATTTACCTGGAAGAAAAGAAAATTAAAGATTATTATTTGCTTTTTACATTTTTTTTTCAGCATATTTAAATTTCATTTATCACCTCATAAAATTCAAAGGAAAATAATTGAGCAAATTTTTCGGAAATTTATGTAAATTCCATATCAAGTTACTCTCATTACTGAATCTTACATCACTTTCATTTGTTCAATTAAGTTTTATTACAGTTGAAGCAACTCTTCTTGAATTCATGAATAAGTTTCATCCAAAGTAGTAGTAAATTAATGTACATATTCATACGAGTCTGCAGCCTCCGAACGTATGCGTAGCAATTTCCATCGAATATGTGAACAGATATTCGAGATTCAAGTTTCATGATTAAGTCCAATTGTATTCGTAGCTTATCACAGCTTCAGGCCTCCATTCATTTTAATTCATTCATTGATTCACTTCAATGAAAAGCTTCTTATTTCAACTCAGACTATTCATACGCAGTTGAAATCAATTTAAAACCGATAGGATCAATCAGGTACAGGCCCTTTTCATTTGACCTCATTTGATTGGGAGAGCGTGAAAGAATGTGGCATTTTGGGAAAGTGATGCAATGAGGCTGGAATGATGTAGTTAGTAGATTTTTAAGCATTTATTTTGGCTCTTTCAAGTGTTGATGACAAATGTTTACTGGAGCGATACCAGATTTTTTGACAGACCCCATGCTAAAATTTTAGGTTTACTACAGCTACTAGGAATCGAGGAAAATAGAACGATGTAAATCATACGCAGCTTTTGACGAAATTATACATGATTTGAGACAATTTACATGATATCTTTTTGGCCAAATGTACTACAGAGTTTTCCAATACGAGGTATTATTTTGATATTAAAAGAAAAATGCCATTTTTTAATATTGATGATCGGATGTTTATTTCATTATAAAGTGGAAGGTATGCCGTTAATAGTGGAAAATAACATCAGGCATACGACCACTACAACCACGCTTACAGGACCATATATTTTTCATGTAATTTTACATAACCAAATCGCAAAGTGGCTGCACAATGTCCTCGAAAGCCTCACAAATTCCATCTTTGAGGTCTTAAGTTGATGCTGGGCTGTTGGCGTAGACCTTTTCTTTCACGTGGCCCCAAAGGAAGAAGTCGCAAGGTGTTAAATCACAAGATCTCGGTGGCCAATTGTGATCACCTCTTCGAGAGATAACACGGTCCGGAAACTTTTCTCATATAAGATCAATGGTTTCGTTGCTTTTGTGGCACGTAGCGCCGTCTTTTTGAAAATAAACGTTGCCCAGATCAACACCATCCGATTCCGGCCATAAAAAATCATTAATCATCTCTCGATAGCGCAATCCATTCACCGTAACTGTTGCTCCAGCCTCATTTTCGAAAAAGTAAGGTCCAATGACTCCGCCGGACCATAAACCGCACCAAACAGCCACACGTTGAGGATAGAGAGGCGTTTCAACAATAACCCTTGGGCACCACCCCCAGATGCGACAATTTTGCTTGTTGACGATGCCACCGAGGAGGAAATGGGCCTCATCACTCAAGATGATTTTTCTATAGAATCCCGGATCATTTCTATGCATTTTAAGGACCCAATTAGCAAAGACACGACGTTGTTGATGATCGACCGGCTTGAGTTCTTATGTTATCTGAACTTTATAAGCCTTAAGAACCTAATCTTAATGCAAAATACGGTGTGTTGACGTTTGTGGAATGCCTAATTCCAAACAACAACGAGGAATGGGCTAACCTGGGTTTTCTTCAACACTTTCGGCTACAGCAGCAATATTCTCGGCTGTTCTTGAGTGACGTGCACGGGTTTTATTCTTCACATCAGTAAGTTGTCCCAACAGCTCGAATTTTTCCACCAATTTCTGTATTGCGGTTCGACAAGGTGCTTCACGACGACGCAAAAATGTTCGAGTTTTACGAACCATTTCTGCCAAATTTTCACCATTCTTATAGTGAGTTTTAATAATTTCAATGCGTTGTTGAAGCATGTATCGTTCCATTTTTATCAATAGCGTAGTTTCTACTGGTCAAATGTCAAAAAATGACAGCTTCAAAAGTGACATCAACCAAAATAGCGGGCTATTTAAAATAACACCTCTTATTGGAAACACCTTTATACATTAACGATCCAAATAAACCAGATAATGCATCAAAGACCTACTATATGCATGAGCTAATTGCGTATCTCAAAATGACTTTCCAGCGTGTACGCTCAGATTCAACATTCCAAAGTATTGATGAAATGATGACAAAGTACAAAGTACAAAACCCATAAAGTGAGGAATAAGGGATGCATCGGACTACGACTATTTAGCCGCACTTCTGTCGCAAGTTACACATGGTTAAATGGAAGCCCGCACACTGCGATTTTCGACAATTTTGTCCAGGACGGCAGTCGTAGGAATTTGCGATTTTTCCTAAAACCAGTTTAGTAGGTAGTTTTTGTAATACTCGCGCAGGCGCACATCATTTGGACATTTGACGCTGACGTGCACGGAAGTTTTTTACATAGCGCACAAACGAGTTAGCGCATGTGTTCCTTGCAAAGACATACCTTCAAATGAGCATATTAGTTCTGCGCATGCCTGAAGTTCCTTTGTAAATCTTGTCGCAGTGTGTTCGTATTTGCGTCTAAAAATCGCTGGTTACGGCAGAAAAATCGCAATGTGCCGAACCCTAAAGCAATGGCTGCGCTGCGACTCAAAAACGGGATATGTATATGATGTGAACGTGTACGCAGAAAATGAGGACGGACAACAGATTGGCACTCTTGGTAAAAGAGTGGTCAGAAAACTTTGCGAAGCCATACGAGAGAAGGATGTTGTCAAATGTTGCGACAGATTTTTTATGGCAGTTGAATTGGTTAATGTTTTGAATTTCAGCTGTGTGGGAATCTGCATAACGAACAGAAGAAATGTAACCAAATTTGGCGGAAATCTGCCTCAAAAAAGGAAATTCAAAAGTGCTGTGTAACAATTTTGTATCATTGGCAATCAAATGGAAGGACACAAAGGAAGTTTTAGTTCTTAGCAATTACCACAAGAATACAATCGCAGAAGTAAAAAGAACTGCAAAAGATGGTTCCAGACAAGCTATCCTTGTCTAGAAACTATTGCATTTTATAACGAACATATGGGCGAACCAATTTTCAGCATTGTATGATCCAAACAGAAAGTCAAATAAATGATGGAAAAAAGCGTTTCAAAAAATGTTGATGACCCCAGTTTCCAACTTATAGATTGTATACTAAGAACTACAACGCAAGAAAACACCCTTAATCGAATTTTTGGTGAGTCTAGCTGAACAATTAATTGGTCCCGGCAAAGACCGAGCGGCATTCCAATGAAAAATTAGTTCAGGTATCAGGTGCAGGTACAGTCCTAAACAATTTATTACTGATCAACGAATTTGTATCTCTACTCAGGACTTAAAGAATGTACAACATTGGCAACCACTTGCCAACAGAAGGTAACACCCGGCGAAGATTGTGCAAAACGAAAAATTGAGAAAAGGACCAAAACTATTTTTGTAGCGTGTGATGCTGCAGCAGCAATATTCTCGGCTGTTCTTGAGTGATGTGCACGGGTTTTATTCTTCACATCACTAAGTTGTCCCAACAGCTCAAATTTTTCTACCAATTTCTGTATTGTGGTCCGACAAGGTGCTTCATGACGACGCAAAAATGTTCGAGTTTTACGAACCGTCTCTGCCAAATTTTCACCATTTTTATAGTGAATTTTAATAATTTCAAAGCGTTGTTGAAGCGTGTATTGTTCCATTTTTATCAATGGCGTAGTTTCTACCTGTCAAATGTCATAAAATGACAGCTTCAAAAGTGACATCTAGCGAAATAGCGGGCTATTCAAAACCACACCTTTTACTGGAAAATCCTTTATTAGTTTTATCATCCGTACGGGACTGTAGCGATGTTGTGCTGCCCCAGCGAGTTATAAGCGTCTGAGCTTTGCTGGATTGGTCTTACCTAGCGACGCATACGCCTACTGGCAACTAGCTTTTGCGGTGTCATGGGGCGGGTTCTTCCCGGCAGCACAAGGGTCACACTACAATTTATTTCACGCGTAAGTGTAAAAGATCTGTAATAAAATAATTGTGCAGAGCCGCTAGGAAGAGGAATTTTACAAAACCACTGTAATAACAAACTAGCAACCAAGTTCACACGGAAGAACAGATCGGATGTCAGAAATGATGATGCGAAGAAACAGTGAGAGCGCGGGAGTTTAAGTTGCGGATAAGTTCGGCGTTCTTACTTTTGCGAAAGTGCTACTTGGAAGTCATTGATTTGTTCGCGAACCAATACAACAAAAATTAACAGCAACTTGTCCAGATCCATAAATGTCGAACTCAGCATATGCCAATTGTTATCGCGAGGATTTTACACACTCTTGCACTCTAATTCGTACGTACAATTGGAATGTATTACCCTGAGCGAAACGGAGTTTTCGTCTGGAAGTTTGCGACGTTTTGTTTCGATTCAAAAGAATACGCACACATTCACAACGTGAAAAGTAAATGGTACAAGACCGTCCGAAGACTTTCATGACGGGCCTATAACAACGAGATAGAACAACAGTTGTTTTTCATTCGTGTTAAGATTACAAAATCTATTAACGGCAGTCAAGCGCTGTTGACGAGTCCCTCGTCAAACAAGTCTCATTGTAAATCAGAGTGGTACATGAATCGAAAATTACGGCTTGAAATCTAAACCGCTCAAATTATTAATTAATTTACAGAATGCCCAAAGAAAGACAACCACATTACTGAATTCTTTCGTCCCAAATTCAAAAAAACAGCATCGGGATTTGCTGCTCTTAAAGTCATGGGGATGGTTAACGAAATCAAGGATATGGCGGTCCAAGGCTTGGTGGTGGCCAAATGGGGACTGAAGAAACTTACCGCCTAGTTTTGTTTGTGGAGAGCGCTATGTATTAGAAGTTATAACATATAATATTAGGAGCGCGGCGTCGCGATCTGACATCCAATCATTAAAAGTCCATAATAGGTAAACGAAAAGAAACCTGACAACAGTAAATTTACTCGACAGTTAAATAATAAACACAACCTGGAGTGTGCAGCTTGATTTGCATGTAAGCACTCTTGACTCTTGATGAGCACTGTGTACTCAGCACTTTTTTTACGAATCGGAAAAATGGAACAGCGTTATCAGCAAGGACCTTAACCGAAAACGGCTGGCACAGGTGTAGAGAGAAGGAGCGCTACGAATTGTACATGCATATTGAACAGTCTTCGGGTCAGTATTCTTAGTGATACCAGGAGTCATACCAATTGCCTTCCTTGCTAGAGACCGCGCAAATATTTACCTATGTAGAAAGGAAGGCAACAGCTAGGTAGGGTGTTACAAAGGGAAGATAAAGGCATGGTGATAGGACTTCTACTTGACCCAGCTCTAGAGCGGGTATGGATGTTTTCGGTCTTACCTGCACTACGTTGGTAATTTACAGCTTTCCGACTGCGCGTCTTGCATAGGAGAGGTACTATAGATGATACCTACTATAAATTTTAGGCTGAATAATATGGAATCAGCCTTGTTATGTTGGAGTGCTCTCCTCGGAGACTATAATCGGAAACATGCTTGCATCCGTTGACGAATGGAATAACGTAGCACATTATGTACGGGCCGTCCTGGAACAAGAAAAAGGCACACATGAGCATCGGGAGGCGTCGTGGGTAGGGATCTCTTTTTTAGAAAGTCCTTCCGTCCCCATTCTTCCTGCTTGGAAAGGAATTTCTGGGTTCCGAAACGCCTCTAGGAGAACTAAAAAGAAGCCTACTCCGAGGTAAACGGTTCCAGGCTAGCTTCTCAGCTGACAGGCGAGGTGTCTAGTGCTTGGTGCGCCTACTCAGTGTGTAAATAGCCTTCACCTCCCGAAAAAAAAAATTAATCGCTTGTTTCTGATGGAATTCATTTTGTTTTCTTTAGAGTTTGCAATTTTGTCGAGTCCATTGCCTTGACTGTTCCTTACTCTTAACGCTAGACTCAAGTCTTATTAACAGTTACAGATTGAAATTGAAAATTTCTGGAGTTCCAGTTATTTAAGTCATAACATCTCAGACAGCACACTGATGTCTTTATAGAGATTTCTTTGAGATTCTAGGTTAAGTTATTTTTTAAGTTTAAGGTTCACATGCGAAGGGAAAGAATTTTTGAGCAAAGCTTAATCAAATATGATGAATTTCTTCGCTTCTAATGGGGCGAAGCTTTAAATGTCAGTGTTTTGGGTTTTGATCAATAATTTTTTTTAATTTGATATCCACAGGCCAATCCTCTTTTTTCTTGAAAAGCCGTCAGGCCTTGCTTTGTTGGATGAGCAAATACTCGAATTGAACAGGCTGCATAGTTATTATATTCTTACTGGTGACCTGAACGCCAAGCATACATCATGGCTGAACGCCACCAATAATCCAAGAGGTGTATTCCTGAAATCGTGGATAACAGAGAATCAAATTGAATCCAGGTGCAATCTATATGGGTCGGGGCTTTAATGCTCGGGTGAAAGAACAATGTAGTTCTTTCACTTAGGACACAAGCATTCCTTAAACAAAATTTTTTATAAGTTCGCCAACACTACATAATAGTGGAAATTATCGCTCGATAGAGCTTGCAGCACAGCCATGTTGCAGCATATATATATATATATATATATATATATATATATATATATATATATATATATATATATATATATATATATATATATATATATATATATATATATATATATATATATATATATATATATATATATATATATATATATATATATATATCCGGGTCCACGCTCATCTGGAACCCACGCAATCGAGTTGCCCCGAAGTGACTGATGTGGCAGCTTCTGAGGAGTATATCGGTCACCTCGTATGAAACTGCGAGATTTTGTATATTGTTCAACAACATATTGAGCAATTCATATTTCCCAAATGAGTGGAAAAAGGCTAAGGTATTTCCGATCTTGAAGAAAGGAAAAGAATCTTCATGCTATCGCCCAATAAGCTTGCTGCCTAACATCAGCAAGGTGTTTGAAGTGATACTCAACAGAGCATTAAACGCCCACATTGAGGAATATGTGTTGACGCCGAATTGCCAATTTGGCTTTTCTGCCAGGCATTCGACCACACATGCAATAACGAAAGTAACCTCAGACATCTGTTGGAAACTAAATGATAGACAATGTGTTGGAGCGTATGTCGTTGATATGGAGAAAGCCTTCGATACGGTGTGGTTAGATGGACTAGTTTTTAAACTCCTTCAGGACAAGTTCCCCAGACAGCTTGTCGCCATGATGTGCAATATGTTATACGGGAAATCGTTTGTTGTAACTGATGGAAATCTGGCAACAATGCGCGAATTCAAGGTCCTGAATGGTCTACAGCAGGGAATAGTTACTGCGCCTCTGCTCTTCTCAATCTTCATTCACTAGCTATTGAACGGCTTTGATTTTAACGTCTCGCCAACGCGATCATTGGTAGCGTTTGCTGATGATCTGATCATCTATGCGGCAGACCGAAAAGCTACAATAGTTCAGAGAAATCTCCAAAAAATGTTCAATGATGTACAGCTGTACACTGACAATTAGCGAATGAAAATCAATGCGCAGAAGTGTGAAACAATCTTGTTTCGGACAACGCTGCAGGGGGTCAGTCAAGACCTGAAACGTAATTGGAAGAATTTCCATATCATGGCTGGCGAGGGTAGTCTAGAACGGGTTCCACATAAATCCTGTGTTCGATACGTCGGTGTTCACCTCGATCAGTATCTGTACTATACTGAACATGTCAAAATTATGCTTTACAAAGCAAAAAAGTAGTCATGACCCTACGAAAACTCTTTCATTTCAATAACATTGATCAAAAGGTCAAAATTATCTGTTACAAGACCCTGGTTAGACAATTTTTGACATATAGATGTCAGGTCTGGTACAACCAGAGTGCTATTACTATGGAAAAATTAAGAGTTTTCGAAAGGAATTGTCTTCGTGCATGTACTGGTTTGCACAGAAAGCCCGAAACGGATTGGAAAGATTATATATCGAGTAGAAGAATTTATCAAACTGCTGAAGTGATGAGGGTCGATATCTTCATATTGAAACTTCTTCGGAATCATATCGCAAGATCTGTGACTGTGAGTGGAAACCCTTGGATTTCACAGCCGTTCCACCCTACAGACGGGTATATAGCGACTTGCCTTGCTACTGGCTTCATTCCTCCAGAAGCATTCGTGTATTTAGACATGAATCGATATGTTTTTGATTCTGACGGCGTCTCAGTCATATATCACATATATCGACGGGCCACCGATAAGAAGATAAAATATCCTCTTAATTTGAGTTCACGAGACCAACGATTTCAATGGAGATACTCATTTGCTAGATTCGTTGAAGCTGATCGAGTTGAGACGGCGCAATCCAGGTATTGGTGGCTGAATGACAATGTCTAAATTATTCGTGTTTATTTTCAGTTCTGGTGTTTTTCGTTATTTCATTTTTTGAGTTTCAGCTCATTATTGCTACATTTAGTGATGTTGTTTATTTGTGTTAAAAATTAAGTATAGGTTAGGTATATGTTATGTTTACTATATTCCGTTAGAGATAAGATTAAATGCTTAGGTTAGGAACATTGTTATAGAATTTTTTTAGTATAAGATAAAATTTTTGATTGCATTTTATTAGAAATAAGTTACAACATATTAGGTGTAGGATCAAAGTTTCACTGTTGTGTTTAAATTATAAATAATTTTAGGATGGTGTTGGTTGGTTTTTTCTCCCTTTTCCAATTAAATTTAAAAAAAAATGTAATAATCTTAATTAATTGAATTCGCTATAGTTTTTTTTGATGAAATGTGTTAATGATAACGTATAAATTTAGAGAGCCATTTGGGCCATTAAGTATTTTTATTGTTATTGTTTGGAATTTGCTTTATATTCTTTTAAAATTTATAACAATTAGTATTAAATAAAGCGCTTTTGACTTTGACTTAGGCGAAATCATACATGATTCTAGACAATTCACATAAGATCTTTTTTGGCCAAATGTACTGAATAATCGTGCAAATATCGTACTAAGCTAGTAAGGCGCCATTATACTCGTATATGTAAACGACAACCATTCAGTCATAAACGAAATCTCGACGCGGGCAATTTATTATTTCGGAGCTGGTGTCCGTGGACTCTTTTCAGTCTTCATCAATATCAAAAGTAGGATCGCTATCCATTGAATACGTAAAATGCGATGACGGAAATAGTTCGAATTGAAAATTTGACGATAAGGAAAAAATAGTGAGGCACTCTTGGGAGTGTCCGGTGGGAAATTCAGCTTGGCTTTGCAAATGATTATGTAAAGCTTAAAAAGTTTTATATAGATAAATGCAGGAAAATTCAGAAATAAATGTGACAATTACAAAAATCTAGGATGCATATAATATGACAAAGTATGATATTTTTATTGCTTCTAATAACTGAATGCTTCCAATCGCATACTTGACGTAATTTTTTCAAACAACCCTGCTGCAGATCCTGTTTCCCCTGCTGCTTCTCCTTATACTAAGCCGGACTCTCACCAGCCTCCTCTAGAGATCCGATTATCACTGAATCCAATTTGTTGCAAACCTAAAGGCTATTTCAAGGCTAACTACGAAGGATTGACTGCTGGCTTTGACGTTATTAATTGGCATGCTACCTTCAACCTTGTAATAATCGAGCAGTCGCCTAAGCAAACTGCTCGAAAACCTTTATAACACCTGTCCGAGATTTAAATTGCAGATTTGGAAAAAGACGTTTGTTTTATTATTCAATTTGTAGTTATGAATCATAAAATATTTTATTTATTTGTTCTTAAATATAAATTTTAGATAATTTTTTTTCCTATATTAGATTTAAACCTTTCGTTATGATTAAGTTCTTTATGATATTTACATTTTTCTATTTTTATTTCATACGTCAAAAATTTAAATCTGCAATTAAAATGCGGACATGGCAACATCTTTTCCCGCTGCACATGCACGTATTGCATTGGCAAAGGCAAGTGTGCAGCGGAATGAGTGGAAGGCTCGTCAACTGCCGTTGGAAGTGATCCCGCAAGGTGACAACGAGCAATAAATGGAGGAGTCCGCTTGAGATCGCTAAGCTGCAAGCACGCCGGGGAGAAGTTCGAGAACTCACGCGACAATATCTCGGATTTGGAGGAGTTTTGGAAAATCGGGGAGTTTTCGAATTTGCCGTGAGCGGACACTAACGGGCGATCGATTGATTGACGCTGTCAAGAAACAGTGAAATAAGATTATGAAGAATTTGCATTCATCCAAAATAATTGGGTGTTGCACATACAAGTACACGTATTACACTTTGCATATCAATGACTGTTGCGCAATGCAACTCGATTGAATATAGATAAAATTTATCATTAAAATTACCATAAAATTTTGAATTTGAAAACGTAAATTATTTCAAAACATTGCACGCTTTCAATGCAACATACAAAATATTGAACTTTTTTATACCAGTTGACATGTAAGAAGCAGTGGAGATCTTTCGATGTTCTTTTTGCCGTCAAAGAGAATAGAGTAAAATAATAATTCATTGAAAAGGCCATTGAGGTGAAAAAATTATTATGTATAAAACTAACTGTAATCTAAATAAATTATATTTTTAGGATTTTTCTTGGATACGAAAAATCGTCTTTCAATCCTCCAAAAAGGAAATGCCACGCGTGTGATAAATTTTCTGGAAGAGTCAAAAAATCGTCGAAAAGAGATCGCTTTAGACGAACTCAAAACCAAACATGCATTAAATCAAACCTCGATGAATAAATTTAATAGTTTGCATGATGAAGTCTTGGATATAATTCCAGACAATGAACTGACACAGCATCAAGCTGACTATCAAGCATTTCATGAAAACGCTGAAGAAATCATCTCAAAAATTTCCTCGATGATACGAGCAATTGAAAAATCTGAAGAAAAGGAATCCTCACAATCAAATGTGCATCACAATTCAACATTGAATGAAATGAAACTTGATGTTGCAACAAAAAAGAGGCTCATTCAAAAGAAGTGAGAAGCAATTTCGAAATTTCAACGCAATCACAAGCTCAGTCAACATTGTTTCTTCGTGTTCAGTTGGACAATCTTAAACCACTCAAACGCAAATTTGATGCAAACTTTGAACAAACGTTAAGCGAACTTATTGACGAACAAAATGAGTTACAACGAACTACAGAAGAAGCTGATGTTCTACAGTTCAATGAACAATTTGATATGCTCTTTGCGTGGTTCCT
Organism: Odontomyia ornata; assembly: GCA_963969285.1. Classification (NCBI taxonomy): domain Eukaryota; kingdom Metazoa; phylum Arthropoda; class Insecta; order Diptera; family Stratiomyidae; genus Odontomyia; species Odontomyia ornata. The sequence goes on from OZ017740.1 coordinate 37,270,027, forward strand.
TGATGAAATCGAAAACCACATAACTTCTCAATCAACTCCTCAAGTTTTGAGCGAACCTAGAGCGCTTCGACCGAAAATGGAAAATCCAAAATTCGATAGCAAGTACGAGAATTGGGAAACCTTCCGTCAGCTCTACGTGGCATTGGTAAACAGCCAACCACTTAAAAATTTTGAAAAATTTACAATTCTTTGCGATGCTTTAAAATCGTTGCCGCCGGGAGAGGTCAGTCCAATCGCTCAGGTACCATTCGATGAAAAGAATTACGAGTTTGCATGGAAACAAGTTTGCGATCGCTACGGTAACAAAAGAAAGATTGTATCGTCACACGTCAACAACATTCTCAAAGTTTCATCTATGAAGAAAAACACACCGAGGGAGCTTCGACGAATCATGGATATCTTCCAATCAAACATTCAAGCTTTGGAAAACCAAGGTTTTAAGCTTGATAATAACACATTTGCTCAAGTTGTAGTCGTCCATCTCATCTCAATCGCTTTAGATGAACAAACTTTGAAGGAGTGGCGCAAAACCAACAGCAATGTCAACGCGACGTATGCCGAATTGTGTGAGTTTCTAAAAAAATACTGGGAAAATCTTTCCGATTTACCTTCAAACGCACAAAAAACAACTCATCTGGCTACACTTCAGCAAAAACTGGGAAATTAAAGCAAAGGCGAGTCTAAACAGCCGCAAATCGCTTCAACTCACACTGCCAAACGTCAACCGAAAGAAAAGTCAACACCGAAATGCCGCTTGTGTGAATCAAATCATTGGTTGAACGAGTGTGATCTGTTTAAAGAGTTCACAGTTGAAAGTCGCCGCCGTTTTGTTCGTAAACGAAAGCTTTGTGAAAATTGCTTCAGTGTTCAACACGAAACAAAATCATGCAAAGCTGCAATTTCTTGTGAAGTTTACAAAAAGAAACATCACACAATGCTTCATCTGTCAAATAAGGACACAACACAATCACAAACGACTTCGACTGACGAATTTCAACCCTTTGAGTAAAAAGCATCTCACTGTGCCGCTGCGTCATTTATTGCTGGAATTTCATGCACTTTAACGTCTACGTTGTTTCCGGTGCAACGCACGATCCTTCAAACTGCTGTGGTTCGAATCCTTGACGACGACGGCGAATGTTTCTTGGCTCGAGCATTGTTGGATCAAGGTAGCAACATGAGTTACATGAGCGAAAGTTTGTCGAAAAGGGGAAAGTTTTCGTCAGCAAACATCAACATTCGTGTCGAGGGGCTAGGAGAAAGTCCAATGATAATTCACAGAGGAGTTCAAGCAACGATTTGTTCATTGCTGATCCAAACTTCAACGTGTCAGTGCCAACCGACTTGCTGCTTGGCTTGTTGGTTCGAAACGAGATTGATCTAAATAAACAGATTCGTCTCAACGAAAAGATTGTCTTGCATGAGGCGAAAATTGGATGGACAGTCGACGGTGGCATGCCAGGGAGAAAGAATCAGCGAAATTCTTCAAGTTCTTTGTGCTGCTCAACGTTTCTGTCTGCAATGCCATTGCGTGCGTTTTCTGAAATCTCTTCATCTGAATTCGATGAACTTTCTGCATGTATTGTGAGTATATTCAACAATTAATCGACAAACGTTTTCTAGTTAAAGCGAAGCTCAAGAACGATGAAAAAACCTACTTCATGCCTCATCATGGAGTTTTGAAACTCACAAGCAACACGACGAAACTTCGTCCAGCCTACAATGCCTCCTCAAAGTCTGAATCTGGTATTTCATTGAACGGAGCAATGTTCAAAGGACCTGTTGTGCAGCCAGAATCGTTTGACATTTCAACTCGACTTCGAGAAGAGCTGTGTGCTGTGTTTGGTTACATTGAGAAAATGTACTGTCAAGTCTGGGTACATCCTGAAGATCGTAAGTTTTTACGAATTGTTTGGCGTTTCAATCCCAATGAACCGATCCAATACTATGAATTTGCTACGGTTCCATTTCGTACCGCAGCAGCACCTTTTCTTGCGACTCGCTGCATCGTTGAGCTCGCGAACATCTTCAAGAGCGAATTTCCCAAAGAATGCCAATTTCTTCTCGATTCAATTTACGTTGATGATGTTGAATTCAGTGTAGCTACAATCGAAAAGGAAGCAAAACTCGTGAAAAACATCAAGTTCATACTCGCTCAAGCTGGAATGGTTCTCAGGAAAATTTTCTCAAACTTTTCTGAAGCACTCAAAGACATACCAGTCGAAGATTTGAATTTACCAGAAGGTGACGATGAAATTTTTAAAGCGTTGGGCCTGGGTTACATCGCGAAACACGATGTATTTGTCTTCGATTTTCAATCGATGAAAGAGGGACCCCTAACAAAAGCTCGACTTCTCGGATGCATCTTTGAAATCTACGATCCACTTGGACTCATTGGACCCATTGTGCTTACCGCCAAGCTTTTCATGAAGAAACTTGCTGGTGCAGATTGGCATGAACGAATTCCAGCCAAAATTCAAGAAGCTTGGAATGAATTCGCGTCGACGTTTCCCGCTTTGAAAAGTCTCTAAGTTCCACGACATTGCATTAGTCAAAAGCCTGTGAAAATCGATTTGCACGGATTCAGCGATGCTTCAGAAGATGGGTATGGTTCTTGTATTTATCTTCGCTCAATGAACGACAATAGTGAAGTCTAAGTCTTACTTTTGTGCGCAAAATCTCGAGTTGCACCGAAAAACAAGAAATCTGTTGCTCGACTAGAGTTATGTGCGGCTTTGTTGCTGTCAGAGCTTGTACATCGAATTCTAGGAATTCTTCGTTCAAAAATTGAATCAGTCACCTTATGGAGCGACTCAACAATTGTTATTTACTGGATCATGCAAAACAGCTCAGCTTTGTCAACCTATGTAGGCAATCGTGTCGCGATCATCCAAGAACTCCTTTAAGGTTTCATTTGGAAGCACATTGCTGGTGAAGTCAACCCTGCCGATATCATTTCTCGCGGTCTCTTGCCTGCTGAAATGAGTGAAAATAAGTTATGGTGGCATGGACCACATTTTCTTCAGTTGAGTGAATCTGAATGGCCGCACTCGATCCTTGAAATCGAGAAAGGTGCTCCTGAAATTCTGGCTGAGCGAAAGAAAACATTGACTGTGACAAGTACCGTCACTCGTCTCAAAAATCGAATCAAGAAGTGAATTGAAAAAATTGATAAATGTTTTTGCATTTATCAGGCGTTTCATTCATAACGCTCGAAAACGTGTTTCGAAAATCATTGGTTATTTGTCAATCGATGAGCAAACACAAGCCAAATTCACTATCATAAGAATTCTTTAAGAATCATTCATTTCGAAAGAATACAAGATTTTGTTTGAGTGGAAAGAGAAAATCAAGAAAGCAAAGGAAAAGGGAGAAACCTTGGAAAATTTTCTTGAAGAAATCCCTCGAAATTCTCAACTCAAAGCTTTGACACCCTTCATGGATGACAATTTCATGTTGAGAGTTCAAGGTCGCCTCGAAGCCAGTCCCGAATTGACATATGAGCAAAAACATCAAATAATTCTGCCTCATTGTCATTTCACTGAAGTTCTTGTTCGCCACTTTCACAATGAAAATCTTCATCCACCGCAGTCAACGCTTCTCTCAATCATTCGACAGAAATATTGGCGGATCAACGCTAGACGAGTCATCAGAAAAGTCACAATCAACTGCATCAAGTGTTTCAGAGCAAAAGCTGAAACAGCCAAACAGCTTATGGGTGATCTCCCAATTGACAGAGTCGTTATGCACCCACCATTCACAGCTACCGCAGTCGATTATACTGGATTCTTCTGGATCAAGAGTGGAAATTTGAGAAGTTCGTCGCTGGAAAAATGTTACTTTGCAGTTTTCAAATGCATGTCGACGGGCGCGATCCACCTTGAGTTGGTCTCTAGTTTGTCAACCGAAGCTTTCATCGCCGCTTTTGATCGCTTCACTTCTCGAAGAAATCACGCAAGTGTAATTTACAGCGACAATGGTACGTGTTTTCATGGCACCAACAATGAATTCAAGAAAATTCATGAGCAGTCAAAGGATTAAATCAAAAGTTTCCTTCATGGCACATCCGTTGAGTGGAAATTCACAACGCCACTAGCACCCCACGCAGGAGGAATTTAGTCTGGAGTCAAGAGTATGAAACATCATCTCAAGCGTATCTTCAGTGATACACCTCTGAACTTCGAAAAATTTTATACAATGCTTTGTAAAATCGAAGCTGTTCTGAATTCTCGACCATTGATTCCAATGTCCGATGATCCCAATGACTTTCGAACGCTCACACCATCTCATTTTCTCACTGGAAGAGAAGCATTCTCAAGAACCACTGAAAAACTAATTAATTTCAAAGCTAGTCGTCTCGACAAGTGGAAGCTTGCTGAGCAAATCAAGGAAAAATTTTGGCATCAATGGTATCAAGACTACTTGCATCACCTCCAGAAAAGAATTGGTGAGTTAGTGTTGATTCACGAGAAGAATCTGCCTCCGATGAAATGGAAAATGGGTCGGATCACAAAGCTTATGCCTGGACGAGGTGGAATCATCAGAAATGTTGAAATAAGTACAACTGATGGTGTCATCGAACGGAACGTCCGTTACATCGTCAAATTTCCGGAAAACGAAGTTTCCTCGCCGGCCCAGTGTGTTGCGCAATGCAACTCGATTGAATATAGATAAAATTTATCATTAAAATTACCATAAAATTTTGAATTTGAAAATGTGAATTATTTCAAAACATTGAACGCTTTCAATGCAACACACAAGACATTGAACTTTTTTATACCAGTTGACATGTAAGAAACAGTGGAGATCTTTCGATGTTTTTTCTTTCTTCCTCAAGCCGTCAAAGAGAATAGAGTAAAATAATAATTCATTGAAAAGCTCATTGAGGTAAAAAAATTATTATGTATAAAACTAACTGTAATCTAAATAAATTATGTTTTAAGGCTTTTTCTTGGATACGAAAAATCGTCTTTCAATCCTCTTCAAAAATTGTTTGCCAAGTGAGGTCAATGCAAATTGCAGTCCACGTGAGAGACGTCACAACAGTTTCCTCGATTGCTAAACAATCACTATGCAAATTCTTACAACAATTACTAGTGAGTGTGGTGACTGCTAAGAAGTGAAATTTTTACATGGTCATCTAATTACCGTTAGTCGTCATCTAGTGCAAGCCGAAAGGTTTCAGATCGAATGGTCTTTTTGTGTTTGACAGGAAGTTCATAGATTTAGTTTGTAAATGTGGAGAAAAATTTGTTGCGGAACGAGGTTCTTGTGCGGGAATAAAACGAAAGAAAGTGGTGATTACGTTGTTAGAAATTGTGAGATGAAGCATTTTGGTATTGCACATCACTGATCAAAAGCTAAATTCAGAGGCTAGGAGTTTTCCAAGTGATTGTGTGCGCGATCGTAATGGCGTGTGGTAATATCGCTGGCGCGAGAATAGCATACTCGTATGCATTGCCAGAAATAATAATTCTACATCCATATCATATGATACGTACTCGTATTATTTACCAAACGACATTTAATTTCAAATGACAATAGAAATGGCTTCCGAATCTATTTGATTTGGAGAAATTTAAAATGCAAATGTGTGATGGTTCCGTTAATAAATAATATCAAATTGAATAACCTTATTTATAGAAAAATTGTGGTTGTGTTCTGATGATGGTATACCTAAATAATAAAAATCGTGCGTTTTGTATCGCGCTAGTAAATACTGTTGATTTTCGGGAGCTACCCGTGTTCCCCCGTCGTCGTGAGCAAGTGTGAATGATCATTTCTTGAACAGTCTTGAGTGAACAGGTCGTAGTGGGACGGTGAAAAAGTTAAGCAACGGGAAGTCGGGAAACTATTGTGATTATTAGCTATTTGGGCAACTTTTGAGAATCGTTAGATTTGTTTGAGGGACTCTGCTAGTGCAAGACATTAAAAGCGCAATCGATTGCACACATTCGGTGCATTATAAACTTTAATCACATGCTCCATTTTTTGTAAAAAAAATAAAGTAATTTTGATAAGGAAATAAAAGAAGAGAATGCTGAATTAAACTATAAACTCGGTCTTCTTTTTCCTCCAACCTGACCGGGTATGGGACCCGCAACGACGGCCGGCCTCTCCACTAAAATGAGCTAGCCATCGAGCGCGCTCACCCCTTTATTGCGTTGTAGGGGCTCTTGCCCGGGTGGAGTGGCCTTTCGCTCGCGTGCCCTTTTATGGTACAGTGTTATATGATTCCATCACATACTACTATAACATAAATAAGCCACGTTTATATTTCCGTTTGATTGAAAAATTTATGAAAATTATGTTTGTATGAGTTTTTCACTCCAATGCGAAGTAAATGGCCACATCTACATTTGGATCTTGATCCGGTTGGGAGGGTGCGAGGGGGCACCGCTTCCACCTGGACCTTCTTCTTAGCACTACAGCTCCTTTCGGGCCTTCGCTTCCTGCAAACAGCGCCTCCAACTGTCTCAGTCCGTTGACCGCGTCATCCAATTCCGAAATCCGAGCAGTGATGAACTGTCTTCGTCGACCGAGTCAGACCAGTGTTTCCTCGGTTTCCCCACTGGCCGCCGGCCTTCAGTTCTCCCAACGAATACCTTCTTGGGTATCCGGTATTCATCTCGATGCCCACTCTTATTTGCAGGCCATAAATATCCTCGGTAACGTCAGCTCCTACGTCCATCCGTTTTCTTCCGGCCCCCGCTCACATGCATCGTGGTTGAGAGTACGTAGACATCATCTGTACAGGTTTATTGTCAAGTCATAAAGTCACAGCGAGTTTACGATCTTCCCTTATTTTTACTTCGCAACTACTTTTTATTTGCTTTTGAAAAATTTTTTCTTCGGTTCTTGCGCAGTTTTTCGGAATTCTATTCTTCATGATAGTTCCGGTGCCGTGAAAGCCAGCTTAATTAGTTCGTCGCATAGTTTGGGAGTGGTGAGAAACCGGTCAAAAAATAATAAATGCCCAGGAACCAAAGTTTTAGTCAAATGAATAATAGCAGCCTCTCTCAAATTAAACCCTTGGTTGAATAAATGAGCACATGTTATCCCCCTGATAAATCGCCATATCGCAAACGACTCCTTTTGGTGAGGCTAAGATGAAAACTTTAAGGCCGATTGGATTTGGTCTGCTGGGACTGTACTGCTGCATGCGACACTTACTAGAAAAGGGATGATCATATCATCAATACTCATTTCCCTTGGACGATTTTGTTCGTAACATCTATCTAGGATGCATTCAAATAGGGGCTGGACTTCCCAAATTTTTTGATGCTTTTTTTTATTGTCACTTCAGTATCACAGACACATTTTAGCCTCGGTCTTATGAAAAAAATCTACTTCGGGTCATGGCCATTGCTTTTATTGGTACCCTCCATTTTTCTGACCAATACATTTATATCTGAGGATAATGTAATGCGGACATGACCACGGCAATTCCAATGCAGACTTTGAGCTCCTTCAATGTAAGCCCCATGTAGTTACCAGTTTCTAAAACATGGGTTCTATTGGTACAGTCAACCACATTAGTATGAATGTTGTCATCTATGTGTTGGTCATAGAATTGGTGCAATTGCCTTTCCTGTGTATTTTTTTCGATGCATGCTGTTTGCATTAAATCATTTATTTCTGATACGAGGTTGAAATGAATCCAACTATCTTGGACGTTAGCGTTTTTTGGCTATTTCTGATAGCCGGAGAAAGTCGGGTGGATAATGACTTTGAACTTCCACTTCGGCTTTGGTGAGGTTTATCTTCTTGCTGGTGTTACATACAACGAGTGGTTTATTCAAAATGCGGATTGTCTTACAGAAGAGTGTTCAACTTTTTCTCATCTGAGCTTCTTCTTCTGAAGGAAGAAACTCCGGATTTTCATCCGAATCGTCTGCAGAAAAGTCATATTCGGAGTTATTCAAAGCTTCTGCAATTTCCTTATCCGTCAAACCTATACAACATAATTCATACAAAAAGTCCATCTACGTATTTTGCTTAGGACATGGCAACACAGGTTATAAAAATATTAATTACGTGCTGTTCTACTTTGCAAAGGAGATATGAAAGAAAATCAAGCCAATAGCCCACTTTCTTTTTTTTTCAAGAAAATATTGCATCGAGTTTTCAATTCAGAACACTTATCAAGCTTTTTATCACCAAAAGACACATGATCACTAAATAATTCAACAGATGATTATGGATTTACCTACCTTTGCATGGATGCACGTTGCGACGTTTATATGCCTCTGCAATTTCAACACTATGAAAGATGACAGTTGATGTTTCCTATCAGTTATCATATGACAATCGTTAAACGCATTGCCACTCGTGAAATAGTTTTGTGTTGCCAGGTAAAATTAAGCCGATAGAATTTTTAAATTCCTTATGTACTATGCATAGGGCAGATGTAGGTAGGAGGTTAAGCTAAACTTCCCAAAAAATGTGCGAATTCCCTCATAAATATAGGGTTTTCCATTAGAGACATAAAAATTTTGTATATTTATATGAATGCACGTTTAAACTTTTTTATAAACTGTCAATGTAAAAACGTTTGTTGAAGTCAACATTTTCATCAAAGTAAAGTTTAGAAACCAGCAACGCTTGAAAATTATGAAAAATTACTACCAAAATTCTGAGTCGGTGGTCGCAACTTTAAAACCAGTTACTCCGATTTCCGGCCGTAATAATCGTCCCAACCAGCAGGCTGTGCATGCTATAGTGGATAAGTTTGAGTCTAAAGTTTCACTTTCGCCAAAAAGACTTCGTACCGCTTGAAGCGAAGGAAATATCGCAGCCGTAAGCGCATCGACTCGAAATGAGCCAAATCAGTTGATTCTACGTCGCTCTCAAGAATTGGGCATCGTTCAAACCGACACTGTGGCGTATTTTAAGAAAAAATCTTGGCCAACATGGTCACAAGATCAAATTGACTCATGAAATAACGCAACTTGATAATTCGAAACGCCGATACTTCTCCAATTGGGCTCTGGCAAAGCTTGAAGAATATGAAGAATTTCATCGAAAAATTATCTTTAGCGATGAATCTCATTTCTGGCTCAAGGGCTTTGTTAATAAGCGAAATATGCATTTTTGGCCAGCAACAAACCCACATGTGCCTCTTGAGATACCGTTGCATCCGCAAAAAATTACTGTTTGGTGCAGTTTTCATGCCAGAGGCGTGATTGGGCTGTATTTTTTTCTGCATGAAAAAGACCGCCATATTACCGTCAATGGAGAGCGCTATGGTGTTATGTTGGAAGATGTTTTGTGGCCCGAATTGGATGAGCTTGACATCAGTAATATTTGGTTATAACCAGACGGTGCCATTAGCGACGCAGCACACCTCACAATCGATTTATTGAAAGGCAAATTTGGTGAACGTGTTACCTCGAGAAATGGTCTGGACGAATGGCCACCTCGTTCATGCGATATAACGCCATTGGATTTATTTTTATGGGGCTATATCAAGTCACTGATCTACGCCAACAAGCCAGCAACTTTGAACGAGCTGAAAGACAACATCCAACTCAAAATTGCCAACGTTCCGGTCGAAATGTGTGTCCAAGTGGTGGGGAATTGGGTCCAAAGAATCGACCGCTGTAAACGGGCTTGTGGTGCTCATGTTACTTGCTTGCACTAAATCCACAATAAATTTGAACTCAATATCTCAAATACTTCTGCGTTCGATCAGTAGATAAAATTGATATGTCCTTAATGGAAAACCCTTTAATAGCCCTTAAAACTTACCTGGGTTTTATTTCATGAATAATTGCAGTAGTCTCTATTACTTTTGAATCGTTTTCCGTTTCAATATTTTTCATCTTGACTACTGCTGGCCGGGAAACTACTAAATCTTTGTTAAAATTCATTTTTTTCAAATTCCCAGATTATGATGGGTCCATTTGACCCGCTTGTTAATATTTCACTATTCGGTGAATGCATGAATAAGCTATTGAGCAACACTTAAAAGTGAAATTCGGGTTATCTCTAAACATAAACCATCGTTTTGATGTCCATGTGAATTTTCTAAATAAGCTTCACTAATAAATTTTCATATAACTGTATCCGCAAGTGGGATTCGACTGTATTTTCTAACCCATTTTCTTAGTAATGCTCAAGTTATTGACTTAAATTTAATTAAGTATTTAGCATTATTTTATACTCAATTTGCAAATGACATAAAAAACATCTCAATGAATGAATATCCTTTTTTTTTGTAGTCTACCATAAGCTGAGCGTAGACACCAAACAAGTTAGAGCTCAACGTGTAAATGACATAAAAAGCTTCTCAATGAATGAGTACCTAATTTTTTCGTGGCGTGGCAGTTCAGCTTCCCAGCTGCGCAAGCACAGTTGTCACCAATAAACTTTCACTAAAGGCGACACAGGCAATCAGCTGCAGAAATAGTGACCAACAGTATCACTCACTCATTCTCTCTTGCTGAGCAATTGTCACGACCAGATGTAATTTTGCAACCTTCTGAATAAATATAGACTTTTATATATACATATTACTTGTTTGGTCTTTGATTTTCTCAAGATACACAAAGCCACACGCTAAATTGATGGCTCCAAATACAAAGGCACCAAATCATCGTAAATAATCAAACTACAATAAGCGCACGAGATGCCATCTAAGGCGAGCAAAAGGAAAAACTTCAATCAGAGGGAATCTGTTAAATCACCGCTTGTGCGCTTCTACCGTTCTGGTAGGCGCATCCGGCATTATGGTTTGTGCGAGTGGGCTCAATTTCGGTCGCATCGAATAAATAGCGATGCATCCGAATTCGACAACGTTATTGGAGAGTTGGAAATGGCCGCACTAGCGCAAGTGACAAACACAATGGAAAATCCGCCAGCTGAAGGTAAATATTTTGCCATTAAAACACGTTTTCTATCCGCCTTCAAACAAAGTAAAAAGGAGCAGATTCGCGAGCTACTTCACGGTTTAGAATTGGGCGAACAACGTTCATCACAACTTCTCCGCAACATGTGACGCATCGCAAAAAACTGAGTTGCCGGGGCGTATCTAAACTCGCTGTGGTCGGACGAACTCGCGACGGCAGCCAACCGCATTGCTGAAATCAACAAAACTAATATAAACTCCGTGACAAAGCCTACTACAAGCGAGTAAGCAAACAACACGAACATATCAGTGTACAGGGTACGTACGGTATTTGAGGACATGCTTAAATGTGACTATAACTTCGCGAATTCTATTTTTATTTTTTTTTTCCTTTTCAGATAAGAAATGACGGACTACAACATCACTCAAGAAATGAAGTGACATGCTGGCATCGTCACTATATGTGCGAACCATACAGATTTGGAGATCTCAAATTTTCCTAATTGCGCCCGTTCATTCGTGCATAAGGTTCGGCGTGAATTGGAAGCATCAGGAGGCGATACAAAATCGGTTACAAAACGCAAAAACCACGAACAACGTTCCAACTCTGTCCGATCTATAGAATTTTTAGAGCAAGTGCAAGCGATCTTAGACGAGGACCCTTCAAAATCAATGAGGGTCCTTGCGAGTAAGCTTCATCTTTCTGAGCGCCTTATTCATAAAGTTGTCCATGAAGACCTTCGGTATAAGTCTTACGTGATGCGCAGAGGACAGTTCATGTCAGAACGAACACGGGAATAGAGAGTTCTCCAATCAAAACGTCTTTTAAACAAAATTAAACAATCTGAGGCGCCCAAAATATTATGGTTTTTTTCCGACGAAAAAATTTTTGATCAAGATCTAGAGATCAATCGCAGAAATGGCTATGTTAAAATCCTACGGAGGTTCCTGTTGTTATGCACACAAAATTTCCAGCCATTGTTATGGTTTTAAGTGTTGTCAGCAACGAAGGACACACTTTTTTACTCAAGGACTTCGAGTGAACTCTGCTGCATACATCGAGGTTTTGGAGACGGTAGTGAAACCCTGGATAGACAATGCAAGCGGGATAGACCATACATTTTTCAACAAGACTCTGCTCCTTCACATAAAGCGATGACGACACAAGATTGGATGGCCGAAAATTTTCATGACCACATAACACCGAACCTATGGCCACCTACCTCTCCAGACCTTAGTCCTTTGGATTATTATGTATGGGGCGTACTTGAGCGTGAGACCAATATATGTCCTCATAATACCACTTCTTCGCTGAAGACTGCTATTAATGCCGTTATGGTCAATATGAAAACGCAGCATTTGATTCGGGCATGTAATCGTTTCCGGACCCGTATCGAAGAGGTTATTGCTGCTAATGGCGATTTTATTGAATAACTTTATAGTCATATATCAATTTAACGTTGCATAAAAAATTCCTGAAATTTCATTAAATTTTGTTAAAAATGCAAGCTAATTAATTTTAACTCAAGTTGTTCTCAAATACAGTACGCACCCTGTATTTACAACTCGAGACGCTTTGACAAATGAGATATCGAGTATGCATGCGGTTTTTCGTCGAATACGAGTACAGGGGCGAGGTGAATAATGCCGAACATGCACGTCGCGACGCAGCTCACCTCTGCTGGTTTCACTCTCATTTTGGAACTAAAGCAAGGAACTGCCAACAATTGCGTTCCTTTCAAGTCGGGAAATGCAATAAGTCACTGATGGAAAAGGCGCTGGTCGGAAAACAACTGGTTGCACATTTACGTCAAGGAAACAAAATTAGACTATCTAGTTGCCACGGGGATGGAACTGTCCGTACTTCCTCGAAAGTTATCCCAAGGATCAAAGCCAACAGGCTACAAACTGTAAGCCGCCAATGGATGTGAAAAAAAAACACGCTTGGGGAGAAGCTGCTCAAGATGAACTTGGGGCCACAGCGTACTTTCAACTGAAACTTCTGCGTGGTAGAAGTACCGCGGCCGATATTAGGCGCAGACTTGCTTCAACATTATTGTCTCTGGATCGATCTAAAAAACAAGAGACTAGTTAACTCCACAACCATTCTGGCAGCACCCGGCCGAATTCGCTTTTCAAATCAGCCGGCAATAGTGACAGTGTGCGGAACAAGCAAGTATTGTAAGCTGGTGAGAAAGTACTCTGCAATCACGAGCCTAGCAGTAATTAACGTGGACCGAAGGCACACATTGCAGCACCACCTAGTTACAAAAAGTCCGCCGGTCTTTGAGCGAGCACGTCGTTTGGCACCTGACAAACTAAAGAGCGTCTAGCAGGAATTCCAAAACATGCTCAACAAAGATTCTGCCGTCCATCAAGTCTGTGGGCAAGCCCTTTAAACTTGGCACCGAAAAAACGAGGCTGGCGTCCGTGCGGCGATTTTTGCCGAGTCAATGTGGTCATACAGGTCACAGCCTTCGACACATCGAGGACATAATGGCCAACCTCACCAATAAAACTGTATTCACAAAACTGAACCTAGTACGCGCGTTTCACCACGTTCCAATCGCGAAAGATGGCTTACCAAAGACGGCGGTGGTAGCGCCGTTCGGGCTCTACGAATTCGTAGTCATGACTTTCGGCCTTCGAAACGCCGCCCAGTCGTTTCAGCGCTTCATGGACGAGGTACTGAAGGTGTTGGATTTTTGTTGGTGCAACATTCACGACATTTTGATCGCACTACGAACCGTCAAAGAACACTTAGAACATATATGAGTGGTCTTGGAGCGGCTTAAAGAGTTCCGAATCGTAATAAACATGGCAAAATGCGTCTTCTTCTGACTGATACTGAAGGATATCATCAAGGTATTTCATTTGATACCCTATTCGACTATTTTTGGTGAAAGTTTCGTACATCCTTATATAGCGAGACCCCCCTTAAAAGACTTCGAAATTTTTTTCGACAGTAGAGCTTTCATTAACCAGAAGCTTTTGACATGTTCGCAAAATTAGATGATTGCAGCTTCTCTAGTGACGCACCGATGGACGGAAGGACGAACCGATTTACAGACAGATACCGATTTTAATAGGGAATTCTAAAATTCTTGGTAAACCATGGCGAGCAGGAATCACTCGTTCAACGAATACCCATCTTAACGTCAGAATCTCGCCCAAAATCGGTATAATGCGATAATTTTGAGTGACTTCCAATGAACAGAAAATTCTCGACGAGAGCATGATAAATATAAACGGGAGGAGATTTTTGAGGAAAATTTGTCCCGCTTTGAAAATGTTGAAAGGCTGGAATAAGCTGTGAGTCACTGTATATAGATGATTTTACTATAAACATTTTAGCTACGAGTATATCCCTAAGCTAATACTATTTCATCGCAATATTCATAAACTAACGTTGACATCTTACAATCTAACCGTTTTGTAATTAAATTTATTAATTGAGAAATGCATTTATCTTTACTAGTTCAGTTTCTAGTAATTATTCATTGATTGAATTATTCAATTGATGAAACGTACTCACGCCTTAAATTTTCGCAACAGTTAGCTTTCCCTAGAATCAACTTCAAAGACCAAGCACCATTAACTTAAAACTGGAAGGCGCGAAGGACAAGATTTTCCTTCCCGCGTGGCGTTTTATCAACGTAATGAATGAATCGCAAAAGTGAAATGGAAAACGTGTCAAACACGTTCTACAATTACGATTTCAAGCTTGAATAGCGTCGTCGATGATAGTGATGGTGGTGTCAACAACAGGGGGAAAGTTTCCGCCACTTTTCATTTTTGGTGAAAATACAAAGCTTAAACAACATCATGAGTATCTTTCGTTAATGGTAATTATTTAGATTGCACACGATTCATTTCAATGATGGGGACTGAGTTTTTCTTTCCTTCATGACTGGAAATGGAAAATTTATGCAAGCGAAAAACAGGAAAGCATTTTAACTGGTTTTCAAGGTTTTGAGGGTTCCACTTCGAGAATTTATTGATATAATGTCAATTTCGCGTTACGATTCATTTAATTCAATGGAGTTAACGAAGGGAAGGTTTAATTGCCTTAAGTGTTTCGAAGGAAAATTAATTCGTAGGGGAAATCTTATTTATTAGATTGATTCGGAATATGCACTTGGACTTGTTGCTAGTTTCATCAATGAATTATCTGAGTACTCGTTTATTTGGAACAGGATTTCAGAAAATTCACGAGTGCTTTCATTGAAGTACCTGAACCGCTTGAAATACTAGCATGGGAGAAATCATACATAGAAGATAAAATTTTGCAAGACAAGTAGAAGTGAAGCATAGAGTAGACCAAACAAAAATAGACAAAAGATTGACAAAATTGAATAAGCAGAATTTTTAACTGACTTCCAAAGGAGACCCGTACATTTTTTAAGAGTATTGTAAAATAGTCCTATTTGTTCGTCTGTCCATCCATCCTTCCGTGTGTCACAGCAATTTTTGTCGCAAACGATATAAGCTAGAAACATCAAATTTTGTGCGTAGGTGTAAAGTGATGCCCTTTTCAAAATTCAGCCACAAAAAAAAAAATTTATAAAGCATTTAAGGGTATCTCCCCATACAGGGGAGTGGCCCCTGAAAAAAAACATCTTCAATGGTAGGTCTTAAACTGACATTTTTTGCTTCGAGGGGCGCACAAGGAGGAGAAATGCACGAAAAATTTGTGTCCCCCCTCGTGATCGGACATCAGTGATCTGAAAAATTATGAAGACATGTGTTTATGAGAAATTTATTTCCCATTTTCATCACCAACACTTTGAGGAGAGCCGCAAAACCACATCGATGACTGTGACTTTTGTGTGACAAACGTAGTCGGTTTTAATTCAAAAAACTACAAAGGTTTGAAATACCCCGAAGGTTCAGCAGTTTCGAAGCCAGTTCCACGTTGGAAAGATGATCTACTGCCAATTTCTCCCGGCTTGAGTACACGTACTGCAGAAAGTTCAGATTCTTTGATGATGATCAGCACTAACAGTAAATTTGTGATGGACGACAAACATTTAACCACGCAAGCCGAACTGAGCGACCTTCGATTATCCAAACAAAAAGCAAAACTGCTGGCATCGCGCTTGCAGTAATGGAAATCCCTTGACAAAGAAGTGAGAGTGACTATCGACAGAGATAGGAATAACACATTGAAGCCATTCTTTACAAAGAACAGTGCAATGTGTTATTGCAATGATGTCGCGGCATATGATGCTGATGAGTGGCGCCCCTTTATCGACAGCTCAAAATACAGCCTGAAAGCTGCTCTTTTGTACAATGGAAATAAGAAACCACCCATCCCACTTGCTCATGCCCATGGGACAAAGGAAAACAACAAAACGATGACTGACATTTTGAAAAACATCGAATTTTAAGAATACGGCAAAATTGTGGTGATCTACGGGTTCGGCCACATTCCGATTTTACTATCATAACCAGCGATTTATAGACGCAAATATGCACACACAGCGACAGATTTGCAAAGGAACTTCAGGCATGCGCAGAACTAATATGCTTATTTGAAGGTATGTCTTTGCCAGGAACACATGCGCTAACTCGTTTGTGCGCTATGTAAGAAACTTCCATGCTCGTCAGCGTCAAATATCCAAATGATGTGCGCCTGCGCGAGTATCACAAAAACTACAAACTAAACTGGTTTTACGAAAAATCGCAAATTCCTGCGACTGTCAACCTGGACGAAATTGGCAAAATCGCAGTTTGCGCACTTCCATTTAACCATGTGTAACTTGCGACTGTCGTGCGACTATAGAGTCGTAGTCTGATCCATCCCTAAAGGCATTACAAGGTGCATTCCAAAATAAACGAGACATTTGACATACAATTTTTTTTGGAGGCGCCACAGTAAATGAGAAAGTGCGTTGGAAAGTTACATCCCTCCCTGACTTCCAGTGCAAATTTGGTGACATTCGGTTCAGTGGAAGCGAAGTTGTTGCATCTAAAGTGACAGTATGTTTGTGCCATCGGTACAAAAACGAGTTTCGAACAAAAAACTAATATCAAATTTTGTTTTAAAATCAGTAAAATGTTTACCGAAACATGAATTGATGAAAAAAGTTTACGGCGATAATTGTCTATCTCGTTGAAGAGTTCATGAGTGGCTTACATGCTTCAGAGATTTATTTATTTATTTATTCCATCTTACAGACTGAACAATCCAATAACAAAATGGAACGCAAAGAACAATTACAGCAATATTTAAATGAAAACGAATGATAAAATGTCGATAGCTGAAAGTTAAACTAGTAGTAAGTCTCTTAGTTTTTTCTTAAATGCTATGTAAAAAGAGGGGAAAGGACCAAGCTAGAGATTATTACGATTTCATACGCTTCTTAAGATTGGTGAATGGAAATATAAATCAGTTCTAGCATATGGGACAACGAAATAAGAATTCATCCGAGATGAACGAGATGTTTGTCGGAAACGCAGCTCAGAGAAAATATTTAATGCTACTTGATGGTAGCAGAGTTTGTACGAAAAACATTGCTCTAAATAAGTTCGTCGGGATATTAGGGATGGAAGAGATAGGGAAGATAAACGACTTTCATAAGGCTGATACGGCAAATTAAACTTAAGGGAAAAGAAAACGCATGAAATTCTTTGGACAGAATCTAAAGAAGACACGAGATAGGAATATCGGGGGGACCAGATAACAGAATAGTATTCAAGCAAAGGGCGAACAAGACAAACAAATAGGCGGACAGAAGATGAGATGTTATTGAATTTATGTACATGTCTAAGGATAAACCCGGAAACTCTAGACGCCTTAGTAATCACATTTAAAATATGTGCATCAAATTTGAGTTTTGGATCAAAAGTTACTCCAAGGTCTTTATGAATGAACACTTCAGAGAGCAAAGCATCATGGCCGCGGCCAAGAAAATTGCCACTTCTGCACTTCATGCATATGTTAAACACATTGAAACTTCGTTAATGTCGAATCAAACTCGTGCGTTCTGTTCGTACGTAAAATCTTTAAGGACCTCTCATCATGCCCCTGATAATGTTAGTGTAGATGGCGTGACATCGGCTTCTCCTTAAGAATCTTGTGCGCTCTTTGCTTCTTACTTTTCTTCCTTTTTTGGAAGGGCTAAACATTCCGCCTCCTTCAACCAAGCTTCTTGCGCTTTTTCCTCTACTAATTTTCGTACAAACCCCTTGCAGGTTGAGCAACTCTTAAATAATCTTGACAACAGCACCAGTGTGGGCCCTGATGGCATTCCAAATTTTCTAGCAAAATCTTTATCTTCTTCGCTTTGTGTTCCCCTTTCAATTATTTTTAACTTGAGTTTATCCTGTGGGGTTTTCCCCGCCCAATGGAAAATTGCCCACATTTTTCCTATTTTCAAATCTGGTGATCGTAATATCGTCCCAAACTATCGTCCTATTACCCTTCTTCCTTGTTTTGGTAAAATTCTTGAAAAAATAGTTTTTGGTTTGCTGTATCAGTTGTCCTCCCATCTTTAGCAGATCAACAGCATGGTTTTGTCAGAGGCAGATCTACCCTTACAAATTTACTTTCTTTTACACATAATATTGCAGCTGCCCTCGATCAACAACAACAAGTGGACGTTATTTTTACGGATTTTTCTAAAGCCTTAGATTCAGTGGATCACTCTCTTCTATTTGAGAAACTTTTAGGGTTCAATGTCCCCAGTTGCCTCTATTCCTGGCTTCTCTACTATGTCCTGAATCGTCAATGTGTAGTCACTTTAAACTCTTGCTTCTCTTCTTCATTTATCCTTCTTCATTTCACCCGAGCTCGGGAGTTCCGCAAGGCTCAATACTTGGTCCCATAGTATTTTTACTTTTTATCGATGATCTACCTTCTGTTATCACATCCCCCTGTCTCCTTTATGGTGTTGCCTTCAAGATTTTTCGAGTTATTGATTGCCTGTTAGATGTGGATATCCTTCAAACAGATCTTCAGCATCTTAGTGACTGGTGTGAATCAAACCATCTCTCCTTAAATGTTTCCAAATGCCATTAGATGACATTCTCCTGCAAAAAAGTCCTCTTCTCTCAACGTATAGGCTTGGTGGTATCCCTTTGAGCAATGTAACCTCCTTCAAGGATCTTGGTGTGCTTTTCGATTGTAAACTGAATCTCCACATTGCTCTAATTATTAAGAAAGCCTCTCGCTTAACTGGATTTATTTTACGATCCGCTTCGTCATATCCTGTATGTGTCTTCACTTCTCACTAGACTAGTACGTAGTCATTTGGAGTACTGCTCCCAAATTTGGAGTCCGTACCACAGGAAGTTCATCGATGCTGTTGAGTCAGTTTAACGCAAATTCACACGGTCTTTATTCTTCAAATTCAACCTTCCTTACTCCCCTTATAATGACCGACTTCATACTTTGAACATTCGTACCCTTGAGTCCAGACGATCTTTCTTTGACGAATGTCTTTTGTTCAAGCTTCATTATTGCCTTTTACCTCAAAATTTATGCAGGCAAATAAATACATTCGACGGTTCCGTATGCACGTACTAACACCTTCTTCCACTCTCCTTTGCTACGCTTACCTGGTATGTACAACCAGCAAAGTCTTGGTCCTCTACCAAAATCTCTTGGCGTATTCAAACTTCTTTAAAAAATCAAATTTATAAATATTCCTTTAAATCTTTATTTTTAATATCGTATTGTGATCTTTCTTCTTTAATTCCTGCCATATTTTGAATTCATATGTTGGTATTTAAATTTTATATTAATCAACTTGTACTAGTCTGTAAGTTGATTTCTGAAATAAATAAATAAATAAATAAGTAAATAATTAAAATTAATAGGAGAGTCCTTCAGAGAAAAAGTCATTTTATGACATTTAGTAGTGTTAAGACATAAATTGTTTGAAGCACACCATTTATTTAGAGCATTCAGATCATTTTTGGAGGAGCTGACAGTCTAAATGGGATTTGACTGCTCGAAATACTTTGAAGTCATCAGCATACAAGAGGCAAGAGGAATTAATTACAAAGTGAAGATCATTTATGAACAACAGAAAGAGAAGAGGCCCAAGAATTGAACCTTGTGGAACGCCAGATGAAGGATAAAAAAGACTAGACGTAGTACCAGAGACTTACTCGACAGAGACGACACGATAGATAAGATGACATCCAAGATAGAAGAGCACCCGAGATGACAAGAGAATCAAGCTTACGACAAAGAAGTAAATGATTCACAGTGTCAAAGGCCTTGGAGAAATCTGTGAAGATCACATCAACTTGCAGTTGGTTATCCAAAGCTCTTGCAATACTGTTTGTGAACTTCATTAAATTAGAGGTAGTGGAGTATCCTTTGAGAAAGCCATGCTGCTCTGGAGCAATAATAGGAGCTAATGAGTTTGAGAGTCGATTATGAACCAACCGTTCAAGTAACTTTGGAAAGCAGGACAGCAAGGAAATAGGGCGATATTGGAAACTGACGTAGGATCACCACTTTTAAAAATAGGCGCAATATTAGTTGTTTTCCAAGGGTTTCGAAAAGTACCAGTACTCAAGTTTAGATTGGAGAGGAGAGATAAAGGAAAACTAAGCGATGAGGCTAACGACTTTACAAATATGTTTGGCAAACCATCCGGCCCAGGCCTGATATTAGGATCAAAAGCATTGATCAAAGCTTCGACTTCAGATGCATCTGTACAAATAAAGGAATTTGGGAAGGGAAGATGATTAGGTAAGACAACAGGAAGCACAGCTACAGCGGGAGAATTAAAAGTTGAAGAGGAAAATTGACAAATGAGTCAGTTACTTCTTGAGGAGAAGAAACCTCAATACCATTCCAACGGACCTTACTAGGAATGGAAGAAGAGGATTTCAGCGAACTTATATAAGACCAAAAAGGCTTTGTATTACTAGCCACAAGAGAGCTATCCAGACTGCTTAAATAAGTTTTCAGAGCATATCTGATCACTTTTTTGGCAATTCCATGCAGCCTGTTAAAATTACATCTTGCTTCAATAATGCCGATTGTTTTAAAGACACGATGTGCCTTATCTTTTGCTCGTAGCGCACTAAGCACTCGTTTTGTAAACCAAGGCTTATGATTTGCTTTACGGAATGTCTGGAGAGGCGTATAACAGCGAATAAGATTATAAATATATATGTAAAATTTATCCAAAGCAGCCTCACAATTTAGGCCTCTAAAGAAATCTAGCCAGTTGACTGAAAGTAATTCTGTATTAATAGCTTCATAATTAGGATTAAAAAAGTAAGTTTTGGAGTAGGATGAGGTTTCTTAAATTTTATTTCATCGACTATAAGATCTTTCGAGAAAGGGGGATGGTGCCGATCAGGAGGAACATACGGATTTAAGGCTTGAGATACAGATAAGTAGCTATCTGGAACATTTGATAGAACAAGGTCAAGGAGACGACCATTAGGATTGCGGATATGATACGGCGTACAAAATAGTGATATGCCTCTATAATTTTCGCACTGCAGCTTGTCATCTTTTTTGTGGATAGGTAATATAATTGATTGGGTCCTCTCTTTCGGCATATGTTCTTGCTGCCAAATGTACTGGGTGACTTTGTGAATAGCTTGTGAACACTACTGCCACCATATTTGATGAGCTCCACTGGAATCTCATCGATGCCCGGCGCTATATTTTTCTTTTGGGCTCTGTTCATGAAACAAACTTCATCCAGAGTTGGTGGGGCCAATGGAAGCTCTCCGTATAAGGAAAGCTAAAATTGCAGAATACTATTGCGTCAAATCTAACCTGAATAGGGTCACGCAACATGGATTTAGCCATCAGTGAATACATAAATATTTTTGAATTAACTGTTAGGGATCGATCAGACTATGGCACGATAGTCACGCGACTATCCCGATTTACACAGGTTTGATGTAAGTGCCCACACCAGGTTGACTGTCACAAGAATTTGCGATTTGTTTTAAAATGAGTTTAGTACGTGTGATGATATTTGCGTCGTATTTTCTTTACTCCCGCACATTTTGAAATTTGATGCTGATATGGATAGACGGTTCTTGCGTAAAGTGCTAAATGGAAAGCTTTAACCAAATTGGAAGGCTTAAATCAAAATGGAGCATATGTGATCTTCGCAAAGACGTTCCTTTAACTGAGCGTATCAGTTCAACAATGCGCTTATATTCCAACAATGCGCTTATATTCACAGCTGAAAATCGCGCTACACGACAGTCATATCGCAATGTGGTTGAAGCCATATTGTACACCTACAGCTCTGCTACCAAATTCTACCACAAAATCTTTTGTGGTGATCGCCGGTAACTTTTACTTCTTGTAAAAGACTGACGTAAGAGTGTGAAGGCGAGATTTCCGCGCTTGACAACGGAATCACAAGTAATAACCATACCGCCGGAATGGCGATTGGGTGAACTCCCTGTCCCTGGCAAACTCTAAATTTTTTTGAAACTAACAACAGAGCTTCGGAACGGATTAGATCGATGGAAACCACCTCACATGGAAACCACCTTCATCTAGGCTAGGTGGACCAATGGAAGCTCTCTGGGAATATCTATAGGCTCTGATATTCTGGAGCTGTGCGGATTATTAAGGAAGTTTTTGAAATATGACGCCATCTTTCTTTAATCCTGTTTTCATCAGCGATGATGTAGTGAACTGGGTAGATTACGTCTCCGTTCAGGACTGCAGAGATGGTCTGCTGCCTCAGCGGTAGAGGATGTTGTACTCACTTTTGCGGCTGCTGCAGAACTCCTTCTATCAGCAGCAAACGATTCTTACCGATTTCATTCAGGCGTTAACTAGCCACCGCTATTTCAATCAGTGCACTCCATTGCTTCTTCTTCGTCGGAAAATGCGCCCCAAACTTCGACAAATCGATACAACACCCCACCACTGCGAACAAAGCATCACGTGTACAGTTATTTTTCTCTCGACTAAGATGATGACTTTTCTTCGCACTAACTCACCTGTCTTCGATCTTATCTTTGCAAAGATTTTCTTCTTGGAAGCGTTTTTTCTCCTATTAAAGAAGGCCACAACTTCCAACACTATTACCGACTATTCAATTATTTATCGTCCACTCGCAATTCAACCACCCCAGATACGTTAAATTGACTTAGACGTCAATCCATTCGCTCAATTTCGTTCCATTCCAAATCTAGTACACCGTTGAGGTGTACTAGATCAGCGTTCCTATACTGTAAATGTGTTAGATTTGATTTTTTTTAAACTAAATTTGACCGATGTAAAGAAAAATGAAGAGGATTTGAAATAGTAATCAAGTTGAATCTCATAGCCAATATAATTAAAGGGAGACATTTGAATTTAATATAAAGGAAAATTGATATAAAATTGCATTTAATAATAATAATAATAATAATAATAATAAGGAAAATTATTTTACAACATACGATTACAAATGGGAATAATTCCATATTCTTTCTAAATCTGCCACAAAATTTTAAGTAGGGGATAGGAAGATTTTCGAGCAGTTTGCTTGTGTGACTGCTCGATTAATACAGGGCAGCTTATTTTCTCGTGATCCCAAGGCAACGAGGGTTACGAAAAAGGAGCTGAAGGATCTTCAGTTGGAGAATCGATTGTCTTCGGGGTCGGAACGCGGAGTGCGACGATTGCAGAAATCGATTGACGGACGAACAGACTGACACGTATATTTACGTTTTGCTGTGAGTATTTAACCTTGGCGTGTGGTTGAAGCTGAGGACGGACGGAAAAAACTATCGGCGCAGGTCTTTTGCGTAATATACCCCAACTCCTTTCCCCGATAGATCGGTTAGCCGGTAACGATTGGTTCTTACGACCTTCTGTACGCGGCTTTTCGGGAAACGCTGGTCTAGTTTGGCGTTGTAATTCTCAGCGCCGTCGCTTTGACGGAAGTTGCAGCGACAAACTTCATCTCCCTTCTTTAAAATCGGAAGGTCGGGACCTGAGGTTGTAGTGCGCTATATTTGCACGTCCTGCGGCCTTTATCTTCCGTCCGATTTGTTGGCGGAGGTCTCCTGAACGCTCGTGCGGCTCCAGCGCAACGACAGGATCTCCCAAACACTTCAATTGCCGCAGTAGCCGGTATGATTTACCTTGGCGAATCATGTGCTGTCTGAAGGCGGCACAGTAAAACGAGAAACCGATGACGGGATGATAAGACAACCGCAGAGCGCAAGTGATGGCGGAAAATCTGCGGTCCCAATCCTTCCAAGTTGGAAGGACATAAGAACGGATCGCGGCTGACAGTGTGCGATCCAAACGTTCAGATGCGTTAGACTGAGGAGAGTATATGGGCGTTAGTCAGTGTTCGACACCGTACTGTCCGAGTAGGCCCTTAAACTACCGAGATCTGAATTGTACTCCGTTATCCGAGTGCCCACTTTTTGGTACCCAGAACACGTGGAATACCCGACTCTCTAAAAATTTCACGATGGATGGAGTCGTGAATTTGCAAATAGGTTCCACCAGTGGGAATTTCGAGAGTTGGTCGAACACAACGATAGCTCCGATGTATCCCATAGAAGAACGAGGATATGGACCGTGTAGATCTATGTACAGACGATGGAATACGCGCTCCGGAACATTGAGGTCGAAGAGGCTGGTTGGGCACTTTATTGCTTTTACAGGTCTCACAGGCGCTCACATAGGATTTGACTTGGGAAGACATTTTAGGCCAGAAGGAGTATTTCTTAAGTCGCCGAAGCGTCCGACCGTAACTACCGTGGGCACTTAAAAGATGGTCATGTGCGCGGAAGATCAGATTGTGAGTCATTTCCTCCTGTACCGAGTTTCCAGGACTCTCCTTCCTGCCATGGATCACCAGTGGCGTATTCATTTCGTCTATAAACGTAGCCGTCGATCACTTTCAAATCAGCCAACTATGTTTGTTGGGTTACGATGGTTTGCCTCAACTCTTTGTAGCTGCCTGACTCAAAATTTGGGCTGTCTAAATCTATCGCAATGGGGTGCTCGTCATTCACTGTCAATACGGCTCCCTCGGATGAAAAAATTCACAAGAGAGTATCGGGCACGATGTTCTGGATCCCTCTTCAGTGCTTGATGGAAAATTTGAACCCTTGCAGTTTGAGAGCCCATCGGGCCAGGCGTCCATGTAAGTCCTCTTGGTTCATCAGCCATTATAGCGAAGCGTGGTCTGTAATGATTGCAAACTGGTGGCCTTCAATACACGCCCGGAATTTCTTTACAGCCATCACCGCTGCCAAACATTCTTGCTCGGATATGGTGTAGTTTCTTTGGCCTGAGTTCAGCTTATTGGACATGAAGGCAACGGGAGCTTCCTCTCCCTCTTCGGTCAATTGCACAAGCACGACTCCCACTCTATGTTGACTTGCGTCACAAAGAATCGAGAAGGGCTTCTGAAACTCGAGGCTGTGGCTGTTAAGGTTTGTTTTAGCTCTTCAAATGCCATTCGACTGAGCTCGGTCCAAATGAACTTGCCTTTCCGGAGCATGTCTGACAGAGGCGCTGAAATTGTGGCGTAATTCCGAACGAAACTTAGGTACCAACCATACACTCCAAAGAAACGTCGTAGCTGCTTAACAGTTTTCGGGATGGGAAACTCATCAATTGCCCGAGCTTTGTCTTGATCCGTTTTGATAGTGCCATGTCCGATGACATGTTTTAGATATCAGACTACGTTCATGACAAACTTACTTTTCTGGACGTTGATGGTGAGTCCTGCCTTACTGTTATGCAGGGCTACTTTTTGCAGGAGTAGGAGGTGGTGTTCAAATGTTTCCGTGATGAGTAGAAGATCATTCAGGTGCACGAACACTTGTTGTTTATGGTGATGTGGACTGAATTTGTCCATCAGCCGGGTCATCGTTTGCGGAGCGTTACACAGGCCCAAAAGGAATTGTGACTAACTGGTATAGTGGTCGTCCAGGCACTGTGAAAGCGGTCTTATCCCTCGAACCTTCATCGGGTGGGATTTGCTAGAATGCTTCTTTCAGGTCGAGACTGGTAATGTAATTTGCTTTCGGCAGTCTTCCCAATATTCTATCGATTAGCGGGAGAAGGTAAGCACCTTTGATGGTCACTGCATTGACTTTCCAGGCATTTAGACAAAGACAGCCTTTACCTGGCTTCACCACCAAGGTTATCGGTGAAGACCAGGCACTTTGGAACTCCTCTATAGCCCCCAACTCTAACATTCTGTCCAACTCTGCGTACACTAGCTTTTCCATGGCCGGTGAGATGGCATAGTGTCTCTGCTGCATTGGCTTGCTATCGCCGACATCGATGACATGTGAGACCTGTGTAGTGCGGCAAACGCCTTGCGTAGCGTAAGATGGAAAAGCAGCGATGGATGTTTCTAAATGTTGTCGTTGGTTAGGTGTTAATTCATGCCGATCGGGTAGAGAAGCAAGTTCGTTGACATATCTAGTATTTAAGGATGAGTCTGTGAAAAGGTCTGGGACCAAACCAAATCGAAGGACGAAATTGACGCCAAGGTACACGTTCTGAGCCAGTGACGGGATAATGTAGAAAGTAATATCATTCGATTGACCTCTGAATGTCACGGGTGTTGTCAGTCTACCCTGGATAGGATGTTTGGTACCATCAGCTGTACTGACCTCAGAGCGCCAGGGTTTTACTGTCGTAGGGTTTTGATGGAGTACCTTTGAGCCGAGGCTCGAGGCAAGGCAGCCAACGCTTGCGCCCGTGTCAATCAGTACAACAGCGATGTCGCTCATCACTTTGATTGGTGCGTAAGGTCGAGTGTCATTCTCAGAAACCTCTGAAATGTTACATAATTTTATAGTTTGGCCACAGGTGCGCACTCTTCTGCGGAAGCTCCTCTAACGACGAATTGATCACTTAGTTTTGTGCTGGCGTGGGGTGATGGCGAAAATCCTTTCTCGTGCAGCAATATCCTCCTACAACAAAATATGATATAGCTTCCATACAAGGATCAGTGGCTGCCGGTGTTCTTTAGGCAGTACCTGATGTAGTCGCTTCAGCACTATCTTTGGAGAGGCCTCTGGAGAAGATGTGGCATCTGTTGCATCGTGGACCAGCAAAGGTATCGTGGTGGTGTTTGACTCTAATGGTTTTACTGGGAAGGAACTTGTCGTGGGGGAATAGTCAGTAGACGGCACGGAGTGCCGCTCTGTTACTTAGTCTGTCATGAGTGCTACTGGCTGTTGTGAACACTCGCTAGCAAGTTTTTTTGACTTCTTGCAATTTGTATAGGGTTATCCATTTTACGCTTGGGAAGGCAAAGCTAAAGAAAACAAATAAAACATTCAGATGAATTGTGTAGCTTGTGGCTTCGTCCTGTTGAAACCACAAGCTCTCCAGATCATAATCTTCAATTTCTATCCAAAAATAATCGGTTAACATCCGTCCATAGAGGTCAGAATTGACTGCAATGGCTCTTCCTTGATCGTTTTCAAAAAAATACGGGCCAATAACACCACCAGACCATAATGCACACCAAACGATCACCTGAGGATTTTGAGAGCCCCATATGCGGCAATTATGTTGATTTACGTAACCACTGAGCGAAAAATGAGCCTCATCACTAAAGAAAATTATGTTCGAAAAATCGTTATCTATGGCTTGTTGTTCAATCATCCAATTCGCATACATTCTGCGTTGTGTATGGCAAATCCAAATGCGAAATCCGCCACAATGAGCCGTAAGACAAGCCCAAATGTTGAACACGTCGAGGAATCGACAAATTCGGGTCTTCCTCCACACTTTGAGCAACGACAGCGATATTTTCAGTAGAGCGAATGTTGCAATGATGCATAGGCCTTGCAATATCAATAAACGATCCAGTCTCTTCAAATGTTCTCACTGTGTTCGAAATTGTTTGCTGTGTAGGTCGATTATGTCGACCGTAATCGGCTCGTAAAGCCCTAAATGTTGATACAGCGGAATCACCATTTTCATAATAAAATTTAAGAATTTTAACGCGTTCTTTGACTGTTAAACGGTCCATATTTCTAAATGGCAAACCTTCCACCAAAAAAAACACGCTCTGGATGACATTTAATTCTGACAGATGTCAAATGGCAGGGTAATATTTTCCTACCACGAAATGGATAACAATCTGGCGTATGTGTATCTAGTTTTCCACAACGGAGACAAAAGATGTTAGCTTCTGTCTGGCATGCGGTAAAGTGATGTCCTGTCTGCCAGCAATTCCAACACCTAGGAGCCAGTTCGTGTAGTTCGGTTTGATATTGTTGGTCTAGTTCTATGGATGATGGAGAAATGGTCTTCGACGAGCTGTCTATTATAGATGTTCTGAGACAAGCTGGCGCGGGTAGAGCAGGCACGTTGTATTCCGCTACTGAGCGTGGATTTGATTGCTCTCGTCGGCTGGAGAAATTACCTTGGGGTGTGGACCACTGAGAGAGCTGTACAGCTTCTAGCACTTTTACCGACGCGCGAGGCGCATGCGCGTTGTGGCGGGGGGCAAACACCAGTCGCTCTCACAGCTCTGGCCGAATACTCTCTCAGAAGAGACTGAGACACTCAGACTCCGCGATGGGACTCATCAGATGTTCCAACAGGCAACACAGGGCTTCGTAGTAATCGTCTACGGTCTCCTGTGCCTGTTAACGTCTGTTCCTTATACGCTGTTTTAAGGTGTCGTCTCCCTCCACTGGTGCGAACTACCGCAGTGCTGCACGCCTCAACGTCTCCCAGTCAAATGTTGGAGAAAGGTCCAAAAACCGCCAAAACCAACGGACCGCGTTCCCACTAAACAGCATTTGAGCGCAGCGTGTGACTGCTCTCATATTTCCCCCTAAATTCAACCACGCCATGGTCACGGCTCACCTCAGGAAGGCCCCTTCACAGGCAAGATCGGTAATGGTACGCTCTTCCTTTGCTCTACAGGGACTACTTTCTTGAGGCAACATAAGAATCAGGGTTCAGAAGTGATCTTTCATACGCAATTTTCGACCAGGTACAATTTGCTAGCCCAGTGTGAATTCTGACCCGCTAGCAGCGCGTGTCTTATCATGGATAGTCACGCGCTAGCTAAGCAGCCAATCCGTGAAGTCCGAATCCATGTACTGGAAGACACATAGGCACCGCTTGGTTTGGGACGCAGATCAGATGTCGCCGCAAAAATGATATTGGGTAAGAACTTGCGAATACACAAAAGGACTCTAATATCATTTGGCCTTACTAGTCATACAATGGTGGTAAGCCACCAATGTACAGTCTTCCACAAAAGTCAAGGTACAGAGAATCGGTAACTGAAAATTGTATTACTGAATCAATATTTTTATTTGAAAACCAAAAGTTATGAAATGGTAATAATACGAGTTCTGTTGAATTTAAGTTTTCATAAATTTAAAGGGATTCGGCAATAATGATCATTGAAGACAATAATTTTTTGTTGGCAATGTCTCTTTTCTACTCCACAAAAGTCTTGGTACAGTTGCAGAAAATGCCCTGTTATTTGTAAAAAGGGGAATCCCCAAAGTTCATATTATCAGAGTGAGTTAACAACCGTAGGCCGCTGTTTTTAATATCGCGTCCGTATTCGTAGTGTATCTTTTATTTAATAAAATTTTTAAAAAATGAGTCGAAAGGAGTTGAGTATTAAGGAGCGTGAAATAATTATTAATCTGCACTCAAATCAGAGCAAATCATATTCTGAAATAGCTGAACTAGTGTTGCGAAGTCGGTCAACCATTCAAATAGTGATAAATCGATTTAAGATGGAAAATAGAGTGGAAAATGTGCCCCGAACAGGTCGTCCATCTAAACTAAGTGCAAAGGACAAGAGAAAAATTTCGCGAATGGTAAAACAAGATCCATTTCTAAGCTGTAGAAAAATCTGCGCTGTTCTTGGAATTAATGATAAGAAAGAGGTTAGCGCAGAAACTGTGCGTAGAGCTGTCGTAGAAGCTGGATTTTCATCTCGTACGCCTAGAAGAAAACCTCTTGTAAGTTCCATAAACAAACAAAAAAGAATAACATTTGCAAAAGCATATATTGACAAACCAATAACGTTTTGGGATAATGTTTTATTTTCGGATGAGTCTAAATTTTGTATATTTGGTGTAAATGGGCATAAGAGGGTCTGGCGAAAAGTAGGAGAAGCATTTAATCCCAAGAACACTATTAAAACAGTAAAACATGGAGGCGGTGGTGTTATGGTTTGGGGTTGCATGGCTGCTGCTGGAGTTGGAAATCTGACATTCATCGAAAATACTATGGATCAGAACTCTTATTTAGAGATTCTACGAAACAACATGAAACAAAGTGCAGCCAAATTAGGTATGCGAGAAGATTTCTTGTTTCAACAGGACAATGACCCTAAGCACACTGCGCATAAAGTTCGAATGTGGCTATTGTACAATACTCGCATGCTTGCTACACCGCCTCAAAGCCCTAATTTGAACCCTATAGAGCATCTTTGGAATGAGCTTGAGACAAAAATCCGAAAAAGAGTGATATCAAGCAAGGCGCAGCTTAAGGATGTTATATTGGAGGAGTGGGCCAGAATCAGCAGCGAATTTACTAAAAAATTGGTATATTCTATGCCTAAAAGACTGAAGTCAGTAATTCAGATGAAAGGATATCCGACAAAATATTAAGAAAAGTATAATTCAAATAACTATGCAAGACTATAATTACAATTTGTATCATTTTTCTTTAGGTGTACCATGACTTTTGTGGACTTCATTCATTGACTTTCCAACACATCATATGTAATAATGTATTAATACGACAGAATTTTCGTTTTGTTTTACATGAATTTAAATTTAATGATTATAGTTGAAGTAATACCAAAAAAATTTTATCACTATAGGTTTTTTAAATAAAAATATCAAACAATTTTCATGATATTTATCACTGTACCTTGACTTTTGTGGAAGACTGTATGAATCAAAAGCAGGTCCAGACGATATTGATGTTCCCATGAAAAGAAATACAATGGCTCTTTGATCGCATGAACGAGGCGGCCATCCGACCGGAACATTTCTGGAGAAAGCACGCTCACCAAATTTGCCTGTCAATAAATCGATTGTGAGGCGGGCTGATTGGCTAGTGGTTCCGTCTTGTTGAAACCACATGTCGTTGAATCAATTCTGCGAAATACGGAAACCCGGTACTTTTTGACATTTGACTTGAATGTTTTTTGCAGAGATAGGGTCGGATTTATCTAGTTTGACTGGACTAATCTGTTGTAAAATATTACAATAAAACTGAATACATTGCAGCCAGTAAATTTCCCAATAATTTGATTAAATTAGTGAACTCATTTATCACAGGAAAAAATCAATAGAAGACCACTAGTGAATGCCACACAACCATTAGCGTTTACATGGAAGTCCAATAAAAAAATAATATATTTCCCAATCGAAACTTTATACAATTACAATTATGTCTACTACAGATTGACCTAATCGACGGCGTAAGCTCAAACACGAACGATATATGAGAACAATAAATATTAATATGTACATACTCGTACATTACCATACTCATATAGCGAAGAAATATCTTTTTACATCACGCCTCGACCTCATACTCGTAATGTATTCTTACTCATAGCTTACGATGTATATCACTGACTCTAATTAGCGGGAATTGAATTAAATCAGTGCTGTACTCGCTTGTAGGATTTCCACATCGCAAGTATGATTACATATTTGTATTAAAGAGAGATTCAAGGGGTAAAAAAGTATCTTGTATTCAGTTGAGGGCGGAAATCAAGTATTGAATTTCATTTTAAGTAGATATGCATACTAAATTTTGACGTGTTGTTCTGTGGATTAATTGGTGAAACCTGTATTAAATTTTTAATAAGCTTTTGGTATGTACTACCAGATCTTGATCTTTCAACCTTCAGAGCTTAATCAACCATGGACCACTTCTACCTTCCGGCATTTCCGCAAACGTACAATGACTCACAGCTTCCAAGAATTAAAGACCTCATAAACGGTTACTGCAAGTACCATACATTCCTCTATATTTTAACTATAAAACCCATTCAACTGCTTGACCATATTCACATCTTATTCTCCTCCGTTCCAATGCCTTAAAGTCCATCTTAAGCCACGACAAACGATTGAACATATGTACCCAAGTGGCTGACTCAGTAACAGGTTCGAGTGACCCCAAATCGCCAAATTAAAAGGCAAAGTTATAATGAGAAAACCACACGTTCATGCAGAGCCAAATGATCTCCTAGCCCCAGAACGTCCGAGTTGAAATTTAGGCCGCAATTAAATACGCGACCAAACCACTAAACAATAAAAAATAGCAACTAAGAAACCAACTAGGGATAGAATAAGATATTTACTAATATATCTTAAGCTTTGTAACGCTATAAAGGCTATTGGTTTTTCTTAACGGTTCTTTCGCGTTTTCATTTTAATTTTAATTTTTTTTTTGAATTCTTCATTTCAATAATAAACATATCAACTTGGAAAGTGCGAAAATATAATCAATGGAAAACATACCAATACCATACGAGTATGTGATTGGTTTGAACTGGTCAGCAGCAACAACAGCAGACGAGAGTTGAACGAAAGACGTGAAATAAAAAAATTCGCGCTGACCAATGCTTTGATTAAATTAAGTTTTTGTTTACCAAAGGACAAATATTCGTTAATTAAGGAAGATTGAATTACGCGAATGGAATGTAAACATAGCAGCCAGCGGTGGTGAGTTATTGTTTGGCGCGAAATTAGTTTAAGGATGATGAGAAATTGGTTGAGTAGTGAAATGTTGGCGTGCATGCAGTATTAGTCAACTTGGAATTGATTTGCATACGTGATTTTATTGTTATGTTATATGTGAGTAATAAAGAAACAATTGCCGCTGAATCTGGATGGATGAGTTGGTGAGAAAGTTAGTGGCTTAAATTACACTGATTGCTTTTAATGCGTGAGATAAGGAGAATTACGGTTAATTATACGATTATAGCAGATTAATTGGTGGTGATTTGAACTTGCTATGAAAGAAAATTAAGTTCAAATTTTATTAGGCATTTAGAAGCAAATAAAGTGAAACTTTGGTAAAAGCCTGATGGGGACTTTTTGAGTGACTTTTTTGAGGCTTAGGAACTAAGACCAAAAATTCTACATATCAAAATAAATAAGTTTTTGACTGGGGCAAGATGGACGCTAGGCTACGCTTGAGAACTTAAACCTAGGTCTATCAGGAGCGGATCCAGAATTTTTTTCCGGAGGAGGTCACAGGGTAAAACAATATAAAAAATAACCAAATATTATATATAACAAAACATAACAAACGCCCGGCTTCCACAAGAACGATTGACACTTTCTTTCCTAAAAGTCAGAAACCAGAGACTAAATCTAGTTCTGGTGCATCATCGTCGGCGAAAGAATTCATACCATCAGCTAGTATTTCGAACATAACTGATAGGCTTGAAAATGTTCCGACCACTTCCCATTCAGCGAATACTACGCATACAAACGAACCATACTGCAAGCGTCATTTTGCGTCCGATATAGGGTCTTACGTAAACCAACGCAACATCGACGATTTTACTAATGCGGATTTACTGAAACATCACTGGGAACCTCCTCCTGATTATATTTTTCTCCATAATGTCGTGATGAAGAATGGGAAGGAAAGGAAGAAGTACGCTCAAAAATCTCATCTAGAGAAATTCTCTTGGGTGGTTTTGTCTCCTAAAGACCAAAGTCTTTATTGTAAGTACTGCGTACTATTCGCGTCAAGCTCAGGAGGAGGTTACCAAACAAACACTTATCTGAAGCGACTAGTTTGAGAACCGCTGAAAAAGTTTGACGACTTACTTGGTGAAAATGGAGCGCTTTCTGTTCACCAACGAAACCAATATCCAGAAGGCGGTAGAAGCTGGCAAATATTTTCTTCAGACTTTTCACAATCCAGCATGAGAAGTAGTCAACCAGCTCTATGTACAACGATATGCACAGGTTAAAGAAAATCGAGAGTGATTAATGCCTATAATCAAAACGATCAATATATTTCCGACCACAAAAGGTCGGAAATATATTTCTTTACGTGGACATCGGGATGATGGATTGCTCTTGGATAGGACCGACGGAGGAGACAGTCTGGTGGCAAATGATGGGAACTTTAGAGCTCTCCTTCGCTTCAGAATTTATTCTGGTGACTCTTCTCTTCAGCAACATTTAGCAACCGCAGGTGCAAACGCAACGTACATTAGCAAAACCACCCAAAATCAACTGATAGAAGCCTGCAAAGAGGAAATTCAGCAAGTTATCATGAATAGAGTAAGAGCGGCAATATTTTTCTCTGTTATATTTGACGAGACGACCGAAAACTCACACACTGAACAGCTCAGCTTGTCACTTCGCTAGAGTTGCCAGAGAAAATTTTGTTACATTTTGCGACGCGTACTCTGCGATTCGTTCTGAAGATGTGGAAGGTAACGAGCGTCATTAAACTGGAGTTGCAGTGCCACATATTGTCATAGATTTGTGTAACGAATTTGACTTGGACCTGCAATACTTGGTTGGAATCGGTACAGACAGTTGCTCAGTCATGGCGTCTGACTTGAAAGAGGCATGTCACGAGTTGATGAAAGTAGCAATTCACGCACGACGTTTTTCTTGCAATAACCATGTGTTGGATAATTTTTTATTGAAATCACCGAATGTCTCAAACTGCCGAAACGCTTCAGGGACAATGAAAACCATTGTAGCTATTTCAAATGCTTTTTCAAAAAGACACGGTGTCTTTGAAAACAAGTTTGGTAAAAAATCTCTTCAAAGCCTTTGCGAGACACGATGGGTTGAAAATCACGTAGGATGCCTGCAGTTTCAAGGTGAACAGTTAATAAAAATTTGTAGAGCACTTGAAGAGATTTCAACGTGGCGGAATGAGAAAAGTGCATCTACTGCTGCTAACCTTCTTCATGCTCTTATCCAACGTTCCTGATTTCAACTGCTTACTTGAATGATGTTCTTGGGATGTATATAACTAGTGCTTTTTTTTCATTTTTTCAGTTGAACGATTTGAAAAAAAAATACGCAGACATGTTTTGTTCTGCTGAGAAAAGACTTGATTCAAATTTACTTTTCAAGAAATTACTCAATTTAATTAATAAAACAAAAATAATTATTATAAACCAAAAGATGAAAATTAGTTTACAATAATTTTGTTGGTTTTTGTATTTTTATGGAGTAACTTTACCATTAAGCCGAATACTCCAAAAACCATCATTAGATCTTAAAAAAGTAATCGATTTTATAGCAGATACTTTGATTGTTCTTGAGACGAAAAGAAGCGAGGCTGATTCCGTTTTTCAACAGCTGTATACTGAAACTGAAAATCTCCCTAAACAGTTGGATGTGGAGATGTAAGTACCTCGTGCTGTTTCTCGCCAAAAACATCGAGATAATCGTCAACAAAATCAAACCCCGGAGGAGCATTTCAGGAGAGGGATTTTTATTCCTCTATTGGACAACGTTGTGACAGACCTCAACGAAAGACTCTTCACAGACGTGATGAACCTTTTTCGGTTGAGAGTGCTTCTGCCTCGGACTTCATACACAGTGGAGGACATTGAAGACGTTCGCCATGCAGCAGAAACGTACCAGAAGCTTCTGCAAACTCCTGTCTCGGTCTCGGGAGCCATTGCACAATTCAAATTGTGAGTAGCCAAATAGAATCGGATTGTTAAAACCGGCGGTGAACTCCCCGATTCGCTTCCTCTAGTTTGTGCTGCGTGTGATAAAGAAATTTATCCATCCATTTGGAAACTGCTTGATATTTTGCATACGCTTCCTGTGACCACAGCCACTGCAGAAAGGAGTTTTTCAACTCTCAGTCGCCTCAAAACTTGGCTGAGATCAACTATGGCAGAAGACAGACTAACTGGGCTTGCATTGTTACACATTCATCGCGACATCGAATTGGACATCGATGCGATAATCAACAGATATGCAAAACAAAATAGAAAATTAGATTTTGTGTTATAAATGATCTTCCCAGTTGGAACTTATACAAACGTAAACAAATCACAAGTGTTGCTACAATCCAAATATAGGAAATAATCAGTGTTTTATAAAAAGTTTAGTCGTTATTTAAGTTATATTTTTCTTCCAATATTTTTAAGTTAACAATACGGTAAGTTGACTTTGGTCATTTGGTGTGTTTCTGGTTTTTGATTTCACAAAAACTGGGTTCATTTTGGTCGTTTGATTTTTTGTTTGTTTTTGGGTTTCCGAATAATTCGTTCAGCTCTGTTTTTTAAAATGCATGCTGATTCTGGGGGGGGGGGGGGTCATGACCCCTGTGACCCCCCTTGGATCCGCGCCTGAGGTCTATTGCACTCGCAAACCCTTTACACACCCAAATTTTGACATTAAAATTTTTAATGAACATTGAAAAAAAGCCCAAGAGGGCTGGTTGGAATTGAACCCAGGTCTTTCGACATACTATTAGATACAGCACCATTGAACCACGAAAACTATGTAGTATAACAAATGAACTGCATACACACCAAACATAATTTATGCATATACATTGGAAGGATTATATTCGTTTTTAAAGTATTGCAATCAACTTTGTGGAAGAACTTTTGATTTTATCCCTTTGTTTTATTTTATAAGAAAATGTTTTGCTGTGTGTAATTTAAATGATATGCATATGTGTGTACTAGAAAACAATTTTAGGCACAGTATTTGTTTATACTGCGACCAAAGGCTTTTCTTTGGCCGCATGTGTCCGAAAAAAACAAAGTTAAAGACTTTGTAGAATTAACCGAAGGCCAGATACGAAATCTGTCCCTTTAAATCCAAACTTTTAATGAAGGCCAGATACAAAATCTGTCCTTTACTTAATTGTGATCCAATACCAATAATCCAATAATTGTGACAGTACCTTGGATTTCGCTCTAACGCAGGTTATATAATTTTGCAACACGGGTCGTGCCAATATTTTGCCCTTGATAGGCCAATACCACTGTCGTGCTATTGCTAGTAAGGCTCGCGGGCCAGCGTATTGATGGTCTTGATGTATTTGGATCAGGATCAGTTTTGTGATACGATGGGCGTAAGGAAGATGTAAAGGGTGTTTGTGGTTGTACTCCATATCAGACTGCTCGAGCTTTCCACCTACTCGTAGAAGTCCAATTCGATCTAGGATGGGTGTAAGACTGCTAAGACGATTACTGCAACTAAGCTGCTCTGTTGTTTGAAGTGATTTAACCTCTTCACGGAACCCTTCCTTCTGGATTTCTTTGATTATGACTGAGGAAGCTTCATCCAGTTCTGATACGGTCGATGCGTCATTGTTCCGATTGGAGGTGATTTTTCTACGGGCCAATCTAGTGAAACGAATTACCAATGCCACAATACATTTGAGCTTACGGAAGGAATTTCCGTGGTTTATTTTGTTGATAAAGTGTGGCTCGGCTTCAGTGGTTACGAAAACACTTTAAGATTTTTTCTTTTCTAGCTCAATTTCTTACCCAACGTGTTTGGTAGGCCACAAATCAGGATGATCGTGAAAAAATAGAGGCCCGTAGAACCACAATGAATTCTGCTTTAGTTTTGCCAGACTAATACCTCGCAAAGCTAAATCTGCTGGGTTATATGTTGAGCTTACGTGACGAGTGTTGAGTACTGCTGGATTGCTGCTATTCGATTTGCCACAAACGCCTGATATGGAGCTGGATCGCTATTGAGCCAGTGGAGTACCACATCTGAATCAGTCCAGAAAAAGCAAGACTAAGCCGCCATACTCAAATCAGACTGAAGGCGATGAACTAGATCGGTCGCAAGTATTGCTGGACACAATTCCATTCGCGGAATAGTTATAGTTTTGATTGGTGCAACCCGTGTTTTAGCACATAATTAATGAACGGTGGTAGTGCCGTCGTGGTGATTGGCTCTAAAATAGACCGCTGCTCCATAAGCCTTTTCCGATGCATCTAAAAAAGCATGCACTTGTTTATTACGAGGTACTCGAGCTCCAAAAACATGTCGCGGTATTTTAATTTCATTGAGTTGCCCCAAGCTTTCATGAAAATTCATCCATGATGTATGCAGCTCCATTGGTAACGCCTGCATCCCAATCCAGCTTTACCTTCCATAGACTTTGAATGAATATTTTCGCTGTCCAGTAACAACTCATGATTCCTAACGGATTAAAAATGTGAGCGATCGTTGAAAGTGCTTTTCTTTTGGTCACTCTTGTTGGGCGGGTATAAGGTGGAACTCTAATTATGAGTTCATCCTGGGCAGGCAGCCACGTGACTCCCAGAGTTTTCACCTGTTCCGTTGGGTTGTCCTTCAAAGTGTATTGTACTTCTTGGTCTTTTGGGTTTATGTCTTTAAACAGGGTGGGATGATTCGCGCACCATTTTCGTAGATTGAATCCTGCTGATTTTAGGATACGTTGGACCTCTTCTTTCTTTTGGAGAGCTTCTGGCAAGCTATTTGCACAAGTCAACGAGTCATCCATGTAGAAGTCTCTTTGAATTGCCAGACTTCCCAACGGATTTTTCAGTCTTGATACCACGGCTAATTGTTCCAAGCATTTCGTTGCTAAATACGGTGCCACGGTAGTGCCATAAGTTACCGTGTTTAATTCATAGCATTTTAATTTTTCACTGGGATAATTCCGCCAAAATATCATCTGGTAGGGACGGTCTTTTTTATCGATCCATATTTGCCGATACGTCTTCTCGATATCAGCGGAGAACATGTATTTGAATAGCCGAAATCGGAGTAAAATCGTAAACAGCTCGTCTTGTATCGTAGGCCCAGTATGGAGTATATTGTTCAAGCTAATATTGATAGAAGACTTTGCCGAGGCATCGAATACCACTCGCAGCTTGGTTGTCGAGCTGTCCGGTTTGAGGACGCAATGGTGTGAAGTCGCAAAGTCGGGCATTTCGACCGCGGTCATGTGTCCTAACTTCTGGTACTCCTCCATAAAGTCTTGGTAGGCCCGTTTGACTTCTGTATCTTTAGCTAAGCGTTTTTCGAGTTGGATAAATCGTTTGAAAGCTATGTCTTCCGATTGGCCCAAATTTTTTGGATCATCTGCAAATGGTAGCCGAACTGTAAAACGTCCATCATTTGATTTCTTCATGTGATGTGGAAAGTGAGCTTCACACTGTCGTTCCTTAGATGCCATTGTAACGGGAGGCTTTTCGTTTTCTTCTAATCTCCAGAACCTTTTTAACTCTGCATCCAGCTTGGAACCTTCTGCCCGATACATGCCACATGTGGCTGTACTTGTAGGCTTTGCTTGGCTGCGAGAATCGTTGAGCAGGCCACCTACTACCCATCCAAAAACTGTGTTTTGTAGGATAGTAGGCGATTCACCAAGCCTAATTTGACCGATTGCCAACAGCTGGTAGTAGTATTCCACAACAATGAGAATAACAACTGGCCCTGCTTGGTTGAATCCTGGATCAGCTAGCAAAGTATTTCGTGACATTGGCCAACCATCGAGTCCAACGGTTCCGAGGGCTGCTGAATCTTGAAGCTGGTTTTCTTTGATTGGATTCAGCTGTATGGTAACCTTTTGTGTGATTCCGCAAATGCTATTATGGAAATGTTGGACAACTGTGGCTTACGGTTGAGTTTCCTTCGGGCAGCTTCAGTGATTAAATTCACATGTAAACCACTGTCAAATATGGCACGCAAGTCCATCATTTGCCCATGATTATCTGGAGTTTGGACTATTACTGTGCTGAGAAGTACGTCGGTTCTCATTGCTTCAGTCGCTAAAGATGCTTTTTCTTTAGGCTTACCTTCAAATTCTGATGGAACTTGTTTAGTTGATGATATAATGGTCTTTTCTTCTTTATGCAACAGAGTATTGTGCTTTTTGCTGCACTTCAAACAAGCTCGGCACGCACACTCTGTACTTGTATGTCTTACGCGCAAGCAGTTTAGACAGAGTTTCAGTTGTTTGACCCTTTTTATGCGATCGACTATGCTAAAGTTTTTAAAATTCTCATATGCGAAAATTTTATGTGGGCCTCCACAATTTTTGCATGGCTCTGGGCCTGAATGATTGTTGATACCAGCGCGGAGACTTTCTTTGGTTGAACCTTGTTGCTGCATTCTAAAAACCTTAAGAAGAATTCGAGTGATTGTAACTCTCGTCGTGATTTTATTGATTGCTCGTACAAGTTATGAGATGTCTTGTCAAGTTTCTTCATGAGAATATGCAGCAAAATTGGGTCCCAGCTGGCTGTCTCAATCTTCATGTTTTTCAACCCCAACATACATTCTTTCGTAGTATCATGGCATAACTTTATCGATCTTGCTGACTCAGCAACAATTGCTGGTTGTGAAATGATTTTGTCGAGAAGGGTGGGCAAAATGAGCCTTTGATTGTCATATCGGTTTGGAAGGATGTCCCAAGCACCTGTATAATTCTCATCAGAGATTGACATTTGTTTTATAAGTCGTTCTGCCTCCCCCACTAAGTTGGTTTTGAGATACAACATCTTTTTGGCATTTCCGAGTGGCTGTGAATCAATCATCTGCTGGAATAGATCATGGAAATATGTCCATTGCGCGCAGTCTCCATCGAATTTTGGTATAGATACCTCCGGGAGCTTCACACGAGGCTGAGTGTGAGCAACTGCATGTGGCAATGGCTCTGCTTTTTTCTTGCCTGTCGCTAGAAATATGTGGGCACTTTGTATGCGCTCACTAATTTTATGCAATTTAGATATTTTAGATTTAGAGAAGAAGCATGTTTAGGTAATGTATTATTTTGTTTGGGTTTCAAACAGTATTGTTACTGAAATTAAAATTAGAGAATGATTTTATTATCTGATGCACAAGCAACAAATAGAAGGTATAGTAACTCATATGTTTTTTTTTTGTTTTTTGATTACAAAGGATACATTTGCGCATCTGAAATTGAGTACAGTGAATTCTGATGAAGCTCAATACACAAATTATAGAAAATGGTAAACACATTGGAGACTCGCTAACCCGAACATCTGGTTAATCCGAACCGGCTCGGGATTTTTTTCATTCATGTTTTAATCGTTTCAAAAGGATAATGTATACACGAAAAATAATGGAATTGGATTTATAGAAACGTAAAGGATTAAGAGTAGCATTTCAGAACACAGTTATCATTTAATATTTAAATTCTGATGACAACTGAAATCTGTAATGGAATAAGGGGATTCCAAAATAGAGCAATGAGAGAGCTTTCTGCAGAGTCTCGAGCTTGGGTGTGATAGTTGTATCTGACAAAGATTTTATACCGGAAGAACAATTCGGCTTCAAAACGAAGCACCCTAAAGAATCCCAGTTAGTTAGAGTAGCCCAAAACATTAGGTCAGGTTTAACTGCAGGAAATCAACAGGCCTAATTATGTTTGACATGGCTAAGGCTTTTGATGAAGTCTGCCATGCAGGACTAATCTTCAGCATGCATCAATATAATATGCCACTCTAGCTCCCATAAACTATCGGGGTCTTCTTGGAAGACCGAACATTCCGTGTCAGAATTGACAAAGAACTCTCAAACTTGAGAGCAACTGAAGCTGGAGTTTCTCAGCGCTCGCCCATTTCATCGGTCCTCTACGATATATTTGCTGCAAATTTTCCCACTCTGCCTCCAAGAGTAAAACTATCGTTATACGCCTATGATACCTGTATGTTTAATATAGCAACACAAGTAAGTATCATCACCTCGAAAGTGCCACGGTCAATAAATATTTTATTGGAATTCTTCTTCTTCTTCGTAGCCTTTGCACTTATTGCTCTGCTCCTAAACCCTTTTGATTGTCTAACGTGTGCAGGAATTTGATGGCTAGGTATGGTGCGACTGTCATTCCATAGGTGACAGTATTTTTTTTATAGTAGCACTACAGCCCCTTTCGGGCCTTCGCTTAGCGATAGTTAGAGTATATCATTGTCATGATCTAATGTATCGGCACTCCACAAGGTGATATGATTATTATCACGCATTTTATTGGAATACCTTCGTAAATGGATAATTAAGATAAATCCTGACAAAGCACTGGTACTATTTATCACTAGGAAGAACCGACAAACTCCACAGAAACTTATCATTGATAACGATACAATAGACTGGTCACCAACAGCCAAGTACCTTGGACTAACATTCGACAATGAACTCACATGGAAACAACACATACAAAATAACAAAGGACACTGCACTGGACTTCTCTCCTTTTTATACGCTTTCAATAAATTCAGAAGAATTGGTCTTAAAAATGGGTTGCACATTTACAAACAGGCTATACGACCGATTCTACTGTACGGTAGCTCTGCTTCATACCAGACGACAAAGAATAACAAACAAGTTGGGTAAACAGACCTACGCTCATGCAGAAGGGATTTGTACCCAACTTCTCAGAAATGCAGTCACCAGCAACGAATAAAGCCAAGAAATATGTCAAAGAGATGTGCGCCTTTAGAAGAAAATCCGTTGTTTTTCTACTTTCAACGGTCGCCATTTTGTTGCAAACCAACAAAAGTCACTCAAATCATGAATTCCCGAAAATATTAATGTCCAATTAAGTCCATAAAATGCCGAAATCGTGTGTTATTGTTGTTGTATTTGGAAAAATTTCAAATGGCTATAACTTCCGTCTTTATGATTCGATTTTCATCAAACTGACAAAGTTTAAGGAGCTTTTGTAGGGCTACTTAAATAAATATATTTTCGTTTAGTTTAAGGGTACCCACAGGATTTTATTGGGGAAAATGTTAAATTCGACTATCATACTATTATTAACAAAGCTGAGCGAATTTCGACTTCTAAGGTATTTGTTGTTGTTGCACTCATAAACACTTATCTCTACAATTTTTTCAGATTTTTCGGTTCAATCGCGAGGGGGGGGGGGACACAAATTTTTCGTGTATTTCCCCTCCCTGCGCGCCCCTCGAAGCAAAAAGTGTCAATTTAAAACCTGTTTTGAAAAGAGACCTTTCATATTGGCTACCTTTGATGAAATTTTTCTTATCGGGGACCACTCCCCTATTTGGGGAGACCCTCCTTAAGTACCGCATAAATTTTTTTTATAGTTGAACTTTGAAGAGAGTATTACTTTACATCTGCATACAAAATTTGATGTTTCTAGCTTAAGTATAATAGTTTGCGAGAAAAAGCGCTGTGACACATGGACGGACGGACGGATGGACAGACGTACAGACAGGTCGCGATTTTAGTAAGGTGTTGTTAAAATTATTTTACAAAACCATTAAAAAAGCACTCCAGTCCTTCAAAATAGAATTATTAGAAAGATTTTAGGAATTGTATGGTTTATTGGAAATGCTGACATCTATAAGGACCCAAGAATTGAGACCGTTGAAAAGTACACACATGAAAAGGCACTGAAACTCTTTGACAAAATTTGCAACCATATTTATAGTACCATGACATTCCTTCGAACTTTACAAAGCAGGGATGAACTCAGGTTCCCAATTTTTAAAAAATAACAAAACAAAATTTCCCTTTTTAAATCAGGTGGTGGGTGCTGAATTGCCCACGGATATGAGGGAGTTAAGACGCTAAGTCCCACTAAATCCACGCCCCCACCACATTCCAATAGAGGTTAGTGTTTTTTTTTCTCAAATCCGAATTACACCGCTGTTGA
Source organism: Odontomyia ornata (assembly GCA_963969285.1). Taxonomy (NCBI): domain Eukaryota; kingdom Metazoa; phylum Arthropoda; class Insecta; order Diptera; family Stratiomyidae; genus Odontomyia; species Odontomyia ornata. The sequence goes on from OZ017740.1 coordinate 37,313,454, forward strand.
ACCTTTTCATGGATCGAAGGAAGATTTTTTCTGCTACAAAAGGTTCACTAACAAAACTTATCCAGTTATATATGAATATCGGATTGATGAACCGTTGCTCGAAGCAATTTTGAAGATTTGTTGAGTAGTATTTGACCCAAGTTTGAAATTTGACATCCATATTTCGATCATAATCTTTAGAGCTTCACGTGTCACTGGTTTTATTTTATGATCCTCCTACAAGTCCATCAGCATCTTAACCAGCGTTCATTCTTTTGTACTCTTAGCTCGGTCAATCTTTGAGTATGCTTGCGAAGTATGGTCTTCTCACTATACCAATCTATCGGATGCTGTAGAGCCTGTACAGCATAGATTTGCACGTTCACTATTTTACGAATATAATCTCTCTTACAGCTCCTAAATTGACTGCGAAAAGAATTTTTAAGAGCTGGGTTGCTTATTTAAAATACATGTATATCACGGTAATCTTTCATCGACTCTTCGGGAAATGCTTTATATACATTCCCACCCCAATAACACGTTCGGCCAATATATAGGGTGCATCAGCGAAGTCCAAAGACAGAGAATTTGTCGCTGTAGTAGATTTTAACGAAAGCAGTCATTTGTTGTCATTTCAACTGAGCAGACGTTTGTACATTGGTGCGTGAATTACACATGGCAGAGTTAGCGCAATCCAGAGCGGAATACAATCGAAGAGCGGTGGTTATTGAAAGTCTTCCTGCTGCATGGTCGCCAGCAGAAATTTTACGATATTGCCCAGAAGTATGCGAAAAATTGTGAGGAAGGTTCTTCTAGTCCAGCAAGAAAAAACCATGCGAAGGACAGGATAGCAAGGGCCGCGAAAATCGTTCGAAGGGCCCAAGACCTTATTTCGCAGGATCCTGGGAGCTCAGTCAGAAAAATGGCGGCCATTTCGGGTGTAAGTACGGCTTCCATGCGTTCAATCGCCGAAGAGGACTGTGGTATTAGTCCTGTGTATCCGAGGCTGCTAAGACAAAAAGAATTGCCCGCTGTCACTTGCTACTGTGTTCACTGAAGAACAAAGCTGCGGGTCGCATCCGGTTTTGAGAAAATTCTATCCAGGCCGAGATTCATGGATAGAGCATTAAGAAAGTATTTTAAAGGAAAGCAAATAGAAGAAATCAGGTGAAATTAACAGTCGATCATTTCATGAATTCAAAATTGGCATACGCTTGGTAGTAAATTTCTACAGGTAGGGAACGTTAACGATAGTCATGCCATCAATGATTCCAAGGCTCAGTTTTGGGTAATTTCAATTTTAGCATTTTAAAAGCCTTTTCTTGAAAAGCCGTCGGGCCTTGCTTTCTTGAGTAAGCTCACTCGAAAAAGCAAGGCCCAACGGCTTTTCAAGAAAAAGTGAATTGACCTGCGGAAATCAAATAAACAAAATAATTGACTTTTATAGCTTCTCAATGCTTGATTTCGGGAACGTATAAAATAAAATAGGCACTTAAAAATTTTATTCATGGCTTAGAGAGTTCATTTTGTCATTTATACCTCGATAAATTTCTTCCCAATTATGACTTTACAGAACATAATTTCCAATTACGAAAAACTACTTCAATTCACGAATGTATTTTCATTTTTTTTTTGGGAAAACGAGCTAAAAACTTAAAATAATCATTTGGTTCAAGTAACTTACGATACCAGTATTGAAGATAGCTGAGTCTTTTACATACCTGAAAAGAAAAAGAAAGTTCTTTTATAAAACTTGTAAGATTTGTGGTGGTAAGTTGGTATTTTCTCTAAAAGAAAAATGAGTTTTGAGTTATTGGGTGTACAACTTTATAACCGGAATTTTTTAGCGAAATTTGATGCTTTGTTGTGGAAAAATCTTTAATTATATTTTAAGTAGTATTGTCCATCGGAAGCTACAGCATTTCTCCATCTTTCAGGCAATTTATGAATTCCATCCCCTATCCAATTTCGGATGTCTTGCTCTGAAGTGAACCGTTTACCGGTGAGAGCGTTTTGCAGCGAGCGAAATAAATGAAAGTCAGACGGAGCAAGGTCCGGACTATAAGGCGGGTGGGCTAAAACTTCCCATCCAATATTTTCCAAATAGTTTTTCACGGGTCTTGCAATCTGCAGCCGAGCGTTTTCATGATGAAAAATTATAGCCTCGTGTCTGTTCGCATATTCCGGGCGTTTTTCGATGATGGCACGCTTCGAACGTATTAATTGTGTTCGGTACAGGTCACCTGTGATTGTCTGGCCCGATTTCAACAACTCATAATATAACGGCCCCTTCTCACCCTACCAAATACACAGCATAACCTTGGCGCCATGGATATTTGGCTTTGCCGGTGATTTGGCTGGTTGGCCGGGCTTCACGTATGACTATTTGCGCTTGGTATTGTCATAATGGATCCATTTTTCATCCCCAGTCACAATCCGATGCAAAATGATTTCTTTTTATGGCGCTCAAGCAGCATTTTAGACATACAGCAGCGCCGTTCAACGTCTTCAACTCATAGGGGACCCAATTACCTTGCTTCTGAATGTATCCGGCGGCTTTCGAACGTTTCGAAATGGCTTGCTGAGTCACTCCCAACGATTTGGCATGTTCGTCTTGCGTACCTCATCGAGTAGCGTCGCCAAGTTTTTGTCTTCAAACTTTTCTGGCTGTCCTGGGCGTTCTTTGTGTTTGACGTAAAAACCGACACTTTTGAAGCGTTGAAACCATTCAAAACAGGGTGGATAAAAATCATGATTTTTTTATTTTTGACAGATTTTTTTGATTTTTTTAAAAAAATCATGATTTTTTTTATTTTTATAGATTTTTTTGATTTTTATTGTAAAAGAGAAGGCCCGATACCAAATTTTTTTGATTTTTATTGTTTTTAATGATTTTTATTATAAAAGAAAAAGCCCAAACCCCCCAGAGTCGATTAGAAAAAAACATATGTGGAGTTAAAGCTGATCAATAGTCTATAATAAATGACATAGTGGTTGGCGCCATAAAAAAAGGTTTTATACCAATCATATCTACAAAAGTAGAGCATATATGTAAAGTAGGCTTAAAAAAATCGGCCAATGACAAGCAGTACGAGTATAAACCTTTTTTTCTGAGCCAATCACGATAGTGTATAACGGTGATGAATTTTACTTATAAAAATCCACTCCTTTGCATACATACATAGTCGCTTTCATATATGTATATAATTTTGGGCTTTCTTCTCTGTCTCAATTTTCATCGTAAATGGTAGAATTATACTTCAACTGCAAACTTGCTGTGAAAACCACAACCTTTTACATTAGCAACACTTAGGCCGTCGTCCCATCTGCAATGTGTTCGCAGCGGAGCGCAAAAGTTCTCACGCGAAATGTTGAATACCACCAATACGGGTTAAATTCAAAATATTTCATTTGCGACATCATTTGCTCTGCCGCGAGCGCGTTGCATGGGATGTCGGCCTAGCACGTAAAGAAAAACTGGGATTTCCCCGAAATCGCTCACCAACTCTCTACAAAAATTACTATATTTCCGGGGTTCCCCTAAATTGTTATACATATTATTCGTCTAGTGAATAGTGAGTAGCGCGTCGTGAAATTGTGCTATAATAGTGATACTGATTTGGTTTGCGAAAATGACTGGACGAAAAAAAGATCCTATTTGGCAGAATTATACGGAAGTTCGTGATGTAAATAAAAAGGGATCTAGGGCAGTGTGCAATGAATGCCATAAAGAGATACAGGGAATATCGCAGCGATTAAAAGACCATTGGAAATCGTGTAGCACTCGAAGTAAGTATTTTTTGATATAATTAAGTAAAATAAAACACTTGTTTTGAAAATAAAAAAACACTTCCTTTAAATTTTAACGTTTAAGTTTACTCGATCTTAATCGGTTTTCGACCATTAAAGTTCGGTCGAACCGTTGAGGAAGATCGAACGATAAAGGCCGAAAATCGATTACGATCAATATATACTTAGCAAAATTAAAAGGAAAGTTTCTCTTTTTCTCTTTACAATTAGAATAATTTTGCGAAAATGGAATCAATAACAAGCATTACTGTTTCATTAAAAAATATTACAATTATCTTTTTTTGTATCGTTTAAGGTCTTAGATGCTCGAATTCCTCATCAACTGGCAATCCGGAAATTCAGGAACCTTCAATTGGAGCATGTGCTGTAAGATTCAGACCCAGTAAAAGCAGAGTAGAAGACATTTCAACACCTTCATCACCTTCGAAGAACAAGTGCAAACCTCAAAAATTGTCAACATTTCTTGTAAGGACTTCAGAAGAGCTGAAGCAACAGTTAGACAAGCAAATTGCGAAAGCTGTATACGCTACAAACAGCAGTTTTCGGTGTATTGAACATCCTCAGGTTTTAAAAATAATAGAAATGCTGCGACCGGGTTATCAACCACCATCGCGATTTGATTTGGGAAACAGATTCCTCAATGAAATTTATAATGAAGAGAAGCAGAAATGTTTTTCTACTGTGAAAGATCAGACAGTGAATTTGTCAATAGATGGGTGGTCTAATGTTCATATGGAGCCCATCATTTGCAGCTGTGTTACAACTGAATTTGGAGAGGTGTATTTATTGGAAAGCATCGACACATCCGGGAAACCTCACACAGCTGATTATCTAACTGAAATATCAAAGGGTGTTATAAAAAAATGCAAGACTGAATACAAATGTAGAGTTGCAAGTTTCGTGACGGATAACGCATCAGCCATGACGAAAATGCGATTAGACTTAAGAGCTGATAATGAGAATGAAGAAGATATATTGACGTATGGCTGCGCTGCTCATATTCTAAATTTACTCTCTAAGGATTTGGATATTAAAGAGGTGCGTGAACATGTCGTACAAATTGTGAAATATTTTCGAAATAATCACTTCGCTGCTGCAAAATATAAAGCAGAATGTGGCAGATCCCTTATTGTCCCGCAGGAAGTCAGGTGGAACACCCTATCAGATTGCTTCGAAATATATTTGTCAGAATGGCAAAAAATTCTGAAGATATGTGAAGATAACAGAAATTGCATAGATAGCGTCATATACCAGAAAGTCACAAACATGGTACTAAAGAGGTCAGCCGAAGATTAGTTAAAAATCTACAAGCCAATTGCGATAGCGATAGATACATACATTACAAAAATCAAATGCATCATTATCCGACGTTGTTGAAGACTTCAAAAAGCTGGAGACAACCTTTGAAGAACAGGATTCTAATATAAATCAGTTATCTGCACTTAAAAGAAGATATAAAATGGCCCTAACGCCTGCTCATTTTTTGACTTATTTGCTGGACCCTTCAAAAACAAAATTTCAGTTAACAGCTGAAGAAGAGGCAAAAGCTTTAGAATATGCTCAGAGTGAGTATACCGGAACAGGCCTACTGCCTTTAATAATAAAGTTCAAAGCTAGAACTGATCCATTTAAACAAGTTATGTTTGCAGAGGAAATAATAAAAAGTGTAAAACCATTACAATGGTGGAAATCGCAGTTGAGCACCATAGATAAACATGGTCAACTAACTCCTATCTTGTACCAGTTGTTCACAGCTGCGGCCTCCTCTGCATCTATAGAAAGGATTTTTTCCACATTTGGCTTAGTCCAATCGAAACTTCGGAATAGGCTCGGAAATGAAAAGGCAGCAAAATTGGTGTTCCTTTTTAAATATTACAATAAATAGTTACTTGGATGATTTCTTATTCATTTATAGTTAACCATAATTACTTACTTTACATCAATAAATAAAAACTGTGTTTGAAAAAGTATTTTTCTTTTATGTAACTGATTTGTTAATTATGATTCTAAGGAATCAATGAACTTTTATGAAAAAAATCAAATTTGATTTAAATCATGATTTTTATAAAAAAAATCACTTCATTTAAATCATTGATTTAAATCATGATTTAAATCAAATGATTTAAATCAATCAACCCTGATTCAAAACACTGTGTTTTCACTAAAGCATCGCGCCATAAACTTATACAAGCAAACGATGACTTTCGGCAACAGTTTTCTTTGCAACAAAATGACCCAACAGAACCTCCCGCAAATGCTTTCTTTTCTCCAATTTTCGAAGTTATTCATCGCGAAAAATAATAATGATGCACACAAGATAAAATTGTTTCGTTGACTGATTTAAATAGCTGTCAATTGTACCTTCAAAATGACATATATATAAGCTCGAGCTTTCACGATATTTGTTAGTACGGACATCTAGCGTCAAATTCCGGTTATTAAGTTGTACACCCAATAAATGATACTTTACTCTCTGAACTGTTCAGCCATAAAGACCTTGGAGTAACTTTTGATCCAAAACTCAAATTTGATGCACATATTTTAAATGTGGTTACAAAGGCGTCTAGAGTTTCCGGGTTTATCCTTAGGCATGTACATAATTTCAATAGCATCTCTTCTTCTGCCCGCCAATTTGTTTGCCTTGTTCGCCCTTTGCTTGAATAGTGTTCTGTTATCTGGTCCCACCTATATTCCTATCTCGTGTCTTCTTTAGAAACTGTCCAAAGAAAGTCCACGCGTTTTCTTTTCCTTAAGTTAAACTTGCCGTATGAGCCCTATGAAAGTCGTTTATCATTCCGATGTTTTCCATCTCTAATATCCCGACGAACTTATTTAGACCAATGTTTTTTGTATAAACTCTGCTACCATCAAGTACCGTTAAATATTTTTTCTGAGCTGCGTGTCTGACAAACATCTGGTTCATCTCGGATGAATTCTTATTTCGTTATCCCATACGCTAGAACTGATTTATATTTCCATTCGCCAATCTTAAGAATCGTACGAAATCATAATAAACTCGAGCTTGGTCCTTTCCCCTCTTCTTACATAGCATTTAAGAAAAAACTAAGAGACTTACTACTAGTTTAACTGACAATTATCGACATTTTGATTTTTTTTTTCATTTAAATATTGTTGTATTTATTCTCCATTTTGTTATTAGATTATTCAGTCTGTAAGATGGAATAAATAAATAAATAAATATTACAAGGTGATTTAGTACCACTTCCATAAAATTCATTTAATACTTTGTAGGGCACTTTGAAGTCGGTTTTCTTCTTTTTCCGGTGAATAAACAAATATTTTCACATTAAATCGCCATGTTTCGAAAATAAGTTTCAGAGGCCCCCAGATCACGTTGCAGTGTGTTGAGATAAAAACACTTCGGACTTCAGTATTTTCCAATTTTTTAAATAAAATTGTATGTCACCTCATCTAATTCTTTCCACGTTTTCAAAACAACCCGATATTTAATATTCATGAACGTTATTTAAAGTTTTCGTTGGACTCGACCTGTAATATTCAAAAATGTCCGCGATGACTCTCGCTGCAAACGCTTCAAATCAAAATGTTTACAAAAATAAATCCACTATGGACAAAACACAAACATGAACCATAAAACGAATTGATTCAAAGTTAATTTGATTGAAACACCCACGAATGAAGTCCTTAATCAAAATATTTTCACCAATTTATTCCACATATGTTAATGTTCAAGGAACGGACATGAAACGTATTTCATTCGCGTAAATCATCAAACCTATCGGCGACACCAATTTTTTACACGGGACAAGTCCAAAATACAGGCAAGTTTCACTTTTCTGTAATCATATATCGCGTGGTTCTGGACCAACGTAAAATGTTCACTTAAATTGATGGGGCTTCTCATAATTTCATGTTTGCTTACACTTTACTCACCTGAGCAAAGAAAAATACTGCACGCCAATTCTTTTTTCCGGCAAATAATGAATAACTACATACGAGTACTTCGCTTTGTAATCCAGTCGTGTTTACTTTCGTATAATAAGTTTTTCATTTAAAATTTTTCAATGCGAAATCGTATTTTACAAAGGATGTGGCAACTGACAGCTCCACGCCAGCTGATACTTCCGCTTCGAAAACAGGGGTGTCCACGCAATTTTTATGGATCAAATACTTTTGAAAATTTGGCGCGTAGCATGATTTTGTTGACATTTGTTGAAAAGGGTGGAGGTTTGCGAATAAACAACGATTGCTTGTACATCAAATAGGAAGTAATAACTTATGATGACATTTGAACGTGCTAATAAATGACTTGAATTTTCATTTCGAAATTGATTGCGAATGTGTTCGCACACGGAAGGTTTGATTGTGTTAAACGACTTCAACGCAGAGACAACAGTAACATGTCATGTAACGGTCTGTTTGAATATTCAATAGATAATTATTTTGCTCTTGTGTCCAATTAGGTAGCCTCATCTTGGGTGCGTGGTGGCTGCCTTCCTTTAAGTCTTCTAGATTCTCATGGCTTCTGGTTTCAACGCATTCCCTTATGTACAAGTTTACAAAAAAGAATGGAATCAGTCAGCTAGACCAGCATAATTATTTCTGAAGAAAAAACTCCAATACTGCGCAAAACTGTCATTCGAAGGAATGGACTTTTGGGGCCCAAGAGGAAACATTAACAAGTAACGAGAAATTTAAAGCAATAATGCCTTTTGGAGACCTAATGTCCAGTGTAAGGGCTTTAAATTGTTAACACCGGATGAATTCCTAAGATAAAATGCCCCCTTTACTACTCAAGAAATAAAAAATCATTCATTTGCCAAAAAAGCTTGGTCAATTATCTCAACCTCCAGGGGGTCGTAACTGCTATGCGTCATTTTCCTGTTACTTTCTTCTTATGAAAAAGGAAACCCAACAAACGGAAGCGAATCATCCTTTTATTGCAATTCAACATGAAAAATGAACTACCACGCGGTGAGATCATAAACCAATAAGCCTTGCGAGGGTTATAAGCAAGTTAAACGCATTTCCCTCCCTTCCTTAGCCTTCAAATCATTTTGCAACAAAATGAAATACACGAAAAAAAAAACTCAAGTCGGTCTTTCTGTCTACCACCTTTCAGTGTCGAAATGAAATTATAGGCTAAGTATAAATTGAAATAACTATTTCGAATGCAATCCTCTTGTATTTTTTTCCTTTTTTTTTTGCATGAATGTATGCACCCTTTTTCCGCATAGGTAGATTATGTGCATGTTAACTCAAACGAAGAGGGTGAACAAGTCTTTTTATGACTGTCAGTGATGAATAAATTGACGGTTAGACCATCCAACAAATTGTTACTTTATTTCATTTTCATTCCTGGCATTCTTTTCTTACGTCAGGATATGATAATAAATTCCTTTTACGAATGGTTGCGTAAATTGAGCGTTGGATTGAAAAAGGAGAGGGGGAGGGGTTGCATTTCTGTGATTTATTGGTAAATTTGAGCGAACCTCCTATTATTATATTGCCATTATTAGTGCCGCTTTAGAGGATTGAATTGGTTTAGAACTCATAATGATTGCATTCAATGCACTTAGGGGTGTAATAAGGGGGATTTGTGTGATTATGTGAATGGTAATATGATACTTTTTGTATAACTATGAGGATTAGGAATACGCTTTTATCTAAATATTTGTTTAGCTCTTGAATTAATTAAAACCAATGCAACCAAGTGAATTTGTTATGTTTATGCTGTTTCTACTAGAGAAATGGTTTGAAAAATGAGCAAAACCCTACAAAGCCTCCAGTTCTCCCCTTTTTTAGTACAAAATATTGTATATTATTACTTTTCAAATCAACTTATACCCAAAATATTCTCTTCCGTTTAATGCACATCGCAGCCATAAGGGATGTAATTGGAAGCCCATGCACGTATTATTTGGTTTAAGGCAATTGAATTCACAGCGGAGTACGAAAAGCAGCAGCAGACCTCTATCACTCCCTTGTGGCATGCTCTTTCGCATTTTCTTATGCAATTTAATATTTGAATAGTGGCAGGCGCACATACGTTGGCCGCCTAGGTACCACGTAATGATTTATTTTCAATTGCCACGAATTCGATTTCCTCATTTCCACCTCTCTCACTTAGAAATTCAACCAAATCAAGCCATAGTCATAAAAAACAACCCTCACTCATTGTCAGTGCACTGAACGTTTCCATTCGTCCGGCAACAACCGTACAAGGTGTTTTTACAATTCAAAGGACCCTCTTGATGTGTTGCCACGATATTTTGCAATAATAAGCGGCTACTTTTCAAATTTTGAAACTTACCTACGTTCATTTCGAACTGAAGGGTACTCAAGTTACAATGCAGTGTTGATTTTCCAATGCAGTCGACGCAGGCATGGTGCATGCCAAGGAAATTGGCTAGAAGGTATAGTGGAAATTGTTGCATTGTACAAATGCAAGGATTACGAATTACAATGGAATCAAATGAGCAGATGTTGATTTTGTGTGTACAATTATGCCTTGATGAGTGCGGAAATAGTATCCGTCTTGAGGCAATGCCATTTAAAGAACCAATTAGAAGAAAATGATGAAAGGATAGAATATTGGTGTTTATCAAGGGAATAATTCCTAGAAAGGTATCGATGCGGTTACGAGGAAAGGATGTCATCGCATCAAAATCGAATGCAAGGTCCTCACCGATTCTGACCGTCTATCCGGGCTTTAACATTTGGATAATCTTATAAAGAGATATAAATGATTGACAATAATTGGTAACTATTCTAAGTTAAACCATGGCGATGAGATTTTTAAAGAATCGCATTCTTTTTACTGTAACAAAGGGCACTCTAGTAAGTAATATGGTCAAAATCATGCTTAACGATGTGATTATTAATCAATTCTGTAATCGATATCCACCACAGTTAGTTTGACTCACAGTCCAGCAGAAAGTCCACTAGAACGATTTGGAGCACCTGCCTAACCAGAAAGCACAACTACTACTACACCGGGCAAACTAGAATATGGTCCAGCTATTTTTTTGGAAATCTACAGGGTTTTTCAATAATATGTGTTTTTGGATATTAAAAGAAACATGGCATTTTTTAATATGAATGCTCGATGTTTATTTCATTATAAAGAGGAAGGTATGCCGTTAATAGTGGGAAATAACATCAGGCAAATGACCACCACGACCACGCTTACAGGACCACATCCTTTTCATGAAATTTTCCATAACCAAGTCGCAAAGTGGCTCCCTATGTCCTCGATAGCCTCACGAATTCCATCTTTGAGGTCTTGAATCGACGCTGGGCTGTTGGCGTAGACCTTCTCTTTCACGTGGCCCCAAAGGAAGAGGTCACAAGATGTTAAATCACAAGATCTCGGTGGCCAATTGTGATAACCTCTTCGAGGAGATAACACGGTCCGGAAACTTTTCCCGTAAAAGATCAATGGTTTCGTTGCTTGTGTGGCACATACCGCCGTCTTGTTAAAAACAAACATTTTTCAGACCATACTACCCAATTCCGGACATAAAAAAATCATTAATCATCTCTCGATAGTGCAATCCATTCACCGTAACTGTTGCTTCAGCCTCATTTTCGAAAAAGTAAGGTCCAATGACTCCGCCGGACCATAAACCGCAGCAAACAGTCACACGTTGAGGATAGAGAGGCTTTTCAACAATAGCTCTTGGGTTTTCCGAGCCCCAGATGTGGCAATTTTGCTTGTTGACGAAGCCACCAAGGTGGAAATGGACCTCATCACTTAAGATGATTTTTCTATGGAATTCCGGATCATTTTCATGCATTTTAAGGACCCAATTAGCAAAGACACGACGTTGTTGATGATCAACCGGGTTATGTTCTTGTATTAACTGAACTTTATAAGCCTTAAGACCCAAATCTTTATGCAAAATACGGTGTAATGAAGTTTGTGCAAAGCCTGATTCCAAAGAACGACGAGGAATAGCCAAACCTGGGGTTTCTTCAACACTTTTGGCTACAGCAGCAATATTCTCGGCTGTTCTTGAGTGATGTGCACGGGTTTTATTCTTCACATCACTAAGTTGTTCCAACAGCACGAATTTTCCCCCCAATTTCTGTATTGCGGTCCGACAAGTGCTTCACGACGACCCGAAAATGTTCGAGTTTTACGCACCGTCTCTGCCAAATTTTCACCATTTTTATAGTGAATTTTAATAATTTCAATGCGTTGTTGAAGCATGTGTCGTTCCATTATTATTAACGGCGTAGTTTCTACTTGTCAAACGTCAAAAAATGACAGCTACAAAAGTGACATCTACCGAAATAGCTTGCTATTCAAAATAACACCTCTTATTGGAAAACCCTTTAACAAGAAAAATTACAAACTATCCAATATCAATAAGTTTGAATGGCAATACTGTCCTTTTTGAAGTGATTCGAATTTCACAATAAATAATTCCAGGAGTGTAAGGTTTGATGAGTTGAGGGACTAAGCGACGATGGTCGACAAGTATCCTCAAGGGACTTAAATCCTTCCTAGATCCCCGCAGGAACATCGACCAAGACGTCAAAAATAGACTTGTGGCGGCTTAAATTTATCACAAAGAAATATTGAAACACAAATCCTTAAAATTTAAATTCAACTGGTTTCAAAAACAGAAAACACTTTGCACTAAAACTGCTCTAATACCACTTACACATACAACTCCAAGATAGCTTTTTGCATGAGAAAAATAAAATTTTGATGCATGTCTTTATAAAATCTATGTGATAGGAAATTCATTCATACTTAAATGATCAGACTTAAAACTTAAAAGTTCAACTATTTTATACCAAGTTTAAGAAACTTGGTTTTTAATATTTTAGGATTCTTAAATATAAATTATCATTAAGAAAGGAACCGGAAGAAGGAAAATATCTAGGAACTGGAAGAACGATGGAACAGGCGAAGATTGAAGGAAGAGGGGAGGGTTCTAATTTTTTGATTTTACAGTTTCTGATTCAATTACTCGTATATGAAGAATTCTACGATTCGGATATTCAATTTCTGAATCAATAATAAGACGAATATTACGGCTTGGATATGTTATTTCTGATTCAATTGTAAGAAGAGTTCTACAGCTTCTGAAGTGACACTGGCATGATACCTAATAGAAGGGGATGGTGATAACTCGAAGTATAATTATAGAAGATCTTTTTTTCTTCTGAGAGGTGAACGTCATTTACGCACAGAGTGTGGCACTTTTATGCTCGCAAGCGACTGGAGTACCCACTAAATACCTCCCCTAGCAACCTGCGAATCCAGCTTTGGAACCGTTTGACACATTACTTCGGGCCAGGTCTCGTTTTGTTACACCGTGAGACAAATTCAAACTGGGGGATTCCTTTTCTAGCGGGAGGGAAAGAGGAATCGCCAGATAGGTGATCCCCCAGCCCTAACGCTCCGGCTGCTGTGAATCCCTTTTATCTTTAAGGACTACCCGAGCATAATATGCCACCTGGTTTGATTTATCAACCGATTCGAGCATCACCGCGACTGTAATATCTGGGGTGAGCTCTCCCGTCTCCCTGTAGAGGTCTCTTCGCAACCTGCTCCATTGTGTGCACGCAAAAATGTGTGGCAGGCATTCTTTTTCTCTGCTGGGCAAAACCGACATTCGGGGGACCGTGACTTACCAATCTTGTGAAGGTAAGACTGAAAACACCCATGCCCACTCACAAACTGGGTCAGGTAGAAGTCGGTCTCACCATGCCTTCGATTTAGCCACGGTCTCACACCCGGGATGAGGCGCGCAGTCCACTTTCCCATCATGCTTTTCACCCAAGACTGCTTCCGATTGTTGAGTGAGCCCTGTCTCTCCTCGCGGACAACCATCTCCCTCGAATTCTCGTTTCGACGCGGGCAATTAGCGCGGAGCTCTCTAGCAAGGAGGGCAGCAGGTATTACGCCTGCAATATTTCCCACTACCAAGTCAGAGACTGTCGGATACGAAGATGTAATCCTCAGCGCTCCTCTTCTCTGTACCTGTGCCAAGTGTGTTCGGTATACCTCCTTACTGAGAGCGTCACCCCATATTTCTGCTCAGTACAGTAGCACTAATTCTACAGCACTCATCAAGAGGCGTTTTTTCGATGGGCTGCGTTCCCTTACGTTGGCCATAAGTCGACTCAGAGCCGATACTCCCGAAGCAGCCTTCTCATCTTCGAGTCAATCAGTAGTCCCAGATACTTCACCACTGGCTTCGATGAGAATGTCTCCAATATTGATCATCCTGACTCTAGGGATTCTATTTTTTATCAAGATGACCACTTCGGTTTTCTCCAGTGCTAAACTGAATCCGCGAGCAGTCATCCAGTCTCTGACTTGGCGCATTAGCACACCTAGCCTAAGTTGCGCTTTTTCAACGGTGCGTTCAGCGATCAGAGCCGCTACACCAGCCACATAGCCGATCAAACGCGACTTATCTGGCATCTGCAGTTTCAGTAGCCTATCGTAAGACACGTTTCATAGGTCTGGACCAAGGCTTGATCGCAGGGCAACACCCGATGTAACTTCCATCTTTTGTTGGCACTCTGTCGTGTCGGAAAATAGGCTTCGGTCCTTCAGGTAGACCCTCAGAAGCAATAACATGGTAGCAGAGCGTAGTTCGATTTGAGTGTACCAACGTTTTTTCAAGAAGATTGAGCAAAATAAATAGTGTTTTTCGAAGAGATTTTCTCGAAACTTGCAGGTGATAGTTGCTGAAATTTCGGTGACTGACAATCAAGGAATTTCAAGGTATTGAGAAGTTAAAAGGTTCGGTAAACTGGAATATTTGGAAGTTCATGGTGCGCAATTTATTGCGAGCAACTGAAGGAGCATACGAAGTGAGTATTGGAAAGTTGGTTCAACCGGTTCTGGCGGCTAATGCTAATGCGGCTGCGATTGATGCTCACAATGCGGCAATGAAAATTTGGGATAAGGCAGATCGCGGCGCTTGTCAAATCATCATCAAGACAATTGATTCGAGTGACATGACTTTGATCGTCGCTTGCGAGATTGCTCATCATATGTGGAACAAATTGCATGGTATTTATGAACAACAAACAAGGCAAGCCGTTCATTCAGTTCAGACTGAGTTCTTCAGTTTTCACATGAATTTAGCGGATGATATGATAAGTCATATTGCTAAATTTGAAGGTTTGATTATACGCATGCAGCAGTTGAAAGTTAAGCCCGAAGAGTCAGCTTTGATGGTCAAGTTTCTGGAAGCGTTGCCTAACAGTTTTGAAAGTTTCAGGCAAGCTTGGTGGGCCAGGTCGGATGATCAGCAAATGTCAAGTCCAACCAGAAGGGGAAGAAATCGGCTTTCAAGTGCTACGGTTGTCACGGAACTGGTCATCTTAAAAGAGATTGTCCAAACAGGAAGAAGAAAAGTGATAGGACGTCTGAAAGTAAGGGTTCGTTAGCGTTCGTTAGCGAAGTTTTCAGTGCGGAAGGCAAGATCGAAGCGTGGATCACTGACTTTGGTGCGACAGACCACATGACCTTCAGGAAAGAGTGGTATTCATTCTTAGAGGCTTTCTTTATTCCAGCAGAGATTCGTATCGGAAACAATTCTCTGATGAGTGATTTTGGAAGAGGAAATATTGACTTTAAGGCGCTTGTGAATGGCGGTTGGACTTCTTGTCATATGGAAAACGTGCTGTATGTTCCGGAAGCTGGGAGTAATTTATTCTCGGTTACGCGTGCACTTGACAAAGGTATGAATTTCAGCTCATCCAAGGATAGCTGTGAATTCCTGCTTGATGGTGTTGTCAAGGCTCAAGGTCTGCGATCTGGTTAGCTGTTCAAGATGATGCTCAAGGTGAAGGAACCGGACACTTGCTGTGTGAAAGAGACTAATCTGACTCTCTTCAAGTCTGGCATGAGCGTTTAGTTCATCAGAATAAAAGATATGTTGTGAAGATACTCAAGAATCACGGAATTGAAGTATAACAGGATCGGCCGAAGTTTCTGTGGGCTGAAGCTGTCAACGTTGTGGTTTACATTCTCAACCGAACTGGTCCAAGCTCTGTAGAGGGCAAAACTCCATACGAGTTGTTCGTTGAGAAATGTGTTCATTTGAACAGGTTTCATATTTTCGGAACCACATGCTTGGTGATGGTGCCTAAAGAACGTCGGAAGAAGTGAGATGCTAAAGGCATCTAAGCAGTTTTTGGTTGGGTACTCGGAAGACATCGATGGTTTTTGTGTGTGGAAGAAGAATACAAAGCAGGTGATCCGAAGTCGTGAGGTAGTTTTTGGTCCAGAGCATTCCTCTAAAGTTTTAGCTTTGTTTCCTGTTGAAGAAATTGAAAATCCTATCGAGCCCCGCGATTTTTCCATAGTCCTGAAGTCACCTGAAGCTCCGAACGTGCCTGAGGTCCCAGATCCTGTGTTGCCAGTCGTTCTTGCTGAGCCGCAAATTGAAGAAACTCCTAAGGCTGCAAAAGACACCACTCAACGACGTCTTCGAGATAGAAGTAAACTTCAGAAACCTGCAAAATTGAGTCAAATTCTTCGTTATCTCGGTTTTTTGCGCCATTTACAAAATCTCCAAATAAATGTTCCTCCAACTTTTCCAGAAAAACGCAAATATTGTAAATTTAATGCTAAACAAATATATATTTCGGAGGTAAGAGTTCCTCCTTCTTCAGTGTTTTTTGTTATGGTTTAATTCCAAATAGTATCCGCTTTTTATATCCCTTACATTAATTACATTTTACCTATTTTTGTCTTTGAGACCTATCAATTAACCTATATCCTTAATTACATTTTATTATCCCTGCTTAAGAGGTATCATTTATTGCTTTTTCCTCATTTATTGCTTTTCCCTGCTATTATAATTCGTTTATTATATTTTAAATATTATTTAGATTTAATTAGATCTAGTATCCTTGAGTAACCGTTGCCCACATCTTCATTGAGCCGTGCGTTTTCCGGTTGTCGAATAATCCAAAGGCTCTCATATGCGTCCAATTTCCGATTGTTGCTCACGTCTTGTATTACTTCTAGATCATCCCAATTGATTGCGTGATTAGTTTCTACAATATGCTTGGCGACGGCGGACTTAGCTGTATCACCAGGTGCTTTCCTTGACTTTAGCTTCTCTGCTTCCTTGATATGTTCGCTGAACCTTGTTTTGACTGATCGCTTAGTTTGTCCGATGTACGATATCTGGCATGTCTGGCAGGTAATTTTATATATGCAACATTTTTCATCCTTTTGCTTCCTATCCTTCGGTGTGCCTAGTCTGGATCCTATTTTGAATTTCCGGCTCGTGGGTATCGCTGTTATGTCGACTTTCTTCAGGATTTTCCCGATCTTCCCAAAGATCTTTGAATACGTTATTGCTGCTCTTTGATTTTGTTCCAGGTTCCGGTTTTGTTCATGGAGAGTGGTTAGCGATGCCGCTTTTATTCTTGTTTCCATTCTCCTTTGTATTGACAAGATTTCGCTTTCCTTGTATCCGTTCATCTTCGCTGTACTCAAAATAAACGTCTTCTCTCGCTCATATCGCTGTTTCGTTAACGGAGTCGTCAGCATTCGGTATATCCAACTGTTGAACGTTGTCATCTTTGTTTGGTACGAGTGGTGTGATGTGGCTGGCATCGTCCTCTGTGTATTCGTGGGTTTCCTGAAAATATCAAACTCTAAAACATTATTACTTCTTATTATTTTAATGTCTAGAAAAGAAAATATCAAACTCTAAAACATTATTACTTCTTATTATTTTAATGTCTAGAAAAGACATTAAAATAATAAGAAGTAATAATGTTTTAGAGTTTGATATTTTCAGGAAACCCACGAATACACAGAGGACGATACCAGCCACATCACACCACTCGTACCAAACAAAGATGGCAACGTTCAACAGTTGGATATACCGAATGCTGACGACTCCGTTAACGAAACAGCGATATGAGCGAGAGAAGACGTTTATTTTGAGTACAGCGAAGATGAACGGATACAAGGAAAGCGAAATCTTGTCAATACAAAGGAGAATGGAAACAAGAATAAAAGCGGCATCGCTAACCACTCTCCATGAACAAAACCGGAACCTGGAACAAAATCAAAGAGCAGCAATAACGTATTCAAAGATCTTTGGGAAGATCGGGAAAATCCTGAAGAAAGTCGACATAACTGCGATACCCACGAGCCGGAAATTCAAAATAGGATCCAGACTAGGCACACCGAAGGATAGGAAGCAAAAGGATGAAAAATGTGGCATATATAAAATTACCTGCCAGACATGCCAGATATCGTACATCGGACAAACTAAGCGATCAGTCAAAACAAGGTTCAGCGAGCATATCAAGGAAGCAGAGAAGCTAAAGTCAAGGAAAGCACCTGGTGATACAGCTAAGTCCGCCGTCGCCAAGCATATTGTAGAAACTAATCACGCAATCAATTGGGATGATCTAGAAGTAATACAAGACGTGAGCAACAATCGGAAATTGGACGCATATGAGAGCCTTTGGATTATTCGACAACCGGAAAACGCACGGCTCAATGAAGATGTGGGCAACGGTTACTCAAGGATACTAGATCTAATTAAATCTAAATAATATTTAAAATATAATAAACGAATTATAATAGCAGGGAAAAGCAATAAATGAGGGAAAAGCAATAAATGATACCTCTTAAGCAGGGATAATAAAATGTAATTAAGGATATAGGTCAATTGATAGGTCTCAAAGACAAAAATAGGTAAAATGTAATTAATGTAAGGGATATAAAAAGCGGATACTATTTGGAATTAAACCATAACAAAAAACACTGAAGAAGGAGGAACTCTTACCTCCGAAATATATTTGTTTAGCATTAAATTTACAATATTTGCGTTTTTCTGGAAAAGTTGGAGGAACATTTATTTGGAGATTTTTTTTTTTTGAGTCAAATGTTTCTTGCAGAGTTAGAAGTACCTCGAGACTACAAAGAAGCCATGAAGTCGGGTAAACGTGAACACTGGAAGGCTGCGGTGAAAGAAGAAATGTCTTCACTGTAGGAAAATTCAACCTGGGTTTTAACGGTGTTACCTCCAGGAAGGAAGACAATTGCTAATCGCTGGGTCTGTCGTATCAAACGAGATGCAGAAGGGAAGGCTTGTCGCTACAAAGCTAGGCTTGTTGCAAAGGGTTATAGTCAACAAGAAGGTATTGATTACCATGAAACTTTCAGTCCCGTAGCTCGATTTCATACCATCAGGGCGGTTTTAAGTGTTGCTGCCAAGGAAAGTCTGGAGTTGGCCCAATTTAATGTGAAGACGGCATTTTTGAACGGTATTTTGAATGAAGAAATATACATGGATCAACCTGAAGGTTTTGAAGATGGTTTTATCGTGTATGCAAACTGATTAGAAGTCTCTACGGACTGAAGCAATCTCCGAGGTGCTGGAACAACCGGTTCAAGGAGATTTTTATCAAGTTTGGTCTCGTCCAGAGTGAAGCTGATCCATGTCTTTCCTTTTGTATGTCTGGTGAAGGTAAACTAATCATTGTCCTTTATGTTGATGATGGCCTGGTTGCTGCAACACAGAAGAGTGTGATTCAAGAGTTCCTGAGAAAGCTGGAGATGGAGTTCAAGATCACACGAAAATCTTCTTCAGAAGTTCAACAAGGCAGAAGCCAATGCTGTTTCAACGCCCATTGACTAGTACGTGCAGTTGGAAGAGAAAACTGGTTTGAGAACATCTGCTCCTTAACGTGAAGTTGAAGGATGTTTGATGTACTTAGCTGTTGCTACTCATCCTGACATCCTCCTCCCATTGCAGCTGTGCATCCTGTTGTCTTACCTAATCATCTTCGCTTCCTAATTTCCTTTATTTGTACAGATGAATCTGAAATCGAATCTTTGATCAATGTTTTTGGTCATAATATCAGCCCTGGGCCGGATGGTTTGCTAAACATATTTGTAATTCGTTAGCCTCATCGCACAGTTTTCCTTTATCTCTTCTCTTCAATCTAACTTTGAGTATAAACAGCTAATATTGTGTCTATCTTTAAAAGTGGTGATCCTTCGTCAGTTTCCAATTATCGCCCTATTTCCTTACTTTCCTGCTTTCCAAAGTTACTTTTACGGCTGGTTCATAATCGACTCTCATACTCATTAGCTCCTATTATTGCTCAAGAGCAGCATGGTTTTCTCAAAGGATACTCCACTACCTCTAATTTAATGGAGTTCACAAACAGTATTGCAAGAGCTTTGGATAACCAACTGCAAGTTGATGTGATCTTCACAGATTTCTCCAAGGCCTTTGACACTGTGAATCATTTACTTCTTTGCCGTAGGCTTGAAGCTCTTGGCATCTCGGGTGCTCTTCTATCTTGGATGTCATCATATTATCTACGTCTAGTCCTTTTTATCCTTCATCTGGTGTTCCATAAGGTTCCATTCTTGGGTCTCTTCTCTTTCTGTTGTTGATAAATGATCTTCCCTTTGTATTTAATTCCTCTTGCCTCTTGTATGCTGATGACTTCAAAGTATTTCGAGCAGTCAAATCCCATTTAGACTGTCAGCTCCTCCAAACTGATCTGGATGCTCTAAATAAATGGTGTGCTTCAAACTATTTCTGTCTTAACATTACTAAATGTCATAAAATGACTTTTTCTCTCAAGGACTCTCCTATTAATTTGAATTATATATTAAATGATATTTTGTTCTCTGAAGTGTTGAGACAGAAAACCCTTGGCGTAACTTTTTATCGAAAACTCAAATTTGATGCACATATTTTAAATGCGATTACTAAGGCACCTAGAGTTTCCGGGTTTATCCGTAGGCATGTACATAAATTCAATAGCATATCTTCTTCTATCCGCCTATTTGTTTGTCGCCCTTTGCTTGAATATTGTTCTGTTATCTGGTCCCCCGGTACTCCTATCTCGTGTCTTCTTTACAAACTATCCAAAGAAAGTTTACGCGTTTTCTTTTCCTTAAGTTTAATTTACCGTATCAGCCTTATGAAAGTCCTTTTTCCTTCCTATCTCTTCCATCTCTAATATCCCTACTAACTTATTTAGACCAATGTTTTTTGTATAAAATCTGCGACCATCAAGTCCCGTTACATATTTTTTCTGAGCTGCGTTTCCGACAAACATCTCGTTCTTCTCGGATGAGCTCTTATTTCATTATCCCATATGCTAGAACTGATTTATATTTCCATTCGCCAATTTTAAGGATTGTGCGAAATCATAATAATCTCCAGGTTTCTCTCTCTCTACTCTAAGAAGGCTTACTACTCGTTTTATTATATATTTTTTCATTTAAATATTGCTGTATTTATTCTTTGCGTTCCATTTTGCTATTGGATTATTCAGTCTGTTTGATGGAATAAATAAACTAAAATGGACATGGACAGCGTCAACACGGATAGGATGGGCGAAGAAGAGTGCCCGCGTTATCTAGTCCATCTTTCCCGCATCAATATGCAAGGTTTCCGTAGGACACCAAGCTTTCGCATTGCTAGCTTGTGGCCAAGGACCCACGGGTCTTTGTTCACATTTTCCACTAGGTCTTGCCAGCAGCGAGCCTGGCTTTTGTTAATCAATTTGCGAAGACATTTCCTGGTCGACTTATATGCTGCTACCTGATTGCATGTCTCGTCACGGTTCCGTGCCCGTTTAGCCTCACGCTGAAGCTTGTGACACTCCTTTCGCTTTTCAGCGATTCAGGCCACCACTAATACGCTGGAAGCGTTCCGTGCCGGAGTTTCCAACGTGACATAGAAGCGTTGCAAGCAGTCGTGATGATTCTTACAGTTGAGTCCACCACGTCTTGAGCTGCGAGTTATTCGGTCCCCTGCGAATCTCTCTGCAGCGAGGCACTTGCTGTGAGCACCTTGACGTCCATCCTCCTGATGTTCCACCCAATTGTAGAAAGCGGAGAGCACGGACGTCGGGAGAGAACCTCACTGATCTCAACCAGAGTACACTGGAGATCACTGGCTCTCTAATATTCTCCAATTGTGTATCTTCCGTACTAAGGACTCTGAGGCGAATGTCACATACGCTATGGTTCCTTCACAGCTAATACGGCGGAAAGTCTGAGTATTTCTGGTTTTAAGTACAATGAGCGCCGTTCTGGCCGCCATTTCTAGAATCCGTTTACCCCGCGAATCTGTTTAAGGCATGCCCAATCCGATTGCTTTAGCGTTGAAGTCTCCCTCAACGTGCGCGTTGCCGTTTGCGTTCGAGACAGCGCTCTTCAAAGCATTCAGCTTGGCTTGGAAAGATGATATCGATTCTTTCGGCGTTAGATACACACACAGGCAGGTGGTCTCTGAGCACTGAACCCACACAAAACCATCCTCTCATCCACAGCTCTCCGCCTGGAAATCACTATTCCGAACCCAGACTGCGGCAGTACCAGTTTCATCAGGATACCATGATGCTGAACTTTTATCATGGTGTTGCTCACTAAGTAGCATAAAATCAGCTTTCATGTCCGCCGCAAACTGCTCAAGAAGATTTTGGCAGTTGAACTCCGGTTTAGGTTTAGCTGCAAGATGCGGGTCATTAGAGTTCTGATTTTACCTTGGCTAAGGCTTCTTGAAAAACTTGACATTTTCCTAATCCCAAGGCGTGCCCAAAATCTGGTCTTGGATCAGCATGCTTGCAAACAATACAGTGTGCCTCCTTTGTACACTCTCTTCTTTTATGTCCCATTTCACTGCATTTGTAACATAGGGAACTCCTATCCGGTGCTTTGCATACTTGTGCGGTGTGACCATGGCCAAGCCATTTGAAGAAGTGCTTCTCTTCGCGGTATCCTGCAGACAAATTACTCTATTCTTACTTTGCCCTTATTCCTTTTCGGTCAACTCAATGATGGCCATGCGTTGTCTCCTTTGAGTTTTTGTTGACCGGATCCGGGACGCAGTTAATGCATCTGACGCGTCCTGCAGAGTTTCCCGCTTTCCCCTTTTTAGAACGCTCTGGCGTTCGCATCATTTTTTTGCTGCGCCCGAACTTCGCAGGTATCGCAGTCTGGACCAGACTGTCTGTTAATCTCCGTTTTTCGGCCGTCTATTAATCGTCGTTTTTTTCATCGTTATTACCGCTCTCGATGTACTGTAAACATCGTGGCTGCAGCCGCTCGTTGCGTCGTCGTTGTTGTTATTTTTGCTTTCTTTTTTTGGGGTTTTGGTTGCTCCAGTTTTATTGGGTCCCCCCTCGGAGTTAGATTGGGTCCCCCTTCGTTCGTGTGTGGAGTCATCTTTTTGGTCCCATTGTTATCTTTGCAGAGCAGGGAGGCTATGCGAGGATTGGCACAAGCCCTTATGGGGACAAGTGCTCAGAGCCAGACCAGTGTGAATCGAAAGTCTGTCTCAACCGAACCTACACCACCAACCCAATAGTGCGAGCTTCAAATGTACTCCAAGGCCTGCCAAGGTTTCACCGGGACGGAGACGGTATGATAGTTGAATTGGAGCCGTTCACACACGAGTGTCACCTCGGCGCTACTGGTCAACGCAACTAGGTCCAAACCATCATATCCACCAGCCCAAAGCATCAATTCCAGTTCGTTGCCGAAAGTGTAGTCCAGATCCAGTCGGGGTCGTTACCTATCATCCCAAGAGGGAACCTCATGGCGCCACCCATATCCCCGGGTGCGTGGGGGCGGCGCTCCCCAAAGAATGCTAGCCTCCAAGAGTGCTCATGTCGACCGGCATTCCGTTGCGGGAATTTCCTCGCGTACATGGGGGCGAACTCCCAAAGAGTGGTAGCTTCCAAGAGTATTCTTGTCGGCCAGCATTCCTCCTGCGACATTACCTTAACAAGCAAGTGAGGGTTCAGCAAATCTTCTAACAAAATGGAGGAATCTGCAGGAATGGTCGCTTTCTGACAAAATCGACGTGGCATTTGTATTGAAAGGGGTGGCAGCAAGGAAGGCTATAGCTTCTCCAAATAAGGAAAGAACAGATCGGGAGGGATTTTGATTAACTTTTCACAATAAGCTGGGCCGTGTTGATTTTGTTGTGATGTGTTTTTTTTTGACCTTGTGATATGGCAAAGCTTAACAAGACATGTACGTGGAAATCAACCAAAAATGGCCTTTTTTTGTTTTATGGCTCATTTGAAAGCCCGCACTTACCTGATTATAAAAAAGTAAGGGTTGACATATTTCCGACGAATTTTACGGCCAAAATTTGTAGTTTTGTATAATGCGGCGGATGGGAAATTGAGCAATGCTCACGCGCGGCTCCGTGCTGACCGCAAGCTGTCTATGCTTTGGCACTGACACTTACGTTTTTTATTTGCATGATATTTTAATACTTATAAGTATGTTGGCAACATTCTCAGCATCTACCTGCCTAGTCGTTCTTGCTCCATGGGTTTCCAGAAAGCCGTGAGACCGCCATTTTGTGCTGCGCTTGTTACTTGTTACTTGAAAAGTTGCCTATCAGTGATAGTTTAGTAGTTTTCTTTAGCATTTTTGTTCAGATAGCATGCCTAGATTGAGGAAATTCATCCCTTCGCAAAGAAGACGAGGAAAAAAAGGAAAAATGAAGTGAGTGAACAAGGTGAATGTAATCACGATTCAATCTTAACCCCGTCTGGTGCAGCCCAACCTCAAACTCAACCTTCAAGTTCGTCAAGAAAGAAACTCCGGTACTTAAGTTGGGAATATCCCGAAACAAGTGGCAATTTCGAAGAAGGAAGTGTGATTGTGCAATTCAATTTACTCTCTGGCCTCGGCCAAAATAGTGTCACTTGCACGAACATCGCAGTTCGAGAAAAGGTTTAGCTAGTAAGTTAGTGATAAAATGTGAAAAATGTGATGAAGAACAAAGTGCATTGATGTCCAATACGAACTCCTATAGAACTTTCAATGTAAATACCCGTTTTGTGTACGGTTTGCGTAGTATAGGGAAGGGCGCTAAAGCTGGAAAAATCTTCTGCGGGGTTACGGATCTCCCTCCTTCTCCTGTGCGTTTTGAAGTGCAAAATAAAATTTGGCTGGAAGCACTAGAACAAGTAGCTGATGACTCAATTACTAAGGCTGCAAGTGAAGTTAAAGAAATAAATGAAACATCATATATAGCAGCATCCTTTGATGGAAGTTGGCAGAAAAGAGGGCACACATTTTTGAATGGGGTTGTTTCTTGCTGTTCAGTGGATACTGGAAAATTGTTAGATGTACATTGCATGGCAAAACATTGCCACAAATGTGCTTTGAAAATGGAACCACATGAGTGCAACAAGAATTATGACGGTTATAGTGGGGGAATGGAAGTTGAGGGTGCACTGAAAATATTTCAAAGGTCTGAGGCTACTCGGGGTGGTGTTAAGTATGTGAAATATTTTGGTGAAAGTGACTCTAAAGGATTTTCAAAAGTGAGTGAAAGTAACCCGTATGGTGAGGCAGTGAAAATTCAAAACTTGGAGTGTGTTGGACATGTACAAAAAAGACTTGGAACTAGATTGAGGAAACTCAAACAAACAATAGGAAATAAGAAACTTGAAGATGGGAAAGGGATAAAAGGAAAGCACACGCTGACAGGTCAAGAAATTGGCAAATTACAGCTGTATTTTGGATTGGCTATTAGGAGAATTACCCACAGTCTAGCAGAAATAAAAATAGCAGTTTGGGCCACCTACTTTCACAAGCTATCAACCAATGACAAACCACAACACAATTTTTGTCCTCCAGGAAAAGAGTAATGGTGTGGGTACGGATGGAAGCAGGAATGGAACCTTACAGTAATAAAAGCAGTCTCCCAGAACCAGTGCTATGTACAGGGACTTGACCAGAGATGATCTCCTCAAAAAGTGCTTGCATGGTGGTAACCAAAACCCCAATGAAAGTTTTAACAACATAGTGTGGGAAAGAATTCCCAAGTCAGTGTATGTTAGGCTACAACCACTTCAAATTGGAGTTTTGGATGCGTAATTTGTTTCAATCATCGTTGCTGGGGGAGAAAACTAGTGTTGGAAAAATAGGGGATCAAAGTTGGTAAAAATGATAGACAATCAGCGGCTTTTGGAAGCTGATAGAGCAGCTTTGCAAGCCACAAAAGAAGCAAAAACAGCTGCTAGAAACAAGAAAAGACACAAGGATGAAAAAGATGCTGAAAATGACCTGGATAATGGCCCTGGAGAATTTTGAGCCCGTCAGACACCTACTCCCATCTTTGAGCTTCTTTTCCCGCAATTTCAATTTTTCCACATTCAGGTGCCTCTAAAATCCAAACCGTTCAAGTTATCTGAACTAAATTTTGGATGATTTTGAGTCTTCTTTTTCTTCTATTTTGTAGCACTACAGCTCCTCTCGGGCCTTCGCTTAGAGATAGTTAGAGTATCTCATTTTCATGACCGTATTGATTTTTTCGGAAGTTCGTTTGGTCAGTACCATGCTCCCGTGTGCTTGCTTAGCTATGATATGATCTGATCAAATCAGTACATATTACCACTGAGCGAACACTCGTAGTCCGTCCGAAAAATCCCCTGAACTAAATCACGTTGCTCCCAACGAGATTTGAGCCTGGGACCTTCGGCTTATGCATTTATGCTCCAACTACTAGGTTTTGAGTACCAACATCTATTCCAAACTCAGATTTTATTACCCTAACCTTAAAAACACCTCTGTAATAGCACTTTTAATACTACAAAAATACCCTTTTTTGGTTGTTTTTTCTTTTCGATAGAATAATCTTTTATTTTTTTTATTTTTAAAAAATATTTTTTTTTCGATTTTGAGAATGCTATATATGTGTTTCAGGTTCAGAGTAAAAATTTGAGGCAGTAGCTGTAACAGTTCTCATGTGGTTGGTACCGAAAATCCGCCCTTAAACCATTTAATTTAATATTTTGTAAGTTTTTGAAAAATAAAAAATATTATGAAAAATCCACTTAAGTTAAAACGAAAACCTTGTATGTTATCCTTGTTTCTTCCTTTAACTGTATATGCCTAGTTTTAAAACACAATTGCAGATAGATGCTGAGATATAGCAGGTAGAAATAAAGTGTTATTTTGGGCAATTTCACATACAGGACCTCTTAAGGTCCGAAAAAACTTTAGAAAGTCCAGAAATACAGGCCTCGGTGTATGCTCGCGTTACACTGGAGCAAACCATTATTTCTTTGGAAATGAAACTTTAAAATTTGACGGTTTGAATACGTTTGTGGAGATATGAGCTAAACCTGTTCAGTAAGGAATCACCGATATCATATTTTTTTCAATTTCCTTATTAAAATTTCGTGGTTGACGTGATCAAACATTTTGCTAAAGCCATTGTTAAACACGTCAACTAGGTGCGCCATTTGAATTTCACAGAAAATGCTTAAAAGCATCACTGTAAGATTTGTTGTGGTCGAGCGATTTTGACAGAAACCGAGCTGTTGGTGGTAAAGCCGAGGTTCAATAATGGAATTTTCTTGAATAATTTTGGTATAACTGATAGGATAGTAATACCTTCTGTAATTTTCAACCAACTCTTGATCTTTTTGTATACAATATATTGGTGTCAAATGAGATTACGTCTAGTATTAGGGGAAAATTACAGGAATGAAAGAACTTATTAGAATTATACTTAAGGACAAAAACAATGACGTTCTATACTAGAATAAATGAAAGGTAGGGAGTAAATCTTTTTAGACTTCAAGGAAGCGTACGACTGTGTCACAGAAATGAGCTGTACAAAATAATGCTTGACTTTGGCGTCCCAGTAAAACTAGACCTCATGGTCAACGCCATACTAACAGATATAATAGAATCAAGCTTAAAACAAGGGGATGGACCTGCTCCAAAGCTCTCAACATGCGCTGGAACACGTCATCAAGAAGACATCAGCTGGTACACTAATGTTCAAGTCCGCAAAATTAAAAGCATATGCAGATGAAGTCAATATTATGGCGCGTTCAATCTCAGGTGCCAAAGAAGCACTCAAACCAGGAAGAACATTTCAGTCTGCAAAAACCTGACGGTAGAAGACTATAACCTTGAAAATATAAATAATTTTGTCAATTTTGAAGCCAACCTGAAAAGGACGAGGTTGGACGCCCAATAAATGCCGCAAATGAGGCCTATTGTTTATACACTATGATTGCTAGTTCGTGACTTCTGCTGCTGCAGCCCAAATATTGTTAGGGTGCGGCAGTGCAATTAAGTGGTGGGCAAACCACAAACATGTAAATGTGAGTATATTGAACGAAAACTACAATAGGTTGCACCGATCTTAGACTTACTCGACCTTGATTTTTCGTAATCATTACTAATTATTTTTATTTCGGAATCATTACTATTGGTTTTATTGTTTTAAGTATTAATATTTACGATTAATGCACAAAAAGAATGGCATCCTAGATCTATAAAGTGATGAACTTAAAAAAAAAAATCTTGACACCATCAATCCAAAACAATATGATCTCAATTATAAACTCCTCCAACAAAGCAAGTATCCATAAAACCTTCTAATCTGCATCACAAATGTCTACAGCTGAGTGATGAATAGCGAAACAACATTAGACTCGTGTGTTGAACAAGGATCTTGACATTTCAAGTAGCTCCTACATGTAGATATCACATCCTCGCAAACTCTAGCAATCCTTGGCACGTTAAGAGATATTCTACTTCATTCTTCATGAGTACAAAATTATCTTTACTAACTTACATCCTCTTTATCTTTAGCATTTGCCAGGAATCCTTCCCACATCCTCTACATCGCATAATGATACAACAAATACGAAACATATAAAACTATTTTATTTGCTTGCAATGCAGCAATAATAACAGCCCCCCATCCTGGAATATATCTACTAGGTAAGCTACATAGCCCTAATCCTGACTATACTAGCAACTAAACAGACATCCTTATCTGTTATCCTGTGAACACCACCTAACTTCACGCCATCTCGTCTCTGTAGACATCCTCATCGTCGCCATCGTTGTTTAGTCCTTTTTGAAAACATTGCGCACTTGATTATGAAAGTCAACGTTCATTTGCGTCATTAAATTTCACTGGAATGCAGAATTTTTAATGCTGTTGAGAAATGAACATGAGGAAAGGGATGGGTATGAAGGCAGGATAAAAAAATTATAGCAGCAAGGACTAAAGCTGGTAGCATGACTTCAGCTATGTATGATGGGTGGACATAATCTTGAAAATGATTTTATTTAGGTGACATAGCTTACAATTTGCACAATTTTGATGGAATTGTTTCATATTTTCTGGTGTATTTGCTGTTGTTTGTGTGGTGTTCCTTTTTATACAGAATATACACAATCTTATTTATAAATAGAATTTTCGTTTCCTAGCACGGTTGATACTTACATCACGTTCTGAAAGGACATAACCATGAAGGTGGAATGACTGTAGGTGATTTGTTCTATTTACTGCACTCTCCTTCAAAACGAAAGGTATGTTACAGAAGTTGCCCAAAGGCCAATGTCTCAAGACAGCTTGAGTTATTTCACGTAAAACTTTTCAAGGATTCACTGATGTTTCTTTTCGTACCTTGAAGCGTCCTGAATAGCTAATTTGATGCCATGATACAATTTCGTGAATGAATTACATTAAATTTAAGGTTTCTTCTTTAGCTAAGAGTGAGAGATGAGTTCGAGGAAAGATTTTCGCAGTAAAGCCTCTAAACCCTTTGGCTTTGAAAAGAAATGAGTTTTCGAAAAGTATAATGCAAGAAAAAGTTTTTGGAATGCTTAAAAACGCGTTTTCACGAAGACTTGATGGGCTTTTTGAGTATAAGGTGACATCATAAGCGTTCTCATGAATCTGAATATGCAACATGAGAGGTTAAAATTAAGGTTCAATTTGTATGGAGGTTTCATAAAAGTCTTTTAAAACGTATAATGAGTTTTTCTCAACAAGCGTTATTTTTCAGTTTGTTCTTATGCATATCTCAACTACATGAGGAAAAGTTTTTCAATCGAATTGAAGGGGGGAAGGAATTTCGACGGAAAATCACTTATTTAAAAATTCCTTCTCGAAGGTGCTCAGTTCTTGTATTTTACAGTTCCAAACTTTTATGAAAAAATGCTGGCTTTTTCTCATGGCAAAACTTTACTGCAGCAATTTATTAGTAGGGTTTATTCATAAAGCTAAAATGAGAAATTGCTTTGAAATTAAACACATAGAGAAAGTTGAAACCACATTGAAATCATTTGAAAATGAAGTTGTGAACCACTGAGGTGCATGAGCAGGTCTCGTATAAACTTAATAAGGTATATGTTTTTCATTTAAGGGCACCATACGCTCCTCACCGTGTAGGGGGGCGACAGTGACCTACCAGCTTTGGTCTGCTTATCTCTTCGTGCCAGTTCTGACAGCTGGAAAAGTTTATTAGAGTACCTGATGGAGTCTAGGATCGAGAGTTTTCTTTTTTAGCAAGCCCTATCTCTCTCTCTCTCTCTCTCTCTCTCTCTGTTTTTCTTTTTTTTTCCACTAGAGAAGGGATCCCTGAAATAGCGTCTCAAAGTACAATGAAACGAGGGTTAGCCCGGGATTAAATATTAACCAGTTTAAGCCTACGTTTTCATGTTGATAGAGGAGATGTTTAGCGGGTAGTCCAGAGGCCATGTGCGTCTCGGAGTCTCATATTCAAGGCGTGATCCACTCGAAAAAAGAAAGAAGAAGAGCTAATGCTCTGAAGCTAAAGAACTGACAAAAAGCGCAGACCAACCAGCCTACATATATTCCATGGCGTAGATGCTAACACCGATGACACAAGGCGGACAAACGTGTGGTAAGGCTGCCTTATAGTATAA
Organism: Odontomyia ornata; assembly: GCA_963969285.1. Taxonomy (NCBI): domain Eukaryota; kingdom Metazoa; phylum Arthropoda; class Insecta; order Diptera; family Stratiomyidae; genus Odontomyia; species Odontomyia ornata. The sequence goes on from OZ017740.1 coordinate 37,343,941, forward strand.
CATGACGGATATGAAGAAGTAATGACCATAACCAGCAGACTGCAAAGACTCCCGAGAGGTTGAACAAGATAAACAAAGTCTAATGTATCGGCAGCCAAGAAAGACAAACTAGAACTATTTACACGAAATCTTCAGAAGAAAGGTAAAAACACTAGAGCTACTAACGACTTAGAAATCGTCGTGGGGTAATTACAAAGTATGTTACGGCATCATTTATTCACCCTGGAAACACAAGCACTTAAGACCCGACGCAAATGCGAACATGCGTAAATGCATATTGTATTAAACATCCCCACCAATTGAGCCACGCCAGATCGGAGTAAAGGTAATTTGCGTTTAAAATGTTCTTCTTCTTCGTAGCACTACAGTCCCTCTCGGGCCTTCGTTTCTTGCAAATAGCGCCTCCAACTGTCTGGATCCATTGACCGCGTTCTCCAATTTTGAAATCCAAGCAGCAGCGAACTGTCGTCGTCAAACGGATCAAACCGGCGTTTCCTCGGTTTCCTCACTAGTCTCCGGCCTTCAGTTCTCCCAAAGTATACCTTTTTGGATATTCGTTGTTCGTCCATACGAGCTTATTGTAGTTTCCGCATTCTTACAATCGTTGAGACCTCGGGCTCGTCAAAAATTTCATACAGCTCATGGTTCTATTGAATTCGCCATTGGTCCCCCTCTAGCTTCACTCCGATTTTTCGCCTCAGGACCCGTCGCTCAATCCCGTTCAATATATTTGCGGATGATTGAGTTAGGGTCCATGTTTCACCACCATGGCATAACACAGGTCTTATCACAGATTTGTATACTTGGAGCTTTGTTTTCCTGTGTATGCAGCTGGTCTTCAAGATCGTCAAAACTGAAAAAAATATTTTATTTACGAGCTGTGTTCTTCAGCCTATTTTGTTCCTTTCATTAGCGGTTCACGTTATTTAGGCGCCTAAATACACGAATTCGCTAACGTTTTCAAATCTAGTAATACATAAATGTGTTATAGGTGGAGAGTAGCTTTAAGTAAGTTTTCCTTAAAGATTTGGAAGGTAATATATGGAAACAAGCTTTAAGAAAATTTTTGCTTCACTTTAGAAAAGCTAGGGACCGCCAGTAGCAGCAAAACAAGTACCCAGCAATAAAAGCTCAAGAAGGGAAGAGGATTGTCGGAATGGTTTGAACGAATTAAATTGTCGCTGCATAAGCCAAAGGTCCCGGGTTCGATACCAGTTGGTGACAATGAGATTCGGTTAGAACAATTCTTCGGACGGACTATAAGCCCGTTCAGTTATGAGACGTGCTGGTTTCAAATCAGAACGTATCGAAGCTGGATGGATGGACGCATGGCCAACGCGTGATAATGATGATATCACCTTTCCCGAGTGTTAATATATACAATCGAGATAACGAGATACTCTAACTATCTCTAAGCAAAGGTCCGAAAGGCGTTGTAGTGAAAAAGCAAAAATTAAACTGTCCTGAAAAAAATGTTACGGCCATTACATGCAAACCAGACGTGTTTAGATGCACCGCGAACGAATTCTGTATTCCGGAGCAATGGCATTCCAAAAGCACGTTATTTGGCAAAATAGGTAAATTTGGGCGCTACATATGTATGGGAGGATTTGCAGATTGATATTGTCGTTGACACCATCCACGACTTCCTTCTAAAAAAATTGCAGTCATGTTCTACGTATCCAAGGAAGAGATCTAAATGAAGAAAATGATCATACAAATGAACGAAGTCATTCCATTCTACGGAGAGAAATTAAAAACGATAGTGAAAGACAACAATGAACATTTCGCTTTAGAAGAAGAAAACTTGCATGGACAAATATTTACTCAGCTGGCATTTTGAATTCTTTGAACCAAAGGTGCAAAAAGAACCTGATTGAAAAATATCCGGGAACGATACTACGAAACATCATTTTAACATGATTTTAAATTGACCACGCAACCCCGAAAAGAATACATACCTAAACAAACATACATTATCAGTAACTACACATTGTACGAGGGTGGTTCAAATATGCTGGAGACAAACGCTGTAGATGGCGCACATGTATGTTTTGAAGGTCATGGCATAATTTTCGTCGGGAGTGCATGCAGCGATCTTTTCGGTATAGCGCGAATAAAGAGTGCACTCACTCATTTCGTCGATTAAATTAGCGTAGATTAGGGACGGTTTTTGTAATGTACTTGGGTTCGGATAAATTATAAAGTCGCCCAGGAGCACCCTCTTTTCGGCAGACCACCATTCGCTTTCATTTCTTTATGGAAGAGTCGGCGCTGCTGGAAAGGAAAGAGTTCACTAACAGTTTTTTTTATATAGATTACGTTAGCTCGTCACTATCGGCTACTTAAAAATAACTCCGTTTTTTTTTTTATTTAGTAGGCGTTTCTATTATACTTTTTTCTTTATTACAGTCAGAGATGACAACAAAGCGGACTCCGGAGCCGCTCCAAACCTGTTCAGCCAGCTAACTGTGGGATCCGCTACGAAGACGTCGTTGAGGGCGTTACCAGTGTGAGGTTAGAGTGCGGACACCTGTTCCATCGTATTTGTGTCCAGCAGCTCTTACAAACATCAAATCTCTGTCCTTTATGAAGACGGCCAATCGAGCAGAGTGCCCTAGATAACACCCTCGGAAAGCAAGCCCCTATGCGTGGAGCAGGGACGAAAGACCCCCGGACTAATGACTACACACAACCGCTGTCGAACAACTAGGAAGCCGTAGGTGGGGAAGATCCAGTTACAGGAGCACAGACAAACACCACTGGCAATGACATGATTCTGTCCTTATTGCAAGGGCAGTCCGACCGAATAGGACGATTCCCAAGACCTCAGGAGCAGCCAGCACCCCAGTCGTGCATGAACTCCACCGGGCTGGAAACCAAATCCAAATGCTGCTATGCCCACCTCTAGACTGGTTGAGAATTAGAACCTCCCTCGAATGTGCTTGGGAATGAACCTCAGAGTATAGACCACGGTTCAGTACCGCACCTCCACCGATACCGCCAACGCACGACTCAGTTCCGTATCGCGGGCTGACCAATGAAGTGAATCGCCCAGCGAGTTTCACAACGCAAGCCCGAGACCCAACACCATGCATTATGGAGAGTTGGCGACTCAGCTTCATTGGCTTAAATTCGGCAACACCAGTGGACAGGTACATGTTCCAAATACAATCACTAGTAGCCAGTCCGCTGGAAGGAGACTTCTCGGCCTTTCTTCAACACGCGCACCTCTTATTCAGCGGGGATGCCGCCGAATGGTACTGGAGTTTTAAAGAACTCGTAACACGCCCTGATTGGAATAATATTATGACGGTCTCACTGAACGGGAATCGCGCGAACAAATACGAAACTTGCGAAAATCCCAACTCCAAGAAGGAGTATCAGGCCTTCATGGCAAAGTGCAAAAACCTGGGTCAGAGGACGAAAATGAACCTCAACCAAATATCAGGTCCGTGTTTCTTTCTTCCACATCACTGTGTCGTCAAACCAGACAGTGAGACAACGAAGCTTAGAGTCGTATTCGATGCGTCTGCCAAAACATCCGGTGATATATGTGTATCATTGAATGACCTATTACATACTTGCCCCAAAATTCAGGAGGATCTCATGACAATTCTGTTGCGCTTCCAATTACCTCATTACGTATGCACGGCCGACATAGAAAAAGAAAAAATGTATTTCAAGTTCTAGTCTCTGAAGAGGATTGAAAATTCCAACTGATTATGTGGAAAGACAATCCGCAAGACTCTATCAAATACTTACTTTAATCGCTACATATGACAATCAAAAGGCTATCGGAGCAGACGTAATAAGGAAAAATATGTATGTAGATGATGCGATGTTTGGGGCAGATTGCATCGCAGAATTGCTGGAGAAACAAAAAGTTCAGTTCAGTCACCATGGCATCATGTGCCCTCTCATGGTATCTCCCCCACCAAACTCAACAGCTGCCAACAGTGGTTTGACGGGTCATTATTTTTAAAGGCAAGGAAGAAATATGGCAAAAAACCGATGTATCGCTAGAGTAAAGTAAGCAACCAAAAACAGCGCTTCCAATTACTTTGAACCACAGCCTTGATATCGACTTTCTTGTCCATTTAAGCTCAATAATATACATCAAGTTTCTGAACAACATTAACAAAGCCTAACAGTCTACAAAGGAGAATTTACGATCCCAGATTTAGAAGAAGCAATGCACACGACTATACGAGAAATCCACTTCACTCCACAAGTCTCTCTAACCCATAAGGGCGTTGACAGCAGAAGCCCCATTGCCAATTTAAAGCCATTTCTAGATGAACAGAGTATTCTTCACGTGGGTGGAAGGCTAGAATTATCAAATTTAATTAAAATCAATTAAAAAATATAATATATAATACCAATTGAAAATCACCAATCATGGCAACGCCACCTGGTGCTGACTAATGTGGTAAATGCAGAAAACCTGTGGAGGAAAACCATAAAGGCATGGGCTGCGATGGCATTTGCAATAAGTGGTTTCACCTGAAATGCATAAAAATGAGTGAGGAGAGATACCGCAAAATCATGGATATATCTAAGGATGTGATTTGGATGTGTTCCTCGTGTAAAAGCGACCATTAAAAAACGCAAGAAGATCGTCTCCTTAACCAAATGAAAGAGGTCGAGAATCACATTCTAGAAATGAAAACCACTATAACCTCATTGGTTGCAAAAGCAGCACCTATGCGTCAAACCTCATATGCTGATATCACAAAAAGAATCTCCACTTCTCCAAGAGAACGGAACTCTAACACAACGTGCCAAAAAGGGATTTTAATCAAGCCAAAAAAACATTCGTCCTCGGAAAAAACACTTGCAGATTTTAAGTCGAAGATAAAGCCGTCCAAATGTAAAACTCCTTTGCAAATACTGCGGCCAATTCGTGATGGCGGTGCCATCATAAAAACATCATCAAACGAAAACACAACCACGCTTTACAACATGGCAAAAGAAATAATGCGGGACGAATATGATATTATGGAGACCAAATCCCGTCAACCAAGACTGGTCATTAATGGGCTAGAAAAAGAGTTTTCTACTGAGGGGTTAACGAATGAAATACGTTCCTTGAAACCTAATATTGGGGAGAATGAAAAAATGGAAGTAGTTCACGCCAGAAAGACAAGAAATGGAAAGTGGTTACATATTCTGCAGGTGAATGGGTGTATGTACCAAAGATTGGTAAACAGATACGTCAATACTGATTATGGGTCTTATTTTATCAAGGAAGACTACAATATTACGAGGTGCTATAAGTGCCAAAAGTTTAATCACAAGACGTTAAAGTGCGAAGGGGAGCAAACATGTGCTAAGTGTGCAGGAAAGCACGAAACGAAGGCCTGTAAAAGTGATTTCGAGAAATGCTTCAATTGCGCGGGTAACAGTAAGAATGTTGATTACTCCCACAGATCAGACTCTACTCAGTGCCCAGAATACCAACGTAGGATAATGATTGCCAGGAGGAGCATTGACTACGACTGCAAATGAATTGTAACGATACAAACCGACTAAGTGGCAAGCAACTGACTCTCCTATATGCGAATATTAGAAGCTTACGGCACAAACTAAGTGACATTCAGATTTATCTGCAGCATAATCCCAACATAGATGTGATCATACTAAATGAAGTCTGGATTTATCCTGAGGAAGCTAAATATTTTAACATTCAGGGTTATCATTCAGTTTTCTCCTGCAGACCCGGAAGAGGTGGCGACACAGCAATTTATATTAAAAACTCAATAAATTTCACCACTAATCGTGTGACCCCTGATAAATATAATATGATAATAATCGAGTTAATCCAAGCTGGTAAAAAAATAAAAATCGGCACTTTCTACAACCCCAGCCGTTTGAACGCGCAAGATCTTTGCTCTGTTCTAGACAACATATACTCAGCAGAAAAAAATTTACTCACAGTAGCTGACACAAACATTGACTTAATCACCGAGTCCTCAGAATCAAGGCTATATAAAGATACTCTCGAGACAAATGGTGCTGTTGTTATTAATAACGAAACAATTACTCGTCCTGTTTCGAATACTTGCCTAGATCATATAGTCATAAATGACAAGCTTACTGCGGAAAAAATTAATTTCAAAGTAGAGAACTGGCCAGAGCTAGACCATCAGGTTCTAAAAATAAGCATCCAAAACTTCAACGTTCATAAACAAAAGCCTAGTTACAAATCGTTTCGATATGTAAACAAGGACCTCTTCAAAACGCATCTTCAACGAGTATTGGAAACCCAGAAACCTACTAATCTAACAGAACTGACAAATATGATCTCTGAATCCGAACGTCACTCGACCATCGAGAACAAACTTAGATGTCGCCAGCAAACTTGGATTACGAAACGAGTTATAGAAGCCAGTATAAGAAAGAGGAAGGCGTATACGGATTTCAGACGGAACATGGAAGGTCTGACGCTTAAGTACATATATATCCAAGCGAAAAAAGAATCAAAGCGTCTCGTAAAGGAAGCAAAATTTTCATATTTTTCCAAAAGATTGGAGGCAGCGGCTGATAATAATCGCGAAATATGGAAAATAATAAAAGAAGTAAAAGATAACCCTCTTCCCCGGACTTTTTCACTTGATTTGCAGATCATTCCAGTCTCTCCGCCTGATTCTTCGCAACAAAATGAAGCAGCAACAATTCTAAATAACTTCTTCTCAACTATTGGTGAAAAAATAACGAGCGAACTCGGTGCTCCTCCAACAAGTATAAGGAATGATACAAATACCTCGCCTAGATCCACATTTCACATCCATCCAACCAACAAAGACGAGGTGCATAAAACCATCGAGGCAATGAAGAAGAACACTGCTCCAGGCAGTGATAACATGACAATGGATGAAATTATGCTCGTCAGAGACGAAATAGCAGGTCTCTTTGCTGACTTTTTCAATGAGCACGTCAAAAACGGGACGTTTCCTATATTTAAGGGAGGTGATCGTTCGGACCCGAATAACTATCGCCTGATTGCGCTTCTTACAGGATTCAGTAAAATTTTTGAAAAAATAATTAACACCCGTTTAACATCGTTCATTGTGGATAATTCTATCCTAAATTCCCATCAATATGGTTTTCAAAAAACCAAAGGAACACTTGATGCTTTGATCTCAGTAACCCATTTCATCAATGAAAGGCTTGACAATGGAGACTATGCTGTTGCAATTTTTGTGGATCTGAAGAAAGCGTTTGATACGGTCGACCATGACCTTCTGCTTCGTAAATTAGAATCATATGGTGTACAAGGCAAAGCGAATCAGTTATTTCACAGTTATCTAAAAGGTAGATTGCAGATAACAGAAGTCAATAATTTTTTGAGTGACCCAGCACCAATGAAATCAGGAGTTCCACAAGGTTCCATACTAGGCCCCACTTTGTTCCTATTATACACGAATAATTTGATTACATGTAGACTAAATGGGCATTACACATTATATGCTGATGATACAGTACTCCTGTACTCGGGATGTAACAAGAATGCCATTGAAGACTCCATCAATGAGGATCTGAAAACATATAGTTTGTGGTTAAACGAAAATAAACTAGCGCTGAATGTAACAAAGACTAAGTTTGTTATTTTTAAACAAAAGAACAAGGAAGACATTGATATTGATATAAAAATAAACGGCGAAAATCTGCAAAGGGTATTTGAATTTAAATATCTTGGCCTAATCATTGACCACCGTTTAACTTGGTTCCCACATATAAACAGCTTAAGAAGGCAATTAGCCTCCATAATCGGCTTATTACGTAGGTACGAGGGATTCCCGAGGAACATCAAACAACTGGTTCTAAATGCATTCGCATTGTCGAAATTACATTACGGAGTGGTAATCTGGAGTCAGTCATCAAAGATAAACACTAATATCATCTCCAGGATGTTAACTAAGGCATATAAAAATATGCATAATCTCCCAAGGCTCACGTCAACAAAATTAGTGTACCAATCGTGTAACGCATTAACTTTTAGCCAAATCATTATAATGGAGAAAGCTAAGTTTATCTTCAAATGCTTAAACCTCAACTTGTCCCCACAAGTGCCATTGGTTAGGGTATCACAAAAGAATCAATACAATGCTAGGAACGCAGACCAATTTGTTATACCATTTGCAAGAACAGATCGTCTAAAGAACGATCCTACAAATGATGCCCTTCGTATATACAATGATCTTCCGGAATCAGTAAAAGAAGCGAATTCACTTATGATCTTCAAGAAAAGACTCAGGAACTATTTAATGAATAGCGATTGAATCTCAGCGCAGAAACTTTCAACATAGCATCTTAGGGCAATTTTTTTTTTATCCTATCATCGAGATGCCTCAAGACACAGCTAGCCTTATGATTTATTATTATCTGTCCAGTAACTTCAAAATAGCATCTTAGGGCATTGTTGACCCTATCGTCGAGATACTTGAAGAAACAGCCATTCTTTTAACTCAGAGTTTTTTTTACTGCGTCGAATTAATATTTTTTTTTACCTCTGAGAGGTGTTAACGAATCGGACATGAAAAGATTCACAGGATGACTTCACATATATTTTGTGTGCCCCCTTATACCGATGTTTTACACATTGCCTGGGTGGCACACCTGTAGAAACGACGAAATGTGAAGTGCAGATCGCACGAGCGTTGTGCGACGAAGAAAGTGTGATGGAGAGAGTGGAAGGGAAGGAGGTTTAAAAAAAAAAATAAAAAAATATCACATATGAGGCCAAGCATCCAATCCTGCTTCCAAAACAATATTTCATTACGAATCTGATAATGAAACAGATACATCTCGACAACAGCCACGTAGGACCACAAACACTCCTAGCAATCACACGTTAAAAATATTGGCCGACCAATGGCAAGAACATAGCGAGATCGATCATCCAAAACTGCGTTCGTTGCACCAGACTAAAACCTAAACTTTAAGAACAGATAATGGGTGACTTACTTAAAGACAGAGTGCAAACAGCCCGTCCTTTCCTTAAAACCGGTATTGATTTTTGTGGCCCATTTTATGTACGACTTTTGCTGTTTCGCAACAAAAGCGATTCATCTTGAAGTTGTCAAAAACCTAAGACGCTTTATTGGCAGACGTGGCTACTGCCAGACAATTTTTCGTGACAAAGCGACAAACTTCATCGGGGCAAACAATCAATTAAGCAAACTGGCCGATACCCATATACAGTAACGAAGCGTTCCACACAATAAACAACTTTGCAACTGAAAAACGAATCAATTTTAAGTTAATTCCACCACGGACTCCTCATTTTGGTGGCCTATGTGAGGGTGCATTAAAATCCCCAAAAGATTTATTTTATAAAACTGTTTTCAGCCCATTGACCTATGAAGAACTTACGACAATCACAGTTGACATCGAAGACATTTTGAACTCAAGGTCGCTCATTCCAGAATCAAACGACCCGAATTATCTTGCAGCATTGACACCCGGTCATTTTCTGATAGGCAGCCCCCTTAATGGAACAATCGATCTGCTCGCACAACTATACTGCCAACCACTCGTCGAAACGTCAAAAGAATTACAACGTGTAAAAAATGACTTCTGAATTTATTTAAAAAAAAAAATGGGCTCGGTATCCCTAATAGTTTATGAATGGAATATGGTTACATACTATGATATGAAGCCATGCTGGATGGAATACAATCTTATTGACAACGGGACCAATCAGCTTGGACAATTTTGCAACCGCCTGATCAATCATCCAATGTATAAAGAGACGATTGACCACTTTATGACCAACCTTAATGAGCTCAACAACAAATTGCTAGAACAAGCAACAGTGTCTCAAATCAAGCGATCACCGTTGGATATTGTGGGAAACGTCGCCAACTCATTATTTGACGTTCCTGATTCACATTACGCCGAAAAAATTTCATCTGTATTAAACAATCTAAGCGCCAACGACAACCACCTTCTCCACCTAATAAAAAATCAAACATCCATTATTGATTTGACAATAAACCTAGTACAAAAATCAACAGAAATGGTGAATACTCGTCTCGACAAAATCCCTTTTCTATAACATGTGGTATGCTTTTTAATCTCAAATAAAAGGCATAAAGTTGAATTCTATGGTAAAAATTTTATTGTGAGTGGAAAGAACAATCTATGACATTTACTTTTTAGAGATTATCTTGTTTAAATGTTGACCGCGACTACGCTGAAAATGATCCACTCTGAGCGTCCAACTTTGGACAACCCGTCCCAGCATAGCGACCGGTATCTCGTAAATGACACGACTAATGTTGGCTTCCCCGCCATCAAGTCTGTGGTCTTCAGATATAAGCCAGCTACAATCGACGCTTTGGAAACCAACATCACTCGTGTCATTCGGGGGATACCAGTGCTCGAATCGTTCTGAAAATTTGACAAATGTCTTTGAATACGTCGACTTTTAAAATCAATTAAAAAAATCTATTTTTTTTAAGTTATAAAATAAGATAATTTGTTAAGATCACTATTCATGTTGGTGACTAGAGTTGATACCGGACACTGTCTTATAAGCAATCCTGGCGACGTATTTTGATGTTGTAGAAAATTGGAAGAAACGGCTGAGTTGTTGACCTCGAACCAAAAAGATGTGGAACATTTTTTGGGCATCACTCTTCACTGAAGAGTGGTGCTCAGCAAGTTTCCAAGTCTTATTGGTTCGAGGTAAATAAATAAATACGAGTTCTAGTTTTGGCGGGAAGTTAGCGAAGAGTCTTCAAGCAATGGAGGCGTGAACTAAGCTTCCAGTACTTCATAATTTAACAATCAGAATATAATTTGAGCCACTTTGGAAAAGTTATGTCACCATTATTTCTCTTAAAACTTTTAACTGTAAAGTCTACATTTTTCAGGCCAATCATATTACACCACCAAAACTCGAAACTGAAACAAATTACTACATCACGATTTAAACAGGTGTTTTCTTCATCATTAACTCCATTCGCAATCAAACAAAACACCACTCATCAATAGTATTTACCGAACAACACACTAGCATTTAGTATGTCAACTATAATAGTTTATCAACACCATTCTCTCTCGTTGACTTTTTTTAAGCTTATATTATTTTAACAAGTGCAACGAAGCGAAATTTCAGCAACACCATCAATAGGTAAAAAATCCAACAATAAAATTTTACAGTCGTTGATACCTAGTACACATAAAAGGCTGTAAAACAAATGGACGGCGACCTGTATATTTGCCGGTAAAACATAATATACGGTAGGTATGCATGTGTGATAATCTCTTCGAAAAAAGAATGTTTGCATATCAAATCTGTACACTGGACAATCCTTAAACTAGTTTTCTAGTGACCCGAAAAAGCTTCAAGCGAAATGAACATGTTGTGAACGTTTGCAATGGAATAATCAATGAGGTGTTGTGAAAGAATATTTAAAATAAGGTACGAGTGAAGTTGGTTGAGAAGATGGGAAAATTGCAGTGGAAAGTAGAGACGATTTGCATTTTGGTTTCAGTGAAAACAACTTGAGGCAGGTACTCGTGCAGAGGTTTACTTTATTTTGAATTTGATTATCACTGCAGAAGCAAATTATAGCTATACCTATAAAACAGTATCCGATAAAGATAAACAATCCTGCAAAGCTGAACATAAATTAGAATCAATTCATTAATTCCTATGATTAATGGAACAACATTTTAACATTCTCTTCAAATAATCCATTACAAGCATCATCACATCACAGTTAAACTCCTAACATATCTTCATCGCATTATTCATAATCGCTTAAGCTTTTGGCATACAACTCACACAGTTGACATAAATTCACGCATGTTCCTAATACGTAAACGGCTCCATGCCTCTTAGCAATTTATTGACAGGCAATCTATGTTTTCCATTAAACGAATAGTAGAAGGCTATTAGCACATTAACGTTAGTGCCAACATAAGTGTTAATACAATTTGTGATCCCCAACATTACAATGTTCCGGGCATTAGCTAAGTGTTAACACTCTCCACATGACGCTACCCTCCTCCCTCAACGTCAACCCTCTTAAGCTCTTCATCTTCATCTTCAGTAACCATACTCCCGTAACAATTACTTAACGGTAAACTGGTGAAAATGCGAATGCGAATATCGAGCAATACGACAAACGACCACCATGAATGTAATACGTTGCTACTCGTATCGCACTCAAAATGGAATACTCGCACATGCTGATGTCCTTCCAGTGTACGTTACCTTTACATTCGACATTCCTCACATATGTTCGAAGGACATTCATACACCGAGCACTTACCGTATATTGCAATTTAGTGTGACACATTAGCCTAATACATGTATGTGGAGTCATATCGAAATGGCTTTGGGTTTTGCACACGATGGGATCCAGATCGGTCGCCGAATGAAATATTTGGTCGTAATTCTTATTTTTTCTCTCCATTTCTTTTAGTGACTCGAGTCCTTAATGTCCTGCGAGTAAAACACCTTTTCAATTTAAAGTGTTGCCAATTCGTTTGTTTTATGAAGGCGAAGGCAACTGGGTCAAGAAATGAAGTGTTTATGGCACGTTATATTACCTCTTTTCTCATAAAGGACCCCGTGAACATATCATGGGTTCAAGGTGAAACATAACGTGTTAACAAATAAAGTTCTTTTTAATGTTCTCACTGATCTGCCGCTATTAAATGGACGTTATTGCGGCGAAATGTTTTATTACTGTCATAATACTAAATAAATGAAGGTATTTTCATGATGTCGTTTACACCTCTGCTCATTTCTGCGAAATTGGAATTACGAAAGTGACCCCGACAAATGACGAGCTTTTCAGATAGGACAGTGGCAGCAGCGCAAAATTAATCAATTTATTTCAAAACACTCAACCGTTTTATTTGAAAGACAAATTCAGTGAAAATATTCTTTAAACGGATTAAGTTAAAGAGGCTGGTCTTAAATATGTTAAAAAATTTCATTTCACCAAAATTTATCATTTTGATTTAAACGACTAAAATGGCGAAAATTTCAAAACGATGACTTTTTGTTACTTTTAATGTTAGCCCCAAAGCATCGCCGGAGACGGGATGAACAATTTGGCAGAACATTGCAGAGGCGTAGCAAGTTTCAACGTGCTAGTACAGGGTTATCCATTTCGTGGGAGGAAAGTATAACCCTGCCATTTGACATCTGTCAGAATTAAATGTCATCCAAAGCGTGTTTTTTTTAGTTGAAGGTTTGCCATTTAGAAATATGGATCGTTTAGCAGTCGAAGAACGCGTTAAAATTATTAAATTTTATTATAAAAATGGTGATTCTGCTGTATCAACATTTAGGGCTTTACGAGCCGATTACGGTCGAAATAATCGACCTACACAGCAAACAATTTCGAGCACAGTGATGAAAATTTGAAGAGACTGGATCGGTTATTGATATTGCAAGCCCTGTGCATCATTGCAACATTCGTTCTGCTGAAAATATCGCTGTCGTTGCTCAAAGTGTGGAGGAAGACCCGAATTCGTCCATTCCTCGACGTACTCAACATTTGGGCTTGTCTTACGGCTCATTGTGGTGGATTTTGCATTTGGATTTGCATCTCCATCCTTAGAAAATCCAACTCACTCAAGATCTTAAGCCTCAAGACCATACACAACGCAGAATGTATGCGAATTGGGTGATTGAACAACAAGCCATTGATAACGATTTTTCGAACAAAATTTTCTTTAGTGATGAGGCTCATTTTTCGCTCAGTGGTTACGTAAATAAACAGAATTGTCGCTTATGGGGCTCTCAAAATCCTCAGGTGATCGCAGAAAGGCCTTTGAATCCGGAAAAAGTGACCGTTTAGTGTGCATTATGGTCTGGTGGTGTTATTGGCCCGTAGTTTTTTGAAAACGATCAAGGAAGAGTCATTACAGTCAATTCTGACCGCTATGGACGGATGTTAACCGATTATTTTTGGAAAGAAATTGAAGATTTTGATCTGGAGAACATGTGGTTCCAACAGGACGGAGCCACAAGCCACACAACACAGGCTAATCGAGCACATTTGCAAGAGAAATTTCCAGGACGCGTAATTTCGAGATTGAGTGATGTCAATTGGCCCGCAAGATCCTGCGACCTAACACATTTGGATTTCTTTTTATGAGGCTATGCGAAAGATCGTGTTTACGCGACCAATCTTCGAAATCTTGAGCAATTGAAAACCAATGTTCGTGAAGTTATGGCCGAGATATTGCCGGAAATGTGCCGAAAAGTCATTAAAAATCACCTCAAAAAGTTTGAGGCCTGTAAGAGGTCCCGTGGAGGACATTTGAATGATGTTGTGCTTCACGTATAATGGCAAGTTTATATTGAATAAAAAATTTTGTTTCCATCTGAATATTTTATGTGTTTTCTTTGGCTTTACTTTCCCAAGCGTAAAATGGATAACCCTATATCTCCCCCTTCAGGACTTGATGACTGATAATAAGGTATTTTTATCCACCCTTAGTTATTTATTGAAAAACTCCTTTGAGATAGCTCGCAAAAAAACCAAACCTTTGTTGAGGAAAACAAGTATATTTCAAATAAGAGCCTACGAAATTTATTTGGAGTGCTTTTGACACATTAGATACACATAAATAAAAAAAGTTATAACGACCTCAGTGACAACTAGCTTAACGGCAAATTCACCTGCAATCTGGAGCAACTAAAAAGCATGTCTCAGCTTATTTTTGTTACCGACAGAGCAGCGAATGCTGCTGGTATTGGTGGTGCCTACATTAACCCCACAGACAACTAGGCTTCATATTTCAGTCTAAATGAGAGCGCTTTTGCACTCAATGCTGAATTGCATGCCATTTTGGCAGCCCTGAAGGATCCTGCTGTAACCTCGACCACCATGTTGAATTTTTTTCTAGATTCCAGGGTCGCACTTCTGAATATTGAAAAAAGCACAAAAGCTTAAAACATTAATCTTTACGTTCAGTACAATTTTCTATGAGCCCCGGGCATTAAGGGATAGAGGTGGCCCCCCCCTAAAAAAATACTATCTCACTTATTAGGCCACTTAGAAAAATCATTTTTGTTTTGTTTTGTTTATTTACACACATGTATCACTTATCAGCAATGAAAAAAAAAATTTCAATCACACATGACTTTTTATGCAGAAAAGTTTGTTTTTTTGCTGTATTCCTATTTGAGCTCCCATAAAAATTATTCCTCTTACGCAAAACACTACAAATTTATATTTATCAACCGATCAAAGCCAGAGATCAGCCGAGGAAATGGACTCGTTTTAGGAAGATCCGTGTCTATGCCTTCTCGACTCCATAAAATATAGCATTCTCATGCAAAGTACCACAAACTTATAGTTGACGTAAAGTGCACAATGGCCGCTACAAAACGAGACCAACATTTTGATAGTCAGAGAAAAATTGTGGCCACAGTAAGCAGTCAAAGCTGGAAATCTGCACAAAAAATGCACGTGTTCTGCAAAAAGCCATTTCTGTGCCTCCTACATGCTAGACAATGAGCCTAAAACATTTTCCGACCATCAAAACACTAGTTTGGGTCAAGCCTTTAAATGACAAAAAATAAAACCGAAATTCGTGCGTTTAGGGGGAGAAAAATGGATTCAAAGTTTTGGGGTATTAGTGGATTATTATGTTAAAGGAGGGGCTCAGAGAGGCCTTTGGAACACACTCACTTGCTTTCTTCAAGCATTAAACGCGGCTGGAGAAATCGTTGTGCCGACAAAGGACGAGGGCTTACGGAGTGTATCTGGAAAAGAGCCCAACACTTGAGAGGCGATCACCAGCCCTGCAATCAAGTCCACAAATAAAATCTTGGTCAACAAAGGTTACAACAACTTAAGACTGTTAAAGGCTAAATGCATAGACTCTGACATGTGCAGGCACTACAATGAAGTGGACGACCTTGATCACAAATTTCTTGCATGTACAGGGTGGTCCAACCAAAACACACGATGTTATTTGTAAATAAAACAAAAAGTTTTCAGACAACTATGCTAATATTTTTTATTATAATAGGAGAATCTATGACAATTATGTGTGAAGCAAAATATCGCCCAAATGCTCGCCACGGCTATGGCAGAGTACTTCTATCCAACGGTCCATATTTTCAATGACTCTGAGACATAATTGAGGTTCAATGTCGTTAATGTGCTGAATTATCTCATCCTTTAGCTCTTGAATTGTTTTTGGCTTATTGACGTACACTTTTTCTTTTAAATATCTCTAGAGAAAGAAGTCCAACGGTGTTAAATCACATGATCGTGGCGGCCAATTAATATCGCCACAACGTGATGTAACAAGGCCATTGAATTCCCTGCGCAAAAGAGCCATCGTTCCTTTGGCTGTGTGGCAAGTGGCACTATCCTGTTGGGCTCACGTATCGTCCAGGTCCATAACCTCTATTTCTGGCCACAAGAAGTCCGTTATCATCTCGCAATAGCGAACACCATTCACGGTCACTGCTTGCCCATCCTCATTTTCGAAGAAGTACGGCCCGATGACGCTACCAGCCATTCAACCGCATCACTCTTTGAGGGTACTTCGGCTTTTCAACAATCATTCGTGGATTCTCATTTGTCCAAATGCCGCAATTTTTCTTGTTAACGAGTCCACTGAGATGAAAATGTATCTCGTCGCTGAAGATGATCTTCTTTGTAAAGTCACCATTCCCTTCTGCCTGTCGTATTGCCGAGGCTTGCACTGGTCGGTAGGCTTCAACTCTTGAGTCAATTGAACCTTGTAAGCATGTAAATTCAAATCTTTATTAAAAATTCGCATCAGTGATGTTCTTGAGATGTTCAACTGTTTGGCACGACGACGAGTCGAGGTTGACGGCTCTTCTGCCACACTATCGCGAACAACAGCAATGTTTTACCTAGAACGAACTGGGCGAGCGTGCACAGGTGGTTTAACATTTCCTACAGACCTGCTTTGCTGAAATTAACGCACAAAACTCCCGATGGTGCACACATTTGGTCTTTTATGCTGGCCAAAAAAATTACGAAGTGCACGAAATGCATTTTTATTTGAACGCCTATTTTCGTAAGCCTTCAACAACCTTAACGCACTGCTCAATTGTGTACCTCTCCATGGCGGAATTTGTCAAAAACTGAAACAAAGAAATGTCAAATTAAGTTGGGCGAAAAACTTGAAGTTAAGGTGTGACTCACAATTTACATCACGCATTATGGTTGAACCACCCTTTATTACATACAAAACAAATAGACATGAGTTAGGTTTCTATAATCAATTCAAAAGATTTGCCACCGTCACGGACATCCTGGTTAAAAATGACAGACTTTTGATCGTCGAGCTTGGAACTTCGTTGACACTGCCAATATTAAGACTTAAAAGGACGGCATGGTAATTGGGAATCAGCACAAAACAGAATTGAAAGAAGGAGAGCTTATGAAGGTTCTTTATTTTTCTTTTGTATTTTCACATTCTTTATTTTTCATTTTTGTTTCTTCTAATATTTTTTAGTTATTGACATTTCCCTGCTAGGATAGCACCCCCACTGCTTACATTAGAGACTTTCCTAAACTCCTCTACAAACAATAGAGTAGAGCCTTACTCTGCAACTATAGGGAAGTCTTTTTCTTTTTATCAGAAACAAGTCACACTCACTTATACTACATGTTTTTTGTTTAACACAGCTGGCCACATAACGTTTAACTACGAGTACAAGGTGCGTTCCAAAATAAACAAGACTGAGCTAAAAAAGAAACGACAGGCACTTTGTTCTGATAAATTTGAGTTTATTTATTCAAAATAGTCTCCTCCGGCCTCGATACACTATTTAGCGCGATCCAAAAGCTTTTCGAAAAAGTAATTTAGATCATTGACCGGAATGTTCTTCAGAATGTCGGTACAAGCCCTTTGGATGCCCTCTACGGACGCAAGGCGATTTCCTTTCATGGCCAAATGCAGTTTTCTGAATAGGTAGAAGTCACAGAGAGCCATATCAAGCTAATACAGTGAGTGATTGATGGTTAAAATGCGGTTTTGTAGTCAAAAAGTCAGTCACAAGAGTGGATCGATGAGATGGTGCATTATCATGCAATAAGCGCCAGCTTCCTCCTGCGCGGTACTCAAGCCCAGTTCGACGAATGCGATGTAACAAACGCTTCAAAACGTCAAGATAGAAAATTACATTGACGGTTTAGCCCGTTGACACGAACTCTTTGTGGACGATTCCGTTGGAATCGTAAAAACAAATGAGCATCGGCTTGACTTTTGACTTCTGCAAACGTGAGTTTTTGGTTGGTGGCTCGTCTGGGACCTTCCATTCGGCCCTTTGACGCTTAGTTTCGGGAAACATCACGTTTCATCACCAGTTACAATTTTCTAAAGGAAGCTCTCGTCTTTTCTCGCCTCTTTAATGATGTCTTTCGAATGTTAAATTCTGAGCATTTTTTGGTCATCAGTTAACTTGTGCGGAACAAAACGTGCACCGATTTTTCGTAAGCCTAAATGACCGGTTGAAATACGCTCAATCGATGTTTTGGAGATATTCAACTCCGATTCCATGAATTTCAATGATGATTTCAGCTCAATTCTGATAAATTCAAGCACAATTTCGATGGAGTTTTCGGTGATCACTGATTTTGGGCGGCCGGTATGTTCATTGTCTCTTATGTCTTCACGACCATCCCTGAAACGTGTAAACCAATCATTAACTCTGGCACAAGATAGACAATCATCGCCATAAACTTTTTTCATCAACTTAAATATTTCGGTAAACGTTTTACCGATTTTAAAACGAAATTTGATATAACGAGGTAATTTTAAAAAAACAATTACTGCGATTGACAATACCACCTTCCAACAACTTAATGTGAAAAATTCATAACGTTTATTTTTTTTTTTTTACAGACATCCAAAGTGAACGCTCTCAGTGAATTTGTAGATATGGAAAAAATCGGGCATCGTTATGTGATACAATACCTTAATTTGAAAGGTCTAAGTCCAATCGATATCAATGCCGCGTTGGATTCTATTTTGGGGAAGTCTCCTCCTTCTTTTACAATGGTCAAATATTAGGTAGCTGAGTTTAAGCTCGCCAAGTAATCACCGCAGTCAGTGGTCGACTAAGTGAGGTCACTACGTCAGAAAATATGAAGAAAATACACAAAATAGTATTGGATGACCGTCGATAAAAGTGCGCGAGATTTGAAACATGGCAGGCATTTCAAAAAGAGTTGTGCATTGCATTGTTACCGAAAATTTGGACATGAGAAAACTCTGCGCAAAATGGGTGCCGCGTTTGCTCACAATGGAGCACAAACAGTAACGTGAGGATGATTCCATCGAATGTTTAATAATGTTTCGCAGTGATAAAGCCGAGTTTTTGCATCGATTCATAGCCATGGACGGAACATGGGTCCATCATTTTACACCTGAGACCAAGGATCAGTCAAAGCAGTAGATTGAAAAGAGAGAACCGGCTCCAAAGAAAGCAAAGACAGTTCAGTCAGCTGTCAAGGTCATGGCATCCGTTTTCTGGGATGCGCGTGGAATAATGTTTATTGATTATCTCGAAAAAGGAAAAACAATTAACGGCGCATATTATGCAGCATATTATTGCAGCGTTTGAGTGATGAAATTAAGAAAAACTGCCCCATCTGACGAAAAAAAAAGTGTTGTTTCATCACAAAACGCAGGAGGAGCTTGACGGTGCCTACTATAAAGCGGGTATCGAAGCTATTGAACATCGTTGGGAAAAGTGTATCGAGCTGAAAGGAGAATATATTGAAAAATAAGAAACATTTTCGGAATTTTTTTACCGTTTTCTTTATCGAGTCGGGTAGTACTAGTTTAATGTTTAATGTGTTTTCATCTACCGAATTCGTTGATGCGTTGAAAGCTCCTTGTAGAGTTATAGTTGCAAAAAAGAGCTCATTCGTTCTTTACACGGGAGAGTGTTCTCTTGCAAAAATAGTTTTGTTTAAGGGCTTGCCATCTGCCATGGTGTTAAGTGAGTGATAGTGCTGCCTCCATCCTTTCCATGTACGAGTAGTCACTTTTGGTCTGCACTCATATTCTTGAAATTGAGGATGATTGGGGTCCGATATGCTTGAAGCTGTTGCTGCCAGGGTCCGGTACTTCTCACGACATCTTTCAACGAATATCTTTTAAGATATGCGTTGTTCGTCCATATGAATCATGTGTCCTGCCCATTGCATCTTCCGTAGTCTTACAATCGTTGAACTGTTGAAACTAAAATTAACGAACAATAACAAATATTCGGGATTTCATTTCAGAAAGTTCTTATGGAAGTGCATACGACATATTGTAGTAATCGAGCAGCCACACAAGCAAACTACTCGATAACCTTCCTATCTCCTATCCAAAATTTTAATGGCAGATGCAGAAATATATTTAATTACTTCCATTCATAATCGTAGTTTGTAAAACAGTTCCCTTTCTTATTATTATTATTAACTGTAATATTATATCAATTTTCCATTATATTAAATTTAAGCGTTTCCCTTTAATCATATTCTTCATCAGGTTTCACTTTTACTATTTAGAATCGTTTTCGTTTTTCTTTACTGCAGTTGATTTTTCTTGAAAGAACTTTTAAATCTGCCAATCAAAATTTTGAACATGGGAACACTGATTTAGTGCACCCCAACGGTGGATTACATTACCGAAGGCAATCGCATGCGGCTGAGTGAGCAGCTGATGCGATTTACCGTATACACGGGACGAGAAAGAAGAAAGACACATTTTTGGGACGAATCGTGGAGTTTTACTTGGACCGCGCCACGGGGAAGACGTTAAAAACGACTGCCATATTTTCTTGGCCGCGTTTTAAAGTCGGGAATATTTGGCAAATTAGATTAAATTAGATTCCAAAATCGTTTTAAAGTTTATAAAACGTACATATGTTTTGTAAAAATTGATTGGTTTACTGCGTGAAGTGTTCAGAGGGGTAAAAGTGAAAATTTGAGGCTCCATTTATCTTCCGTTCCGCATTAGCCTCCGAATTCTTTGTGATAATTCATTATAATGGGTGAAAGTGATATTGTCAAACAACAAGTGCAATTCCAACCGGCAAACATTTTACACTACAATGCTTAATTCCCCGTAGTCGTGGATTACTGTGATAGGATTTCTATCAGTTCCGTGATGGTTGTTACACCCACTTTTTACCTCGCGAGAGCCACTATGGCCCTCAGGGAAACTGGGGTGCTCCGGCGGGGCTTATGGACCCGGTTAGCTCATCCAAAGACGGGCGTGGGGCGCCACTCGCTTTTCCCTCAAAGCCCCAAATAGCCGCCAAGCGAGAATGCGATTTCACTTTGCTGATTCCGCTGTCCTCCACTTGAAGATTGCCGCTGCGCTTCGAAATATGTTCTCGCTGGTTGATCTTTGATCTTTTTTATCGTGGGCGACGAAGCAGAGGAACAAGAGCAACCAGCGAGAACATATTTCGAAGCGCAGCGGCAATCTTCTCTTGAAAGATTCAATTTTCCCCAAATATCCTACCCATTAACAGAACTTCAACAAAATTTGTTCCTTTTCTTCCCATTAAAATTTCACAAAAAGCAATCGGACCGATGTTGCATTGATACGAGTGCGGTCTCAAAAATACCCGACCTGACAAAGAAAACCGGTCCCAAAAATATCCAACCTGACATAAAAAACCGGTCCCAAAAATACCCAACCCGACAAAGAAAACGTTTCTCGAGCGCCTTCCATAAGATGTGTGTAAAGGGTGACTGTTGTGCTGCCATTATTTATTGGAATTGTTGAGTTTGTTCTGTGAACACGGGCACTGAATTAACAAAACAAATCGAAGTTAATTTCTTAGTGAACTAGAACAGTAAATTTTCCCCTTTAATAAACGGAGTGCTGTACTATGGTTGCTGCGATTAAGACAAGGATACCAAAATTGAAGTGCCCAAGTATACAGCATTGCGCGGCAACTCATTAGAAACTTTGGACGGAACCCTATTAAGTTCCTTTATAAATAGCTCTTCAAATTCGGTGTCTTGACGTAAATGGAGACACGATGTAATGCATCGTGGTCACAGTCGCGCTTACAACGAAAACTGGTGAGTGATCGCTTTTAATTCAATTTTGCTGTAAAATGTCATTGGGAGAAGTCCTTAGCGAAGGCGGTCTTGCTCGAAGATGTCAATTCCGAAGCCGAAACGCGTTATTGATGTCCAAATGATTGGATTGGCACGTTTGGCTAAGGAAATAAATCAATAGCATCGTCTTGTGAATTTTTCACGGCCTTAGCCCTAAATTCGCTTCAGTTTCTTGCATTGCAATGAATGGATCGTATGATCGTTTTGGCTGAGGATATGGTCTTCTCAAAATCAAGCAAGGCACAGCAATGCAATTAGTGAGAAGGGAGTAGTCAACCATACTTGTATAACCTTGCCAAGTGCATGTATTAGAACGAAGCATTCGCTGGAGTTCATCATTATAACCAGCCTTTAATTTTATCACAAAAACATTGTGATTTTTGTAATGCGTGGTTGCTCAGTCGGCAAATACCGGAAGCGTGTATCTACATATAGGTAACGGTGCTTGAAAAGACTTATTTTCAAATGAAATGTAGTGGCGTTAAGACCACGGATTGCGAACATTTATATTTCAAATTGGTAAAAGTTAACTCTCTTCGAATTGTATTTGTGTTTTCTTTTGTCTATCTCGGCATGAGAGGATCGAAGGAGATAAATGCTCAATTTATTACGAAAAATCATCCTGCACCGTGTGGAAATTCTTGCTCAAGCTTCCATAGGTCTTAAGTTCCTACTCTTCCTCATCATTGCTCGAACCTGCGCTACAATCACTTCTTGACAACGACATTTCATTTGGCAGAACTATAAGCGAAGTGAAAGGTTTTTTAATGGTTTGTCCACTGCAAAAGGTATTACTGCCAAATTAATTGTTTTAACGTATTTTTCGAAAATAACTTCGAAAATAGCTAAAATTTTTGACCCTAAAAATCTTCAAGTTGTACCAAAATTTTTTTGTTTACTTTGCACTCGTTAAACAATATCACAAACATAAATTCAAGTTTTATTGAATCCAGCTTGAAAATCTGTTAAAATTTTATTTTAGGCTAAAATATTTAAATAGGAAAATTCATTGCATGAAGTTAATGGTGTTAAATTTTTCTTTTCTTTTTGGCCAAAAAGCAGACTTAGCATTTTCTAATTTACAAAGTTTATATTTTCAACAATTAATCTTTATCACATACATATTTGTGAATACAAAATATTGTCTGTGATGTTGTTACTTATGTAGTTTTTTCGGATGGAAAATATATAAAAGCACATGCTAAGGGACACGTAGTGTGGAAGTTTTACCAATAGATATCAAGTCGGGAGCATTAAATATCTTTATTTGATTGATATTTATAGAAAATTTCTACGTTATAATCCTTAAAAGTTAAATAGATAAAAATGAAGACAACAATAAATGAAAATCAGCATATATATAGACGATCGACATGTCATTATTTTTACGTTAATAAAACCATGAATTGTTAAACATACAACGTCGGTCTTTTCATTTTGATTTACCTGACCGTGTATAGGACCCGCAACGATGGCAGACTCCTCCTATAACATGAGCTAGCCATCGGGCGCGCTCCTCCGTTTCTTTTGTCTAACAAGGGCTCTTGCCGAGTAGAGTGGCCTTTCGCTCGCATGCCCTTTTATGATATAGGGTCATGTGATTTCATTGCATAACGCTTTAGCATAAATCGGTTACGTTTGTATTTCTCATTTGAGGGAAAGAGTCATACAAAGTACTTTTGTATGAGTTTTTCACTCAAATGGGAAATATATGGCCACGTCTACATTTGGATCTTGACCCGGTTGGGAGGGCGCGAGAAGGCACCACCTCCTTCTGGATGTCGCACTCTTATTTGCGGGCCATAAGAATCTTCGGTAATGACGAAGTCTTCTTAAGTCCATCTATTTTCCCCAGGCAATTTCCGACCCTTAGTTGATTACCTCGTATTCGACTTCGGTCGACATTTATTTGACCCCAGAAATTCGTAGATGCCAAATTCTTTTTTAGTGGGGTTTGTGCTGGGGGAAAGAACCCGCCCCACGACACCGCAACGCTAGCCTGCCAGCACATTCACGCGTCCCCAGACGAGGCCAATCTAGGCGGATTTTAATATCCTCTTCCGCTGACGCAGCAGACCATCGCTGCAGTCCTGAACGGACAATTAATATACCTATTTTACTACAATATGAACAAAAATGAAATCATTTTTCGTTTTTAAAATTCAGTCACTGCGTGATTGGAAACACTTTTTTTATTAAATAGCGGACTTACCCTTAGTAAGAATGTTCTAAGTTTCTTTTTCCGGCTTTTTGTCTGACTCTTGATCGTAAGTTTAAGCAAGGTTCACAAAGCCTTAACGTAAAATGTTACCACCCAACCATGCAACATCGACAAATCGCTTAATCATCCTGTCACACTTTCTAAATATATTCATCTATAAAAGAAGTATTTTTTCCACTTTGTCACAAGATATAATGATATTCTTACATGCTAAATAGTTTGTCGGAAACTTTTACCTGAAACGCGATTCTTTACGCTATAAACAAAACATACCTAGGGTGGACACTTAACGTTTATTACAAAACAACGCTTAATTTATATACTTGACAACACTCAACTTGGGGTTAAACTCAACGAATTTACTAGCCTTGGAGTATAAAGGAAAAAAACTTTCCAGAGAAGGGGGTATTCAATATAAAGGACATATGAACACATACGTCATCCACTGAAAACCGGACACCCATGACGACATCACCAGTTGGGTATTTCAATTCAAACTAGTAGCTTATTTCCTTGGTCATTAATTTCGGAGGAGCTGGTCACGGAATGTGAAGCTGCTAAAGAAGAGGACAGAATTTAATTAGTAGGCGCCAATGTGGCATTATATCGAGACATGAAACGAAATAGTGGAAGCCCAACGAGATTTTACGATGAATTAGTTCGTGTTGTATGCAGATTGGTAACTGAAATTCCTCTACTGATTGCATCATGTTAGAAGTTTAGTTAAATTGAAGCAACCCTTCAAGGATATGGTATGTGTCGTGAGAAAAAGCCAGATGAATTTTTCGCTTTGTGCTGCTCTAATTTTTCGTCCCACCATTGTTGAAGGATTTATAAGCAATAACTAAGGATAACATTTGGTCATTGATCAGTAATTACATACTATTCATCCTAACACTCCAACCCTCTTCATCAATATTTACTTTTCATTACGTTAAAGCTCGTCAAACATCACCCAGAACAACGATTCCATAAATATCCTTTTTATTCAAATCCCCCCCACAATTGTCTGAATACGTCATCAATTGCATGCTTTTCTGTTTCCTTTTCGAGACTCGCTTTGTCCGCTGACCTTAATGTCAACCAGTAGCAATTATTGACTAGCAGGACTATAAATAACAATGAAAGACTCCTTATTTCTTAGTGACTGATATAGAAAACAAAATTTCTACCTTATCGCGGTTATCATAAAAGCTATTGACAAGAAATATACCAACCGAGGGAAAAATACGGAAAAGGATGACGACGACGTGGCCAACGATGAATGACGGAAATGATTGTTATTTTACGTATAAAAAGGCGAAGAAAAAAATAGGAAAGAAGGAAAACATTTAAGGGTATTTATAGTTTAGTTCGACAAGATAGGAAAAGGAAAAGACAAGATGTTTGCGTTTATGAAAGAAGAATCCTGAATAGAATCGACGTCGACATACAACTGAGACGAGTTGAAAAAGTTGTAGACCTTGGCGTAGTCTTAGACACGAAACTCAGATTCAACCTTCATTATGATCAAGTCCTGTGTAAAGCCAATAAGATGCTAGGTTTTATTAAACGGAGAGCCAAAGAATTTATGAATATTTGGGCAACAAAATCACTGTACACTTCACTAGTCCGTCCTATTCTCGAATACGGCTGCATAGTCTGGGATCCTATATACGTTTTCTATAGCCGTAGACTTGAGTCTGTACAAAAACAATTTCTACTCTTCGCATTAAGATCCCTGCATGACCCCGCTTCTTTTCATAATCTATCATCTTATGAGGATCGACTTCAAATATTAAACGTGACATCACTCGCCTCCAGGACAGTCGCTTTGGCTGCATGTCTACCGTTTGACGTCTTAAGGTGTAATATTCAAGTTCTTTTTCTATCAGACAAGATACAATTGCGTGATCCTATTAGAGTCGCTAGACATAGTCCCATGTTAACCAAGAATACGTAGGTGCTCCAAAATATTCAATAAGTTTTGTGATCGTTACTCTCCAACCACTTCCAAGTCCTGTTTTAAGTCAAAAATATTAAAAGTCCTCAATTCATCCAGAAGATAGACGATATTCTTGTATGTTTGTATGAATTTGATATGCATGTTACTTAATTTTGTGTATATATATTTAATTGTGCCTTGCTTGGCGTAAAATAAATAAATTTTGAATTTATGCATTCGATTTTGAGTTATTTTAATTATCCATTACTGTGCCAAATCTCGTTCGAAACGGAGTTTCACTCTGAATAGGGCAATCATATTAAATTTTTAATGAAAATAGCGGCTAAAAATATTAAGTTTAAAAATGTTTGGCTTTCTTATTTTTAACAATATAAGAATCTCAGGAATCCACAATCCCAAATTTAATCAAAATCCTTTGAAGAATGTGGCCACTAAAGGGCCACAAAAAAATGTAAAAATTGCATATTTAAACCACCGCTACATATGAATGATCACCAAAATAACAAGATCTGTAGATATAATAACTAGTCACGTTAGAATAAAGTTTCATACAAATCCACTCAAAATACAGCTATCCCTTAACACTCGCAGTTTTGACATTTACGGTTTTAGTGATTCATGGATGAAAATGTAATGTTATTCGCGAAATAAAAACAACAAAGCTCTTGCGTAAATTATTCGATTTTCGCATGAAACATTATTTTTTTGAAAAATGGTCAGACCCAAACTGTAATTGACTCTCGGAAAATTTTACCTCTCTGCCTCCAAATTCACTTTTTCTTCTACTTAGTTCGTTTCATTCTCTCGTGGAAATAGGGTCGCAAAATGCCTCTTGTTCTAAGACGCAAAAAAATACCGTCCTCATCTTTGGTGGAAAAATAAATATTTTAGACAAATAACGTGCGGGAGAAACTTTTGTCTCCGTTGGCCGCTTGTTTGAAACTAATGAATCTACAGTTCCTTCGATCAAGACAAAAGAGAATTCAACCAGGGATATTGTGGCATCTACTTTAGCAGCATCATCAAAAAGGGTGTCCAAAATCAGAAATAAAGTACTTGAAGAGACCAAACAAGCCTTAGGAAAATGGGTGGAAAACATGTCTCAAAAGAAAATGCTCCAAACTTCAGCTTTGATCAGGAGCAAAGGCCAAAAATCTGTACGATAGAATTAATGAAAATTCTCGTCCTGAATTTGTCTTCCAAGCAAGCAAACGGTGGTTCGAGAATTTCAAGAAGCGACTTAACTTGCACAATAATGGGCACCGGCAAATTTTCCATTCAGTGCAGTTCAAATGAAACTGTAAATTCAGAATTGCCGATTGCATTCGTGACATCGAGGGATCTGGGCAGGAAATGAAACCTAGCTCAATCAACGCTTGCTGGAGACAGATATGGTCACAAGTGGTTGAAAAGGAAAACAATGTTCCACCGACGGCGGAGGTGTGAGCCGGTGCGTTGCTACACGTTTTTCTTCAACAAATGGGGCCTTTTCTGCAATCCGGCGTCGAGTCCCTCTGTCCGTTTTACTTTTCTACAGGTATTCGATGCAGATTACACCTTGTGAGTCCCAGAAAACGATGGCCATCACCTTTCGAGCCGATAGGATGTGTTTGCCTTCTTCGGAGCACGTTCGTCGGGTGAAATCCACTGTTGCGCCTACTCTTTGATCCCTGCTATGTATCACTGGAGCCATGTTGCATCAACGGTAACGAAACGACGTAGAACTTCTTTCGGGCTGCGCTTAAACAGCGTCAAACACTACTCAGAAGCAGTCTTACAGTTGCATTTGTTGTCGGGAACGAACAAACGCGGCGCTCATCACGCCGACAGCTTTCTTCTGTCCAAAATTTCATGCAGGATATGACTCATGCGGTCATTTGAGATGCCTACTGCCTCAGATATCGTGCGCACCTTCAATCCACGGTCTGCTGATACAAGCTCGTGGATTGTTGTAACGTTATCCCCCGTGATAGCCGTTTTCGGAGCACCTGAGCGTTGCTCATCAACTACCAATCAAACCAATTTTTTACGGTCAACATCACAAGAGCAGAGACACCGTACACACCATCCATGCACTCGTTGACTTTGCTACGCGATTTCCTTATTCTGTAAATGTTATTTAGTTCATTGGAGTAGTTAGTGGGTGGGAGTCATTGAAATGGAGTGGAGCCTCTGCACCAGTGATCTGTATGCTGCCAGTTTATGTTGTGCGGGGTGGTTAGATGTTGCGCGGTTTGATGTGATCAGTGGTGATTGACTTTCTGTATAAGTATTTTGTAGTCTGAAGTTCCCTGTGTACATTGTCCATAACTCTCTGGAAAGTGAACCGAGCATTTTCTAATCCAAATGGCATGCGGACGTACTCGTAATGACCATTTTCAACCGTGAAGGTAGTTTTGCTGATGTCTTTGGGGTTCATCTCAATCTGGTGGAAACCACTAGCCAAATCCAAGTTGCAATAATACATAGATTGACCAAGTTTGTCGAGAATGTCGGTTATATTTGGCAAGGGATACCGATAAATAGTTGCCTTTTCATTCAACTTACGGTAGTCGATGACCAATCTCTATTTCTGTCTGCCGCTAACGTCAGCTTTTATTGGCACCATTCATACAAGGGAGCTCCAAGGAGAGTAACTGGGTCGAATAATACCCTGATTGAGCGGATCGCTTTTTTGTTTTCGTACCGCCTCTTTATGTACGAAAGGATATCTGTACGATTTGGTAGAAATGGCTACATTATCGATGGTTTTAATGTGATGCTTGACTTGGTTTGTGAAGCCAAGTGTTTGACTCTCCCTGAAAAAAATGTCATCGAACTGTCTGCAGACTTCTAAAAGCTATTTTCGTTCTTCACCGTTTAGGTGTGATAGTCGAAGCAATTCGGATACATTGCCAAACGAAGCGTTCATCGGAGATGGAGTACACTCATCACAGCTGATGCCGAAGTTAACCTGCCGATAAGAGGTAAGACACTTCACCTTCAAAGGCTGCTCGATGAGCAACACCTCATCAAAATCCGATCCGTTTATTACCTCAACAAGCGCAAACTAGTTCTCAGAAACGTAACTGCCTTCAGGCAGTACCACGTTAGGGGTAAGCTTTGTCTGTCTAATGTAGACTTCACCGTTCTCGACGTCCTTAGGCAACTTGACAATTGCCTTGCTTTTTCCTGAAACCACCTTTTTCCCCCAAGAAAAATTGGGCTTGAATTGGAGCCTCAATACTGAACAGTTAGTCACCAGCAACTTGTCAGGTATATCAACTTAAGCACAAAGATCACTCAATGCATCTATTTCCAAAAGTCAGTCAAAAAAGCTATGAAATTTGAATACAAGGAACTGTGTTTCACCCGGTTGATTAAATTCAACGAAATTAGGGAGTTATACATTTTCATCAATTTTATGTTTGGCCAGAACCGTTGTAATATGAGTTGGATTAGTTTAGACAATGAATGGAGGGGGTATAAACTCTGGGTTAATGAAGGGTGAAGAAGCACCGGTGTCGATTAAAATTATTAGTGGTCGTTCAAAAGGGGATGAAATCTCAATATAAGGTAAAACGTGGCCATGTGCATGCAAGTCTATGTACCCGATGAGTTTGTTGAGGCATTTGAATGAAAATTTGCATCATCCCGAACTTGAATTTCATTTGGTTTATAGATTTCGTGAACAGGTTGTGGATCGTCAGCAAAGTCCTGCGAAGCGCGACCCGGATCGTAAGACAAATCACCATCAAAGTCCGGCTCAAAAGAACAAGCGTAAGATGCCGAGTACTCAGGTGGATAGTCCTCATCAAACGGATATGGAAGCATGTGTGCTTCGCTTGTACCAAATACACTTTCAATAATGTGGAACTCTCTTTTGTTCTGAAATCCGTTTACAGGTAAAATCATTGGCGATTTCTTTTAATGAAATCGCTTCCCAATTTCATAGGTACCGGCCTTGGCGAATTTGAGACCTTTGGTGGTCTCGCTATAAATGGTCTTTGCTGAAAATTAAAATTTTGGTTTTGTCGGGGAAATTGAGTTGGTACATATGGCTGCCGAAACTGAAGATTATTATGTAGTAAATTATTTGGTCTAAAAGATTGTGGGTTATTATTCGGATGGGTTTGTGGAATTCGATTCAAAGTATTTATCTGGAAACGTTGAGGAATATAAGATATATGTTGTTGCATAAGGGGTTGATATAGAAACTTTGGTGGTTTTAAATTAAAACTTGGTAACCTTGACTCTGTCACGCGCAATGGTATTCGCGAAAGATCAAATGGGTTAAAGGGCCGGGTCAACTTCGGCTGCTCACACCGCGCACCATCAGCACGTGTATAGAAGATATGATGTTCTTGAACACAATAGGCATAGACATTCGCAAGATTATGAGGTTTCATTGCTTGATGAATTGAGCCAAGAGGCTCCTTCAGTCCCGAAAGGAAAATGTTAAGACACATTTCCGAGAGTAACTTTCTTTTTGCAGATATGACGCTTTGATCCTTTCCATGAATTTGCATGCGGTTGCTCATACTGGAAACGATTCCAATAATTTCACTATAAAAATCCTGCACTGAATCACTTTTTTGCTTCAGACCGTGTAGGTCTTTGATAAGGCATGTCTCATTCCTCTTATCGGAACAGTATATTAGATTGATTTAATACTTTCTCACTCGAGAGGTGTCCCATATATATCGAGGACCTCACTTGCAGAACCAACCACTTTATTCCTGATTGCTCGTAAAAGCAATTGTCCGTAAAGAGTGCCATTCGTAGGCTGAATCAGGGCCAAAATTTCATCCACGTTGTCGGGAAAATTGAAAAAATGTCGAGGATTACCGCCAAACTTTGGAAAATCCTTTATGGCGTCCGGCACTCTAATCGCGGTATAAAGGTCAACCTGAACTGTATTATCTGCGTTAGCCATTGTCTCAAAGTTTCATCTAAAATTGCCTTCAACAATAACGAAATTTCCAGGATTATTTTCTGGCACTTCACTGCTTGATCTGTTAAATATTCTCGTAAGCCGGGGAAAGCTAAAAGAGCGCTTCGACACACTCGCGGCTTCTAATGTTGGCCCACTCTCACTTCCCACACTCCCACTGGAGTCGTTTTACTTTTTCCTACTGGGAGTGGTATAGGGTTTCTTTGAGGAGGATTTAGGAGGTCTGATAGGGGCATCAAGCAATCTAATATAAATTAAACCGACTTACATGAATGCCAACATCTCGTCCTGATAACTGATAATCCTTCGGCTATCAAAAGTTCCGCACAACAACTGATATTCCCTCGATTCTGTTTACAACATACGGAGGATTTATTTTACGATCGATATTTCGTCGATTTTTTGATCAAACTTTCGCACTATCGCCAACCAATTATCCTCCCGCCGTAGACTGCGCCAATTATATTTTCTTATTAAATAAAACCAAGAATCTTTAATATGGAATAACATTTTTTTCTTTATTTCCGCACTCTACCGAAGTCAAATTCTAACTCAGTCACACAAAGCTCAAAATGCTGACACAAAAGATGCAATAAAGCAGACGTTAGTTTAATGGCTTAGACAATGTCAAGTGAATAGATTGGGAGTCAGCATATTTACAAACAGAAGTTTAATTACTGAAACTGATGCGACGAACTAACATTAACAAAAACAAGTTGGGTAAACAGACCTACGCTCATGTCAGAAGGGTTTTGTATTCAATTTTCAAAATGCAGTCACCAGATTGAATAAAGTCAAGAAGCATGTAAATGACGATTTTATTGGAGAAACTATGAAATTCGAAGACCATACTATTATTAAAAAAGTTGAAAGAATTTCGCTTCTGTGGTTTTTGTTATTGTTCTACTCATAAATATCTCCCTTCATAATTATTTCAGATGTCCATTCGCGACGGAGGAAACACATTTTTCATGTATTTCCCCCCTGTGCCCCCACTGAAGCAAAAACTGACAGTTTAAGAACTGTTTTGAAAAGCTCCCATGAAAGCTATCATTTCATACTCATATCGGCTACGTTTGATGAATTTTTTTCAGGGGCCACTCTCCTGTACTGTTATCATCGATTAATAGCCAATTTTTTCGAATCCTAGAGTTGTTACAAAGCCCTTTTGTTAGAAGCTCCCTCCCGCCTCCTTGACTTGTTTCACTTATGAGTATTAATTGTAGGTACTCAGCTTCAGTCATTCATTAAATTGAATCAAGTGTTCAAAGCATGCGCCTTAAACGTTGAAGTTGGGAAAAAATAACTCAAAGTTATTCAATCTTCGCATTTAAAACAGCCACTATTTTGTTTTACGATTACTGATACCACTAGCTGAACTGATTCTCAAAGTTATTCATAACACCTATCATTCCTGAAATTTTCATGCAAACCCTAGCAAAACTGTAGTGTCTGAGTCGGTAAAAAGCGCATGTTGTTCCATAGCCATATGTTGCCATAGTAATACATGCAGCGCATATTGTTCCATAGTCATAAAGGAAAATTCAAACCGCTATAACTTCGCTAAATATGATGCAATCTTTATGAAACTTGCAGGGTTGATCAATCTTATAAATAGACATCTGTGTACTGAATTTCATTGAATTTAAGGGTACCGTCAAGATTTTATTCAAGAAAACATAAAATCGATAAATCATACTATTACTAACAAAGTTGAGTGAATTGCGACTTCTCACGTATTTGTTGTTGTTGTACTAATCAAGGCCTACATTCGTGATTTTTTTCAGATTTTTCGGATCACAGGTGTCCAATCGCGAGGGGGGGGACACACATTTTTCGTGTATATCGGCTACCTTCAATGAAATTTTTTTTTCGGGGGGTCACTCCCCTACATGGGGAGACCCCCCTTAAATACCTTATAAAATTTTTTAGTAGTTGAACTTTGAAGAGATCACCACTTTACACCTATATACAAAATTTGATGCTTCTAGCTTAAGTAGTTTCCGAGAAAAACTGCTGTGACACATGGACGGACGGACGGACGGACAGACAGACGGACAGACAGGACGCGATTTTAGAAGGGTTTTGTAAAATTATTTTACAAAACCCTAAAAATGGAAGTCAGCGATGTATGGAGTCGATGAACGCCACTATGTTGCATGAACGCTACCATGTTGCCATAACTCACGTGTGATGATTGGGTGCGGGTCATTAAATAACTAATTAAGGAGGGTACTGCACAGGAAGTGCCGGGGAAGGATCGCGCAATATGCATAAATATCGTCAGTGTGCGAGGTGCGAGTCTGTGAGACTAATGTTTAGTGATCCAGGGTTAAAGTTCGCCATCTCTAAAGAAACCCCCTATAGTAGTTTATGCCGACGATGTTCACATTATGTCCAGATCAACTACAGAAGCGAAAGAAGCGTTTATACGGCAAACAAGAGAAGACGTGCCTCTACGACAAAAGCTGACCATAGGAGACAACATTCTGGAAAGTGTGGATCGATTCACACTGAGGAGTCCATTTTGATCGAAAAAGCAGTACTTCTTATGCTAAGATTTAGAGATGTTTACCGGGAAAATAAGATTGCCTATACAAGTCGCTAATAAGACTTGTGCTGCTATATGGATGTGAATCTTTGACTTTTAAAAATATTTTCGAAAAGACTCTGGACGTATTCGACCGCAATGTCCTCAGGAGGATATATGTGGGATGTGGGATTTGAGGTAAATAAAACAGTGCTAATATGTTTATTCGTAGTATAATGGTTATAAAACAAGAAATATAAATGATTTAACGAGTTCTAATACTTAACGAATCGATGTGTTCACGTCCAAGGTCAAAAGGCAACAGAGCGATCTTGAGTGACTGCATCCAATTGATACGACGCACATTACGGTTAGTTTCAATACAAGCAAGACTCGGAAAGTAATTGTAACAAATTAATACGCGAAGTTGTATGATATGAGTGTAGATTGAGGAACACAGCTGGAGATGGCTATGATGGGCTTATGTCTATTCATTCCCACATATATACCCTAGCAAAGCATGGAGAAAAGTGGAGACTTTGTTGCAACGATGAGTTGTATAATCTATTTTATGACCAACCTACTATAAGTAACCGGACTGAGCCTGCCCCGCGCCGTCAAAGCGTCTGCTAACCGGTATCTGGTGCTGTAGTGGTAGTGGGGGTCCAGGTAAAGGGAACCGGGCTGCAGCAGTTGCCTCCAAGCGCTTGGAGAGATAGCATCGAGCGAGAGCGGAGTGCGTGTTCAGTTACGTCGTCAGAGTGAAAATGGAGTGTACGATCGAGCAACCGAACCAGAGTTTTTTAACCACGTTATTACAGGAGACGAGACGTGGGTTTTCGAATACGATCCTGAGACGAAGCGGCAGAGTTCGGAGTGGCACACACCGGCGTCACAACGACCGAAAAAAGCGCGCATGAGCAAATCGAAGGTGAAGTCAATGCTCATTGCTTTCTTTGTCGTGAAAGGCATTGTTCACAAAGAGTTTGTGCCACCCGGCCAAACTGTAAACGGCCAGTACTACAGGGAGGTGTTCCGTCGACTAACCGCCCGGGTTCGCCGAGTCCGTCCGGAGATTGCCGATTCGTGGATCCTCCATCACGACAATGCTCCGTCGCACACCTGCCTGCTCGTCACCGAGCAGTTGGCCAAACAGTCGAGGGCAACGTTGCCAGAGCCTCCTTACAGCCCGGATATGGCACCAGCGGACTTCTTTCTGTTCCCGAAGATCAAGAGACACCTTAAGGGGACGCGGTTCGGGACTTTGGAAAACGTTCAACGTGCTACGACGGGAGAATTCAGCCGATGTTGACAGGAGATCCCTGCTTGGGATTTCCAATTGACAAACGAGGTCACAAAACCGCAACGATTGGAGGCCCGAACGAGAGCTCTGCCATAAACGATGATGAAGAACGAAACAATGTTTTTAATCTATTGAAGTGATTCCACTTTTCTCCCTCTTTTCTTATGTGCTAATAAGATTTATAAGTAGGTGGCCCACCACGGACAAAGTACCTTCCCGAAGTGACTCGGAAACGACCGAGCGCTAACTAGCCTCAGGATGAACCTGGGATTGGGGAAACTATTCCATCTAATTTTCTGTGACTGCGAATACAGTAGCTTAATAAAAGTTTCGGAGTAATATAGGATCGAAATTTGACCCTTTAGGAACATAGCAGACAAGGCAACGGTAGAGGAACCATAGCCATTGAATAACATTTGGCTTTGCCAAATAGGAAAGGAGCCAAGGAAGCAAACAAGTGGTTATGTATTCAGTATGCAATTTCTGAAGCTTTCTCATGCACAAATCATTGCAAAGCTTTTATGTCATTTTCTGACCATACTATATATAAAAAATTGACCAATTGGAAACGATTCAACTGTATCAAATATACATAATCCTATAGAAATCATCACAATGAATTGTTATTTCGGATACTTGAATTCAACCTAATTCTGAACATCCCTAATAAATGCTTATTCATCTTGAATAACTAAGTACCCATCACTCTAGCGCTACTTGATCATTTCCTTACATTGAGATGTTTCCGTCTTATCATTATATCTGCTTAAATATCTTCAACAGTGTACTAATCACTATTCCGTCTGTTCTTAAGCATGTTCCAGTGAACAGCAACGAGCTGAAGTACGAGAGTAATGTATCTTTCGTACAATCAATCTTCCTAATGGAAATTGTTTTAGGTCAGAGACAATAACCGCAAAATGTACTCGTACGCAAGTATGCTACTAAATACTCGTACATACGATCAAGTTTATCCTTAGAATGTAAATATGTAAATTCAATGAATTTTCGTTGTTTTTGTTGCAAGTTGAGGCTGGAAGATTTCGTATCCGTAGCGGCGCATTGGTAACAGTATCGAAAGCCTTAGCATGCATCATAATGCATTCACGTCATGGCCAATTAAAAGATACTTGAGCTCGAAGAGATGTGAAGTGAATATGTTTAATTCCAAGAATGTCACGTTCAATCAATATCTTAGTTTTTTTTTTTTTAAGACGCATTGCCATATTATTAACTTAGATGTGTTAGGCTAGATTGAAATGGATAAGGTACGGTAATGATTGGGGAAATCCTAGTTTTAAATTGATGGTGGCATGGATAGATGAGTAATGAAGGAATATAAGCGAAGTAGGGTAATAAATTTTAAGCGAGAAATTTAGAATTGTTCCTTTTACTCGAAGAGGGTATCAATTGTTTTTTTGGAGTCATAATTAGGTATATTTTTTTTGTCTAAGGGCATTTTTGTAGCATAAACGTTTTCTACATTCCATACGTCCAAATAAGAACCACTTACCTATACTCGTATACATTTCTTGAATTTTAAATGACTCTGAGATCCATATCCCTGGTCTGTGTGGGCTAGTGGTTAGAGCATGAACCCATAAGCCGAAAGTCCCAGGTTCAAATCTCGTTGGGAGCGACGTGATTTAGTTCAGGGGATTTTTTGGACAGACTACGAGTGTTCACTTAGTGGTGATATGAACTGATTTAATCAGATCATATCATAGCTGAGCAAGCACACGGGAGCATGGTACTGACCAAACCAACTCCCGAAAAAAATCAATACGGTCATGAAAATGAGATACTCTAACTATCTCTAAGCGAAGGCCCGAGAGGGGCTGTAGTGCTATAAAGAAGAAGAAGATCCATTTTCTGGCTAAAAGTTACGAGAACTGTTAGGGATGTAGATGCTATCTGAGCGCAATGATGGAAGACGACGCATAAATGGTGATTTCGATTTGTCTGCTGCAAATTGAAATGTTTTCAATTTTGTTTTCAATTCAATTTCAAATGTTTCTAAGGTAAGACCAATTAAATTCCAAAAATATTTTCGGTCTAGCATAAAGAACAAATCAATTTTTGTTCAAATTAAATCTGTACGAAAAGTTTATTTTTGACTTGAGGATTTAAATTTGTTTTTCATTTGAATCGAAAAACCCTCTTTTCAAAAATAAAAAAAATTCTCTTTCCGCAAATGTACACTTTCCTTCCAAACAAATTAAATCCTCCTCCCCAAACATAAAACTTTATTAATATAAATTTTCACTTCATACTGAAAAATTTCTCTCCATTATCATCTGTGTTAATTATTCACAAGGGATATCCTTTTCTGCTCTTCATTAAACCCACATCTCCACATCCCTACTTAACCGGAAAGGTAATATTTGATAAGCGCTTCATTAGTCTTCATACAACCGTAAATAATGTCATTTTGTCATAATTACACATGAACATGCTCCCCTCCTTTATACACCATACGTGTTTGTATTTTTATCATTATCCCTCAAAATTTTCCTCATATATCTCTTTTATAATTCCCTATTAAATTGCTTTAACATTGCCAAGACAAACAAGGATTCTATTACTAGACCACCAAAAAAATGTCCACGTGAACCTTTAAAGTATATAAAATTAGATATCTGTTGACCAGATAAGGGTAAGTAGATTGTGATGAAGGAGAGGGAAAAAGAGAGAGAGAGAGAAAGTGATTTAAATTCTCGCGCAAGCATCGTAGAACCGAAAATTGTATTTGTACTTCCTTTTTACTGCCCGTGCTTGTGTTACCCACAAAATTCTAATTCAAATATTAAACAATTCAGCGAACCGAAGTTGGGTGACTGACATTAAAGGAAAGACCGTGAGGATTTTGTTGGGGCAGAATATTTTGTGTTATTTGAAGTGAATTTTTTTGTGTGTGTATTATCTTTCTCGACAATGATTTAATAAGTTCAAATTTTGTTTTGCAAATCGTTGACAGTGGGGTTGGGAAATGGAGAGGGAAAAAATGGGGCCTGTATTGCTCTTTATTATAAAGACTGCTATGTTGATTTGATTAGACCGGTGCTAAAATGAATAATTGATTATTATGCGGAAGTAAAACATCAATCTTTTTTGACTTGATTAGCGAATGTTTTACACATCGCCCGGATTGCTGAACTCTCAACCTCAGAGTGAAATTCGGAGGTTTTATTGAATAAGGATTTGAACAGCTCATAAGAGCTAGAGCGACTCAATCCCAGAAACCGGATATACTAGAAAATGATTTCAATACAGGATTTTCCATTAGGGACATAAAGATTTCGTATCTTTATATGAACGCACCCTTAAACTTTTTTAATGAACTGTCAATGTCAAAACGTTAGATAAAGTCAACATTTTCATCATGGCATGGTTCACGAACCAATAACGTTTGGAAATTTTTAAAAATTACTAACGAAATTCCGAGTCGGTTATCGCAACTTTCAGAGCGTTTACTCCGATTTCCGGCTGTAATAATCGTCGATGCGTGCTATAGTGGATAAGTTCGAATCCAAATTTTACTACTAGACGTTCCGGTGCCATCTAAAATGCTCGAAACGAAGGAAATGTCGCAGCCGTAAGAGCAACGATTCAATATGAGCGTGTCGTTCTCAAGAATGGCGTCAGTCAAACGTATTTTAAGTAAAGATCAAAATGACTCATGAACTGATCAAATTGACTCATGAGCTGAAGCCGCTTGATCATTCAAAACACCGAGACTTCTCCAATCGGGATGCCGCAAAGCTTGAAGAAAATGAAGAATTTCATCGAAAAATCATCTTCAGCGATGATGCTCATTTCTGGCTCAATGGCTTTATTAATAAGCGCAATATGCGTTATTGGTCAGCAACAAAAAAAATTACTGTTTGATGCGGTTTTCATGCCGGAGGTGTGATTGGGTGGTTTATCGTGGATGAAAACGACCGTCATGTTGCTGTCAATGGATAACACTATCGTGTATATTGGACGATTATTTGTGGCCAGAATTGGATGAACTTGACATCAACGATATGTGGTTTCAACAAGACGGTACCACTAGCCACACAGCACGCCTCACAATCGATTTATTGAAATGCAAATTTAGTGAACGTGTTATCTCGAGAAATTGTCCGGTCGAATGGCCGCCTCGTTCGTGCGATCTAACGCAATTGGATTTCTTTTAATGGGGCTATATCAAGTCAGTGTTCTATGCCAACAGCAAACAAGACAACATCTAACGCGAAATTGCCAACGTTCTAGACGAAATGTGTACCAGAGTGGTGGAAAATTGGGTCCAAAGAATTCACCGCTGTAAACGGGCTCATGGTGGTCATTTGAGTGAAATCGAAGATCATTCATAAAATGGAATGCTGGCACTATTGTTACGAAGCATAAATTAAACCCGCGAAGTAACTCCGAAAACGGAAGGATTCCTTGCACTCTAACATTTTAGTCGGAATATTATCAAGGAACCACTCCACGCGCTGAAGTACTGGTGGGAAGGACTTAGGTAATATTAGGATAACCAATGTAAATTATTAGCGTTAAGTAAAGTTGATTTATAGTATGCTTATCCGTCCGTTTCATCTGAATTGTAAGGTAATATTAGGATAAACGGAAGGATTAGAACTTTTGGAGGAAAGAAAATGTCTCCTGTTTATATCGCTCCCAACTGGTGTACATCCAGTCAACAATGCACAGGCCAATAGATCAACCAACCATGCATCAGTTTGCAATGATGATGGTTCATATTGTAGTACTTCAGGTGCGACATAATCGGGCGTGCCAAGAATTTCACGAATTTGACTAACATTCCTCGTCATGAGAGCGGAGTTGAAGTTCGGTGGTGAAGAAAAGCTGCTTCCTTTTTGTTTGTTTCTTTTTCTTGGCTTTATAATTAATACCCAATATTACTTAACGCTCATGATTTACATTGGCTCGAATTTTTCTGGGTTTCACTTAAATGATGTGCTTGAATAGGACGCGCGATTAATGTGCAAATTTTACAATACGAGTAAAAACAAGAATTCTATTTGAACATACTAAGAATCAATTTTACTTAACGCTGATAATTTACATTGGTTATCCTAACATTACCTTAGTCCTTCCCACCTGTACGTCAGCGCGTGGAGTGGTTCCTTAGCAATATTCCGACTAAAATGTTGGAGTAGAAGGAATCCTTCCCTTCTAGGGGTGGCTCCGGGGTTTAATTTATATTTTGTAACATTCTCCCCCTACCTAAAGTGGGTTTCCCCGAAATCCACCCTTCCAATACATCATATTCTGTGCTTGAGAGTTAGTTAGCCGTTTTAGGAGGGATTACTTTAACCTTAATTGCCCCAATTCTTCTTAATCTACTCAAAATTTAAACACTTAGCTGCCGGAGAATCAAGGGTTCAATATGTACTGCATTTTCCTTTCAAACATTCTAACCGAATTGTATACCTTAGCAAGCAATTACTATTACTTTGAGTATTGCCAAAATAACCCTGATGTTCACAGCGTGGTGCTGCAGGTAGAATCAGTCACCCTACCGACAATATGCTTAGGGTAGATGTGAGCCTCGCAGTTCTACGCAAAGAGAAGAATGTAGACTACTGAAGATAACAACCTACTATTGGAAATATTACTAATAAAAACCTAACTGCTACTAAACTCACTACACTATTCTAAGAAGGGAAGAGGAAATTGTTTCTCTTGACCTTATTGTACTTTAATTCCTAACAAACTAGTTTTGGCCTAATTGCTAACTCTCTGAAACCTGCGTTTGCTTACCTGCTAATACCCACCACCATGCTATATGCTAAGCGACTCATCGTAATTTAAGCTAT
This sequence comes from Odontomyia ornata, assembly GCA_963969285.1. Taxonomy (NCBI): domain Eukaryota; kingdom Metazoa; phylum Arthropoda; class Insecta; order Diptera; family Stratiomyidae; genus Odontomyia; species Odontomyia ornata. The sequence continues at coordinate 37,384,804 of OZ017740.1, forward strand.
AATTTCTACCACTACTAACTTCACTAGATCCTTATTCTACTACTTCATACTTCACTGCAAGTATCTGACTTGAATCCAAAGCTAATCAATTCTCACATCTTGATTTTAGCCCCATCACCTACGACAAAGGACTCTGGAAGTCATGAAGGAAGTGACTTCTAAAAAAAAGTAACAAGCAAAGAGAAGGAATATGGCAAGAGAAGCATCCTCGAAACTTTGGTAATGACCTTTTTTTTATTTGTCAGGTTATTCACTCCCACCACTAACATTCACAATATTTACCTTTGACATTTTACTCCACTCATTCAGCCTACCTCTAAGCCCTAAAGCAATTAAAAAAAGATTCCCATTCAAGTCGCTCCGACTACCCTGTTCGACCACCCACCCACGAGAAACCACAGGTGCAATAATCCGATTCTACTCTCTTTCAGCAACCGACCAAACAAACTAGGGGCGTACTAACAGAAACAAGGACGAACCGTACCACCAAGATTAACAAAAGAAACGAAACTTCAGGAGGACTTAAGTGGTTTGCCGTCGATCCCTCTTAAAAGATAACTCTTTCATTTTCTTTTCCATGTCTTTTTCTTTGTGATGTCCATTTAGTTCTTAATTCAATCTTTTCTGGGTACCTTATTTACACCCCTAACTTCCACTATTCCGTCGCTATGAGGTGAGAGCCCGATTTAGACGCGCTATGCTACGTAAGGTGTCAGATCCTTAGTGTGCCATAGACCCACTTCATCTCCTTCTCGAGTGACCAGCCGATCAGTGGACGCTGACTCCTTCCTTTGGATTCTAAAAGGCCCTAAATATTGCGGTGCCAGCTTCGCTGAAAAAAAAAGGTTCGTGGCATCCGACTGAACGAAGTTTCATCTCCAAACCATATCGTCCGTGGTGAATGTTGTGGCCTTGAACTTAGATTCTTCAACTCAAGTCATAGAGCCGTTGGGACAAGTTTATTAAAAGGCCTGCGACGATGGATGCGGTCTCTTTTACAGATACTTGGCCAGCGAAGAAGGAAGGACGGGACATCTTGCGAGCGAACAAGTGCAAAAGACCAGAAGGAAGGACGGCAGATTTTGCTAGTCAACAAGTGAAGAACATCAGGAGGAAGGAGCGTCGAAGCAGGGAAAATCGCTCGAGACAACCAGGGAAGGAAACCGATTCAGGCTGCAGCGAGTTGAAGTGCGAGGATCTCGATCATCGACGGGGCCCCCAACGTAGGAAGTAAGGAAGTTGTGTAAGGGTTAAGACTTTGAATTTTATGAATAATAATTTCGCATGAAACCGAAATCATACTGATTTATAGTTAAATTCTCTATACGAAATTTTCATTTTGTGTGAAGTGTTTCAGCCAGTGTTTTTGCACGTGGAGCGCGCAGTGTTAGCGGAATTCGTAGATTTGGCCTGGAGTGCGTAAGAATCCTTCCCGTCGGGGATTCCAATCTGCGCAGACGTTCTCTTTAGTGGAGGTGGGTTTTTTTCCTTTGTTGGAGCTAGTTTTCTTCCATGAATATTAGTTTTCTTAGTGGAAGTTAGTGAAAGTGGTGATAGGCGGCTCGACGAGCCGAGTAAAAGTCACCAGTGGTCATTCTGGTGGAAGGACGATTCCGGGGAGCCTCGAGCTCGCCAATTGGCTCCTGGGAGCAATACTAGGGTTGGCGAGTGGCGCTTACCTACCCCGTCTCCATGGGCTAGTCGGGACCCGCCAAGGCCCTCAACCGGAATCGCTTGTTGTGACGTATCGTTAACATTTTCAACGTAACACTATACCCACAATAATTTTGAGCAGAATATCTCAAATATTTTTGTGTTTTATAAATAGACGAAATTGTTATGTCCTTAATAGAAAACTCTATATAGCCCATGCAAAGTATTAAGGCATTCCAGTCATTCCATCGTGGCAAACCAGAGACTCCATGGAGTTAACCAGAAGAAAAGACTTAAGTTGATACTGCGCAACTTCTACAGGCATGCGTATCCCCTAGGAAAGGAACATGAAGGGCAACCGAAGTGCTTAAAATTCCAACAGAATTTTCACCGAATTCTCGACATTGTTAGCGTACGAAAATATTTCGAAGCCTTGCAGTCATCTGCGACTGACTTTCGAACTGATAGACGTTACAGGCGGTTGTTGAATGAACGCATCACTGAGACCGCCAAAACTATCGGCTTCGGGGAGTTTACAGAAGAATAAGCAAGTGGCTGCGTCATATCTTGAAAGTACTCAAAAATTTATGAATAAGATAGCAATTTCAAACTTTGACCACAAGAGCTGAGTAACAGTCACAAACCGAAAGAAAAAATGATGCGTGAACCAAATGTTGTTGCGATCAGCAAGTGCCGCATGTTGTCTCATTTAGCCTCTAGCAATCACGGATTCAAATTGAACCTCCCGAAAATTGCTGATGAATAAATATCCAACCTGGAGTAATTTCTTTTCAAACCCGACAATACTAACAACCCACATTTGTTCGCGTCATTTAATGGCAGATGTTGCATTACTACTGAATGATGCGAGCAACTGGACATCAGTTTTCATCAGCTGGCGTGGCGATGGCAGGGTGTGTTGTCAAACCCAAAGCTGAGTAGAGCCCAACAAACAAGTGTCATTTAACATCAGCTGTGATTTTTTCGAACGAATCGCGGCGACAGCAGCATTTGCCGGTTGATGAACTTTTGACCGGGGTGCGAGAGATGAGAAATGAACTCAATTAATTAAATTCAACATGGAAGCAGCTAAGCTCCGCAGTTCACGATCTGCTTGGTCATATAAAGAAAAGAAAAATGGAAATCGGTGAAAAAAAAAATATTTTGTTCAACAAGCAAAAGGGACATATGTCATGGCAACACCAACTGAAGAGCACCGGCTACGGAAGAAATCGAGGAAAGTCAGTCGCATCCGAACCACCAACCGAGCCATTGTATTTTGAAGACAATAAATTGATTATTAACAATCGGTGCGCATTAGTTTATTGTTTATCCTCTAAAATTATCTTGGTCCCAAGGTCCACCCCTGATAAAATCAGAAGTGGAATCCAAGAATGGTTTAGTGGGGATTACAAGTAAAAATTCAAATCGTGCACGTAGAACGAACAGACGCCGTCTAAAGCCATTTTTCCCCTCCTCGCGGTCTTGTGTTTAATTCTCCTACGGTTCGTCTGCGAAAAGTGACAAAAGGAAAAACGTGCGATATACATACACGAAAGAGACGAAAAGAGAAACGTGCGACATACATACGCGAGTGGCTACACATCATTGTAATAGTGGTTCGATTTTCCCTTCGGTCCATATATGAGGGAAACGGAACGCAGCACGATGCCGGTTAAAAAGGTCAATACGCTAAACAAGGAACGACTAAAACTTGAACTTAGACTACGGAACGCCTCCATGCAGGGGAACAAAGCCAAGCTAGCACAAAAACTCTGTGAAATTCTGGCTAATGACAAAATCGAAACGGACGGGAAAATTTCAGAATGTTCGGGTGAAGATGATATGCGCGAGTTACGTGATGAAGTGAAGCAATTGAGCGAGTTAATATCAGCTGTCGTTGCCGCATTACCGAACGGGGGAAAGTTGGCGACGTCATCAACAACTGAACAGGTTAACACTCTACCGATCGTAGTACAAAAGCCGAAACCACCACTCACTAACGCCATGAATTCGGGTGAGATGCCACTAACAGCGACGTTCAAAGTTGAAGCATGCCAATGATCGGCTAATTTAGTGCGGGCATGTGGTGGACCGCATTTTCATAACATCCGAAATATGACGGATATTTTATCAGACTTCAACCCATCGTCCAAATCCGACATGTCGGCAGCGCAGTTCGTTGATCGCGTTACGAAGCTTGCCGAGGCATATCAGTGGAGAGATAAGAGTTTTGGTGTTCGACGTGGAAGCCTCCCTAAAGGGGCTTGCTAAAATTTGTAGCGATGGTTCTGTGCGGGTTCCTGAAAGCTGGCTTGATCTGGCTGAATCATTGAGGCGAGATTTTCCTAGCCATGAAAGTGAGGCCGATGTTCACATAAAAATGATGAATCGCACCAAGGAGCCGAGCGAGACAACAGAAACTTACTTCCATGCTATGCTAGCATTGGGAAGACGAGGTACCCTGAGCTATCACGCTATAATCCGGTATATAAGCAACGGGCTACCGCATCTATCTTTGCAAAATGCGATCGCGAACTCAATTTTCGACACTGTCAACGATCTTTTAGCCGCGATAAAGAATTTCGAAACGAATTCCGTTCGAATTTCGGCACCACGAACGGAGTCGAGACGAAATTTTGGACCACCACCAGCGCGAGCGCAGCCGACTTCGAGCAATTCGGAATCCCGTCGAATCCGTTATTATAATTGTCTTGAGGTGGGGCATATTTCGCTGAACTGTCCAAAACCGCAATGGAAATATAAATGCAAGAACATCACATACGACCAACTGATGTCCGGAAAATGAAAGTGCGACCGCCGTCAGTAATGTGCGTCGCATAAATTCAACAGAAAGATTTAATCCGCTTGTTAAGAAGGTTCTTCTCAACGGAAACAAAATTAAGTCCTTCATCGACCCCGGCAGCGAAAGAACACTCATTCAACGAACGATCGCAATGTCTATGGGAGGCGTGAAGCAATGTTCACCGATCATCTTACTAGGATTTGGAGGAGCTTCAGTAACGTGCAACCAAATACTCGAGACTGAAATTCAGTTAGATCTTAAGAATCTAAATGCGAAGATTTTTCCGGTGGATGACGACTTTATTTCGGAGCCACTTTTAATGGGGTCAGATCTACTCTGCACATCGGGCAAACGACTGATCATTGAAACCGGAGCTTGTCGATTGGAAAACGCTTTCCAAAACGCTCCAGCTTTTGAGCCAACGCTATCCGTCAAAGAAAAGGACCAACTGTATCAGCTCATCTGTGAGCATAGAGAATGCTTCTCCGAATCGCTTGCTCAGTTAGGTCAATGCAACTCGGTAACGATGGCGATAAGGTTAACGACCTTAAAACCTGTCTGACACCAGCCATACTGGATACCGTTCGCAAAGCGTGAGCGCGTTCAAAAAAGAGTAAACGAACTGCCCGAAAACGATATCATACATCCATCATAATCTGAATATTCGTCACCAATTGTCCTCGTTCGCAAATAAAATGGTGAGGACCGTCGATGTGTTGATTTCCGTGAGCTCAATGCTTTCACTGAAAAGCGTCCATTTCTCCTGCCAACTGTTGAGGAGAAGCTATCATCGATCGCTGGTAATTTATTTTAACATGACTCTCGATTTAATGTCCGGCTATTATCAAATACCCATCGAAAAAGAGTGCAGGAGATACACGGCATTTGTCATGAATGTAGGCCAATACAAATTCAACCGGATGCCTTTCGGCCTGGGCAATGCACCGAGTGATTTTTATGAAGTCATTACCAACTTGGTTTCGACAAATGGAAAATCGAGCAGTTAGCTACGTAGATGAAGTAATTCTGCCCAGCAAAACCATCGCCAAGGGCTTAATCAAACTCCGTGAATTCCTGGTTATACTTCGAGATGCCGGTATGTCGCTTCGGCCCTCTAACTTTACGTTTTTGTCCAAAGAAATCACGTTTTCGGGTCATCGAGTCGATGAGGACGGAATAAAATTGAAAAGGCTAATGCAATTCGAGAGTTTCCGGAACCAACCAAAGTTACAGAAGTTCGAAGATATCTGGGATTGAGCGGGGTTTTCCGCAAATTCATTAGCGATTATTCTCTAATATCGAGACCGCTCACACTTTTGTTGAAGCAGAAGGAAATTCACAATTTTGTTGGTCCTCCGAACAACGAGACGCTTTCGAAAAATTGAAATCAGCACTTTGCTGCGATCCAGTGCTCAGTGCATACCTACCGACGAAGGAACATCAAGTTCACGCTGACGCGAGCACACTGGGTCTTGCCGGAATCATCATGCAACGTGACGAAGGTGGCAGGTTCAGACCGGTTTTCTACTACAGCCGCCAGTGTAGCAAATCCGAAAGCAGATACCATAGTCAAGAGCTTGAAGTTTTGGCTATCGTCGAGTCGTTAGGAAGATTCCGCATTTGTTTGCTCGGTAGGCTTTTCGAGATGATTACCGATTTCGCCAGAATTAGCACCACAAGAACGTCTAAGTCATTACTACCGTTTGTGGTTTCTGAGGCTACAGGAGTACGATTGGCGCATCACACATCGATCGGCTGAACGCATGAGTCACGCAGATGCTCTAAGAAGGACTTCAAACGAACCACCGAACGAACCAGGATAGCATCGTGGAACATAACGCGAGTGGAAGAAAACGAAGACTGGCTTGTGCTCTTACAACGACAAGACGTGAAGTTGAAGGAGTTGATCGAAGCTCTGAAAGGCGATATTGAGTCCGCTCAATCCAAGCAGATTATGTCAGATTGTCAACTCAAAAACGGTCGGTTATATCGTTTGATCGACCAAGATCTCAAATTCGTCGTTCTGTCCACAGTCAGCTGGAAAATCATTCGCATGTATCACGATGACATGGGCCACTTTGGGCTTGAGAAGACCATAAATCGAGTTCGAAAAGATTTTTGGTTCAACAATCTCCGAAAATACATCAAGTCGTACATCGCAGCATGCTTAGAGTGCTGCAATAATAAAGGAGTCGCAGGCAAACCGGAGGGTCAACTCTATTCGGATGAGGTGACACCTATTCCATTCTGGACGGTACACGTCAATTATCTGGGACCTTTTCCATGTAGTAGTCGAGGTAATTTGCACATCATTGGTATATCTGATTCGTTCAGTAAGTACTTAATTTTGAGAGCTGTCAAAATTACGAAGTCGAAGCCCGTCATCGATGCATTCAGGGATATGATGTTGTACTTCGGTCTACCTAAGCGTATAATTAGCGATCGAGGTACTGATTTTACATCACGAGAGTTTACTGAATTGTGCGCATCTAATGAGATTCAACATATTAAGGTTGCCGTCAGAACACCTCGAGCGAATGGCCAAATCGATCGTGCAAATCAGTCCATCTTATCATTTCTAGGAACTGCACCAACTGATCATAAGGATTGGGATTTACTATTGTGCAGTCTTCAGTGGTCTCTGAATTGGTAATGTCACTCCATGACTCAGTTCAGTCCGATCGAGTTGATTTTCGATTACCGCCTTCGAGACGTCATCACGAATCGGCTGTTTATGGCTCTAACATCAGATGAAGCGACTGCTGATCCAACGGAATGCGATATGGTTAACCGAAGACAATTGGCTGCAGAGCGAATTAGCACCGAACGAGAGAAATGGAGATTGAGGTTCAACGCGAAACACAAGAAACCTTTTATCTACAAGGAAGGAGATCTCATCATTCTAGAAAGCGTACCTGCTGCTACGGGAGAATCTCGAAAGTTAGAGCCCAAATATCGTGGGCCCTACATTATTTCGAGAGTTTTACGAAACGACAGATATCTCGTCGTGGACGTGGGAATCGCACGTCCTAACGAACGGAAAAGTTGAAATCGTCGTGAGTCCCGAACCTGATTTTTAAGATGACGCTGCGAATTCAGACACGGAGTAATGCATCGAGACTATTCAATGTCAAGATGATCGAGTGTCATGGCAACACCAATTGAAGAGCACCGGCCACGGAAGAAATCGAGAAGAGTCAGTCGCATTCGAACCATCAACCGAGTCATTGTACTTTGAACACAATAGATTGATTATTAACAAACGGTGCGCGTTAGTTGATTGCTTTCACTCTACAATTATCCTGTTCCCAAGGTCCACCCCTGACACTTGCTTCTACGGAATGTCCCAATTGTTCAAGTTATGTTGCAATCGAAAGATTAGTAGAATGCTATGGCCTGTCTAGTGGGCTGACTTCTACACTTATACCAGCCTGGACCCAGGTTGACTGAGGTTGTCTATAATATGCATAGGAAAAGGAAGCCAAATCTGAGGTTATGCAGAAGCTGTCACTTGATGGTCCGTCTGGATTAAGCTACGAAAGAAGTTCTTAAGTAAGTGTGAGAAGTTCTGAAATGACAGATCTGAGTTACGTTAGGCATTTTCATCTTCATTGTCGCAAAAAATGAAAAATTGTATGCCCGAAATCTCTATGGAGGGCTAAGACTGAACACTTAGCTAAACCCTGCCTTATGATAGGCACATTCTATTGGTGCATGCACCTATACGGATGATATGTGTACCTACGTTAAGGTTATATATTAAATCAATCAAATAATAGTCACTATTTCCAATGTGTTTTAATCAAATTAAATAAAAATAATTTTTCCTTTTAACATTGGATATTTATTTTGTGTAAAACGCGTTTTCGACTACTATTTGTAGTCTTCTTCAGTACAATTACTGAAGAAGACTACAAATAGTAGTCGAAAACGCGTTTTACACAAAATAAATATCCAATGTTAAAAGGAAAAATTATTTTTATTTAATTTGATTATATATTAAAGTTTTTCCAAGAATGCTTAAGACTTTCCTCAATCCAGTGTTAAAATTCTCTTAGCATAAATCATTTTGTAGCAAAAATTCACACCACTTGCATCAAAATTAAATGAAAAATCCAAAGCTCAAGTTCATTAGTAACAGTGAAAAAGCCATCAGTCATTGAAACTCCTACCGTCAACTTAATCGCAACCCCAAATGATTTCCATATTTCCTTGCGGCATAAAAAGGGAAATTGTCTGCCTTTTCCGTAGTCTGTCCCCATTGTGTTGAAAAGATCAAAGAAAATTTCACTACCAGGCTCCCCAAAAAATGCGTTTTTAGCGCACATACTCGTATGTACACGTTTTCCCATAATCCAGACTGCTTGCATATTCACATATCGTATACAGCTACATTGAGTCCTTGTTGAAATGAAGTGGTGCCGTCACCCCCAGCTCCCATCCGAAATACTTTAACTGATGTGGTTTGTCTGGCTGAGACTGGTAGAGGTGCAAGTTCATGCATTCCTTCGATTCACCTGTTCCCAATCTGACTAAAGACTGAATGAAATTGTTTTGTATAATCCACTCGCCCGGCAAAGGACATATTGAGTTTGTCTTTTTTTTCCCTTCTACACAAATCCACGAAATCAGAAAGGGAGGTTTAACACTGAGAGATATTGTGTGGCGGCGCATAATGGACTTTTTCCACATGACTTGATTAATACCGTAGAAATTCGTGTTGAGATGTGAAAGTGCAGGATAATGATTTTCCTGGCAGCTTTCACTGAGCATATTTTGATCGTCTTTGCCACGTCATATTATCCTTCCCCCCTATCGCCATGTATCCTAAGCTGGAAGAGGTTTGTGACACCTTCACGCCATCAAACCTTATCGTCGTCTCTCATCCATATGCACGAGTGAGTCTGTTTGTTGTTGGCACGAAGGATTCGTGCTGATGGTGCTGCATTTCTTCCCAACCACAACCTCCGTTTCGTGCCTTTACGCATATTTTTATCGTCAGTTTGGGATCTCCCGTGCCCTTTGTGCTCGCTTGTGTGGAAAAGTGCATTATACCGTGAAACAATGATGCGAACGGATGGCATGAGGAAAATTGCGAGGATGATATGATGGCGGAGGAGTTGTGGGCGAAGTCAACTTGGCCCCAACATTACCATGTCATCGTCGGCTCTGCAAATGGAAGGTAATCCCTGCGATTGTGGAGAACGTTGCTTCTATCGAATATTTAACGTATGCACTCTAGCATAAATTTTGCGTGTCAGCGTTGCGGCTCCAACTATCAGAATTGGCTGCTAAGTCTTCAGGCTAAGAGTTCTGGCAGAAGAACTCATTCCATAATTCTTGCAGGCTTTCACTGAGTCTGCAGAAGCCTTTGAAAGTTTGTTTGGGTGCTGGTAGACTAGGCTAATTCCGTTTGAAAGAAAAATCGAACGATGGAAAAACTAAGGGTTCTGTTGGACAGTGAATACTTAATCATAGGTCATCATCAATCAACACTCATTAATTAGCTCTGAGCCTCCATGTCGCACTCCTTTTTCTCATGCATTTTATCAATTTTCTGTACACATGCATATGTAAAATATTACGGGAAGATGGTTGAATCTTCCTTTTACTGCGTTCACTGCACATGCAGTCTTTAGTGTTAACTGATGCGAGTGGAGTATGTCTCCCTTTACCTGTAGCGTGCGTTCAAAGTATTGTTAATATACGACCTGCCATCCCACCCGCTGGAGGGTCTTCCACGCTCCCAGCCCCAGCTGCAATTTAAATTTCTATCTTTTTCATGTCACTCGTGCTTAATGTTATTTATGAGTTATTTCACTTATTATTATCGTTGATGCTTCAAAGGTTACAGCAGAAGCAGCATCAGCAGCAACAACAACAAGAGGAACAGCAGCAATAAGCGTTTGAGGAAAGAAACCAATGGATCGTGATGAATGATACTCATCTACTTTGAGCTTCAGATGCTCGAGAGTAATAGCAATTTACAGCAAGTACAAGCAGGTCCTTGATGCCTAGCAATCTCTCTCTCTCTCTCTCTCTGTTGCCTGCATGTGAGTTATGGTGGATGTTCTGGGAGCCAACCCCGATGATAAATTTTTGTGTTCCCGAACATACCTCATCGTATATGCACAAACAGAATTTTACACTTAAATCTTAGTTAAGCGTAAAGAAGAAGGGCAGGAATGTAACGCTATTAGTGTTAATTACAACAGCGCAAGAAGTCAAAGAGCACGAATGGGTGATGGAAAGTATTGAAGCTTTGAGAATGATGTAGTTATACCCCTTTCTGCGTAGCGTAGGTAAAGGAAGTGTGAAATTGAGGATGCAAAATATAATTTTCATCCTTTCTCATGTTAAGGATTAATGTTATTAGGAAATACTAATTTCATTATTACGGTCCTTGCAAATTATTCAATGACTAAGAAGTAGAGAGACTTCAGTGCCTTTGATGGTTTGTAACAGTTACAGCTTGATTAGGGGAGAATCATTACTTTTGTAGGTCTTGTATTTATCTTGGCAAGTCTTAAATTTTGGCAAAAAGATTATCAGAAGACTAGAACATTTTCAACTCAAAAAGGACAAAGTAATTTGAGTACGTTGAACATACGTGCGCCAAGCCATGTCATTGCCCTTAAGTTTGTATCTCCCCATGGCTGCGACTTTGGCAAGGTTGCCCATCACCTAGTCGGGTAATTAAGCCGCCAAAAGTATCTTAAAGGAAGACAGTCAGAATTAGTGAACCATTTCCTGTTGTTTCATCAGAATCACTTCCCCAGACAATTTTAATTCAGTCATCGTGGTCTGCAGATGCTGCCACACAGACATCACTGGCTTATAACTATGATTCTGAACGCAAGTGTTATCGCAAGCGCCGAGAGCCTAACTCACGATTCCATTTATCACTGAATATTATATCACGCGGTACACTCTCAAACAAGTACATGTTAAGTCTATTGTGATGAAAAGCGACCTTTTGCTGAGATCAGCATTAAAGGGCGCAAATTGAAAGGCCTGTTGGACAATGAGGCAAGTGTTACTGTTGGATTTTATTATATTATTTTATTGTACTATAGTATTGGATATTATTTTAACATGTATAACTATTGTGAATTATCTATAATATTTGACATAATGACATTTGTAATGTCAATTGTAATAAACGTGTGCTCGGCCTCTTCCGCTTGCGACCACCAAGGAGTAAAGACATCTTTTCATCCCCTCCGATATATTACAAATTGGCGACGAGGATCTCAAGGTTAACGGGTTGTGTTATATTATAACATGTAACAATGCTGAACGACGATTTAAATATCAGCCAGGCAATTAGCCCAGTGGTCAGGGCATCGAATGTGCCGGAATTTTCCGTTCATGAAAATTTTCAATTGTGGAAGGACTCATTGAAATCGGCTGCACCACATCAGAGGGGAAAGACTCAACATTGTTGAAAATGATTGGATCGGAAGCATACAGCATTATACATTGTATATGCAGCCCAACTTTATCAAGCGCGAAATCGTATAAGGAACTGGTGGACATATTAAAAAGGCATTTTATGCCACCAGTAATCGTATTTCGGGAACGAAAGAATTTTTATTCTGCGAAAAAGTTGGACAGTGAAACGTTGGCCGCGTGGTTTGCTCGGGTTAAGAAACTGTCTATGAACTGCAAATTCGGAAGCGGAATGGAGCAGAAAGTTCTAGATAAGTTCATCACAGAACTACCAACGAAAATTTTTGAGAAATTATGCGAGGAAGATGAAACTCTGTCCCTGAGCAGTGCGCTAAAGAAAGCGTTAATATACGAGACGAAATACGCCGAAAAGTGTCAACAAGTGAATTTTGTTCAAAAGTTCAGAAATAAGCTGAAAAAGACGAACAACGAGGGAAACAATAGTTCAACGAACAATTCTCAACCTAAGAAAGTGTGTCGACATTGTGGTTGGAAGAACCACTTGTCAGATAAATGCAAGTTCCGCAAGCGAAGTGTCATTCACGTGGAAAGCAGGGGCATTTAGCGAGCATATGCCGAAACAAGGGAAGTCGTAGAGAAGATAATGAAGTTAAATACATTCAGAATGATGATGGTGCTAATAATAATTTTTCCATTTACAGTGTAATTAATGCACTACTTCGACTTCTCGGTTTTTGCCATCGACAGTCGAAGTAGTGCATCGAATTGTTACGAGCTATCGGTGGAAATCGAAGGCTAATCAATGTTGGCAATGTGTGATACAGGAGCGCCATGTTCGCTGATGTCTTTCAATGTATTTGATCGCAATTACGACAGACGGATTCTTCGATCATGCACATCATCATTCACCGGCTATAGAGGCGAGACTTTGAAATTGTATGGACAATTCGAGGCAACTGTAAACTTCAACGGTCAGAAAATAAGAGGTAACATAATCGTAACTGACACAAACAGACCAACATTATTGGGTCGGGATTTTTTGCGCGGATTTAATTTTGAGTTAGTCCAAAAATCTACAGTTAACTTGGTTATTAACGAAACTTCTCAAATCTCGGATGATTATAGTGAAATTAGTGAGTCGCTTAAAAGTGAGTGTTCGGATGTTTTTAAGAGTGGCTTAGGTAAATACAAGATAGCCGAAATCAATTTAGCAATCATGCCTGATTGCCAACCTTTATTTTGTATGCCGCGCCCTATTCCTTTTGCGTGGAAAGAGGAAATTCAAAACCAATTGGACCAGTTAGTGAGTTCCGGGATGCTTGTTCCAACTAAGGATTCTGAATGGGGCACACCTCTTGTTCCAATCTTGAAGCCAAACGGCAAGCTTCAAATTTGTGGTGACTATAAGACAACCATAAATAAATTTCTTCAGGACTTTGAATATCTTCTGCCACGTATTGAACAAATATTTGCTTCAATGCAAGGTGGCAAGCTCTTTACAAAGCTCGATATGTCCAACGCTTATAATCAGCTTGTTTTGAACAAACTATTTCAGAAAATTTGTACCTGGAGCACTCACAAAGAAATTTTTTCAATGACCAGGTTACCTTTTGGAGTCAAAACAGCGGCTGCAATATTTCAAAAGACGATTGAAGGTCTTTTATCACATTTTGAAAACGTATTTTGCTACCAGGATGATACTGTCATCACTGGACCAAACTTGTCAGTCCATCTCAAAACATTAAGAGATGTACTGCAACGTCTCAGAGAAGCTGGATTGAGGTTAAATTCTGATAAAAGCGAATTATTTAAAAAGAAAATTTCGTACTTAGGTTTTGATATTGACGCAACAGGTCTTTCCAATAATAAGGAACGCATTCAAGTTGTTTTGAATGCACCCAAACCATCCAATGTTTCCGAATTGAGAGCTTTTATTGGTCTGGTTAACCACCATTCAAATTATATTCAGAATTTTGCTGATAAAATGACTCCTTTGTACGACTTATTAAAAAAGGGTGTTGAGTTTAACTGGACAAACCAGCGTCAGAAAGCTTATGAACAAATGAAGAAGGAAATCTGTTCGAGTAAAACGCTTGTTCACTTTGATCCTAAACTACCGACAGTTTTGTCGACTGACGCATCTAATTTTGCGATCGCTGGAGTATTATTGCATGTGTTTGATGACGGAAGTGAAAAGCCCGTTGCCTTTGTATCAAGAGCGTTAAACAGCGCTGAAAAAAGATACAGAACAATTGAAAAAGAAGCACTCGCAATAATATTTAGCGTAACGAAGTTGAAACAATATTTATTGGGCATGCATTTCGTATTAAAAACCGATCACAAGCCCCTTTTGGCTATTTTCGGTCAACATAAGGGCATTCCCTTAATGGCTGCATCACGAATGCAACGATGGGCCCTTACACTTTCGGGATTCGATTACAAAATCAAATATATAAAAGGCTCCTCAAATAAGGCGGACAGTTTGTCTAGGATGCCTCAATCAGAAATAACTGAAGAAAAACTAGAACCATATTACATAGATTATGTAGGGTTTATTAATCCGTTAAATTTAAATTATAAAACCATAGGAATTGAAACAAAAAGGGATAGAATTCTGTCAAAGGTATTAAGTTGTATTCAAGATGGAACTTTGGAAAAATTGGACGGCAAAGATTTTGAGCCATTTAGAACCAGGCATTCAGAGCTAACAGTAGAGAGAGATTGCATTTTGTGGGGATATCGCACAGTGATTCCTACTAAATTAAGGAGTGGTGTCTTAGATTTACTACACCAGTCACACTTCGGTATAGTTAAAAACTAAATCTTTGGCGCGCTCATACATTTGGTGGCCAAAAATGGATCACGAAATTGAAAATTTGGTAAGAAATTGTAGTCCATGTCAAAAATATCAGGCTAGCCCAGAAAAGGCAACGTCAATTCCGTGGGCGCCAATATTCTCTCCATGGCAAAGAATTCATGTTGACTTTGCCGGTCCAATCAAAGGTTATAATATTTTATAAATAGTGGACTCTTTTTCGAAATGAACAGAAGCATTCAAAACCAAAGACATTACGTCTTCATTCACTATAGATAAGCTTAGGGAAGTTTTTGTCGATTTGGCTTAGTGGAATCCTTGGTAACCGATAACGGTAGACAATTTACATCACAAGACATCAAAAATTTTGTTGATATGAACGGGATAAGGCATGTTTTCACAGCTCCTAGTCATCCTACAACGAATGGTCAGGCTGAAAACTTTGTTAAAACTTTGAAGAAATCTTTATATCAGCACTCCAACATGATCAATCCGATTTTCAACTGACTTTAAACTGATTTTTATTTGACTATCGCATCATGAAGCACTGTACAACAGGGGAGTCCCCTGCAAAACTACTTTTTAATAGAGAACTCAGGTCTCGGTTTAGTTTTCTAAAACCGCCACTATTAAAGCAAAACATTCAAAAAGCTCAACATGTTGCAATTAAAAATTTTCGAAGCAATCGAAATGTACAATTTTCAGTTGGACAAAAAGTCCATATTCGAAATTATAGCGACCCCAATAAACCGAGTTGGTCGTCTGCTGTTGTCAAAAATAAAATTGGCCCGCAAAATTACACTTGACTACTGATTAATAATAATAATCGTCCTATAAAAAGACATATAAATCAAATTCGACCAGCCAATGAAAACGATGTGCCGATCCTTCAAATTCACCCAACATTTCCGAGATTTCCTACGATGGCGAAGAACAGCAGGTGGGTCACTCGATGGCAACCGCAGATGCCGAAATAGACGTAAGAGAGGGAGATGATAGAGCCCGTAGAGTAGCATTATTAGAAGCCATAGAGAAAATGAAAGGTCAAAAATAAAATACTAGCTATGATTTTTGAATAAATGAAATAGTTCTAAACTTTTATTATTGAAATGAAACATGTAATTAGAATTGAAATCAGTTAAGGTAATTATGGTAAAACGTATGTATGGAGATTAATTTACACTTTGAAATTTATTTTGTAAACTTTGTATATTTCCTCAACACTCTGAAAATAGGGTATGGATTGATGTAAACAATTTAAGGAAGAGGTTGTTGGATATTAATTATTATATTATTTTATTGTACTATAATATTGGATATTATTGTAACATGTACTACTATTGTGGATTATCTATAATATTTGACATAATGACATTTGTAATGTCAATTATAATAAATGTGTGCTCGGCCTCTTCCGCTTGCGACCGCCAAGGAGTAAAGACGTCTTTTCATCGCTTCCAATATATTACAGTTACAATCCTAGGAGCGGGAGCCCTTGATCTTATCTGTATCCCTGGTTTGTATTGCCAGTCGATGCACACTAATACCAAAATCACTTCAGGTCATCTGGCTGACGTTTAAGGATTCGTTACTGCCCTGGTTCACTTCGATGATGAAATTCGTTTGATCGCATTTTGGGATTGATTTTTGAGGGAGCTTCTAACATTGCGTCTGTCCAGCTGTATCTGTTGGCAGATACTTTGAACTCCTCCTCACTTGTGTTAACGCATTCTTCCCTATTGGTTTCGATAATGTGAAGCTGACCAACAGCATCCCGAAAACTGCTCAAATCATGGTCGAAAGCCATTACAGTGGTGAAATCTTATGGAGGTCATGGATTCTGGGGTTCACCTGTCACCTACCGGGAAAACAAATTGAGTAATTCCATGTCCTGTCACCCAGACTTTATTTATTTTATGTGTCATCCAAGTTTTAGTGCCAGCTCGATGAGACACTAAAGGTCTGGATTGTCCCCACGATTGTTGCGATCTTATGCTCTTGAATGCAGGAATTTCGAGAAACCTTAGATTAAATTTTATCATCACCATCGGCGAGATAATGTTCAATTGACCCAATAATTCCTGACATTAAAGTACGGTTTAAAATTCAACAAATTTCGATATCCAAAGACTACCATCTCGCTAACAGGATTTACGCCTAAAATGACTATTTCCCAGAAAAAATTTCAAGAATTGTAACGGATCTCAATTCTTTATACATCATTGTTACATCACTTAAAATATTATCTTTATTGTAATTTTGGTCATTCGTTTTTGTTGATGCTTTTCCCATCACTGCATCATATTTTTATTCGTGCTGATCATGATATGCACTATTCCACTAACTCCTTGTTGGTTTGGACTTGTGGGCATCCTTTCCCATAGCAAATTTATTGTTTTGTGACTTTATAAGCGCAAGGAGCATTTATTGGATATACCGGGTGGGCCATATAGTAGTTTCTTTTTAAATCACATGTTACTTTGACACTCACTGCTGTTTCCCACTCAATATTATGTTAGTGAGTCCGTATTAACCTTTCGCGTAACGAAATGAATCGATTGACGCTTGAACAAAGTTGGGAAATATTGGAATCTTACTTCCAAAGTGAGTGCTGTGTTGCTCAAACAGTGCGTTTTTTGAAGAGAAGTTTTGCCCGAAATGAGGCACCCACTGCGCCTACTGTTTATGAAGAAAGGTCATGAGGCAGATATGCTAATGGACAATACGAGTACACGTGGTTCCCGTACTCTTGCGGTGCGCACCTCGGAGAATGTGGCTGCTGTAGCCGAGAGTGTGGGGCTCAACTTGAGGACATTGACTCGCCATCGATCGCAGCAACTCAACATTAGTCGCACGAGCCTGAGAAGAATTTGCACACCCCAGATTATTTGACTACAAGATCCACTGGAACTGAAGCCGAATGACCATCCGCTACGTTTGGTCATTAGAGCAGCTCGAATTGTATGCCGATTTTTTTTAGATCATCTTTTCTGATGAGGATCATTTTCATCTCGGCGGCTATGTGAACAAACAAAACTGCCACATCTGGGGCTCAGAAAACCCACACGTGATTGTCAAGAAGCCAATGCATTCTTAGCGAATGACAGTGTGGTGTGGATTCTGGAGTGGTGGTATCATTGGACCGTTTTTTATTTACAAATGAAGCTGGAAATGCTGATTCGGTCAACGAGGAGCGCTACAGAGGCATGATAACCGACTTCTTGTTGCCGGACATTGAGGATTTGGATTTGACTGGCCTTTGGTTTCAACAGGATAGCGCGCCATACCATACAGCAACAATCTATCTTTTGCGCAAAAAAATTCGGAAATCGTGCAATCAGCCCCCTTGGCGATGTCAATTGGCCAACTCAAAGCTGCAATTTGACACCGTTGGACTTTCTTTTTATGGGGCGCTGTGAAAAATCGATGTTATGCAGAAAATCCACAAACAAGTCAAACACTGAAATTGAATATTTAACAAACTATTGCATAGATAGGGCCCGAAACCATCAATAATGTCTTGGTGGCAGCCATATGAATGAAATTGCATCTCACAACAAACGGGATATGGGTTGAGTTTTTGGCGAAATGATCACGAATTACGAGTGCAGTATGGGATGGTGCATTATCGTGGTGTAAAAACCAAGAATTGTCTTTCCACAGTTCCGGCCTTTTTAGGCGGATAGAGTTACGCAAACGACGCATAACGTTCAAATAATATTCGTTGTTGACTGTTTGGCTCGGCGGACACCACGCCAATCGAAAAAGAGAAGAGGTTGGTGGTCACCCAGGACGCTCTTCGTCTTCGACACGTTCACAGCCGGCTTGGAACTCACTATACTACTTGTAAACATTTTTTTTAGACATAGCCTCATCACCAAAGGCTTTCTGCACCATCCTCAACGTATTCGCAGCAGAAAATTGATTCCGCAAACAAAATTTAATGCAAATTCAACAAATTTGGACACCGCAAAAAAGGAAAAATTCACTTTTAGCAGCTCACAAAACGACGCGTATCTCAAGCACTAATGAATATTTTGACATGTAAATTTGACATAGATGTCACTGACAGTACTACCAGTTAAAAAAAAAATAATTCTCCAAATCCTTCTACGCGCGCAGTTTAAATTCAAATGTCACCTTATTTTTTGGACATATATATACAATATATAACACATTTTATTTATTTTATTTATTTATTTAAATCCATTTGACAGACAGAAATTCAATTACAAAATAGATTTAGACCATTAGATATAGTTAAATATAATTTAGAGTAAGACAAATTAACACAACAAATCAAGCAGAAAAAAGTTAATTAAAACATGTAAGAAATGAAGTTAGAGTCTAGATCAAAGTTTGAAAAAATTGAAAAAATTGAGTGATAAAAAACATTAATCACTATTCGCAAAAAGTAACGTCTTTAGTTTAATTTTAAAAACAAAGTATGACGAGGATAGAGATAGGCTGTTATGCATTCTGATGATTCGCGGCATAAAAGAGTAAACATGTAAATCTGTCCGGGCGTGCGGAACCTCGAGAATGTGATTAGACCGACTAAGACGTGCATACAGTCTGTAGTGCAAGTCTGCGCTTAGGGTGAAAGACGACGCTCATAGACGCTCATAAGACTCATAAGCTAGGTTTAATTTGAAAAACACAATACGGGCAACCTTACGCTGAACAGCTTCTAGTGAGTTCACAAGATATAAATGTCTAGGAGACCACACTGCTGAGCAGTACTCAAGAAGCGGGCGGACAAGACATGTGAACAAGCGAATAGCAGTAGCAATATTAGCAAACTTACGCAAATACCGCATAAGAAAACCCGAAACTTTTGATGCCTTGTTAATTAAGCTAAAAATGTGGGCGTCAAATTTAAGCTTGGGCTCTAATATTACACCAAGATCTTTACATGAGTCTGCAGAGGAGAGATCAACAGCACATAGGGTGTAATTAAAAGTTAAAGGAACAATTTTCAAAGCAAAAGTCATTGTAAAACAATTGGAAACATTGATGCGGAGGGAGTTTTCATTACACCAGTTATAGAGGTTAAAAAGATCTATTTGGAGTTGCTGACAATCTTCAAGGGATCTAATTATCCGGAATACCTTGAAATCATCAGCATACAGGAGACAAGAAGAGGAAATTGCAGAGGGAAGATCATTGATAAACAGTACGAAAAGAAGAGCTCCAAGGATTGACCCTTGAGGGACGCCAGATGTAGGATTGAATGGAAATGAAATTGTGCCATAGAGATTAACACGACATGGACGGGAGGATAGATAGGATAAAATCCAAGAATGAAGGGAACCGGATATGCCAAGCAAAGCTAACTTTTGACAGAGGAGAACATGGTTCACGGAGTCAAAAGCTTTGGAGAAGTCCGTTAATATTGCATCTACTTGATGCTGTTTATCTAAAGCTCTTGCAATATAATCTTCGAACTCAGCCAAGTTCATAGAAGTTGAACGACCCTTCACGAATCCATGTTGCTGTGGTGTGGCAAATGAGCTCAGTGACTCGAGAAGCCTGTCGTGTACAAGCCGTTCCAGCAGCTTAGAGAAACAGGAAAGGAGTGATATGGGCCGATAGTTTGAGGCAGATGATGGGCCACCGTTTTTAAAGATAGGAACAACATTTGCATCTTTCCAGTACGTTGGAAAGGTGCCAGTAACAAGACTGAGATTGAATATAAGGAATAGAGGAAAAGACAAAGAGGAACAAAGTGACTTTACAAATACATTAGGCAATCCATCGGGACCAGAACTAACATTCGGATCGAGCAAATTAATAAGGGATTCAACTTCAGAAGCATCAGTGGGATAGGATGTACTTGATGCTGGATAAGTTTGAATTAAATTCTGTTTAGCATCATCATTTCCGGTCAATTTAAAGTGCCTATGCCCCTTGTCTTTGGCTCTTAAGGCACGAAGAGAACTCCGAGTAAGCCAAGGCTTCATTTTCGCTTTGCGAGGAGCTCGGGGTGGAGTATAAAGAGCAATCAGATTATTAAGGTAATCGTCAAAATTGTTCAAAGCACTATCGCAGTCTAGACGAGTGAAGAAAGTACACCAGTTGACCGAGTCCAGATTCGATTTAATTGCCTCATAATTTGCTTTAAAGAAATTGTAACGACAAACTGAGGCAGTTCTCTGGGGTTTTAGGGTATCAACGGTTATTGCTAGAGACAAAGGTGGATGATGGAGATCAGGTTGAACATAAGGATGTAATACGGGAGCTAAAGATAGACACCCAGTTTGAAAATTTGACATGACAAGGTCCAGAGGATGACCATTAGGGTTACGGATATGATTAAACTGCGAAAAAGAACAAAGGGAAAGAACGGAGAAAGTAACAAAGAAGGATTATTTGTTGAGGAAATGCCAGGGGTTGTTAATTGGTCCCATTCCACTACCGGTAGATTGAAGTCCCCACAAATTATACGAGTAATTTTGGAATGTGTGAGACGAGCAAGAAGATAGGCAGAGAGTTCATCGAAGAAGGCTTCGTACACAGTTAAGGGAGAATTGCAGGAAATTAATAATGAGGAAATTAATAATGAGGAGTTATGAGGAAGAGGGAGTTTCACAATTACACACCCAACAGCACGAACGAATTTGAAGTCAGCACAAAGTGAACTATTAAGGGTTTTGCAGACTACAACCAAGACTCCCCCAACATCAGATTTATTAGTGATGTTAAGGTCACAGTCGCATCGGCAAACTAAATAAACACATCGTTCAATAAGTCCCGAGACTAACCCAGAGATGGTGCTAGTAGTACTAAACTGGCCACGTTTCCATAGAGTGCGAAACTTTACATGAAACGTGTAGAAATTTCACGTCGATCGAATCACAGACAACAGAGTTATCGAGGTTAGAGTAAAGTCACTTTGTAATTTGTTTGAAAGATGGAAAAAAGCGACTTTCGCGTGTCGATAAAACATTGTTTTTTAATGGGTAAAAACACCGTAGAAGCCCAGCAACGGCTTTCAAAAAACATTACCCAGACTCCTCTCGATCGAAACCCACGATTTGTCGTTGGTATGCTGAGTTTAAACGTGGTCGTACGGACACAAACGATGTGGAACGTTCGGGTAGGCCATTGGAAGCCGTTACACAGGAAAATTCGAGTGAAGGGTTAAAAATTGTAATGTAAAATCGCAAAAAGAAGGTCTGTGGGATTGCAGAAATGATACAGATATCATCTGGAAACGTATTTACAATCCTTCATGAAAAATTGAGCATGAAAAGGTTTTTTCCAAGTGGGTGCCACGATTGCTTTCAGTGGAACAAAAACAGCAACGAGTTGACAATGGCAAAATTGAACGAATTGGGCTTTGATTGTTGCCAACCGCTGATTGTGCGTTTTTTTTTTGTCTCCAATCCACAATTAATAATACCAACTGAAAGTGACTAGCATTGAAAGATATTCTCCCAGAAATTCGTAAAGTGAAAGGACTGCTGAAACAAATTCACAGAGCAATGCTGTAATTAAATTACTCCCATGCTTTCCCACATTATGTGCGCTAAAATAGCTGATCCCTAAAATCTATATATTATTTGTTAGTTTTTGAATTTTTGAAGTAGATTACTAGCTCATACGATGTAAAATGAAGACTTGAACCTTAACAGCTGAAGTATTTCAAACACTTCTTCTGAGTAAGGAATAAACTTGTTCTTCGTAGGATTATATCGCTGACATTCAGAACTCAAGCAAACTCTTCACAAAAGATTTCCAATGAAAATCTTCAAAAAAAACGCGTTCCTGAAATTCCGACCTTTTTGAACAACTGCTCTAAAATTCATGCCTGAAGGAAAACAATGTAAATCACCAAATTAAAACAGCACCAGGATCCATATTGTCCATTTTCTGTAGAGTTCCAACAACAACTACCACCATCACGCCAGATTAACCCGACTGGACAATGTACCTTGGTAAATGATACGTAGCCACCAACAGGATTTTGCACTTCAGCTCCAACCATTAGTTGCTACTATCAACTCCTAGCTTACCGTTGCCATATACCAACGAGCTCGTACATATGGATACTGTGTACTCACTCACCGTATAAGAATCGAATAGAATACTCGTATACCCAGACAGGACTCTTTGTTCAGCCAGAATACACAGACACACCGACTCGTTTCTTGGACACGTGGAGACTCTAACCATATTATCATCAAGGTGTTGTACATACAAGAGGTTAACTGAAATGAATTTTTCCAGTGAAAAATGAAAATCTTGTTGGCGATTTTGTGGAAAATTTAATGATTGCCGAAATTGTTGACGAATTCATCACTTGTTGATTGCGGGCAGAATGTGAAAAGGTTTACGGGTTGGATACCAAGGAAAATCTTGCAGTCCGACAAAAATTAAAAGGAAAATATCGAATACAGAAGATGAAAAAAATATTTTAATGCAATCTTAACGTATTTCAGGACATGATAAGGGATAATAATCTGAGGATATGCTTTAATGAAAATCAGCAGATTTTTCGAATACGAACTCATGTTTTATTCATGATGTTGGAATTAATTTGCCAGAATCTACTTCCAGATACTCGAGCTGCCATAAATCAATAAATGGGAACATTACCCAAGCATATGGTTTGTTTCTCAAATTAATAATGATTGACGATAGGAATGACGCAAACATATACTTGAAATTTGCAAATTTTCTGGGGTTTTTTTATTAGTGTAGCATAATTTCATATTTTTTATACTATATGTTCGAAATTTTTATCAATTCTGGCGAACTCGGCGTACAATCTGTTTTACAAAAATATTAAATTTCCTACAAACTCTAATAATATCCAAATTTCACATTTAATTTCAAATATTCAATATCCTTTTTGGAATTCACTGAAGAATTTACCCAAGCATTCTACAAGTGTGTTATTTATCCATTTGTGCTTGACGTCTTCATAGGCTCTATTTCATCATATATCTCGGAAATTCCCTTTGGGATGCCAATCAAGTGCCAATGCCCAGCAGAGATAGATCATAGTATATTGACTTGTACCGAAAATCAACTTATGTTGTGCTGTGTACATCCTCTTCACCGCAACAATAATAAATCAATAATCCGAGGAAAATTCAACACAACTTTGCTAATAAAATCCACCCTTGACTGGGTAAATAGCACTTTCAAGTGGATTTCCCAACCATCTAATCAAATATCGAGACACCCGTCCTTATGAAACATTCGTACAAAACTACATTTAACTATGAGCACGAGTATAGTAGCATCAATACAAATATTTCATATTTCCCTCCCGCTCCCAAATGGCTCACATTTGTACAGATCAAATAATTTTCGTTGGTACCCATAATGTACCGACACGATGTGATGTGGGGATTTATTCATGCTCCATATGTAACATGTCGCCAAACAAAATTGACTCGGTCGGGATGGAAGCTTAAATAGTTTAGAGCAATTATTGATTGCACTTATGGGATACGATGTCTTAGAATGTGGTGCGGCATTTTGTTTGTTCAATTTCTATAATGTGGATAATAATTTAGGATAGTTTAGTGGGTTGCAATTGGGCAATTGAGTGTGACCTCGAATAATTTGAAAAGTTTGCATTTTTTTCAAGAAATTTTTTTGGATAAAGCAAAAGCATTGCGCGGTTCTACTTTTATAATAAAACGGAAAATTTACTTATAGGACTTACAAAAACGAAAAGTACTTTTTAAAAACCTTTCCGTGTGCAAATCGATGCTTTATTTTTGCACACGTCATTTAAGAGCATTTGTTAACTTCAAAGTTCTGGTGACTGCATCTAATGTCATTCGTGTGAGTGTCAACGTTAGTTATCAAATAATAAATCATTAGCTTCTTTGCCTCAGATATCCAAGGATTAAGCTTTAAACTCGTAGTTGCTAAATCCTCTGCCTCCAGCAGCTATTAACGCAGTCACCTCTTTCAAGCTTCCCCGTTTTCGGAATTTTGGAACGAAATTAGCCAATGAGGTGGGGTTGCAGCTCCTGTGGCACATGTGTTTTCAGAAAGCAAAATTCCGAAAATTTAAAAACGACGCGCAAACATTAAAACTGGCATATGGTGAATCGGCTTAATTTATCGGCAATGGAGTACTTTTGGAAACCTCGTGCAACGGCGAGCCTAAGTGAAACTCTCTACGTTCCCGATCTGAGATTGAATCGAATGACTGTGTCGAAAGTAACAGACCACGGCTTTGAAATTATTTGCCGGCGTAATGGTGCAGTAACAATAGACATAAAATTTGGCGAAAAATTGTCAACAGCCTCGCGAAATTTAAACCAATACAACATAACTCAACTGTCATTGCGTGTCATAACAAATAATTGTCAGAGTGAAAATTTGCTAAATATTTGTTTAAAATAAATTAAATTGTCTGTTTTTAGTGAAATTTGATCAAAATCAGAAATTATTATTACATCATATTGAAGTGAACTGAATTTAGTGAGTATATAGTATTGATACGATTGCTTGATTTTCAACCTAACCTTAGCAGTATTCACTTATATATTTGGTGCTCTCTTTTTTTTC
The DNA here is from genome assembly GCA_963969285.1 of Odontomyia ornata. Classification (NCBI taxonomy): domain Eukaryota; kingdom Metazoa; phylum Arthropoda; class Insecta; order Diptera; family Stratiomyidae; genus Odontomyia; species Odontomyia ornata. The sequence continues at coordinate 37,410,030 of OZ017740.1, forward strand.
AATATGATGTCGAATAAGTGCGGAATTTGCAAAAAAGTGGTCAACAAAGGCGATTTCGCAATGAAATGCGACAGTCTGTGTGGAAAATGGTTCCACACAAGCTGCATATCAATGCCAGACACCGTCTATAATGCCTTGAATGAGGCGGTAGATTGGTGTTTTTGGGTGTGCCCCAGTGAAAAAGCCACTGCCTCTAAGCTGCTAAAAGCAAAGCAATTAACAGCGAGTCAAAGCCAAGCTGAAATAATGGATAAAATTTCAGGTCTGAATGACACTAACAGAGAAATTGCAAAAAAACTACAACAAATCAGTGCGGCCTGTTTCATATGCAGCAGCATTGTCCCAGAATCCAATAGGAGTAGCGCCGAAATATAATGGAGGGGTTATAATAAAACCGAAAGAAAGGCAAGCTTCAGACAAAACTATGGCAAGAGTAAAGGAAACATTTAAGCCAGCGGCGGCTAAAATTCCGATTACATACAGCAGGGAAATTACTGATGGTGGCATTTTACTTAAAACTGAAAGTTTAACTAATACAGAGGCTCTTGTCAATTCATTGCAGGAATGCCTAGGTGATGCTTATAAAGTGGTTCCCACTAAGCAGATGATGCCTAGGTTAATAGTGCATGGATTGGAAAGAACATTTGAGAGTGATGAGCTTTTGGATGAGATTAAGGCTCTCAATCCAGGTATTCCTGATTGCTCAATCAATGTAGTCAAGCACTGGCAAAGCAGAAAAACATCTAAATATTCATTAATCTTTGAAGTACCGGGAATTTTATACAAACGATTGGTTAATACATTTGTTAATATAGATTTTAACTCATATTTTTTTAGGGAAGAATTCAGCATTAGAAGATGCTTTAAGTGTCAAAAATTTGGCCACTCTTCAATAAACTGCAGAAGTAGCATAGAGGTTTGTGCCAAATGTGCCGAGCATCACGACACAAGAAGCTGCAATTCCCAATCTAGTAAATGCTCTAATTGCCTGTCAGCAAAAAATAATCAGGTTTCTCATCCAGCATTTTATAAAGAGTGCCCTGAATATCTCAAGGCTATTAAGTCGTTCCAAAGAAGAATCAATTATACATCTGAAAATGAATAAAGCATTAAATATAAATATATTTTATGCTAACATTCGAAGCATTAGGAACAAGTTTGATGACTTTGAGGTGTTTTGTAACTCACATGAGAGTCTGGATGTCATCATATTGAATGAAACTTGGATTTGTAGTGAGGAAGTTAGGTTACATAACGTAAATGGATTTCAGTCTATACATAATTGTAGGGATCAAAGTAAAGGTCGAGGAACTGCTATTTACATAAGAAACAATATTAAGTATAGAGTTCTTCTAGTAGATAATAGATATAATACGATAGTTATTTCGCTTCAGGATGAGAGGCAAAAAATAAAGATTGGAACGGATTATAGGGCGCCTAGTGAGAATGTTGATGAATTTATTGAATACTTAGATGATATCTATCAAAGTCACGAAAATTTGACGGTCATAGCTGATGTGAATATCGATACACTTCATAGCAACAGCATAAGTATGAACTATTTAAATATGTTAAATATGAATGGAGCACGGATGATTAACTATCAACCTACAAGAATAACGGATAACTGCTCTACACTTCTCGATCATATCGTTACTAACTTGAATACATATTCAGTAAACTTCTTGGTTAAATATGAGGTTTGGCCGGACTAAGACCATAGCGTCTTATTTGTTACTGTTGAGGGAGTTAGAAAAGTGTTGATACCCATGGCAAAAAAATGTTTACAGCTTAGATAGAGAAAAATTTTTTGAACTAGTAGATAGTAAATTTAAAAACTGCAACCATTGGTTACACATTTCGGAAATTATTAAAACCATCCAAAGCGCGAAAGAGTCAGCTACTACCGTCAAAATGATACGTACTAGAAGTAACACTTGGATTACTAGGGAAATAATTAGAGAAATTAGGAAGAAGCATACTCTATTTAAACGTATGAAGAATAATCCAAATATAGAAAACCATACTTTGAACTACAAGAAACAGAAAAATAGGGTTAACTCATTGATAAGAGCTGCCAAAAGAGAGTCTCTTGCTAAGCGAATTGCTTCTGCTGATGGAAATGCTAGAAAAGTGTGGCAGACGCTTAATAATGAAATTTTGTCATCAGGTGGGGAAAGCAAACAAAATACTGATATTAGTGCTGAAACCCTTGGGGTACATTTCAGCTCTATTGGGAAAAGATTAGCCGATGAAGTTGACCAAAAATTTAAGTTAATGAATTTTAATCGATATCAGATTCCACTTAACGTCAAATCAATTTTCCTCGAACCTACATTCGATAATGAAGTTATATCAATTGTAGCTTCGCTAAAGAATTCATCTTCAGGCAGTGATGGTATTTCTGCTAGGGAACTTAAATTGATAAGAGAAATAATCGCCCCACAATTAGTCCTCGAGTTCAATGAATTTATGGCATGTGGTGAGTTCCCATCGGAGTTTAGGGATGCAATAGTGATTCCTGCTTTCAAATCAGGATGTGTAAAGTAACCTTCAAATTATAGGCCTATTAGCCTCACGAACACTTTGAGCAAAGTATTTGAAAAAATAATTAATATTCGGATCACTCGATTTATTAATGACTCATTAGGGTTTGATTTGAACCAGTATGGGTTTATTGAAAAAAGTAGCACAATATCTTACAATTCATTAATAACGAACTGGATGACGGAAAATATGTTGCCGCAATATTTGTAGATCTAGCTAAAGCCTTCGATACGGTCGACCATGACATTTTGCTTTTGTGCCTAAGTGAATTGGGCATCAGAGGCCCTCCGTTGAATAGAGTAATAGAACTATTTTAGTTTGTGTTAACAAAGAAATTAGTTCTAAGTATAAGATTAACATAGGTGTCCCTCAAGGTTCGATACTTGGGCCAACTCTTTTCCTTTTATACATACACAACATCTATTTTTCTGGTTTGAAAGGGAAATACATTGTCGACGCTGATGATACACTGCTTCTTTATTCAGATTCATCTGCGGATGCTCTTGAACAAAGAATTAATGCTGATCTTATATCTTACGGTACGGTACGGTAAAATCTATGAAGACAAAATTGAACGGGTTTCCTCGATCAAGTATATGGGTGTTGAGGTAGATGAAAAGTTATCTTGGTCAAAGCATATTAGTAATTTAAAATCAAAATTAGTCTTCTGGATAAGAGTGTTCAGGAGTAGAAGCTATTAAGATATTGGTCTCAAAAGATTAATTTATAATGCACATGTTTTGCCTCAGGTAACTTATGGCATATTGAATTGGTGCCATGCGTCTGACTGGGAAGTGGGATATATGTGTAAATGATTTTCAAAAATAGAATTTGAACTGGTTTAACTGGATAATTCAAATATGAGCTTCTTCTTCTTCTTTTATGTTTAACAACTAATAATCTTTATAACAAGCTTTATGTCAAGTCCTTCTATCCCATATAAGTAGTTGTACAAGTCTTTTATTAGTAAATGTAAAAAAAGGTTACAAATAAAAAAAAAAAAAAAAAAAAAATATATACATATATATATATATATATATATATATATATATATATATATATATATATATATATATATATATATATACTAATAATTTGTGATATTGTTAGTGTGGATTTGGAAAACCTTTCCTTAATCCTTTGTCCTGTCGGGAAGTGATGAACAAAGGAGGTGCTAATTGCTAGATGGTACCGGTGTTTCGCTGGTACTACATGAAGAAGCTCACTATCCATATATCTGATCCCATTGTTCCACTGAAAAAAAAAAATGCTCAAAAAAGTCTGACTCAGCGTGTTCGTGATAACTTCGATCCCGCGGATCGATATTCCGCCGAGATCTGTCACCCTACATTTAAATGTCCCAACCAGCTGATAAAGTTGTGTGACAGATCTCTACACCCTACGCTACTGACATCAATGGGTGTCGAGCGAACTAAACGAAAACGAACAGCTCACGGCAACTTCACTGGGACGTGGGTGAAAAGGGAAATGGCGGCCGCGTTTATTGCTGATTGTCGTCGGCCGAGTAGTGAGTCTGTTCGTTCGGTTCGGTTGTAAATTATGGCGTTTGTGCCGTAAAGGAAATAAGGACGTTTATAGTGCGGGGATAGCATGCAAAGTGAACGAATTTTCCGTACCAAATAATTATCTACTTAACCTGTATGCCATTATAAGAAATAAACAAAAGTTCGGAAAGAAAATTGTGTGCTAAACTATTGCCAGTTCAAATTGGAATGCTTCTGACGGCGAAAAAATCAAGCAAAAAGACAAAGAAGTTAAATTCCACAACAAGTCAGTTTCAATTGAGGCTACAAGAACATCATTACGAGGTAAACTTATTCAAATTTTTTAAGGATTTCACGAGACCCCATGACCCCCTGACAGTGAATCGGGTTTTTCTTGGGACGTGCAAGAAGTCAATGAGTGGAAGAAATTGCCACTGCAGAGAGCCCCCATAGTGATATAATTCGAGGTAACTTCGTGCATAGCTACTTCAACTTAACTTTGAAGACGATTTCAATTCTGGAATATGTCGATCGCCTCTGCTTGAAAGCACCTTTTTTTCTCAAAACGGATGTTGATATATTTGTTAATATTACGAAGTGCTGGCATTTGCAGATAAACACAAAAATAATAAGCGAACGGAATATGACCGTATAGCAGGAGTGGAGCCACAAACGGAGATGAGTTGTCATCAAGCAATCAGCAGCTCGAAACTCCATTATTACAGGTTCTTATGTCATCAATGCCATCAAGTAGTAGCAATAATTGGAATTATCCTAGCAAAAATCACAGCAAAACCTTAAAGACGAATGTCCTAGCCCTTTAAATGATTGTAGCAACCCAGCTTATTCGACATTGCCACTAATTAGAAATAGAGATAGCAACCCTCACATGAGAAGAAATACTTCGGCAAATGGATCGAGCGGTATGCTGTCGAACGGTAATTCAAATAACAACTTTGATGTTCGAGTTAATATGGCAAAATCAAGGACAATCTAATCCCAAAATATCCAAATTTTCATGAAATTAAGATTAGGTTATCAATTCGGATAACATCGCATTTTCGTTGAATATATCGAATTGCAACGGAGAGGAAGACTTTTCCTAACTTAAAATTTTTACTAAACCATTCTGAATCCCTATACAGAGATCAATATATTTCACAAAGATGACATTTTTTTTTTGTAGTGAGGTGAATGCCATTCATGCACAGAGGGTGGGTCTCCCATGCTCGCAAGAAGGCGACTGGACTACCCACTAAACACCTCCCCTGTCAACCTGAGAACCCACCCTGGAACGTTTGACACATTACTTCGGGCCAGGTCTCGTTTTGTTACACCGAGAGGCGCCTTCAAACGGGAGATCCCTTTCCTAGCGAGAGGGGAGAGGAGAAGAGGAAGTGCCAGAAAAGCGATCCCTCATCCCCAGCGCCCCCAGCTGCTGTGAATCCCTTTTATATTTTAGGACTGCTCGAGCATAATGTGCTACCTGATTCCATTTGTCAACCGATTCGAGCATCACCGCAAATATGTTATCCGGGGTGAGCTCTTTCGTCTCCCTGTAAAGTTCCCTTCGCAGCCTGACCCATTTTGTACACGCAAAAAATGTGTGGCAGGCATTGTCCTCCTCTCCTGGGCAAAACCGACAATCAGGGGACCGTGACTTACCAATCTTATGCAGGTAAGACTGAAAACACCCACGCGCGCTCAAAAGCTCGGTCAGATAGAAGTCAGTCTCACCATGCCTTCGATTTAGCCACGGTCTCACATCCGGGATGAGGCATTCAGTTCACCTTCCCTTCGTGCAATTGACCCAAGACTGCTGCCAATCGTTGAGCGGGCGCTGTCGCTCCTCGCGAACAACCATCTCCCTCGTATGCTCGTTTCGGCACAGGTAAATCGCGCGGCTCTCTCTAGCAAGGAGGGCGACAGGTATCACGCCTGCAATAACTCTCACCACCGGATCAGAGACTGTCGGATACGAAGATGCGATTCTTAGTGCTCCTCTTCTTTGTACCTGTGCCAAACGCGTCGCCCTATACTTCTGCTCCGTACAGTAGCAAATACCCTACAGCACTCATCAAGAGGCGTTTTCTTGATGGGCTGGGTCCTCCTACGTTGGCCATAAGTTGACTCAGAGCCGATATTTCCGAAGCAGCCTTCTCAGCCGTTGCCCTGATCTGCTCAGAGAAACTCATCTTCGAGTCGATCAGTAGCCCCAGGTACTTCACCGATGGCTTCGATGCGATTCGTATATCTCCAATACTGACCATCCTTACTCCAGGGATTCTCTTTTTTGTCAAGATGACCACTTCGGTTTTCTCCAGTGCTAAACTGAGCCCGCGAGCAGTCATCCAGTCCCTCACTCGGCGGATTAGCATACCTAGCCTAAGGTGCACCTGTTCAACGGTGCGTGCAGCCATCAGAGCCGCAACATCATCCGCATAGCCGACCAAGCGCAACTCATCTGGCATCTCAAGTCGCAGTAGCACGTCGTAGGACACGTTCCACAGGTCAGGACCAAGGATAGATCCTATGTGCCTCTGCCTTTTGGACCGCGCTCTTCACCTCTGCAATCGCATCAATGGTGGAGTATTCTACTTTAAAACCGTACTGCCGAAGAGATCAGTCCCCAGCAGCTCTTCCCTTGATGAGTTTCTCTAACACTTTCCCAGCCGTTCCTGGCATGCATAACGGGTGGTATGCAGACGGCGATTTGGAATTTCCCTTCCCCTTGCTGATCAGTACGAGCCTTGCCACCTTTCATCGTTTGTTGAATGTGCTGAGCAGCAAGTCAGGACAATGGTTATAGACCAGCCTCAATACCTCAGCCGGGACACCATCTGGACCTGGAGTCTTCCTCGCCTTCAGTGAAAGGACTGCCTCTTCCAGTTCCGGCTGTGTGAAGAGTGGACACTCATATGCTGTTTCACCTTGGTCAACACGGAAAGAATGGGCGGGGAAGAGCGCCCGCATCATGTATACAAGGCTTCTGTAGGGCGCCAAGCTTCCGCATAAGCTTGTGGCCAAGGCCCCACGGATCCTTGTTCACATTCTGCCAGCAGCGAGCCTTGCTATTGTTAATCAATTTGCAAAGGCATTTCCTGGCCGATTTATATGCTGCCATCCGGTTGCATGCCCCGTCATGGTTCCGCGCCCGTTGAGCCTCACGTCCTCCCTTCGCTTTTCAGCGATTTCAGTTGACCACCAGTACACTGGGGGTTCGCTGTTCCGGGGTTTTCGACGGGTCATGGAAGCGCAGCAAGCAATCGTAATGATGCTCATAGTAGAGTTCACCACGTCTTGAGCTGTCAGTTCTTCCATCCCCTCCGAAGCTGCCTGCAGCGGCTCACCTGCTGTGAGCACCTCAACGAACCTTTTGACGTCCACACTTTCGATGTTGGTAGAAAGTCGGCGTATTTCTGGTGTTTAGTACGACAAGCGCCGTTCTGGCTGCCATTTCCAGGATTCGTTTTCCCCGCGGACCTGTTTGAGGCATGCGCCATTCGATTGCTTTAGCATTGAAGTCTCCCCCAACGGACACGTTGCCGTCTGCGTTTGAGACAGCGCCCTGCAGAGTATTAAGCTTGATTCAGAAAAATGATATCGATTCGTTAAGCGTTAGGTACACACTAAAGAAGGTGGTCCCTGAGCAGCGAACCCACACGAAACCCTCCCCTCCCTCCACAGCTCTCCGCTTGGAAATCACTGTTCTGAACCCAGATGGCGGCAGTACCAGTTTCGTCAGGATACCATAATGCAGGACTTTTATCATGGTGTTGCTCACTCAGCAGCAAGAAATCGGGTTTCATGTCCCTTGCAACTGCTCAAGCAGATTTTGGGCGGTTGCACTGCGATATAGGTTTAGCTGCAGGATGCGGGTCATTGGAGTTCTGCCTGGAACACCCGGCATTAGCCTGATCCTAAAACGTGTCCGAAATCAGGTTTTGGATCAGTGTGCCTCCTTCGCACACTCTTTTCTTTTATGTCCCATTTCACCGCATTTGTAACATAAGGAACTCCTATCGGGTCCTTTGCATACTTGTGTGGTGTGACCACAGCCAAGGCATTTGAGACATTGAAGAGGCGTTGCTCTTCGCCGTATCCTAGAGACAATCCACCCTTTTCTTACCTTGCCCTTGTTCAGGAATTGTTCGGCGTCCTTTTCGGTCAGTCAAGTATAGCATTGTGTTGCCCCCTGTTGTTTTCTGGTGTCAGTTTTGCTTTGATCCTTCCCACGCTAGGGAACTTCCTTCTACCTCGGCCAAATCCGTGACGCAGTCAATGAATGTTATTTCGATCGTTCCCATCGGCTCAAGCGAGGCGATGGTTGCGCTTTTGCCGAGGATTTTCTATACTGCGTCGCAGAATGCCTCCTTATTCTCGGCCTCTGCTCCGAATTCGACCAGTATGTGGCCCGACCACGTTGGTCGTACTACTGTAGTGGTAGTGTTGGTGTCTTCGGGCCTTACGTTTCCCCTGATGTCCCGCAGTACCTCCGCGTAGGATCGGCCATCTTGGAGTCTTACGAGCAGTGCCTGCTGCCGGGGTCTTCGTCGGGGCTTCTGTCTTTCCTGTTTTGTATCAGGTCCTTTTTCTTGTTGGGCGTCCGTGCGAATTTTACTTTCTGGCACTTTTTGAAGGAGTTTCTTTGCGGCTTTCTTCGCTCCTTTTATAAGCACCGTCTGGAACCCGTGATCTGGTGCTCCACGCCCCTTCTTTTATCTCGATCTCCTTCGATTGGGCTTGATGCCATTCTTTTATTGATTTTTAATGGCGGAGCTATCTGCATGTGGCCTTTGAGTTTCGCCCCCAGTGCTTCTTCAGCCTTCTGCTCTTCTTCAACCGTTAACCAGTTCCTCTGATAGTGCCCTATGCGATCTTGGAGCTCCTCTTGTTCAAGGAGCCCAATCTTTACTGCTTTGCTGATTTTTAGGGAGTCGCATGCAGCATGTATTCTTTTCAGAACATCTCCCGCTTTTCGGAATAGCCTTTCTTCTTCGTGTCGCTGGACGACAATTATACTTTGCGACCATCCTTGAGAGAGGTTATCGCTTTCCGTTTCCGAATACAGTACTTTCGCCACATTTTGAAGTTGGCGATGCCATCACACAACGTCACTTTATTTGTTTGGTCACTGGTTGCTTTTCCTGCCGTTATCTCCTCGTTGGCTTCAGGATGGTTCTTTATTATGTCGCGATGCACGACTTCTGCATCGGTCGGTAACGATCGCAGCAGTGACCATCGAATTCTCGATGTTCTTTATATTTTCTTCCACCGCTCGAACACCTGAACCGTTCTGCAGAGTTTCTCGCTTTTCCTTAATAGGACGCTCTGGTGTTCGCATAATTTTTTTGCTGCGCCCGAGCGCCGCAGGAATCTCAGTCTGGGCAAGACTGTCTGCTAATCTCCGTCTTCACTGTCATTGTATTATTCGTCGTTTTTGTCATCGTTAGTACCGCTCTCGATGTACTGTTAACATCGCTGGTTGCGACGTCGTTGTTATGATTTTTTATTTCTTTTTTGATTTTTTTTTATCTTTTTCAAGTGTTTTTGGTTGCCCCAGTTTTATTGGGTCCCCCCCCCCCCTCGGAGCCGCTTTCTCTGTTCGTGGGTGTAGCCGCCTTTTTGGCCCCATGGTTATCTTTGCAGAGCAGGGAGGCCATGCGAGGGTTGGTACAAACCCTTTTGGGGACAAGTGCTCAGAGCCAGACCAGCGCTAATCGGGAGTCCATCTCAACCGAACCTACACCACCAACCGAATGGTGCGAACTTCGAACGTACTCCGAGGCCTGCCAAGGTTTTACCGGTACGGAGACGGTATGATAGTTGAATTGGAGCCGTTTACACACGACTGTCGCCTCGGCGCTACTGTGCAAAGCAACGAGGTCCAAACCGTCATATCCGCCAGCCCAAAGCATCAATTCCAGTTCGTTGTCCAAAGCGTAGTCCAGATCCAATCAGGCTTGTTACCTGTCATCCCAGGAGGGAACCTCACGGCGCCCCCCATATTCTCGGGTCCGTGGGGGTGACGCTCCTCAAAAAATGCTAGCCTCCAAGAGTGCTCTTGTCGACCAGCATTCCCCCTAGAGGAATTTTCTGGGGTGCGTGGGGGCGGAGCTCCCAAAGAATGCTAGCCTCCAAGAACATTCCTGTCGCCTAGCACTCTCCCTGCGGCAAAATATTAGAGAAAGTCGTTGTTAATAATCTTAACTCACAAATGGGTCATATTATTGCTTCACAACAGCATGGATTTTTAAGCGGCCGGAGTGTCAATACTAATTTACCGCTGTACACCAACTTCTTACTTAATACTCTAGATTCTGGGTACCAAGTTGATGCCGTCTATACAGATTTTTCGAAGGCCTTTGACAAAATTAACCATGCTATTCTTATGAAGAAGCTCTCAAAAATTTGTACATATACATGGTGATCTGTTAAGGTGGGTCTGTTCGTACATAAGTAATTGAAGTCTAGCAGTTGCATTAAGAGGTTATTTTTCAAACTTCTTGGAGGTATTCTCAGGAATTCCTCAAGGATCACATCTTGGCCCGTTTTTGTTCAACTTATACGTTAATGATATTGGTACTTGTTCTTCCAACTCCTATCATTTACTGTATGCGGATGACATAAAAATTTACAAAATAATCAAGACATTGGACGATTATAAGATATTGCAACATGATCTCAGGCAGTTTGAACAATACTGCAATGCGAATCAACTGTTTTCAAATGCAGGAAAGTGTAGTGTAATAACTTTCTCAAGAAAGCGTCATACAATAACTTATGCATATACAATCTCGAGAGTGCCGATAACCGGGTTAATGAGGTTAGAGATCTAGGTCGTCCAATTGTTAATCAATTTGCAAAGGCATTTCCTGGCCGATTTATATGCTGCCATCCGGTTGCATGCCCCGTCATGGTTCCGCGCCCGTTGAGCCTCACGTCCTCCCTTCGCTTTTCAGCGATTTCAGTTGACCACCAGTACACTGGGGGTTCGCTGTTCCGGGGTTTTCGACGGGTCATGGAAGCGCAGCAAGCAATCGTAATGATGCTCATAGTAGAGTTCACCACGTCTTGAGCTGTCAGTTCTTCCATCCCCTCCGAAGCTGCCTGCAGCGGCTCACCTGCTGTGAGCACCTCAACGAACCTTTTGACGTCCACACTTTCGATGTTGGTAGAAAGTCGGCGTATTTCTGGTGTTTAGTACGACAAGCGCCGTTCTGGCTGCCATTTCCAGGATTCGTTTTCCCCGCGGACCTGTTTGAGGCATGCGCCATTCGATTGCTTTAGCATTGAAGTCTCCCCCAACGGACACGTTGCCGTCTGCGTTTGAGACAGCGCCCTGCAGAGTATTAAGCTTGATTCAGAAAAATGATATCGATTCGTTAAGCGTTAGGTACACACTAAAGAAGGTGGTCCCTGAGCAGCGAACCCACACGAAACCCTCCCCTCCCTCCACAGCTCTCCGCTTGGAAATCACTGTTCTGAACCCAGATGGCGGCAGTACCAGTTTCGTCAGGATACCATAATGCAGGACTTTTATCATGGTGTTGCTCACTCAGCAGCAAGAAATCGGGTTTCATGTCCCTTGCAACTGCTCAAGCAGATTTTGGGCGGTTGCACTGCGATATAGGTTTAGCTGCAGGATGCGGGTCATTGGAGTTCTGCCTGGAACACCCGGCATTAGCCTGATCCTAAAACGTGTCCGAAATCAGGTTTTGGATCAGTGTGCCTCCTTCGCACACTCTTTTCTTTTATGTCCCATTTCACCGCATTTGTAACATAAGGAACTCCTATCGGGTCCTTTGCATACTTGTGTGGTGTGACCACAGCCAAGGCATTTGAGACATTGAAGAGGCGTTGCTCTTCGCCGTATCCTAGAGACAATCCACCCTTTTCTTACCTTGCCCTTGTTCAGGAATTGTTCGGCGTCCTTTTCGGTCAGTCAAGTATAGCATTGTGTTGCCCCCTGTTGTTTTCTGGTGTCAGTTTTGCTTTGATCCTTCCCACGCTAGGGAACTTCCTTCTACCTCGGCCAAATCCGTGACGCAGTCAATGAATGTTATTTCGATCGTTCCCATCGGCTCAAGCGAGGCGATGGTTGCGCTTTTGCCGAGGATTTTCTATACTGCGTCGCAGAATGCCTCCTTATTCTCGGCCTCTGCTCCGAATTCGACCAGTATGTGGCCCGACCACGTTGGTCGTACTACTGTAGTGGTAGTGTTGGTGTCTTCGGGCCTTACGTTTCCCCTGATGTCCCGCAGTACCTCCGCGTAGGATCGGCCATCTTGGAGTCTTACGAGCAGTGCCTGCTGCCGGGGTCTTCGTCGGGGCTTCTGTCTTTCCTGTTTTGTATCAGGTCCTTTTTCTTGTTGGGCGTCCGTGCGAATTTTACTTTCTGGCACTTTTTGAAGGAGTTTCTTTGCGGCTTTCTTCGCTCCTTTTATAAGCACCGTCTGGAACCCGTGATCTGGTGCTCCACGCCCCTTCTTTTATCTCGATCTCCTTCGATTGGGCTTGATGCCATTCTTTTATTGATTTTTAATGGCGGAGCTATCTGCATGTGGCCTTTGAGTTTCGCCCCCAGTGCTTCTTCAGCCTTCTGCTCTTCTTCAACCGTTAACCAGTTCCTCTGATAGTGCCCTATGCGATCTTGGAGCTCCTCTTGTTCAAGGAGCCCAATCTTTACTGCTTTGCTGATTTTTAGGGAGTCGCATGCAGCATGTATTCTTTTCAGAACATCTCCCGCTTTTCGGAATAGCCTTTCTTCTTCGTGTCGCTGGACGACAATTATACTTTGCGACCATCCTTGAGAGAGGTTATCGCTTTCCGTTTCCGAATACAGTACTTTCGCCACATTTTGAAGTTGGCGATGCCATCACACAACGTCACTTTATTTGTTTGGTCACTGGTTGCTTTTCCTGCCGTTATCTCCTCGTTGGCTTCAGGATGGTTCTTTATTATGTCGCGATGCACGACTTCTGCATCGGTCGGTAACGATCGCAGCAGTGACCATCGAATTCTCGATGTTCTTTATATTTTCTTCCACCGCTCGAACACCTGAACCGTTCTGCAGAATTTCTCGCTTTTCCTTAATAGGACGCTCTGGTGTTCGCATAATTTTTTTGCTGCGCCCGAGCGCCGCAGGAATCTCAGTCTGGGCAAGACTGTCTGCTAATCTCCGTCTTCACTGTCATTGTATTATTCGTCGTTTTTGTCATCGTTAGTACCGCTCTCGATGTACTGTTAACATCGCTGGTTGCGACGTCGTTGTTATGATTTTTTATTTCTTTTTTGATTTTTTTTTATCTTTTTCAAGTGTTTTTGGTTGCCCCAGTTTTATTGGGTCCCCCCCCCCCCTCGGAGCCGCTTTCTCTGTTCGTGGGTGTAGCCGCCTTTTTGGCCCCATGGTTATCTTTGCAGAGCAGGGAGGCCATGCGAGGGTTGGTACAAACCCTTTTGGGGACAAGTGCTCAGAGCCAGACCAGCGCTAATCGGGAGTCCATCTCAACCGAACCTACACCACCAACCGAATGGTGCGAACTTCGAACGTACTCCGAGGCCTGCCAAGGTTTTACCGGTACGGAGACGGTATGATAGTTGAATTGGAGCCGTTTACACACGACTGTCGCCTCGGCGCTACTGTGCAAAGCAACGAGGTCCAAACCGTCATATCCGCCAGCCCAAAGCATCAATTCCAGTTCGTTGTCCAAAGCGTAGTCCAGATCCAATCAGGCTTGTTACCTGTCATCCCAGGAGGGAACCTCACGGCGCCCCCCATATTCTCGGGTCCGTGGGGGTGACGCTCCTCAAAAAATGCTAGCCTCCAAGAGTGCTCTTGTCGACCAGCATTCCCCCTAGAGGAATTTTCTGGGGTGCGTGGGGGCGGAGCTCCCAAAGAATGCTAGCCTCCAAGAACATTCCTGTCGCCTAGCACTCTCCCTGCGGCAAAATATTAGAGAAAGTCGTTGTTAATAATCTTAACTCACAAATGGGTCATATTATTGCTTCACAACAGCATGGATTTTTAAGCGGCCGGAGTGTCAATACTAATTTACCGCTGTACACCAACTTCTTACTTAATACTCTAGATTCTGGGTACCAAGTTGATGCCGTCTATACAGATTTTTCGAAGGCCTTTGACAAAATTAACCATGCTATTCTTATGAAGAAGCTCTCGAAAATTTGTTCATATACATGGTGATCTGTTAAGGTGGGTCTGTTCGTACATGAGTAATTGAAGTCTAGCGGTTGCATTAAGAGGTTATTTTTCAAACTTCTTGGAGGTATTCTCAGGAATTCCTCAAGGATCACATCTTGGCCCGTTTTTGTTCAACTTATACGTTAATGATATTGGTACTTGTTCTTCCAACTCCTATCATTTACTGTATGCGGATGACATAAAAATTTACAAAATAATCAAGACATTGGACGATTTTAAGACATTGCAACATGATCTCAGGCAGTTTGAACAATACTGCAATGCGAATCAACTGTTTTCAAATGCAGGAAAGTGTAGTGTAATAACTTTCTCAAGAAAGCCTCATATAATAATAACTTATGCATATACAATCTTGGAAGTGCCGATTAACCGGGTTAATGAGGTTAGAGATCTAGGTCTGATTTTAGATTCAAGACTCTTCTTCAAGCTGCATTTCGACAACATGGTATTTAAGGCCTTGAAACGTCTAGGACTGGTTCTTCGATTAAGTAAGCCCTTTTCAAGAGCCGACACATTGAAAATTCGATATAATATATATATTCGTAGTATCCTTGAATTCGGAATTGTTATTTGGTCACCGCAATATGATACTAATATTCAGGAAATTGAGAAAGAGTAAAAACGGTTTCTGAAATCTCTTGATTATCGCATGGGATATGCTTATACAAATTACGAAGAGAGTGTATCTAGGCACAATCTACAGCTCTTATCCTCTAGATGTAATTAGCTGGATTCCGTTTTCTTATATAAAATTATTAATAGTCACAAAAACTGCTGACTTGTTTAATTCGATTCAGATCAAAATCCCGCGTTCTGTTTCATCTCGTTCTAATGACACTTTTTACTTGCCTTTCTGTCGCACGAATTATGCTAAGAATACCTTTCGCATGCGTTCATGTACTTATTGTAATTGTGTGATTTTGTCGATATTTTTTTAATGTAATTTAAACATGTATAAAAAGAAAGTAAGTGAATTAATCTACAAGGGTAGCTTGTTTCTTTTAAGAAATATCGGTAATGATTGAATATTCACATTCTTAATTTTGAAGTTTTTCATTTTCTTTCTGTTAATTCAATAACGTCTGTAACTTTCGTCACTTTTGAATATTTGATAAAGAATTTGTATATCTATTTGTGCTTTAAGTTTGTATATATACAATATTTGTAAATAACTGTTATTTACCTGAATAAATAAACAAATAAATGAGTATCGTCAGTAATGACGGTCTGCTCTTAAGTCCGTCTGCGTTCACCCGGTCCAGTTTGTTACTGGCTATAGACAATTCAGCCCTTAGTAGGCTACCTCGGCTTCGACACCAGTCGATCGACATTAGAGCGCTTCTATTCGTGATTGTGCGTTTTTTTTTTTGTAGTGGGTCTTGTGCTGAGGAAAAGAACCCGCCCCACGACACCGCAACGCTAGCCTGCCAGCGTATTCACGCGTCCCCAGACAAGGCCAATCGCGGCGGATCTCACAATCCTCTTTCGCCGAGGCAGCAGACTATTGCTGCAGTCTTCTACGGACATTGTTTCTACTACACATTTCACTACATGATCAGATAATAGAAAAAGGTTCATCAAAGTATCGGCGTTGCCGGATTTGTAGCAGGCGCACTACATACACTCTGACAAAAAAGTATCCGGAAATTCTCATTTAAATTGCCTGCCTTGAATATTTTTAAGTATTTGAAGTTTCTGTATGTTGGTAGGACTGTCCGTAATTGCTATGCCAAACATGAGCGCGGTCTGTCAACTAGTTTGCTTACGACAGCTGTTGAAACCAGTCGACTTCAGTGGTAGTCTGCGAATGTAACAATGGAAAAAAATTTTGAACAAAAAGTTTGTCTCAAATTTTGTGTTTTGAACGAAATTTCGTGTGCTGACTCGTTGCGAATGCTGGAAACGGCTTATGGAGACTCTGTTTTATCGAAAACCCACGTGTACGAATGGTACAAAGCCTTCAAAAACGGTCGGGAGATCGTCGAAGATTTGCCTCGTTCAGGACGACCGTCAACCTCTTCAACCAACGATAACATCGAAAAATCAAGGAAATTGTGCTCGAAAATCGTCATGCCAGTGTTAGAGAGATAGCTCGTGATCCCAATATCTCTCGTGAAACCGCTCGTCTGATTTTGGTGAACCAATTGGGCATGCAGCGCGTTGCCGCTCCGCTCGTTCCGTTAGAGCTGAATTTTCTTCAAAAACAGTACCGGATTCAGGTAGCTGCAGACATGCTAGATCGTGCGACTTCTGATCGCACGTTCATGGGACGGATCATAACTGGTGACGAGACATGGGTCTATGCTTACGACACACTAACGAGCCAACAATCATTGGAATGGGTGGGAAAAAATGGGCCGAAACCGAAAAAACCTCGCAAAAGTCGTTCGAAAATCAAGATGATGCTTATTGTTTTCTTCGATATTCATGGTGTGGTTCATCATGAATTCGTTCCGCAAGGTCAAACGGTCAATAAAGACGTTTGAGACGTTTGCGTGAAAATATTTGCCGTAAACGGCCGGATTTGTGGCAAAACAATTCGTGGATTTTGCATGACGATAACGCACCATTTCATCGAGCCACGATTATTAACGATTTTAAGACCAAACACTCGATAAATACCATCGACCAGCCACCTTAGGCTGGGCGCAAACGTTCGGATTCCGGATTAGGTTTCCTGATCAGGAATTCAAATTTGGAATTCCATGAGACTGGCGCAAACGTCCGGTATTTTTATTCGGAATTTTATGCCGCAAGTTTCTCTAGTGACACGCTTGTAAAAACACGTAAGCATGGACGACGACGACGAATTAATTGCTGTTGCACTTTTACTAGCCCTTAACAAGGAGAAGAGGAATCGTCGTTACTGGGTACACCCGTTGAATACTCGGAGATTAACAGACAGTCAATTATATCTCAAAAGAGCAAAATTACGAGCACACCCAGATGAATTCTTCAAATATTATAGAATGTCAATGAAATCCTTTGATGAGCTTCAAAAAGGCATACGAGAGAAAATAAAAAAGCAAAATACATGCATGAGATTGTGTTTGGAGACGGAAGAAAAGTTAACAATAACATTAAGGTATGTATTTATTTTAAATCAAACTGTTGTATGTATAAACGTTACACATTACAATTTACTTATTTAAATTTTAAATAATTATTAATATTTTCGGTATTATCATAAGAACCTTCAGACTGGAGAATTAAAAACTGCGCAGCCTCGTTATCTTCAACACTATTCTCTGGTACAGAACACTCGGGATAGTCTTGCACGGGATTGTGCTGAGTATTTAAATGGGCAGGTGTGACATTAGTAATTGAGCGAATAACAAGCTTAGGTTTAGAGGTACTCGTCTGTTGGGAGGATGAATCAATGTTTTTTTCAGGTTCAGATGGAGATGGACTTTTATAATATATAGGTGAATTTCGAGGTACATATACGTTTCGTGAAGATGGTATGTAAGTTGGCGATGGAGATGAAATGTTATAAGGCGAGGTTTGCGGTACAGGAGTATATGAGTGGACAGAACGAGGGCTTGAAAATGACCTTGAAGAGTTATCACAGTACATGTACTGAGACTGCGGTGACGGTTCTTTCCCCATAGTGACTTTTTTAACCAATTGCAGCATTCCTAGTTGAAAATCAATTTTTTGATGGTGCGTCATTTTTGTCATATAGCTTCTGAAGCTTAACAAAAATTTGGTGTCATCATCTTCTTCCTCATTCTTCGTACTGGATGAATTTGAATTAGATTTTTGCCTTTCTTGCAATATACGTAGTATTTTGGTTGGGACATCCTTTTTTCCTTTCTGTGTAACCACAGGCACAGGTGAAGTCAGTACTGGTGTCTCAATAGAAGTAATATCTTCTGTTTCATTATCTTCATTTACTGATTGTTGTTGTTGAGTACAGTCAGAATCATTGGGATAGTTTCCTTCTGAATCTCTTTTGAAAAATATGTGCGTGAGAAAGTACAACAAATGACTATAAATATATGTTTTGGACTTTTTAGCTGCACTGCCAGTAGAACATTTTTTTGATTTTTGTAGTTCTTTTCGGTAATAATCTCTAATATTGGTCCACTTCCTTTTCAAATAGGCACCTGAAATACGTTAAAAATAAAATTTTAAAATCGATACAAGTAAAAAATCGGCCAAGTGAGGGTTGGAGTAGCGTACGTAGGGTTCCGTAATATTATTGTATATTATCTATAGCCCCCTTAAATAGGTACTTATTTTATAAAATTTTTAGTATTTGTTGTTATAGCGGCCTTTGAGCCCTACCTGATAAAGTCAAAATTTTCTTACTGTATCGCCTGCTTATACAATTATCGTAAAAATTAATTTATATTTTGTTCTTTTTCAGGTTCCTGGCAACTGGTTGTAATTTTGAAGAATTAAAAACTGATTATTTGGTTGGAAGCCGAACTGTGTCTGCGCTCGTTAAGGAAACTTGTGAAGCTATTTGGGAAGTGTACCAACCCTTGGAAATGAAACCACCGTCATCAAAAGAACGTTGGATAGAAATTTCGGAAAATTTTTACAGAAATGCCAACTTCCCCAACTGTGTAGGTGCAGTTGACGGGAAGCATATCCGTTTGATCTCACCTCTGCACAGTGGGTCTGCATTTTATAACTATAAAAATTACTTCTCTATTGTATTGATGGCAGTAGTAGATTCAGACTATCGGTTCATAGCTATTGACGAGGGAGCTTTTGGCAGAGCCAGTGAAAGTAATATTTTCAACAATTGGGTTTTTCGGAAAAGGTTAAAAGAAAATCGCCCAATTTGCCAGAAGCAAAACCTCTGCCAGAAAGCTCTACCATATGTGTTTCTAGGCGATGAGGCCTTTCCACTGAACAATAATTTTTTGAAACCTTATCCAAGATGTAACCTCAATAATCAACGTCGAGTCTTTAATTATCGATTGACTCGAGCTCGACGTATTGTAGAATGTGCTTTCGGCATTCTTTCAAACAAGTGGAGAATTTTTCATACGAGTATGACCATTCCACCAGATTTTGCTGTTCTAGTATCGAAGACAGCATGCGTTTTGCATAATTTTGTACGCAGACGAGACGGTTATAACTTTAAAGATACATTAACGCATTACTTCGAAGACCTATCATTTAGTTCTTCACATCAATCTACAAATCGAGGCAGAACTATAAGAGATCACATTGCTGAGTACTTCATAACGCCGGCAGGAGAAGTAACATATCAGTAAAGCGAAAGAATAATTAACCCACAATAATTCAACAATAAAGAAATTTTATAATAGGTACTTACATTTGTTTGCTTTGTCTGTGTAGGTTTCCCAATCATTGAAAACCATTTTGCAGATCTGCTCCCAAGCCAAGTCCTTTACGTCTCTATTATGGTAGTCCGCATTATTAATATCCCATACGCATTGATGTTGTTCAACCGCCATTATTATATTTTCGGCTTCACACATTTTGAGGACGGGTCGATAAATAAACCTCCGCTCGCTACAAAGCTCGCGCTGAACCTGTGCGCTGCACTGAATGGGAATTTCCGTGCGTGTACGGTGGACGAGCCAAAATGTACGCGAGTGCCACATTCGGAATAACGTCATTAGGTTTTTTCCGTTCTTACGATCCGAACGCTAGGTTTATTGTAATTTCAAGTTTAACGCAGGAAATAAATTATTGAAAGACAACGATTTATGCTTATACTAAAAGAAATGCTTGCTTTTATGGAGTTCTATTTTATTGAATATTGATCGCTTGAATGTTCTGATTGGACCAACTGTGCTACTGCTTGAATGTGTGTATAAGAGTGACATTTAGGTTTTGACAGTGAATTTCGCAATAACAGTGCTGCCACAGTTTGTGACAATGTTAATATTTCAACACTTCTACTCATTGTTACAAAAACTCTACGCTAATTAGTATTTGATTCAAAGGTTAAATCCATTAATTTGCACAAATATTTATGACGATTTTTGTTCAATGCTTTGGTCAGTACATCCGCAACTTGCTCTGTTGTGCCAATATGAATCAATTCGAAATATCCCTCTTCGTATTTCTCTCGGATATAATGATATTGAACATCGATATGCTTCTTTACCAATTTGATCGCGCCCAAGTTATCGACGTAGAATTTTGCTTTTAAATCATCAACCATCGTGAGCTCAGACAAGACTCCCCTCAGCCAAACGAGTTCCTTGATTGCTTGACATGCAGCCATGTATTCAGATTCCGTTGAAGACAATGCTGTTGCGTCTTGTCTCATTGATGCCCAACTGATGACGCCCGAACCAATGTGAAAAACGTATCCACTGGTTGACTTTCTCGTTTCACTGTCTCCGGCATAATCCGCATCACTATAGCCAACGAAATCAAAAGTAACATTACTTTTATAAAGGATACCTGTATTTAGTGTGCCCTTTATGTATTTCATGATGCGCTTTACTGCCTCAACATGTGCCGCACTCGGTCGATCTAAATAACGACTTACGGCACTAACAGCGTAGCTTATGTCCGGTCTCGTTCCCACATTCAGAAACATTAAACTTCCGACGGCCTGTCGATATGGATATGTGTCGCAGTGCTCATCGTTTTCAAAATCGCCAAGGTTTTGATTAGAGTCCATTGGTGCTGACATGGGATTGCAATCCATCATGTTGAAACGATCCAATACTTTCTTTGCATATGCCTCTTGATGTATACGAATTGACCCGTCAGGTGATCGTTCAATTTGAAGACCGAGAAAATAATTTGCCTCAGAAACTTTTATTTCGAAATGGTTTTGCAAGTATGATGTGATTTTATCGATTTCATTCGCATCATTTGTCGCTATTAACCATCGTCAACGTAAATCGCAATAACTGTCATCGTGTTTTCACTTCGACGAATGAAAACGCATGGATCGTATGTACTTTGTTTGAAATCAAACTTACGCATGAATGATGTGAAATTCTGGTTCCAACATCGCGGTGCCTGCTTGAGACCGTACAAACTTTTCTTCAATTTGCACACGCGTTCAGTACCGTCTTCATATCCAATTGGTTGCTTCATGTAAAAATTTTCCTTCAGCTCACCATGTAAAAAGGCTGTTTTTACGTCAAACTGTTTCAATTTTATTCCGTTCATCGCTACCAATGACAAAAGTAGACGAATCGATGTGTATCTGGCCACTGGACTAAACGTTTCTTCATAATCCACACCATATTGTTGTGTAAATCCACGAACTACTAAACGCGTCCTGTATCGCTCGATTGCGCCATTTGGGTTTTGCTTTACCCTAAATACCCAACGATTATCAATTACCTTCTGATTGATCGGTGCCTCAACCAATTCCCATGTTTCATTTTTGATGAGTGCATCGTATTCATCGTTCATTGCTTGCTTCCACTGTTGTTTTTGCTCTGAACGAATTGCCTCTTCATATGTTGTTGGTTCATACATTACTGCTGAGTGACCATAATACATTAAACGATCTGGCGCATTGACTTTTTCTC
Organism: Odontomyia ornata; assembly: GCA_963969285.1. Classification (NCBI taxonomy): domain Eukaryota; kingdom Metazoa; phylum Arthropoda; class Insecta; order Diptera; family Stratiomyidae; genus Odontomyia; species Odontomyia ornata. The sequence continues at coordinate 37,431,794 of OZ017740.1, forward strand.
GCAAACCGTATCGATTATTTTGTCGTTTATCTGGTGTTTGATTTGACGCATCTTCAAACGACGAATCACTTTCATTTTCATTCCCTACTGTTTCTTCAACCACCTGCTTGACGGCTTTGTCATTTGGTTGCTCTACCAAAGTACGTTCACTGCTTTTATCACTTGTTTTGCTGCTTTCATCACTTGTTTTGCTGCTTTCATCATCGTCTGAATGCTCAATGATTTCCTCACCATCCGATTCATCTCGAATCACATATTTATCCGGTTGTTCATTGAATTTAACATCGCAGCTCATGAAAACTTTACCCTTTTCTGGATCATACAGACGAAAATTCTTTGTTGTGGGCTCGAATCCAACCAAATGTACTTTCCTTGCTTTTAGATCCCACTTCCTTCGACCAGTTTGCTTTGGGATTTGAACGGAACATTCCGTTCGAAAAATTTTGATGTGTCCCAAATACGGCTTTTTATCGAACCATAACTCATACGGCGTAGCGCCAACGCATTTACTGTTTGTTGTGCGATTCAATAAGTACGTCGCAGTACGTACTGCTTCTGGCCATAATGACTTCGGTAAACCACTCGCTATGAGCATAGTTCTCGCACTCTCCTGAACAGTACGGTTGTCACGCTCGATTCGACCATTTTGCTCAGGTGTATATGGTGAAATACTCTCAAATTGTATGCCCTCGTTTTGCAGTACATCAATTAACACCCGTTGGTTAAAAAATTCTCGTCCGTTGTCAAATCTAAAATATTTGATTTGAGCGCCATTCATGTTTTTGACCAGTGGAATCAATGCCTTCAAAAGTGCGTACGCTTCATCAATTGACTTTAATAAATACGTGAAACGAAAGCTGGTTGCTTCATCTTTCACTAGCATAAAATAACGCATACCACCGATTCCATTGATTTCGCTTGGACCGCATAAATCTACATGCATGAGTTCTCCTCTTGATGATTCTCGCTTATTGGATCGCTTGTGTGTTGCTCCGGTCATTTTTCCGTATTGACAAACTTCACAAAAAAACTTTTCGCTGCCAGCCAATTCGACGCCCGCGACCAGATCATTCTTGCACATTTTCTTGATAGAATCGACATTGACATGTCCAAGCCTCCGATGCCAATGTTGTAGAGAAACAGCAGCCATTGCGTATTCACCAATGCGCAAACGAAAATCCAATTTGATTCGATTCTTTGAGTCACGCTTTCCAACTCCAACAACTTTATTTGCTTCATCGATGAGTTTGCAGCCTCCCTTTTCAATCAAAACTTTGATGCCTTTATCCGTTAATACACCCGTTGAAAACAAATTTTTGCTGATTTCAGGAACATACAACACATTTTCCAAACGGATTGGCTTCCACTGATTGTCAACTCTTGCTTCAATAAGAATTGTGCCGATTCCCTCGATTGGTAAAAGACATTTGTTTGCCACTTCAACTTTACACGGGCCAGTGCATTTATGTAGCTCTGTAAACCATTCTCGATGAAATGTCATGTGTTTTGTTGTGGCTGAATCGGCATACCAGCTTTCCGATTCTTCACACTTTGGCTCAGCTGTCACGACGGAACACCATGCCATTTCATTTTTGTTGCTTTTACTTTTATCGCTTTTGATTGACGATTCGTTGTGCTTTGGACAAACTTTATCTTTTGCCCAATGGCCTTTCCGATCACGTGCATTGCACTTCGTTTTCCTCTTTAAATCATCGATTTTCGACTTTGGCTTTGAGTCTTTGGCTCTGGAATTTTTCTTTGTTTTCGCTGAAAACGCAGCACTAGAATTGGAGACTTCTTCTTTATTCAATCGTTCAAGATTGTCTTCCTCCAATTGTAATGACGACATCAATTCGGTGAGCGTACGATTCGATGTAGTATTGTACCATACCGTTTTGTAATTGTTGAATCTCGATGTCAACCCAGAAATGATGCGTGCCATTTTCAAATTTTCGGGTAACTTTTCCTTCTCTTTTTGCTGTTCAATTTCAGATGACAATTGATTCACACGAGAAATATACGCTGCTACCCCCTCATCGTCACGCATTTTTGCTGTGAAATACTCTTCATACAAAATCATTATGCGAATTTCGGTATTCTTTTCATAAACGCTGCCAAGTTGATCCATCATTTCTTTCGCTGATTTACAATCCAAAACAAGATTCGCGTTTGTGGCATCAACCGATTGAATACTTGCATTCATGGCCCTTCCCTCATTTCGATTGAATTTCGACTTATCTTCTTCTTTCGCTGTATCGTCGGGTTTCTTACCCTCAATATTATCGGTCAAATCACGAGATTTCATGCATGCAGTGATTTGAAATTTCCATAATTTGTAACTCGATTGATCTTTCAATTTGTGGCCGATAAAATTGTGATCGTCCATGTCGTTCATGGTGAAATACTTTCAGCCAAAATCGCACAAAAAAACTGCATGTAAACACCGACGAAGAGTAGCCACTGCTTATTTAATCTGTTCTTTTGAATTAAATGACGACGTTCGACTGCTGTGCACGCGCACTTTACTGTAAACACAAAACGGCAATGCTTGCACACTATTGTGAAATTCAAATATTTCATGCGACGATGAAGTCAATTGATTTGGCTTTGCGCTACAAACATTGGGCGATGCTTGTCTATTTTAACTATGAATATTTATGGGATTTGTCCAACTTTTTATTCACTTTTATCGAGTCCAGAAACCGTTTTTAATATTTTCCATTACGCTATGAAAAGACGACTGTTGGAATAAAACACTTTACACATTCGAGGATGTGACTCACTATTTTTCAATTGTCTAACTATTTTAGGCTCACTGGGCCCATAACCTATTGTAATTTCAAGTTTAACGCAGGAAATAAATTAGATAAAATTGAAAGACAACGATTTATGCTTATACTAAAAGAAATGCTCGCTTTTATGGAGTTCTATTTTATTGAATATTGATCGCTTGAATGTTCTGATTGGACTAACTGTGCTACTGCTTGAATGTTTGTATAAGAGTGACATTTAGGTTTTGACAGTGAATTTCGCAATAACAGTGCTGCTACACTTTGTGACAATGTTAATATTTCAACAAGGTTTTAATTCCGTTCGGAAAAAAAAGAATAGTATGCGCCTTGTTGAACATTTTGTATGTAAGCAGAGATTTAGGTTTCCGAATCTGAATTCCTGATCAGGAAACCTAATCTGGAATCCGAACGTTTGCGCCCAGCCTTATTCGCCTGATCTAGCTCCGTGTGACTTTTTTTCTTTTCTCCAGACTGAAATTACCGCTCCGGGGAACCAGATTTGACTGCAAAGACGCCATACAAGGAAATTCGCAGAAGAAGCTGAAGGCCATCCCTGAAAGCGCCTATAAAAAATATTTCCATGATTGGAAAAAAGCTTGGCACATGTGTATCGCTTCAAATGGTGCGTATTTTGAGCATATTTGAAGATTTGGGAATCACACTCATACTTGCACTTGAAGTAAACATTTTCTAAAAATTCCTTTAAATTTCGTTGTATCCTAGAAATATTAAATTCCATGAAATTTGTCGTAGATCCAAGAAACTAACATTCGCCCACAACAAAGTCAGCGAAAGGTCTTTGAAGTATAGTTTTAAGTGACGTCTAACCACATTTCACCATCGTCCTTAGCCACACTATCACCGCCACCTCAACCACTCAACAAATTCAATGGGTTTCCAGTCAAAGCTTAACAACACCATCGTCCCCATCAAATTCTTCGTCATGAGTCACGAAACCGTAAAGTGAGTATAAACCACTCGTACACGCATGAACATATGTATATAAAATATAACTACAGCCATACCACCTTGCAACCACAAAGAACAAGGTGAAATGAATTAAAAAGGAACTGCTCTACCATATACTGCACATTACACATGGAAGCTTGTGTAGATAAATAAATAAAATATTCGAGTACTATAGAGTTAGCTAGAGTGGTAGATGGCATTTCATCACGATTGCACTACGAGTATATGCAAAAAACCGTAATGTTATATGAGACTTCAATTTATGCGATTAAAAGCATGAAAATAATAATTACAATATGACCTCGGCCCGAGCACTCTACTCACATTAACTCAGTTCACCTATTGACTTTTCTCAGTCGCTTTAAGATGGATTATCGCCAGCGAAATTATAGGTTGAAGCCTTGAAAATGAGTTCCAAATGGAGCTTGAGCGCACTTGGCTGCAAAAGATATGTTGGATTGATAGTTTCAGCGTGGAAGCAATGGCCTTAAGAAGACACGCTCGAGTAAGCATAACAAAAATATTTTTCGCTAAACAAGTTCTCCTACCAATTGGAAGTAATTGGTGTTCAATATAATCAATAGGACTTTGATCTTAAAATTAGTGTTCGCAATGTGAAACGTTTAACGATCGAAATTCTATAATTTCATATCAAAATATATTCAGGCAAATCGAGTTTAACAGGTTTCTCGAATTGTCTTTTATATTTGAATTCGAATTTCATAAAATTTCTAGAAGTCTATGAGCCTCAAATAATATCTCGGTGAGATCTTTATCTATTACAAAAGAAAAACTGACTAAAACTTCTCCATACAAGCATAAATCTTTAATTTAATTAACATCCCAAGATATTTTCCATCTTCTTCTCCATCCATACTAAGGTGTGGTCCTCACCAAATCCAGCGCGATCTGGCCACACGTGAAAGCCAAACCATAATCAGTGTTGTCACACCTGTTTCTATTACCATATTCATTACACCTAGCGCGAGGTACATAAATCACTTCGCTGCTTCGTATCTTTCCGTGTATCTATGAAATGCGCTCGAAATGCATCAGTTCACCGCGTGAGCTGTGGTTTCCTCATCTTAATGGAAATTGCCGCTTTTGTAACTGTCGTTAATTCAAAGATAGATTGATCACACATAAAACCCAATTGTAATTATCACTGGAGGCCTTTTTGTGGTGTGCTTCATTTCATGCTTCATCATTTCAATCGATCGCGGCAGCAAGTAGGCAAGTAAGCTTCGGTGTAAGACGCTTTGGCAGAAATCGTTATTAGACACAAAAACTAGAACCTGATCTACAAAACAGCAAGAACTAGATAAACCTGTAGTTAGTTGCTGCTCGCTTTGATAGAAAAATCGTTTTTCTTTCGACTTTCTCAAAGTGAAACGGCCACGCCAAGATGGAGATAGAAGATGGAGGCAACCATTTGAATGTACCTAAGCATGAGGTGAAACTTAGCAGCGCGAGACCCCCTTTGTACCTTTGCTAACTCTGCTCGAGAGAGTGGTCTAGCGTATCAAAGGCAAAGGTATACAAGCGTAAAACGATCTAGTAGATTTGAATCTATAAGAAAATGATCAAGAAATGGTTCAAAAAATCAAAAAAAAAAGTTTAGGCTACCTCCCGGGAAAACCCAAGTTTTAACGCCACAAAACAATGTTTGATACTGTTATTGTTGTTGTCTTTATGCCGGTCTGATTGCGCTACGTTGTTGTGTTAAACCGCGTTCATTCGCTTTCGGAAAGCATTTTAGACTCAAAATGATAATCGTCTTGAAACTGGTTTTTTGCTGAGACGATCGAAACGCTTGCATCTTAAGACGTTGACGTTGAAGCTTGTGGAAACGCAAAGTTGTATAATTTTTTAGGGAAAAATCTGAAATCGGTGTGTGCTGTTGGGGATTTTATATCTATTTAGTGGTGAGCACTCTAACTTTACTCAATTTTTAATTGTCATTTATTTCCATTTTTAGGGTTTTGTAAAATAATGTTACAAAACCCTACTTAAATCTCAATCTACCCGTCTATACATCCATCCGTGCGTCAAAGCTAGAAACATGAAAAAAGAGGGTCAAAAGTGGTGCCCTCTTCAAACTTTTACTAGAAAAAATGTTTGAGTGTTTTAATAGAGGGGTCTCCCCATATAAGGGGTGAATTTTATAAGAAAAATTCATCAAAAATAGTCAATATGGGTATTCAATGAAAGGAATTGATGCGAACTCTTCGAAACAGGTCTTAAACTGGCCTTTTTTGCTTCGAGGGATGTTGGGGAAGGGGAAATGCACCGAAATTTGATAATTTGATTATAAATGATAATCAAGTTTTAGTTTTTCAGATGGAATTTATGGAATCTGTATATGAGTTGCTAAGGGAAACCTAGGAATGGTTTAGATCACCAGATCCAAACACCAGCGGGACGCCTCATCCGGGTAAGGTAATACGAATAGTGCGTCCCCGACAGGCCGGGTGTAATTTTGCAATGAAATTAAAAAATTTTAAGATTTTCTGGATAAAAAAAAAACACGGAGAATGGTTTGAGTGGTCATGTGAGGTAAATTACAATTTTGATTTTGTTTGCTACAATGAAATATTTAATGAACTTTTCTTCTAGAAATCTTTGATTCTCAGAACAAAAAGTACCCAGTAAGAAAACTTCGTATTACACTCTTCAAATCAATGGCACAGTTTTGGAAAGCATCATTTTACTTACTTGTTTAGGTATTGTTTAAAACAAAGAAACAGGACACTTATACCATTATTTTTTCACTAACTCAAAGAAGAAGTAAGACAAAGATTCAAATTACAATCCCTGAACATGAATAGTTAAAAATCTCATTGTATTCGATATGTTCGCACATAAATTCCATAAAGAAAAATATTCCCATGAATCTAATTAACTAACACATATTCCCATAGTTAATATTCCCAACATCATCAGATTTTACATTTCATACATTTAACATTCTCAACATCATCGGATTCATCTACAAATTCCAAATGACAGACAGTAAGAAAATATGTCCAGTGTTAAAAAAATTTTTCTCACGGATCATTTTTCCCACATTAGAATGTATAAAAACATAGCAATTAGGAAAATAAAGTTAGTCATTTTCAATTAACTCAAGAGAATTGTTTTATTTCATCAAGGAGGCGGCAGATCATTGGTCCGTCGAGCGGGACATCAGAAGCTGATATTAGAAGCAGATACCATAAGCAGGTCAAGAAGCAGACTAAGAAGACAGAGGTTAAACATTAGCCAAGGATGTCCGAAAAAGCAACCCAAGATCTCAACATTAGAGCAATCCAGAGGCTTTTCGAGAACTTCAGAAATGATACCACGAGGCGTTACACTCTTGCTTATTTCAACGCAAGGCTTCAATAGCTGCAGGGACTTTGGAGCAAGTGCGAAGCTAGTCATCCGCTGGTATGCCAGGAGATGAAGAGTGACAAGGAACGCACACAGTATATTGAGGAGTTTGAGGCGCTGGAAAACATAGCTCTAGACTGTGAGACGCTATTCTTAGAGAAGATGAACGATTACGAGGGAAATTCTTCCACTGCGACAGCTTCAGGGAATGAGATTGAAGCCATCAAACTGGAATGAATCAAGATTCTAGCTTTTGATGGCCGGTATTCGTCGTGGTACTCATTTCGGCATCTGTACAAATGTATGGTTCATGAGAACGAGAAACTTAATGCGGTGCATAAACTATAATATCTCCGAAACCCGTTACGAAATAAGGCAGAGAAACTCAGCCAGCACTTGACTGTCACTAAAGGCAGCTACCAACCAGCGTGGGAATTATTATGCAAACGCTATGACAACAACAGAGCTATCTCGAACGAGATGGTGCAAAGGTTTTGGGACATACCACGATGCAACAAGGAAGACGTAAAACAGCTCAAGCACACACACGCTTTTAACCCTCAATGTCAACGCGTTCGACTTGTTTGCTAAATTCGTTCTCAACCAAAAACTGGATGAGGAAACTAGGAAAGAATGGCAGAAGGAAACCGAGCAGTCAAAGAACGTTCTAGCTCTTCAAGAACTTTTGACTTCTCTGAAGAACCGATTCGTCATGCTGGAAGCCCTATCAACTTCTTGTACGAAACCACCCGTTAAACGGCCTGCGGTCGCCGTCTATTTAGCCAGTACCAGTGCACAATGTCCCATGTGCGATGAAGATCACCGGCTATTCAACTGCACAGCATTTAGTCAGACAAGTGTACGAAAAAGACGAGAACTGGTGAATTCGAAGCGATTGTGTTTCAACTGCCTCAGCGATCAGCACGTAGCAAAACAGTGCTCATCATACCGTGGGTGCAAGGTGTGCGGGAAAAAACTCAACACAACATTGCAAGTGTTTGCCGCACAGTCAGTAAGCCTGGAAGGAACCAAAAATAGCAGCACATGTATGTGCACAGCTGATACCAGAAGCCAAGTTCTGTTAGCAACAGCGTTAGGTCGTGTGAGCGCACATTTCAGCACTGAACCACAGACAGCGGAAGTTATCACACTGAGGGCGTTATTGGATAATGGAGCACAAAGATCACTCATTAGTGAAGCGGCTATGAGAGTATTAGATGCCAAGAGGAGAAAGGCTAATTTATCTATTGGAGGTGTTGGTGGAGGTTATGAAGTTACCACACGTGGACAGCCGACAATCGTAGCGCATGCGAAAGGAGAAAATGGAAAGGAAGAAAGATTGATGTTCCACCTACTCATCTTGAACGTCATTACAACTCCTTTACCTTCTGTACAAACAGCCAGACATCTTCCGGAAAGGCTGAAGCCAGAGGAGCTAGCAAACTCGAGGTATCATAAGCCTTCGAAAATCAATCTACTGATTGGAGCAGATATGCTTAGCGAAATCTTACTACCTGGCTCAAAAACAGGAAATCCATCGGCACAGCAGACAAAGCTCGGGTGGGTGTTATTTGGTCCCGTGGCACAATCAACAGACAGACAAAGGATTCAAGTTATGGTATCATACAATGAACTGGATAAGTCAATGCGTCGTTTTTGGGAACTTGAGAAATTTCCATCAACCATGCCATTGACAGCAGAGGAAAGGGAAGTAGAAGAGCACTACCGCAAGTTCACACGACGTCTTTCGAATGGCTCCTATTCAGTGCGATTACCATTCAAATCAAATAAAAACCTTCGAAGTGATATAAGCGACACACAGAAGGCAGCATTTGTTCGATTTCGTCAATTAGAGCATCGTTTTCAAAGAGGTCCAGCCTTACACAGGGAATACAACGAATTCATGAAAGAGTCTCTCAACTTTGGACGTATGGAACGAGTCCCAATCAATGCAATTCACGAAAAACCGTCCTACTATTTACCACATCATGCGGTTATCAAGGACAGTAGCACAACAACTAAGCTTCGAGTAGTTTTCAACGCATCTGAAAAGACGAAATCTAGAAAATCACTCAATGGGCTATTACTAACTGGACCAATACTCCAGGAAACCATTTTTCACATTCTAATGAGATGAAGACAGCATCGATATGTGGTTACATCAGACATTGAAAAGATGTATCGGCAGATATGGCTAGACGAAACTCACCGAAATTGCCTTAGAATCTTGTGGCACTTCAAAAAGACAGACCCGATCCAAATATATCGTCTTACAACCAATACATATGGAACAACAAGTGCACCATTCTTAGCACTTCAACGACTAGCCGAAGATGAACGTCACAGCCTTCCAACTGCAGCGATGGTTTTGCAGGAGGATTTCTATGTAGACAATTGTCTAACTGGAGCACACAAACTGTCGGAGTCAGTACTACTCCAAAAAGATCTTCAAACTTTATTGCAAAAAGGTGGGTTTCACTTGCGGCAGTGGAGCACAAATCACATGAAACTTTTGGAAAACGTCCCTCTTGCTGATCGGGCAACCCAAGTAACCTTAAGCATTGATGTATCAAACACTATTAACACTCTGGGCCTTTACTGGCACCCTGAAACCGATATACATTTTCTTTTAAAATTAAAACAGAGGATGAGCCATGCACCAAACGAGACGTTCTGTCTGGCATCCCAAAGTTGTTCGATCCAATTGGATGGTTACAGCCTATTATCAGCCTATGCTGGCCCGATAACAATTAAATGGAATGAAGGAAGAGGTGCGAAAACCACCAAAGCGTATGTAGTCATCTTCGTTTGCACGGCAACAAAGGCTTTCCACTTGGAGTTAGCTTCAGACTTATCAGCAGATGCGTGCCTTGCAGCAATTCGACGATTTATTGCAAGACGAGGAAACTGCCGTATGCTCTACAGTGATTGTGGTACTAACTTTGTTGGTGCCAATAGGAAGCTTTGAACAACAGTGCATCACCAAATATTGAAGAATGTTGAGTTTTGAATGGCCGCTGAGCGTTTGTTGACCGAAGAATCCTGGAAAAGAATGAAAAAGGCGACCAAAAGATCATGATTGAGGATAAAGCGTAAGTTTATTGCTTATCCGACTATTCAACTACCGCTCGAAGTCAAACCACGAAAAATAATCTCGTTTAAATCAACTCTAGGAACGGATCGAAAGTAAACAATATCACTGAAACTATGACTTGTTAAACGTCCGTCATAGTGACAAATACGAAGGTCATCCAAGAAAACAGCAATGCACTGCTCTATGGCGCAAACTGATTCAGATTTAAGAAAAGAATGAGAGAAATAGTAGTCTTCGAAATTAATGGGGTTCCGTTGAATCTAAATATTTAAAAAGAGAGAGATGAAAGGGAAAAGGCATCCTTCGTTCTTGGCTATTTGGAGGAAGAAACGATGAAGAAGTAAATTCTTTTTGTCGACCATAAAATTCGGACTGGTGGAGAAGCAAATGTAAGGACACTGATAGCTTAAGGAAATAGCCGACGAGAGAGTACTTCAAACGGGAGAGCGAACTAAATTTTGGAGAAGCTAAAGGAAATCATCTATTTACTACGCCAACGCAGCAAATTCCTCAGGAGGCCTCCTCTAGATTTACTTAAGTAGTAGTAGTGAGTTATTTCGATCAAGATCACTTTTATATTTTATTAAAACGGTCAGATAAAATATTTCTTTTCGTTTTCCTCATTACATTGCCCATTTTATTGTGCATTTCTCCCTTACAGGTTATGTAAACTTTGGCTCGGGAGACTTCTCTCTGGGTTTAGAGGGCACATTCCTAAGTAGAGTGCAAGCTTGACGAAAACCAAGTGCTTGACAGTGTAAATAAATTACTTTTGAAGGAAAAGATGGAAAGACGTTGTCACATTGGTGGTGTTTGTTGGCGGGTAATTCATGTACCCAAAATATAGGGCAAAAATAGTGTCCTTGTATGCTCAGATAGTGGTTTTAGGAAGCAAAGCGTAGTGCAAGTGGTGGAAAAGGAAGTGTTCTACTAGTCGAGGATTGGAAATTTGCGCGGTACGGAGCTTCGGCGGACCCCTTTACTTGCTGGGCGGTTAGGTGTAGGGTCCAAGCAAAAGCGCGTTGCCATCCACGCCCGTCTGTAGCGAGTGGAGTCGGAACTGAAGGGCCCCCTGCCGAAGCGCCCAAGTTGTATGGGATAACAGAGTCAAGTTTTGATTTCCAGAAGATATTGTTTGAGCTAGTAAATGGTTCACCAAACCCTTCCGTTAGCAGTACTCTTCTGCTACTTGTTGGTTCAGTAATAACTGAAGTAGATACAAGTACGCTCTTGTCAGGTTTTGGGACTTTGGAGGGCCGGTAAGCCCAATAGAAGGGACCGTGGCACAACTCGCCCGCCCGTTCGTGTTCCTGCAGCTCCGTGGACCGCCAAACGCTTATAAATTATAGTTGTCGTGTATCTCATAGTGTACTGGGTGAGTATTTCCTCTAACGTTAATTAACAAAACAAGCGGACAAAGATGTGAAGACAGAACCAAAAAATAATCAAAATCAAATTAGACTATGACGATCATACATCCAAACGGCCACTATTATCCACTACAGCGGAAGAAGCAGGCTCTCATGGATTTGTTGTGAGTTACAGCACGATTTCAAGCAGTTGGCAAGAAAGGACGAGGAGATAAATCATCATACAATCAACATCAACCTGCATTATCACATAACGCTCAAATAGTTGTGATCGAAACGGAAGCCGAGACCCGTCCGAAGCAGACGAGACGATATGACGTATTTATTATTTAATTAGGGAAAAATATTTATTATTTCCTTAGGGAAAAATATTAGTAGAAAAAGTGCATATTTTATTTTAAGAATGCCAGAAAACCAAGCTATTACAAGAGTGATTAATCAGTATTTGTCGGCGAGATATTGATGAAAAGGAAAATTGCAGTTTTATTCACTGTCGTTTTTAAATATGGTAGCACCACTATTCTTCCAAGAGTCCTTTTTTATTAAATATTTATTGATATCGGTGCTATTACGTTATATCTTTAAAACGTACCAATCAAAATTGATGGGTCAATGTTAAGAGTAATTGCAATTTATGCTTCGTGCCAGTATTTGGAAAATTTGATCGAAGCCTTGAGAGAAAATGACCCATAATATTATCTCCAAACATTGTAGCTAAAGTCTCAGAATTGGAGACTTTAACGAAATACCCGACTCCGAGGAATTGTTATCTATAGATGACTATATCGGCACTCGAGATGGTGCTATGGTCAATACTACGCTTTTGCCATGTGTCTGTCCACCTAGCTGCGATAAGTTCTAATTTTAAGCGTTGGCACGGAGAACGACAAAATAATCGCGCGAATATCGCAATTTAAATGGAAATGCGCATACTGCGACTTCTGTTGCCAAGTCTAGAATTTGCGATTTTTCCACAAAACTGGTTTACTAGGTTAGGATTTTCCATTAGGAACATAACAATTTTGTATCTTTATATGAACGCGCCCTTAATTTTTTAAGTAACTTTCAATGTCAAAACGTTAGTTAAAGTCAATCTTTTTGTCATGGTAAAGTTCATGAACTAGCAGCGTTTATATTATTAAAAATTACTACCAAAATTCGGAGTCGCTGGTCGCAACTTTAAGAGCGCTTACTCTAATTTTCGGCCGTAATAATCGTCCCACCTGACAGGCTTTGCGTGCTATAGTGGATAAGTTCGAGCCAAATTTCACTATTGGACTTTCCGGTGCCAAAAAGACGTCATACTGCTCGGCGCGAAGGAAATATCACAGCAATAAGTGCATCGATTCAAAATGAGCCAAGCCAGTCGATTCTACGTTGTTCTCTAGAGTTGGGATCGCTCAAACGAAACCATGGCGTATTTTGTGAAAAAAGCTTGGCCTACATGGTCACAAGATGAAATTGACTTCAGAACTAAAGCCACTTTATCATTCGAAACGCCGAAACTTCTCCAATTGGGCTCTGGCAACACTTGAAGAAAATGAAGAATTTCATTGAAGCAGCATCTTCAGCGATGAAGCTCATTTCTGGGTCGATGGTTTCGTTTATAAGCGAAAAATGCGTTGTTGATCAACAACAAACACACACGTGCTTCATGAGACACCGCTTATCCGCAAAAAAATACTGTTTGGTGGGGTTTTCATGCAGGAGGTGTGATTGGGCCGTATTTTTCGTAGATAAAAACGACCGTCATGTTACCGTCAATGGAGAGTGCTACCGTGTTATGATGGACAATTATTTGTGGCCAGAATTGGATCAACTTGACATCAACGATATGTGGTTTCAACAAGACGGTGCCACTAGCCACACAGCACACCTCACGCTTGATTTATCAACGTGTTATCTCGAGAACGTGTTGAACGTGTTATCTCGAGAAATGGTCCGGTCGAATGGCCGCATCGTTCATGCGATCTAACGCCATTGGATTTTTTTTATGGGGCTCTATCAAGTCATTAGTCTATGTCTACAAGCCAGCAACTTTAGGCGAGCTTAAGGAAAGTATCCAACGCGAAATTCCCAAAGTTCCGGTCGAACTGTGTGCCAGGGTGGTGGAAAATTGGGTCCAAAGAATCGACCACTGTCAACGGGCTCGTGGTGGTCATATAACCAAAATCGAATTACTTTCATAATGTAATGCTTGCACTACACCCATAATAAATTTGAACTCAATATCTAAAATATTTCTGAGTTTTATTAATAGATAAAATTGTTATGTCCTTAATAGAAAGCCTTTTATTATGATTTTCGGATCACACATTTTTTGATACTTGCGGACATGATTCTGTTCAGTCTCAGAAACACAAACTAGATTTGAGAGTAGCGGGACATGGATTACACCCTTAGAAGACGAAAGCAGCGTATCACCACGAACAAAACTCGAGTACGTGGAAAGCATGGGGAGCTTACTGTGGAGCCTCTAGCATCAGCAGTTTATCAGCCGTTGTCCATTGTCACTGGTCTCTGCATGGAGGCTGTATCCTACGGTTGTTCCTCTATGTGCCGTTTCTCGGCAAATTTTTGCATTAAAGTTACTCAGAACAATTTGAACGTCTTTTAACGGCAATGTATCGACAGTTTGTTCCAGGGTGCTGTAAAATTCGTGCTTAATTGTCTCTTCCTTGTCTTCTATGGGCGCGTGACAGTTGACCAGCCAGACATTAAAAAACTCGACCTTGATACAAGTCGCGCAGTCGTTAACGGGCTTGAAGCCAGTAATGATTTGTTTAGATGTGCACAACAAGCTGATGAAAGATGTGTATTTAATGCAGCACGACAAGCAAGAGTCATCACTTCAAAGTTGCAACAATCAATGAATATTTTATTGGAATACTTTCATAATTGGAAAATTAGGATTAATTTTGACAAAATACAGGCACTATTCATCACTAGGAAAAGACGACAAACTTGACAGAGACTTATCATTGATAACGATACAATAGACTGGACACCAACAGTGAAATGCCTTGGACATACATTCGACAAAAAGGACAACATATATAAAATAAACGAGGACACTGCTCTGGGCTTCCCTCCTCTCTATACCCTCTTATTAAACCCAAAAGCCAACCTTAAGAACCGAGTGCTCATTTATACACGGATTATACGCTACTATACGGTAATTCTGCTTTCTACCAGCCGACAGAGACTAACAAAAAATTACTCAAGTAATTCCAAAATAGAACCGTTAGAAAAATCTTAAGAATTTCGTACTGTATTAGAAACACTGACATCTACAAGGTCCTAAGAATTGGGCGTTTTTCTTAGTTTCTTCATTCGATTTTGATAGTTGACGACAGTAGACATTCGAATCAATAGTTTTGTTTCTTGCAAGCAGCTCAACGTCGACTATACTCTTGTAATCCCACCACACAGAGAGCATAATCTTCTTTTGGTGAAGATTGGCTTTGGATGTGGATTGTGGCGACTCATTTTGCTTTGTCCATGATCGTTTTCGGACTACGTTATCGTAAATAATCTATTTTGATCATTCATTGATTAGAAATGGATCGTTTTTGCTACGACTCAGCAAAGAGGCGCATATATTAATGCGTTTGGTGAGGTGGGTTTCCATTCATTCGTGAGGAACCCAAATCCAGTTTGTTTACATAACCAAGCTGTTATTCTTTGCTATCTCTCGAGTTGTCATGCGCCGGTTAGTTTCAATTAACGCCTTTGTTGTGTTGTCATCAGTACGGGTTGGACGACCAGTATGTGGTGTATTTTGCACATTGAAATTTCCAGAACGAAAGCGAGCAAACCAACGGCAACACTGGCGTTCAGTAAGGTTATCTTCACCATAAACTTCACACAATTTCTTTCGACTTGCACCGGAACTTGCCCTTTCGGAAGTAAAACAATAAAATATACTGATAATGTTCTCTTTGATTGTCCATTTTCATGTTTATTTTTAACAAATTTGTTGTTTACTAGTGGCGCACAGTTTTTGACTGAAGATTGTCTAAAGTCTAATCTTTAAAAAATTATATATTAATATGAGCCACGCAATCACTACTACATGAAATATGAAGTTCACGTCACACATTCATGTTACACACGGCATGAATAATCGAACTACCCAATAACCCTGTAAAAATTTTATTTTTAAATCATATAACAACTGAAACTGGCTTATGAAGGTAGATCAGAACTGAAGTGCTCACAGAGATAAGGAAGTGAGGATGCTCAAGCGCACTAACCCCGCACCCCTCACATTTCAAAAGAGAGAAAAAGTGAAAGAAGAATAAACTTTTACTATTACTTGGTACTGACCATATCACCTTCTTGAGTGCCGGTATATTCGATCAAGTTCATGAGATACTATCTCTAAGCGAAGGCGCAAAAGGAGCTGTGGTGCTGAAGCAAAAAAAAATCACTTGACCCATGTGGCCAGCAGTAAGGAATGAAACCTCTCTTCTTTTACAACGACACGCTTAACCTGCCAAAATTGTAAATTTGTCTTAGATCTCTCAACATTCCGTAAAAATATTATTCTTTACCTTTTAGCGATTATTTTTAAGCTACAAAATATATATATAATGCGATAACAGGGGAAATTCCGAAAAGAACATAAGTTTTCATTTACTACGGCTTTCATCTCGATTTCGCTACCTTCTCCCCAAAATCCATTGATAAACCATTTTAGTATGCAAGCAGTTGGTCATACCGGTCTAGTCGAAACCACTTCATTATAAAGCCACAGCTATAAGAAACCTGCACTTGAAGCTGATTCAGCAACAAGTTGTAGTTATATCTGCTGGTCACATATGAGTGTATACAACACATGGTGCAGCGACTTTGCTTGCCCAACCCGAACCACAACAACTACAACATTTCAGCCAACAATTACAACGATGTTTTATTTTATTTTCTTCTTTTTTTCTTTATTACGTTTTCTTCAAGTTTTACCGGGTCTTGAAAGGTGTGACCCACATTATTTTGGCGATTTCTTATTTATTCTTACTTTTTTTTTGCTAATCGCTGTCGTATTTTCTTCGTTAAGCCGCGGGCATATGTGGATGTATCATAGTCATCTGTAGTAACTATTAAGAATTTATGCTGCGAGGAATTCATTTATAAAAATTTAAATACAACATTTAGTCGAAAATTTGTTGAAGGGTAAAATCGTATTCGTTAATTTTTAAAGTATCTCCCAATGTACAGTACATTTTCGAAGGTAATGTTAACATTTTGTTCACATACAAGAATATTTTTTATGAGGTCTATGTGCTTCGATAGTTACAAAAAACCAGGCAAGAGGTTATTTATGAAGCTAATTAAGTTTCTGTAAACATTCACTTGTGTGTACCTTCTTGACCAGGCAAGTTAAATAATTCATGGGCATGTTGGTGGATGGTAGTAATGTGTTCTTGTAATTCCTCATTCTATTTTGGGTCAACTATTGCGGCAATTCTAGTCGCAATAACCGCTGGAGGAAAGAATTTGACCTTTAGGTCAGTTGATGCGTGAGTGTGCTAGTATAAATAATAATTAATAGTTTTCGATCAATTGGAGAAATTTCTTAAAAATTTTCATGAGTAAGCAAAAGAAAAAAATTGGGTTTTAAGAACCTAGCAAATACGGCCATTACTCAAATGCAGTTAGACATACGTACATGTAGTATCTACAGTGGCGGACAGTAGTCAACGACAACTCCTTATATTGAGAAATTTTAAACAAAAATGGTTGATTGGAAGCTTTAAACAAAAATCCATTGAGGTGCATTTTTCAGTAACAAAAATATATTTATCGAAAAACAAAGACAAAAACATTTCTTAGAAAATCTTAAGGAGAAATTCGTAAAAACATAAAAAAATTAATGGACAAAAGTCTACGACAGTCAGTGCTGACTGACTTGTACACAAAATATTTTCAACTAAACGTATTGGGCATTTTAAAATTTTTTGCTGGCTTAATATTTGGTTGGGCCCCCCTTTCGCATCAATTACTGCTTCCAGTCTTCGGTGCATAGAGGCAACTAAATTAGCAGTTTCTACACGTGTGATTTTCTCCCATTCTGTAACAAGCGCTTTCTTCAACAAATTTTTATTTTTAATGTGACATTTTCGAATTATCAGTTCGAAAAGCTCCCACACAAGCTCTATTGGGTTTAAATCTGAACTTTGCTGAGGCGTATCAAGTTGCTTGGGAGCGTAGTACATCAACTAGTTCTTGACGAAAAGTGCTGTATGTTTTGGATCATTGTTTTGTTGGAAAATTCATTTCTCTCTAAGACTCAACTTCTCCACCGATGGCTTCAAATGTTGTTCTGACAGGTTCTTGTAAACATAACGGTCCATCGAAGTTTCAACAAAAGCCAATCTGCTAACCCCAGATGCAGCGATGGCTCCCCAAAACCATCACATTACCTCCACCGTGCTTGACAGTAGGAATCAAATTGTTGGTCTCTAAAGCCGTGTTCTTTTTTCTCCATACTTTACTGCGACCATAACTTCCGAAAATGTTGAATTTGGACTCATCTGTGAAAAGGACGCGATTCCAAAAATCATTGTCCTTGTCAATATGGGCCTTAGCGAACTGTAAACGCAGAGGTCGGTTTTTGGCGGATATTAATGGCTTTTTACGTGGGGTTCTACTTTGAAACCCATTAATATTTAATGCTCTCGTGATGGTTCTTGCATGGACATCCTTTTTCTTCTTCGTAGCGACTTATTTTGACAAATCTGGAGCACTTGTTTTTGGATTACTGTTCACTTCTTTTAGAAGAAAACTAATGCCTCTGCGCGACAACTTTTTCGTTCGGCCATTCGCAGCTTATTTTCAATGCAACTACTGTTTTCAAAGTTTTTGATGATTGTATACAAAGAAGTTCGTTTACGTTTCAGTGATTTCACGATTTATTGTCTTTTTTTATACTGTGCAACCAAATTTTGGATATCACTAGAAATTTCTATTCGCGATGTCATTTTGCGGTCCATACAGTTAGATAATAGCGACAAAACTTAAAAGGAATTGAAGCAGCACATACATACACGGAATGATAAAAATACCCAGTAAACAAATCTGGATGACATTCCGTTACGTTTAGTTGGAAATTTTTTGTGTATAACTGAGTCAACACTGACTGTCGTAGACTTTTGTCCATTCAATTTTTTATGTTTTTAGGACTTTCTCCTTAATTCTGGTATGAAAAATTTTTATCTTTTTTTTTATAAATATATTTACGTTACTGAAAAATGCTTTTCAATGGATTTTTGATTAAAGCTTCCAATTAACCGTTATCTCAATATAGGGGATTGTCGTAGACTTTTGTCCTTCACGGTATGTGTCATATTGCAAATATAATATAAATTCACTTTCATTAGGTAATAAGATTTTTTATTATGCTTATTAGTCGCCCAGTTACTAGAATAATCTCAATTTACGCACCAAAATTGCTGCAAGCAAATCATATTATCAACAAATGGTTTTTGTTACAAAGCTTTACGGGGGGTAAGATACTCTTAACTTAGAGAGCGTTGGTAACCAATAGAAAAAAAATTCTACCATGCATTAAAGGCGAATTTGACAGCATAAACAAGATTATAAATTTATTGGAATGGATGATAAGTGCAAGTACTTAATATTTCCAAATAATTGGTAGTGTTAATAAAAGCCTTTTTTCAATGTTATCTGATTCCTAGAAAACGTTGTCGATCTTACTTGTATTAATGATGTTATTGACATTTCTTTGTGCTGAAATTAATAACTTCATACCTGGAAAAGATAAAAAAGTGAGATTAGCTAAATTTGTGATAATATTCTGTATTCGTAAAATAGTAATAAATCAGGGACTTCCCCTTTAAATGCAGCAATGATAAATCAATTATTGAAGCCATGGAATTTCAGAAATGAATGTTTTATTAAAATGAATTCGATAACCTCAAATGATTAACAGGGATTTCTGCGATGTATTGCGAGCATACTTTAGAGTAGCATTTACTGGAATAAATACTTATTAAACAAACTATAGAATATGGGGCTACATGAGGGAACGTTCATCTAGTAAAAACAAAGATAGTAGGAAAGTTTGAGTGGGCTGCGAGAAAAAGAATTCATATACAAGTGGTTAATTTTAAATGATATGAAGGTTTTCCGTTATGCGAGGGACATCTAACTTTTACCAACAACCAGATTACATGCAGTTGTTAAGCAAAACAAAACTTTTAGCAAATAAGTAAAACCGGTTTCACAATGGCTTTAAAAAGGAAAAAATAAATTTAATGGAAAAAAGAAATGAATTTCTCCATCTGTCACCAGAACTCGCAGAATGTTCAACACTATGAACAAAAGGAGGCAACTGAGTTGCCACCGATTCCAGGAAATTTATATCATCTTCTTTAGGCTCCATATTCTGAAAATCTTTTTTCTTTTAACAATTGCATTTAAAGGGTTTTCCAATAAGAGGTGTTATTTTGAATAGCCCCCTATTTCGCTAGATGTCAGTTTTGAAGCTGTCATTTTTTGACATTTGATAAGTAGAAGCTACGCCATTAATAAAAATGAAACGATACACGCTTCAACAATGCATTGAAATTATTAGAATACACTATAAAAATGGTGAAAATTTGGCAGAGACGGTTCGTAAAACTCGAAGCACCTTGTCGGACCGCAATACAGAAATTGGTGGAAAAATTCGAGCTGTTGGGACAACTTAGTGAAGTTAAGAATAAAACCCGGGCACGTCACTCAAGAACAGCAGAGAATATTGGTGCTGTGGCCGAAAGTGTTGAAGAAAACCCAGGTTTGTCCATTCCTCGTCGTTTTTTGGAATTAGGCATTCCACAAAGTTCAGTTAACACAAGAACTCAAGCCGGTCGATCATCAACAACGTCGTGTCTTTGCTGATTGGGTACTTGAAATGCATGAAAATGATCCGAAATTCCATCGAAAAACCATCTTGAGTGATGAGGCTCATTTCCACCTCGGTGGCCTCGTCAACTGTCAATTGTCGCATCTGGGGCTCGACAAGCCCAAAAGTTATTGTTGAAAAGCCTCTCTATCCTCACTGTGTGACTGTTGGGCGGTTTATGGTCCGGCGAAGTCATTGGACCATACTTTTTTGAAAATGAGGCCGGAGCAACAGTTACGGTGAATGGATTGCGCCATCGAGAGATGATTAATGATTTTATAGCCGGAATTGGATGGTGTTGATGTGGACAACGTTTTCTTTCAACAAGATGGCGATACGTGCCACACAAGCAACAAAACCATTGATCTTTTACGGGAAAAGTTTCCGGACCGTGTTATCTCTCGAAGAGGTGATCACAATTGGCCCCCAAATCTTGTGATTTAACACCTTGCGACTTTTTCCTTTGAGGCCACGTGAAAGAGAAGGTCTTCGCCAACAGCCCAGCGTCGATTCAAGACCTCAAAGATGGAATTCGTGAGGCTATCGAGGACATTGGGCAGCCACTTTGCGATTTGGTTATGGAAAATTTCATGAAAAGGATATGGTCCTGTAAGCGTGGTCGTGGTGGTCATTTGCCTGATGTTATTTTCCACTATTAACGGCATACCTTCCTCTTTATAATGAAATAAACATCCGATCATTTATATTAAAAAGTGGCATTTTCTTTTAATATCAAAATAGCACCTCTTCTTGGAAAAACCTATAGATGTAGTATCTGTACTTATTCATAGAAACTATAGAATATGGGGCTACATGAGGGAACGTTCATCTAGTAAAAACAAAGATGGTAGGAAAGTTTGAGTGGCTGCGAGAGAAAGAATTCATATACAAGTGGTTAATTTTAAATGATATGAAGGTTTTCCGTTATGCGAGGGACATCTAACTTTTACCAACAACCAGATTACATGCAGTTGTTAAGCAGAACAAAACTTTTAGAAAATAAGTAAAACCCGTTTAACAATGGCCTTAAAAAGGAAAAAATAAATTTCATGGAAAAAACAAATGAATTTCTCCATCTGTCACCAGAACTTGCAGAATGTTCAACACTATGAACAAAAGGAGGCAACTGAGTTGCCACCGATTCCAGGAAATTTATATCATCTTCTTTAGGCTCCATATTCTGAAAATCTTTTTTCTTTTAACAATTGCATTTAAATGGTTTTCCAATAAGAGGTGTTATTTTGAATAGCCCCCTATTTCGCTAGATGTCAGTTTTGAAGCTGTCATTTTTTGACATTTGATAAGTAGAAGCTACGCCATTAATAAAAATGAAACGATACACGCTTCAACAATGCAATGAAATTATTAGAATTCACTATAAAAATGGTGAAAATTTGGCAGAGACGGTTCGTAAAACTCGAAGCACCTTGTCGGACCGCAATACAGAAATTGGTGGAAAAATTCGAGCTGTTGGGACAACTTAGTGAAGTGAAGAATAAAACCCGGGCACGTCACTCAAGAACAGCAGAGAATATTGGTGCTGTGGCCGAAAGTGTTGAAGAAAACCCAGTTTTGTCCATTCCTCGTCGTTTTTTGGAATTAGGCATTCCACAAAGTTCAGTTAACACAAGAACTCAAGCCGGTCGATCATCAACAACGTCGTGTCTTTGCTGATTGGGTAATTGAAATGCATGAAAATGATCCGAAATTCCATCCAAAAACCATCTTGAGTGATGAGGCCCATTTCCACCTCGGTGGCTTCGTCAACTATCAATTGTCGCATCTGGGGCTCGACAAGCCCAAAAGTTATTGTTGAAAAGCCTCTCTTTCCTCAACGTGTGACTGTTGGGCGGTTGATGATCCGGCGGAGTCATTGGACCATACTTTCGAAAATGAGGCTGGAGCAACTGTTACGGTGAATGGATTGCGCTATCGAGAGATGATTAATGATTTTATAGCCGGAATTGGATGGTGTTGATGTGGGCAACGTTTACTTTCAACAAGACAAAGCTACGTGCCACACAAGCAACGAAACCATTTATCTTTTACGGGAAAAGTTTCCGGACCGTGTTGTCTCTCGAAGAGGTGATCACAATTGGCCACCGAGATCTTGTGATTTAACACCTTGCGACTTCTTCCTTTGAGGCCACGTGAAAGAGAAGGTCTTCGCCAACAGCCCAGCGTCGATTCAAGACCTCAAAGATGGAATTCGTGAGGCTATCGAGGACATTGAGCAGCCACTTTGCGATTTGGTTATGGAAAATTTCATGAAAAGGATATGGTCCTGTAAGCGTGGTCGTGGTAGTCATTTGCCTGATGTTATTTTCCACTATTAACGGCATACCTTCCTCTTTATAATGAAATAAACATCCGATCATTTATATTAAAAAGTGGCATTTTTCTTTTAATATCAAAATAACACCTCTTCTTGGAAAACCCTATAGATACTACCCTGTACTTATTCATAGAAACTATAGAATATGGGGCTACATGAGGGAACGTTCATCTAGTAAAAACAAAGATAGTAGGAAAGTTTGACTGGGCTGCGAGAGAAAGAATTCATATGCAAGTGATTAATTCTAAATGATATGAAGGTTTTCCGTTATGCGAGGGACATCTAACTTTTACCAACAACCAGATTTACATGCAGTTGTTAAAAAAAAAAAAAAAACTTTTGGAAAATGCGTAAAACCGGCTTCACAACAAATCAATTTCTCCATTTGGCACCAGAATTTGCAGAAGGTTCAACACTATGAACAAAAGGGGACAGCTGATTTGCTACGATTCCAAGAAATTTATTTCATCTTCTTTAGGGCACTTTGAAGTAGGCTCCATATCTGGTTCTTTTCAAAAGTTAACTCTAAAATTTTCTGTCGTACAATTTCCATTACTATATACAGTCTTCCACAAAAGTCAAGGTACAGAGAATCGGTAACTGCAAATTGTATTACTGAATCAATATTTTTATTTGAAAACCAAAAGTTATGAAATGGTAATAATACGAGTTCTGTTGAATTTAAGTTTTCATAAATTTAAAGGGATTCGGCAATAATGATCATTGAAGACAATAATTTTTTGTTGGCAATGTCTCTTTTCTACTCCACAAAAGTCTTGGTACAGTTGCAGAAAATGCCCTGTTATTTGTAAAAAGGGGAATCCCCCAAGTTCATATTATCAGAGTGAGTTAACAACCGTAGGCCGCTGTCTTTAATATCGCGTCCGTATTCGTGGTGTATCTTTTATTTAATAAAATTTTTAAAAAATGAGTCGAAAGGAGTTGAGTATTAAGGAGCGTGAAATAATTATTAATCTGCATTCAAATCAGAGCAAATCATATTCTGAAATAGCTGAACTAGTGTTGCGAAGTCGGTCAACCATTCAAAAAGTGATAAATCGATTTAAGAAGGAAAGTAGAGTGGAAAATGTGCCCCGAACAGGTCGTCCATCTAAACTAAGTGCAAAGGACAAGAGAAAAATTTCGCGAATGGTAAAACAAATCCATTTATAAGCTGTAGAAAAATCTGCGATGTTCTTGGAATTAATGATAAGAAGGAGGTTAGCGCAGAAACTGTGCGTAGAGCTGTCGTAGTAGCTGGATTTTCATCTCGTACGCCTAGAAGAAAACCTCTTGTAAGTTCCATAAACGAACAAAAAAGAATAACATTTGCAAAAGCATATATTGACAAACCAATAACGTTTTGGGATAATGTTTTATTTTCGGATGAGTCTAAATTTTGTATATTTGGTGTAAATGGGCATAAGAGGGTCTGGCGAAAAGTAGGAGAAGCATTTAATCCCAAGAACACTATTAAAACAGTAAAACATGGAGACGGTGGTGTTATGGTTTGGGGTTGCATGGCTGCTGCTGGAGTTGGAAATCTGACATTCATCGAAAATACTATGGATTAGAACTCTTATTTAGAGATTCTACGAAACAACATGAAACAAAGTGCAGCCAAATTAGGTATGCGAGAAGATTTCTTGTTTCAACAGGACAATGACCCTAAGCACACTGCGCACACAGTTCGAATGTGGCTATTGTACAATACTCGCATGCTTGCTACACCGCCTCAAAGCCCTGATTTGAACCCTATGGAGCATCTTTGGAATGAGCTTGAGACAAAAATCCGAAAAAGAGTGATATCAAGCAAGGCGCAGCTTAAGGATGTTATATTGGAGGAGTGGGCCAGAATCAGCAGCGAATTTACTAAAAAAATGGTATATTCTATGCCTAAAAGACTGAAGTCAGTAATTCAGATGAAAGGATATCCGACAAAATATTAAGAAAAGTATAATTCAAATAACTATGCAAGACTATAATTACAATTTGTATCATTTTTCTTTAGGTGTACCATGACTTTTGTGGACTTCATTCATTGACTTTCCAACACATCATATGTAATAATATATTTATACGACAGTTTGTTTTACATGAATTTAAAGTGTAATGATTATAGTTGAAGTAATACCAAAAAAATTTTATCACTATAGGTTTTTTAAATAAAAATATCAAACAATTTTCATGATATATATCACTGTACCTTGACTTTTGTGGAAGACTGTAATTCATGTAGTTTTGAAAATCATCCCATAATAACACTATCTAATGAAGGGTTTCTTTATAAGTTTTTAATTTCTATAATCTTTCTTATGTATTAATATCGGCAAGAACAGAAAAGCATTCACGCAGAGAAAGCATTCATGAAATTTTCCCAAAAGATATAGGGTTATCCATTTTACGCTTGGGAAAGTAAAGAAAGAAAACACATAAAATATTCAGATGGAAACAAATTTTTTTAAATATTATAAAGATTGAACCTTGCCATTATACGTGAAACACAACATCATTCAAATGTCCTCCACGGGACCTCTTACAGGCCTCAATCCTTTTGAGGTGATTTTCAATGACTTTTCGGCACATTTCCGGCAATATCTCGGCCATAACTTCACGAATATTGGTTTTCAATTGCCCAAAATTTTGAGTATTGTTCGCGTAAATACGATCTTTCGCATAGCCCCACAAAAAGAAATCCAAAGGTGTTAAGTCGCAGGATCTTGCGGGCCATTTGACATCACTCAATGTCAAAATTACGCGTCCTGGAAGTTTCTCTTGTAAAAAGGCTCAATTAGTCTGTGTTGTGTAGCTTCTGGCTCCGTCCTGTTGGAACCACATGTTCTCCAGATCATAGTCTTCAATTTCTCTCCAGAAATAATCGGTTAACATCCGTCCATATCGGTCAGAATTGACTGTGATGGCTCTTCCTTGATCGTTTTCAAAAAAATACGGGCCAATAACACCACTGGACTATAATGCACACCAAACGGTCACTTTTTTCGTATGCAAAGGCCTTTCTGCGATCACCTGGGGATTTTGAGAGCCCCATATGCGGGAATTCTGTTTATTTACGTAACCACTGAGCGAAAAATGAGCCTCATCACTACAGAAAACTTTGTTCGAAAAATCGTTATCAATGGCTTGTTGTTCAATCACATAATTCGCATACATTCTGCGTTGTGTATGGTCTTGAGGCTTAAGTTCTTGAGTGAGTTGGATTTTGAACGGATGGATATGCAAATCCAAATGCAAAATCTGCCACAATGAGCCGTAAGACAAGCCCAAATGTTGAGCACGTCGAGGAATTGACAAATTCGGGTCTTCCTCCACACTTTGAGTACCGACAGCGATAGTTTCAGCAGAACGATTGTTGCGATGATGCACAGGCCTTGCAATATCAATGACCGATCCAGTCTTTTCAAATTTTCTCACTGTGTTCAAAATTGTTTGCTGTGTAGGTCGATTATGTCGACCGTAGTCGGCTCGTAAAGCCCTAAATGTTGATACAGCAGAATCACCATTTTTATAATAAAATTTACTAATTTTAACGCATTCTTTGTCTGCTAAACGATCCATATTTCTAAATGGCAAACCTTCAACTAAACTAAACACGCTTTGAATGAGATTTAATTCTGACAGATGTCAAATGGCAGGGCTATACTTTCCCAACCACGAAATGGATAACCCCGTATTGCTTTAAACCATCTTACGTTAATTATAGTTTTCCAGCGACATCTGGAACTAATTTCTTGGGTATTTTCGAAAAATATAATTGACTGAAATGTACCATTTTTCAAAAAAATAATAAGGACAATGATATTTTTCGCCATTTATGTTAGAAACGATTAGTGCCCTTAATTGAGGTTCAGTCATAGGTAACCTAGTCGAAACCCAAAAAGGATGGTTCGAATACGTCCAGAATCTATTCACAGTGCCGCGTACAACTTTTGAAGCCTCAAACATCCCAGAAGCAGGACAGGCAGGTCCCACCTTCACCATCAACCTCAAACTACGTATAGGCAACAGTACGAGACCTCAGGAAAAATAAGGCTCCTGAGATCAATGGAATACTAGCAGAACTACTGAAAGCGGGGGATTCCTATCGAAATAACCTTCTTCGATGGTTTAATATGCAGGGGCAGGAAGGGAGATGGTAGTCCGCGAGGAAAGACAGCGCTCACTCAACGATTAGCAGCAGTCTTGGGTGAATTGCACCAAGGGAAGGTGGACTGCGCGCCTTATCCCGGATGTGAGACCGTGGCTAAATCGAAGGCATGGTGAGACTGATTTCTATCTTGCCCAGCTTTTGAGCGGGTAGGGGTGCAGTCTTACCTGCACAAGATTGGTAAGTCACGGTCCCGCGATTGTCGGTTTTGCCCAGGAGAGGAAAACAATGCCTGCCACACATTTTTTGCGTGCAGAAAATGGGACAGGCTGCGAAGGGACCTCTACAGAGAGACGGGAGAGCTCACCCCGGATTACATAGTCGCGGTTATGCTCGATTCGGTTGACAAATGGAACCAGGTGGCACATTATGTTCGGGCAGTCCTAAAAGATAAAAGAGACTCACAGCAGCCGGGGGTGTTGGCGCTGGGGGATCACTTATCTGGTACTTTTTCTTCCCCTGTCCCCTCCCATTAGAAGAGGGATCTCCCAGCTTGAAGCCGCCTCACAGCGTAACATACCGAGACCTGGCCCGAAGTAATGTATCAAACGGTCCCAGGCTAAGTTCTCAGGTTGAGGTATTTAGTGGGTAGTCCAGTCGCTTTCTTACGAGCATGGGAGTCCCACACTGTATGGTAAATGGGCATTCACCTGCATATCACAAAAAAAATTCAGAATACAATATGCTCAGAAGAGCAGTTCCCAGAGAACTGGTGGAAAGGTGAAATATGTCTTGTACTCAAAGAGGGAGACAAGTTATGGTGTGCACTTGCCCGCAGGGGGGAGTGCCGGGCGACAGAGTATTCTTGGGGCCTAGCATTATATGGAGAGCTCCGCCTCCACTTGCCCAAGAAAATAGAGGTCGCTGTGAAGTTCTTCCTGAGATAATAGGTTAAAAATACTGACTAAATCTCTACTACGCTTTGGACAATGAGCTGGAAATGATGCTTTGGGCTGACCGACATGATGGCTTGGGCCTTGTTTCTTTGCACGGTTACGCCGAGGTGACACTCTTACGTGAATCGCACAATGCAACTATTATATTATCTTTATCCCGGTAAAAACTTGGCAGGCCTTGGATACGTTCGAAGTTCGCACCATTTTGTTGGTGGATTAAGTTCGGCCGAGACGGACTCCTAGTACGCGCTGGTCTGTAAGGGTAAGGGCTCGCACCAACCCTTGGATGGCCTCCCTGTTCTGCAAAGATAACCATAGGACCAAAAAGCCGACCAAACACACGCACGGAGATAGCAGATCCGAGGGGGCCCAATCAAACTCGACTTTACCCGACGAAAAAAAACATAAAAACAAAGCGACAAAAAAGAACACAACACAAGTTGGGTAGACAGAACTACGCTCGTGTCTGCATGATTGTAATTAAGATACGATATGCGGACAGGCGAGTATAGAATGTTTTAATTAAAAAAAAAAACATTTAATGACATGCACAACGAATATATTTTTGCTTCAAAAGAAAACCCAGTGCTACTCCATTTTGACTGGCCAACATTTTGTTGCAATATTGCTAAAATCATTGACTAAGCCAAATCTTAAATGTCTTTTCATTACATTATACATTGTGACAAAAAAGTACCCGAATATTGTAAATAAAACACAAAATATTTCATTATTCATCAATATTTATTTTGTTACCTTCAAAGTAATCCCCATCAGATCCACTACATTTACGCCAACGATTTACCCAGACCTCAAAACACTTTTCATAAGCACTTTTTGGGGCCTTCAGCGAGTTTTATTTTACATTGTGACAAAAAAGTACCCGGAAATTGCAAATAACATGCAAAATATTTAATTATTCATAAAAATCACGCGTATTTATTGCGTTTTTGGCTTTAAATTCGGTCACAATCATCAAAACGCACTACTGAGGTGTACCGACTTATGCAGCTGCTGTAAACAAACTGGTTGACAGATTGCGCTCATATTTGGCACAGTAATTAAAGACAGTTCTACCAGCTTAACAAAATACATTTTTTTGAATTATCAGCTACCCGGGGAATCTAAATTACAATTTCTGGGTACTTCGTTGTCACAATTTATATTTGGAGAAAATACAATGTGAAGTGCCTGGTTTAATGGAAGCCCATGTAGAAGGAAAACCGTATTTGCTTATTGTGGCCGGAGAAAGTTCAAATGGCAATAACTTCTGTACATTCTGTTAAAACTCATAGCGTATAAAGGACTTTTAAAGGACACTTAAATACCTACTTTCATCCAATTTAATCATACTAACACAGTTTTACAGGCGAAAAAATATAATTTACAGATCCTACTATTATTTCCAAATTTGAACGGGTTTCAATCATTAAGTTATTTGTTATTAAATCTACCTTCATAATTTTCTCACCGATTATTTTTAGCTGCTCATCTTCAGCTATTCAATAATAGATTCAATCAAGTGTTAATAGCATGTACCTTACATGTTGAAGTTCGGGAACATTCTCATTTAACACGACCGCCATTTTGTTTTACGATTACTGATGCCACCCGTTGATCATATTCTCAAAGATATTCATCTTAAATATAATACCTGAAACTTTCATGCAAATCCTAGCGAACCCGTAGTGCCTGAGTTTCTTGGAAGTGCATATTGTCCCATAGCCATGTAAAATTGCTGGAGTAATACAGGAAAATTTAAACTTTCATAACTCTGTTAAATACGATTCGATCTTTATGAAATTTTCAGTAATGATTAAACTTGTTAATTGACATTTACTTATTGAATTATATTAAATTTGAGGGTGCCTTTACGATTTTATTCAAGAAAGTTTCAAACAGAAAAATCATTCTACAATATTACTAACAAAATTGAGTGAAATTCAACTTCTGACGTACTAGTTGTTGTAGTGCTCATAAGGCTCTACATTTATGATTTTTTTCAGATTTTTCGGATGGAAGGTTTCCAATCGCGAGGGTGGGTACGCCAAAATTTCATGCATTTCCCCTTCTCCTGTTTTCTTCGATATTGATACTGATCTCGTTGAGACCTTTCATATGATACCCTACTTGACCACCGTTGATAAAAATTTTTCTTTTAAAGGGTCACTCGTCTATATGGGAGTGCCTCCTTAAAACTCTCTGAAAATTTTTTTCACCCCAAAACATTCTAGAAGTCATAACTTTCATCCTTTCTACAAAGCTTCTATAGTTTCGGAGAAGAACTGCTGTGACAAGCAGACGTACGGACGCACGAACGGAAAGACGGACACAGGTAGCGATTTCAATAGGGTTTTGTGTTTCAGTACGAAACCCTTAAAAACGACAAAAATACCAACAACGACGACGAAACCAACGATTCTAGCTACGACATTAACAGCAAATCGAGTATGGTACCTACGGCGACGCAAACGCCGATGAATGGAACGATAGTAAAGACGGACGAAAAACGGAGAACAAGGAACACCCTTGTACTCCTAAAGACTCGCCTCTGCGTTTTTTTCAGACTTTTAAGTCAAAGGTGTCCAATCGCGAGAGGGGGACAAAAAATTTTCGTATATTTCCCCACCCCTGCTTCCTTCGAAGCAAAGCTTGTTAGTTTAAGACTTATTTTGGAAAGTTCTTATCAAGGCCTACATTTGATGAAATTTGTTTTACAGGGGCCACTCCCGTACTCGTATATGGGGAGATCACCACTTTACACCTACTTCCGAAATTCGATGTTTCTAGCGTATATGGTCTGCGAGAAGAATTGCTGTGACACACGGACGGACGGACGAACAGACAGGTCGTGATTGTAGTAGCGTTTTGTAAAATAATTTTCTAAAATAATGTGGCTTCTGAAAATCGTTAGTCCAGAATCACACCAAATTTTTCGACAAACCATGACTCTTATCCAGTATGAACCCAATTAAAGTAAGATTGTGATGATGAATCCACTCTCTTTAGTCAAAACACTGTCGAACCGAATAAAGGCACCCAAAATCTTACAAACTGCTACAGAAGATTCGCTGCTCGAACCATATTACAATATTGGATATTCTAAAAAGTATATCACTACGGTCAAGGTGAGAATGCATCGCAGGCTCGTGAAAGAATTTGCGGTGTCTACGGTCAAGGTACTTTATCAAAAGCCACAGCCAAGAGATGGTTCACTCGTTTTCGTTCTGGAAATTTTGATGTCAACGATGCACCTCACTCAAGTCGAGCAATCACTGAAAAAGCCGATGAAATATTACAAAAAATTGAAGATGACCGACACAGAAGCAGCCATGACATTACTGAGGAGCTGAATATCTATCACCAAACAGTTTTGAACCATTTGCGTAAGGCTGGATCCACAAAGAAGCTCGACGTTTGGGTGCCGCATGAATTAACACAAAAAAATTTGATCGACCGAGTTTCCATTTGCGAAATACTAATGAAACGCAACGAAATCGAGCCATTTTTTAAGCAAATCATAACGGGCGATGGAAAACGGGTAAAATACGAGAAGGTCGTTCGAAAAAAATAATGGTCGAAAAATGGTGAATGATCACAAACGACACCAAATAAGGTTATGCTGTGTGTATGGTGGGATTGGAAGGGAATTGTTTATCATGAGGTGCTAGAACCTGGCCAAACACTCAAAACGGCTCTGTACTGTCAGATTGCAACAAGCAATTCAAAAAACCGGCCAGAATTTATCAATAGAAAGGGTGTTGTCTTCCATCCTGACGATGCCAGGCCGCACACATCTTTGATGACCCGGCAAAAATTGACAGAGCTTGGCTGGGAAGTAAAGTCCAGACCTTGCACCATCCGACTACCATTTGTTTCGGCCTCTGCAAAACTTCCTTAATGAAAAGGAAATCACTTCAAAAAGGGACGGTGAAAATCACTTGGCCAAGTTTTTCGCCGATAAACCACATAAGTTCTACACAGATGGAATAATGGCTCTACCAAAAAATGGCAAAAAGTCATAGATAATAATGGACAATATGTAGTTAAATAAAATTCATTTTAAATAAAACAATATTCAATCGAAAAAAGACAAAAAAGGCTCAATATTTTTTAGAATATCCAATATAACTACCGATTTGACCTCAGAACATTTTTTCTGGAGGTATTAGGAAAATTAATTTTGACATTTTACCACAGAAAAATTTTTAGACCATCTGGTTCATCGTCTTCATCCTTCACTGCACATTTGTAATTTTAAGCCAGTTGAAGCTTGCTTTTATAGTAAATGTTATCTGTTTCCGAGAACATTTACTATATATCAAAAAAGGCAAAATAGATAAGCATAGACTTATCAGCTAATCCGATAGATTTGAAAGCGAGTTGGGTGATATCTCAGAAAACTAATTAAACGAGCGTGAGGTAAGCTTAAGGTTAGAGCATATTCGATGCAGTTTTCAAAAATTAAATACTCGTATTTGAATTTGCAAATCTTTATTACATGTATAGAATATTAACGTAAGAATAAAGGCATTTAAGACATTATTTTGAACAAAACTCCATACTATATAACATGGTCCAAATATACATCTATTCACCAAAAATATGTCAACATGCTCAATTTAAAAATAAAGACATATCCTCGTTCAATTTAAGGATCATCCATTCAATTCACTCCGACATATCCTATTTTATCGGATAATATGAATGTTCTAAGAAAAGGAAGCATCTCATTCTTTTAGCATGGACAAAAACACATGTTTCGACATAAATCCCAACATGAAAGGATTCAAATTTGTCATTTGAGGATTTTATGTCTTATTTTTTGCCTTTTCCTGCTTTCACTTCCTTTGGACCATTTTTAGGGTTTTGTAAAATAATTTTACAAAACCCTACTAGTTTCGCGACCAGTCTGTCCGTCTGTCCGTCTGTCCGTCCGTCCGTCCGTCCGTCCGTCCGTGTGTCACAGCAGTTTTTCTCGGAAACTACTTAAGCTAGAAACATCAAATTTTGTGTGTAGGTGTAAAATGGTGATCTCTTTAAAGTTCAATTACAAAAAAATTTTATAAGGTATTTAAGGGGGGGTCTCCCCATATAGGCGAGTGACCCCCCGAAAAAAAAATTTCATTGAAGGTAGCCGATATGGGTATCAAATGAAAGGTATTGACGAGAACTTTTCAAAACAGGTCTTAGTTTGGCAAAATTTGCTTCGAGGGGCGCACAGGGAGGGGAAATACACGAAAAATTGGTGTCCCCCCCCCCCTCGCGATTGGACACCTGTGATCCGAAAAATCTGAAAAAAATCAGGAATGTGGGCCTTGGTGAGTACAACAACAACAAATACGTGAGAAGTCGCAATTCACTCAACTTTGTTAGTAATAGTATGATTTATCGATTTTATGTTTTCTTGAATAAAATCTTAACGGTACCCTTAAATTCAATGAAGTTCAGTACGTAGATGTCTATTTATAAGATTGATCTATCCTGAAAGTTTCATAAAGATTGAATCATAATTAACGAAGTTATAGCGGTTTGAATTTTCCTGTATTACTATGGAACAATATGCGCTGCATTTATTACTATGGCAACATATGGCTATGGAACAACATGCGCTTTTTACGGACTCAGACACCACAGTTTTGCTACGATTTGCATGAAAATTTCAGGAATGATAGGTGTCATGAATATCTTTGAGAATCGGTTCAGCTAGTGGTATGAGTAATCGTAAAACAAAATAGTGGCTGTTTAAAATGCGAAGATTGAATAATTTTGAGTTATTTTTTCCCAACATCAACGTTTAAGGTGCATGCTTTGAACACTTGATTCAATTTAATGAATGACTGAAGATGAGTACCTACATTTAATGCTCATAAGTGAAACAAGTCAAGGAGGTGGGAGAGAGCTCCTAGCAAAAGGGTTTTGTAACCATTCTAGGATTCGAAAAAATTGGCCATTAATCGATGATAACAGTACAGGAGAGTAGCCACTGAAAAAAAAACATCAAACGTAGCCGATATGAGTATGAAATAAAAGTTTTCATGGGAGCTTTTCAAAACAGTTGTTAAACTGTCAGTTTTTAAATGTGTTTTCTCCGTCGCGGATGGACATCTAAAATAATTACCAAGGGAGATATTTATGAGAACCTCATGAGTCGAAATTCGTTCAACTTTGTTAAGAAAAGTATGATCTTCGTATTTCATATTTTCTCTAATAAAATCGTCTTTGACATGTTTCTTGATTTTATTCGATCTGGTGACTGCATTTTGTAAATTGAATACAAAACCCTTCTGACATGAGCGTAGGTCTGTTTACCCAACTTGTTCTAGCTTAAATTAGAACGTATTTTAAGCTTTTCTCTTTGAAGTTCAAAACAAATTGACATAAATGTGAAAATATTGAAAGAGATGATGATTTGATTGAAAAAGGTTGTCCTTAATTTAGAATATTAAGGTAATACAGAGTTGATAACTTTGAATGATGTCAAATTTTTTCATACAAAGTAAAAATCATGTAATAAATTATTTATATGAGCAAAATCTTCGCTGTGAGGTACTTTTGCCGTTGTTTTTCAATGGAGATCCTTGAGTGTATCTCAGCATTAGAGTAATATTTTGTAAGTGGCATCCTTAAGTTCGTTCAACAATTTCCTCATTTAAACTTAACAATAAAAAAATGTTGAAGGTTGTTTTATTATTGCTAATTACTTCTAGAAAAATTATTCCTGCATAGACATATCGCCGTCAGTGATGTGCTTAACGTTGGATCGAATTTTGGCATTATTTCAATGACGTCGCGCAACTTGTGCAACATACGTTGGCGTACTGGGACTGCTTGTCGTGTCGGATACGGCGACCAATCTTCATCTGTCTGCAGTAGATGTAGATTCGGTGTTGATTCCATCACAACAGCCTCATTCGACACGTTTTGCCTATCGTCCGTCGGAAAAACCAGATTAGATTGATGCAATATTCAAGTTTGGCGACACGCCATGGGTTATGTTTGAACCAGAGTTTGCGAATCCGCCAGCAATACTCTGTACCTGAATATTTAATGCTTGGACTAAAGTTGTGAATATTGCAACGTTATCACTTCGTCGGATGCACGAGAGTTCTCGGCTAAAATTTGAACGTCGTCTCCATTGACAGCTTCTGTCAGACGTAAAATTAATGCGGGTTTGTTGCCTTTTGTCGGCAAATTTGGTGAACATAACTCATGTTTGAGTTCGTTGATTGTTAGCGAATCAATACGAACTATGGTGCCCGGCATTTTCAACTAAGAAATATGGCGGCCACGCACGAATTAAAACACGGCAATTGCGTTAAAATTCACGATTCAAAATGTCGGCTAATCAATCGAAAATACGCAGCGAGTGGTTACGGGATGGCTAACTGCTATTAAAAGCACAAATATCCAATAAAGCGAAAATTCCGTGGCATTCCACTTCTGAAAACTGTCAGGAATAAAAGGACTGTGGACGGTAGGGAATTGTTTTAATTAAAAGATAGCACCGCTTTGTTTCAGTAATGAATATTAACTGTCATTTACAAATTCATGTTTAAAGATCTTTTTCCCTCATATCAAATGAAAAGTTGTTCCTACGAACCGCTTGCTTGGTTCAACTCGACTCGAATAACTGAGTACCTCGCTACGGTGTTGCCAAGTTGCAGTTGATACTTGTCGTTCAGGTTTTTACCTGTTGGGAGTACCGAGGAACCGGATGAGTTATGCCTTATTTGCAAGAAAAATTTTGTGAATAGTTCTTTATTACCAGCAAAATTTAAGCGAAAAACCATGATCAGCTGAAAAAAGACATCTGCTTTTTCCAAAAACACAAAGAAATATATGAATCTACAGTCTCTAATTTGCATAAATTTGTAACAACCGATAATGAAAGTGTTACTGAAACATCGTTCTTCCTAAGATATAGGATAGCAAGTTCCTGAAGACTCCATACGATTGCAGAGACCCTAATCAAATCATGCATTTTAGAAACAGTGAGCTATATTCTTGGAGAAGATGCAGCCAAGAAAGTTGCAGCTATACAATGTTCAAATAACACTGTGTCTGATCGGATTCGCAAAATAGCCGAACACATTGAAGATGAACACATTCATAGATTGAATGCTTCGGATATGTTTTCAATGCAACTTGATGAAAGTACTGATGTAGCTGCTCTTTCAATGTTACTTGTATTCGTAAGATATACCTTCGGTACACCTATCAAAGATGTATGCCCTGCAAACCTCTGGAAACTAAGATAACTGGAGAAGAAATATTTAAAGTAATAGATTGTTACATAACGTCGATGATACGCCAAAGTTAGCTAAGTGCATTTTTATCCATTTTTACCGAAGTTGATTCTCATAATTGTTAGGTATCACTCTAAAATTTGCCAAAAGTACGCATTCGAATTCCAATCCCAAATGGGATAAATTTTCATTCAACGTTTCACACATCTACAAAATTGTAATTTTATACTTCGATAAAGTAACTTATCTACCACTTGGGTGAGTCTAGCAAAGCGTACTTCATTTGTTCCTCTCTGAAATAGTTCGGCGATGTTCACTTTCAATGCACGGGAAGTAGTTTCCAT
Source organism: Odontomyia ornata (assembly GCA_963969285.1). Classification (NCBI taxonomy): domain Eukaryota; kingdom Metazoa; phylum Arthropoda; class Insecta; order Diptera; family Stratiomyidae; genus Odontomyia; species Odontomyia ornata. Next base: position 37,468,288 of record OZ017740.1, read on the forward strand.
AGTAACCTGGTTATGTTATATTTTTTCAAGTGTTTCTGACCAACGCAGATTCTCAGTTTAATCATTATTGCTTGCGCTTCGTTACTAGTCGTGTTTCTGTAATTTTGACGTTTTGGAAGCAGATTTTCCAGATTTGAAAATGTATTCTACCAAGTCGAGAAAAATTATTGCAACGTGCGCTAATAGGGAGAGAGAGGAAACCTTTTCAGATTCTGATGAAACTTGTTTCCCTGAAAATGAATCATCTGACAGTAGCAGCAGCTGCTTGTTTCCTGGTACTCCATTTTCAGTACTCCACAGAAGCCAACTTGTAAGAGGTATTCTTTTTTCTTTGGATTATTCTGAGGAATAATCATTGTGCTCTGCATCTTTTCTTTCAGCATCGAACAGGAAGGACCAAGATGAGCTCTCTTTTAATTCACCTCAACCAGGACCTTCAGGTTTAAATAATGAAGAGCATGGAGAACTCAATGGTGGACTGCCTGAAAAACGAGGCAAAAGAAAATGTAAGAAGCAAATTCGTCTTGAGAAGAGGTTGAAGGGTGAGTCATATTCTGGATTCACAGGTCTAGAATATGCCGCCCGTCTCATGCTACCATCTCCTTGTATTGGTAAGATTAATCACCAATGCAGTTCAACCGTTAGTGAAGATCATAGGCGAAAAATATATGACGGTTTTATAATGTCACCATCAATAGATCATCAGAGATCCTTTCTTGCTCAACATGTGAGTAATACAGCCAAGAAACGTTCAACCAGGGCCCATACTACACAGAGAGTATTTACTCGTGTTTATACTCTGACTGTTGGCAATGATAAAATTCAGGTATGTCGTGAATTTTTCTTAGCCACCCTGAACACCACAGAAGCTTTAGTACATAGTACATTGAAAAAAATTACTGACACAAGAATAGTGGAACCAGACATGAGACGGCGTCATACTCCATCCAACAAACAATCCCCTGAAGCTGAAAAGTACATTCGGGAATTCATTTGTTCTTTTCCAACAATCGAGTCACACTATTGCCGCAAATCTTCTAGTAGAAAATATTTAGATGCAATATAGAACATCTCTGTTATATACAGACTGTTTGTGAAACGCTGTGTATAGGACTTGCGCGTGCCTTCTGACCTTTGAAGGCCGCCATTTTGAATGCATGCGTTTGATTTTGGATTATTTCAAATCCTTGAGTGCAAGGACCTTATCAATCAATGTGCCAAATCTCGTTCAAATTTCGGATTATTTCAAATCCTTGAGTGGTAGGACCTTATAAATCAATGTGCCCAATCTCGTTCAAATCGGAGTTTCACTCCAGACAAGGCAAAAGGATTAAATTTTTAGTGAAAATGGCAGCTAAAAAAATTAGGTTTTTATCTTTTTGCATACTGCGAGAACTTAGTACAGATATCTATTATCATAAAATTCATTAAAATCTGTAGGAAAATGTGACCGCTGGAGGACCACAAAAACTTGAAAAAAACCGCATTATTTAAATCGCCGCCATTTCGAAATTTGCATATGCATGAACACCAAAATGTCAAAGTCTCTACATCTAATTAATTTCTATCTTTAAACCAAGTTTCATGTACATCGGAGCTATACATTGGTCAGAACAGAAATCACGATTTATCGTCTAAAATGGTCGCCATTTTCTTTTTGCCTGGCCGATATAGCTGGTTCACGAGCTTAACTGAAATATTTACTCAATACATCTTTCTTGAAACTTTGCTGGAAATCGGAGCAAAATTGAAATCTCTAGCGTGGTCACAAATTTCGTTATATCCCATATATACTCGTACATATTGTCGCGTGTTATGGTTGGCGGCCAATAATTTTAATGTTCCAGGGAAGTGAAAACGCAATGTCTTTTAAATTAAATTAAAAGAGTTTATTAAATTACTTAGAAATGCACAATCACTTGTTTGGTCTATTTCACTTTTTTTTTTAATTTTCACTATTAAAATCTAACTTCCACTTGTCCATAAATTTCTATCGCAATTGTCTTCTAAGATCACTTCACAATCAACGAAAATCACTTTTCTATTACTCGAACAATATCGCTTTCCACACACTATCGCAGTTCTTATCGCGGTCGAATGAATGATTCCCCCCATTCATTCAGCTCGCCTTTATATAGGGTCTGTATTCATTCAACCCAGTTCTCGTACATTGGCGAATTAGCGGGAACTTTTGAGCAGCGTGAATGAATGGAGCAGTGACTCACTTTCAGATGTTGATGCTTGGTGGGTTCTCGTGGTTTCGAGTAAATTCATTTTGTTGATGTTCTTAATGGTTGCGAAAACAATTGCGACAGTAGCTCGCAGAATTATTTGTACATGTAACAATATGTAGATATTATTATTCATTATTGCCGTTTTTGTGTGTATTGGAATTGGACAATATAAAGTAACTATAATTTAGCCACATTGTTGTAATAAGTACAAAAACGTTCTCTGATTGTTTTGCCATCTAAGCCACAATTTCTGCTGAAAGTCCTTTGCAAACTAACAAGCTCATATTCGGGTTTTTCTGATATACTGGTGGAAGAATATGATTGTTTGGATTCCTTCGCCAGAAAATCGTGCAAATTGCAACATGCCATTGTAACTGCTGATGCCTTCTGGGGTTCTAAATTTATTGGTTTTTGATAAATACCAAATCTAGTACTTAAAATCCCGAAAGCGTTCACACGAGCTCTTGATATTCTTTCGTTGAATTCAAGCCGATCTGGAGTTAGTGTTTTTTTCTGAATAAGAAACTCATTTAGTTAGAACGTAATGCAAACGCTTCATCGGCTACAAAAATGTTTGGGAAACGTGCAGTAGAATTACGTAATGATGACTGTTCTGGTGTATTTAAACGATCTTTTTGCAAAATGGTAAGAAACACCTCCATCTGATATTCGTCCATTCATCCCAGCATCAACCAAGATGAACTTCTTTTTTGCATTCACAAATGCCAGTAACCCAATGCGGAAGATCCTTTTATTATTCTAATACAGAGATCCTGAATTGGCCGGTTTCCTAATAGCAACATGTTTGCCATCAAGTGCTCCAAGTGTGTTAAAAAATTGATTGTGGTTTCCAAATTCTTGAGCTATCTCAGTCCACTCTTCAGATGTTCTTGGAAACTTTAATATAAGAAATCGAAGAAAAATTTCGTCATATTATAAAACATGTATTTTTTCAGAGCCAAAACGATGAAGAGAATGAGGACAAAGAAAATGAAAATCCCTCGGCATTGCAGGCAACATCTTCTCCATCACGTTCATCAATTAACATTCCATCAGCGAAGCCTTTTCAGCCCATAACCAAAAAATCAAGACTAGATGGTCCTGCTGCTCAATTAAATGAGCTTCACAAAAATCGTGTACGTACTTGGAGAATTCTTCAAAAGTCGGCGATGAACTAAAAATCCCGATTATCGCCAAAGCTTGGGGTGAAATGTTACTACAACTAGAACCCCAGCAAAGAGCGCTAGCGGAGAAAGCTATTAACGATGTACTGTTTGAGGCCAGTCAGGGTACTTTAAATAGATATTCTGTCCAGGTGAACTGTGAAGGGTTCTCATAAGTTGCCTCACCAGCGGATACTCCTACTTATAGCGCATCGGCACAACAGCGGGAAACTAACTATGAACGACATATCAATCTGATCAATTATTATTCTAATTTGGTATGAATTTGAAGAAACTTACGTATGTTATGATTTTGTTTCTGTTTTATTAGAATTAAAAATTCTTTTGATTAATACTATGATGTTTAGTACTGCTTACATTAACTTTACACTACCATGATGGAGCTTCGAAGAGCACTACAAGTCATTTATATCCCGGTATTTTTAATAATATATAATTGAATGAAATTGACTACAGATAGTAATCAACAAGCTAACAAAATTTAGAAAATTATGAAAGTAATTACCTTCGAGTAATGTTGCAAAACATATAAAAGCACCTCACACGTTTCAATTACGGTAGCACTTAGTGACGATGGTGACAAAACTGCGGGAAACTTGAGATCCTCAAAGTTTCTCCCAGTAGCAAGATACCTCAGTGTAACTGCTAGTCTTTCCTTCACTGTCGAACATTCTCTCATGTTTTTATCTTTTCGGACCAGAGTCGGAGTAACTAAATTCAACACCTTATCGAAGGTTATTTCATCCATACGGAAATAGTTTCTATGTACTTCGGGTTCAGTATTTCGAATCCCGTTCAATAACATAACATGAGAATAACCTTCACGTTTCTTTAACAACTACTTCATCCAGCGTTTACGAGTCAGTCGTTTTTTTAAAGATACTGTCATAATTATGGCAACGCAAGCAATTTCACGTGAGTCCATTACTCAAAACTTCTTATCCAAAGAGAGACCACAGCTAAACTGAAGGTAAGTAATGACATTAAAAATGATGGTGTAGGGTTGAATATTAATGATCGTCTGTAATGAATGGATTTTTAGTAAATATAATTACTGGTAATGTCATTATTACTGATCGTGTAAGGCCAACTTTAGTTATGTAAAAAGTCGTCCCCTTCAGTCAGGATTTTTTAAAAAAGTATGAGAAGAAATAGGTAGCCTTCATGAATAACTCATGAAGCACACTGAAATTCTATGGCTTTCCAGAGGTAGAGCTTTAAATTAGGCTATACGAGCTGAAGGTTTTTCAAGCGGGGCAAAACATGTCAGCATCTGTAACAATTTTCGATGGATTGCATGATAACGATTGGCTTATAAAATTAGCTTATCATGTCGACATTTTCGGAAAGGTAAACGAAATCACTACGTTTTCGCAGGGAAAACTAAAAACTATATTCATCGTGAAAGACAAGCTAGCAGCCTTTAAAAAGAATTTGAAGTTCTGGATACGTTAGAATTACCAATTGAAATTAGAATTATTATTGCTGGTCATTTGTCAAAGCTGCTAAACTTATTGTCAAACTGCTTCCCAGATACTGGTATTGACATCGATTTGGTACAAAATCCATTTACAGTTCAAAGTCAACCTGAGATAGCAGTACTAACCATCCTAGAATACGAAGCACTCATTGATCTTCAGAGTTCATCCGCTTTAAAACGCATATTTGGATCTGTGCCACTGGACGAATTTAAGGTTAGCCTTAATAGTGAATATCCTAGAGTAGCTAGAAAGGCTTTTTTAACTTTTGCTAACTACGAGGGTCATTCAACAAGTACTCAGCCTACAGAAGAAAAACGAAAATTTTGGAAAGGTGGCAATTTATTTTTCCACATAATCTCCTTCAAGCTCGATAAACTTGGCCCAGCGATGCTCGTACTTTTTCAGCCCGTCCAAAAAAATACATTTTCTCGAGGGCTGCAAAATAGGCCTCCGTGGCGGCGATGACCTCCTCATTCGACCCAAATCTATTCCCGGCGAGTGATTTTTTCAGGTTTGAAAACAAAAAGTTGTCACAGGGGGCCAAATCTGGAGAGTATGGTGGATGGGGCAGCAATTCGTAGCGCAATTTGACAAATTTGGCCATGACGGCGGAGGTGTGAGCCGGCGCGTTGTTGTAGTGGAACAGCACTTTTTTCTTCGCCAAGCGGGGCCGTTTTTTCTTCAATTCGACGTCAAATCGGCCCAATAAATCTGCACAGTAGCGCCTCGTGATTGTTTTACTCTTCTCGAGGTAATCGATGTGGATCACACCTTGTGAGCCCCAGAGAACGGTGGCCATCACCTTTCCGGCTGATCGAACAGTCTTCGCCTTCTTTGGAGCACGTTTGCCGGGTAAGTCCACTGTTTCGACTGTTCCTTCGTCTCTGGTGTATACCAGTGAATCCGTGTTTTGTCGACGGTCACGAAATGATGCAAGAACTCCGCCAGATTGCGCTGAAACAGCGCCAAACACATCGCCGATGTGGTCTCACGGTTGTGTTTGTTTTCCGGTGTGAGCAAACGCGGCACCCATCGCGCCGACAGCTTTCTCATGCCCAGTTCTTCGTGTAGAATATGATGCAACGTTCCTTTTGCAATGCCCACAGTCTCAGCTATCTCGCGAACTTTCAATCGACGGTCTGCCAACACGAGATCGTGGATTTTTTAAATGTTTTCCTCAGTAGCAGCCGTTTTCGGGGCACCTGGACCTGGCTCATCAAAAACCGACGTGCGGCCACGAACAAACTCGTTGAACCAATTCTTGACGGTCGTCATCGAAGAAGAAGAGTCACCGTACATAGTATCCAAGCGATCTTTGATTTCGCTGCGCGTTTTCCCTTCCAAAAACAAGAATCTAATAACTGAACGATATTGTTCTTTTTCCATTTTTGTACAACCGACCGACACGCTCGCTTCCAAAGGCTATCAAAACAAAACTAATGAAGGGAATTGACTGTAGCTTTGAATGTAGGCTACTAAAAGAATGTTCTGCACGATGGTAAAAATCTTTTGTAATATCAGCGCCATCGGGCGGTGAGGCCAAGTACTTGTTGAATGACCCTCGTATTGTCACAACGTATCATTGTGAAATAGGCTTTTCGGCTTATAATTACACAAAAAAAATAAATATACGAGGTGCGTTCTAAAATAAATGAGACTGAGCTAAAATAGAAATGACAGGAGCTTTGTTCTGATAAATTCGAGTTTATTTATTCAAAATAGTCTCCTCCGGCCTCGATACACTGTTTTGCGCGATCCAAAAGCTTTTCGAAAGAGGGTTTCCGATCATTGACCGGAATTTCCTTCAGGATATCGGTACAAGCCTTTTGGATCCCTTCTACGGACGCAAAGCGGTTTCCTTTCATGGCCAAATGCAATTTTCCGAATAGGTCACAGGGAGCCATATCAGGCAAACACGGTGAGTGATTGATGGTTAAAATGCGATTTCTAGTCAAAAAATTAGTCTTTCGAATGTTGAATTCTGAGCAATTTTTGGTCATCAGTTAACTTGTGCGGAACAAAACGTGTACAGACCTTTCGTAAGCCCAAATAATCGGTTAAAATGCGATAAATCGATGTTTTGGAGATATTCAACTCCGATTCCATGAATTTCAAGGATGATTTCGGCTCTTTTTTTATAAATTCATGCACAATTTCGATGGAGTTTTCGGTGATCACAGATTTTTGGCGGCCTGTATGTTTATCGTCATTTATGTCCTTACGACCATCTTTAAAACATGTTAACCATTCATGAACTTTGGCACGAGATAGACAATCATCGCTATAAACTTTTTTCATCAATTTCAAAATAAAATTTGATGTATGCTCTTTTTTGAGACTCATTTTTGTACCGATGACACAAACATACTGTCACTTTAAACGCAATAACTTCGTTTCCACTGAACCGAATGTCACCAAGCTTTCACTGGAAGTCAGGGAGGAATGTAACTTTCCAACGCATTATATCATTTTATGACACAAGTCTCGCTTATTTTGGAACACACCCCAGATATGCGCATACAACTGTCGGATATAATGTGTGCAAGACAGGGATCCTGAAGGTCTCACATAAAAACACTGGCGCAAATATTAAGAAGTTCTGATAATGAAAACCAATGATTTTCACATGATAGGAAATGAGTATTCATTGCGGAATCTATTTCTAAAGATAAAAAATAAATGTAGGTACTAAATTATAATTTTAGAATCGATGCTGACTGCTGAACTAGAAGCGGAATATTAATCGGTTTTCACCAGGAAGCCATGAAATAATTTTGAATATATCCATTCATGATAAGTTAGTTATAGTCACAAAAAAATTCTATCGAAAGAAGAATCACAAATAAAATCAGAACAGAATAACAACCATTCTCGATATTGTTGAGGCAATTCATGCATAATTAACCACTAATACCAAGCTAACTCTGTTATTACGTATAAATTTTTCTTATTTTGTGAAATAATTTTCCTTCTTGGTAGCACTAAAACCTGCTCAGCTATTAAATTCCCCAATTTGTAATCAGCACTAACATTCACTGGCTATTGGGGAAGCCCCCAGAAAATCCACAACGTTGCTTAGAGATAAAAAAAAGCTTCATGAATTTCGGCTCTCTTGTTAAAATGTTACTAAATGGATGACAAATTTCAAACTGAAGGAGCGGAAGTTCGGTACACTTTTATAAGGTTAAATTTTAATTTAATTTTCATACAGAATATTTGGTTGCTACTTCAGATAAATCATCAACTGAAAATCAATCGTTTTGATCTATATTCAAATTTTGTTTCAATTTTTTGATTCAAAATTAATCGCTCAACCTAATAAAATTCTCTGAATCGATAATTATCTAAACAATACAATTAACTTGACATAATACGGTTCCTTTTATATAATTTCTATCAAATGCATATTCTTCAAAATTTTTCAATAACACTTAAAAATGTATTTCATAGCCAGATTAAAATAACAATGAGAAAAATTTTGCGATTCGCTTTTAAATATTGCATAACAATGGCGAAAATATTCCGATTACCCAATTCTTGATTGTTTTCATGCTTTTTTTGTCATTTCTCTGGTTGATTTTCAACATATTTTAATTTTTTGTTATTATTAGGTCTTTTGATGGACAATTGAGGACTTTACATTGTAAGATTCAATTTTTATCTACTATTATTTACACAATTTATACCAATTTAAGTAAATGCGAAGAAAATAGTATGACGAATAATGTTATGGGCTCTTTGCTTCAAATTTTTGTCAGAAAATTAAGTTTTGTCACTGTCTTTTGTGGAAGTTGGAAGAAGTAACAGGCGCAGACATCAACGAGCTGAGTTTCGCGATTTATGAGCATGTTTTCTTTATGTATCTTTGAGATATGGCAATAAATTTGAATCATGTTGGGCAATAAACATACTGCAGAGTTTCAAGTGGTTTATGTTATTATACTAATTCATTTTTAATACGATTTTCTTACTGTATTTTCGATTTTTCTGGTTTTTTAATTCGTGTTAAGTAAAACAAAAACCGTGTTAAACAGGGTTTTCCAATGAGAGGTGTTATTTTGATATTAAAAGAAAAATGCCATTTGTTAATATAAATGATCGGATGTTTATTTCGTTAAAAAGAGGAATATATGCCGTTAATAGTGAAAAATAACATCAGGCAAATGACCACCACGAGCTTACAGGACCATACCCTTTTCATTAAATTTTCCATAACAAAATCGCAAAGCGGCTGCCCTATATCTTCGATAGCCTTACGAATTCTATCTTTGAGTCAACGCTAGGCTGTTGGCGTAGACCTTCTCTTTCACGTGGCCCCAAAGGAAGAAGCCGCAAGGTGTTAAATCACAAGATCTCGGTGGCCAATTGTGATTACGTCTTCGAGAGATAACACGGCCCGGAAACTTTTCCCGTAAAAGATCAATGGTTTCGTTGCTTGCGTGGCACGTATTACCGTCTTGTGGAAAGTCAACGTTGTTCAGATCAATACCATCCACTTCCAGCCATAAAAACTCATTAATCATCTCTCGATAGCGCAATCCATTCACCGAAACTGTTGCTCCAGCCACATTTTCGAAAAAGTAAGGTCCAATGACTCCGCCGGACCATAAACCACACCAAACAGTCACACGTTGAGGATAGAGAGGCTTTTCAACAATAACTCTTGGGTTTTCCGAGCCCCAGATGCGACAATTTTGCTTGTTGACGAAGCCATCGAGGTGGAAATGTGCCTCATCACTCAAGATGATTTTTCGATGAATTTCCGGATCATTTTCATGCATTTCAAGGACCCAATCAGCAAAGACACGACGTTGTTGATGATCGACCGGCTTGAGTTCTTGTGTTAGCTGAACTGTATAAGCTTTAAAACCCATATATTTATGAAAAATGTGTAATGACGTTTGTGGAATGTCTAATTCCAAAGAACGACGAGAAACTGACAAGCCTGGGTTTTCTTCAACACTTTCGGCTACAGCAGCAATATTCTCGGCTGTTCTTGAGTGACGTGCATGGGTTTTATTCTTCACATCACTAAGATGTCCCAACAGCTCGAATTGTTCCACTTATTACTGTATTGTGGTCCGACAAGGTGATTCACGACGACCCAAAAATGTTCGAGTTTTACGAACCGTCTCTGCCAAATTTTCACTATTTTTGTAGTGAAATTTAATAATTTCAATGCGTTATTGAAGCGTGTATCGTTCGTTTATATTAATGGCGTAGTTTCTACTCATCAAATGTCAAAAAAATGATAGCTTCAAAAGTGACATCTACCGAAATATGCGGGCTATTCAAAATAACACCTCTTATTGGAAAACCCTTTATTATATGTGCTTGCGATTTAGTTTGGTTTCTTTTTTTTGCGAGGCCAAAAGTTACCTTTTTTATGAAACGCTGTGGAGGCTTGTTTCGCAAAGAAGAATGGTTTTACTCGATCTCTGGACAGAGCCTGTTAAGTTGGTAAGAGAGATATATATGTGAGCCCTGTGTTTTCGGACAAGTTGATCACTTTTTGTTTGGAGCTAGGGTGGGGGCATTGGGATCTACAGAACTTTTTTCACCAGGTATAGTTGGTCCATTTTGTGAATCTTTTACCAAGAAGCGTTTTCAAGTTGTTTTTAAAGACAGTTACACGAAGTTTCGCTACGGTTTTGTGTGAAACAATTTTGGGCATGCGTAAAAACACTTGGACATGAAATTGAGCGCTTGCTCAGTGACAATAGTGGAACATTTGACTGTACAGAGGCTAAACAAATTCTTATAGACTCTACAGGTGGCCAAGCCGTGGCACATGCGCCAAACATGGCGCATTGGGTGATTATAGGTGGCACATTGCATTTTTGCGCTTGTCTATTTGTTTAAAAGCTACCATAGCTGTATCGTTTTAAATTTTCAACATCAAAGTGATGACTGCTTTCGGTAATTTCAATTTCTCGGTTTCTGAAACTTAACACTGAACTTGTGACATATTAACTTCAAAATATTTTTGACGGTGTTGTTGATAGACACCGCGCATTAGTCACACATGTTTGCAGTCTCGTGCAATAGAGTTAGTTGCTTGTAGGCAATTGTAGCGTGAAGTTCGAAGTAGTGTTTTATTGAGTGAACTGGAGTGGTTTTTGAATTGTACAAAAAAATGACCAAAGGAAGCCATGAAGGTGATTATAAGCGCGAATTCAACGCAGGGGGAAAATGAGTTGCTCCTCATAGCAAATTCATCAGGAAAACCATTTTGCATTGTTCATGAAACCATTCTTTCACATAGAGTAAAAGTGGTACAGACGCCATATGAGGAGAGATGCCATATCTCCCAAACTTCCCCTATGATATAGACATGTTTACATGAATCATCATGCTTAGTTTTTAGATCTTTGTAAACTTTTTTTTACAAAGACCTACTAGTTTCGCGACCTATCTGTCCGTCCGTCTGTCCGTGCGTCACAGCTCATTTCCTCAGAAACTATAGAAGCTAGAATGCTCAAACTTTGTGAAAAGGTCAGAAGCAATGGTCTCTCAAAAGTCAAGACCTTTACAAAAATTTAAAAAATTTTTAAGGAGGGTCCCCACTAATAACGAATTGGCCATTAAAATTTTTTTTTAATCAAAGGTAGTCGAGTAGGGTATCAGATGAAAAGCCTTGATTAGAACTTTTAGAATCTGAAATGAAAAAATCATTTTATGAATTAGGGGGTCCAGGGGAAGGCAAAAAGTACCCAAAATTTGTGTCCCCTCCCCCCCTCGCGATTGGACACCTTTCAGCCGAAAAATCTGAAAATTATGACGAACGCGGGCCTTTATGAGTACAAGGGCAACAAATACCTCAGAAATCGAGATTCGCTCAACTTTGTGAATAATAGTATGATTTGTAGATTTTACATTTTTGCCCATAAAATCAAAACGGTACCTTTAAACTTCTTGAAATTATAAAGACTGACATAAGATATATATGTTCACAAAATTTAATTCAGATTGAATCATAATCAAGTGAGTTATAGCCAGTTCAATTATATGGAATTACTACAACAATAATGGTTGATATAGGGTTTTCCAATAAGAGGTGTTATTTTTAAATTAAAAGAAAAATTGCATTTTTTAATATAAATGAGAGGATATTTATTTCATTATAAAGAAGAAGATATGCCGTTAATAGCAAAAACTAACATCAGGCAAATAACCACTACTACACGCTTACAAGACCATATCCTCTTCATGAAATTTTCCATAACCAAATCTCAAAGTGACTGCCCTATGTCCTCGATAGCCTCACGAATTTCATCTTTGAGATCTTGAATCGACGCTGGGCTATTGGGGTAGGTCTTCTCTATCACGTGGCTCCAAAGGAAGAAGTCGCAAGGTGTTAAATCACACGATCTATTCAAAATAACACCTCTTATTGGAAAACCCTATATATATTTAAAATTGACTTAGGCACTCATGAAAATTTAAGAAATAGTGTTTAACTTGAACACGTTCAATCGGCCGAGCATTCAGAAAAATAATTTAAGCTAGATTAAAATGGCGGCTGCACTGTGCTTATGAAAGAAACTGTGCATCTTTTGCATCAATTTGAACGATTTCATATCCATGTATTGGATGAATGATTCAAGTTATCGATTCACGCCATTAGAAAACTTGTTTCTAACCCTAGGATGCTTACAAAGACCTTCTGGTAGGAGCACTCTCCTGCTTACTCAACTTGTTTATGAATGCTTCCGATAAAAAGTATCAGTTCCTATCCATACTGCACTCGAGCGACACGTGTTAATAAGCGAAACATTTTATTAGTCGTTACTTTTTTCCTGGAAAGTTTTGCGTAACAATAATATTTGTGTGTGTTATTAGTGAAGTAAAGGCGCAGTTAAGTAAGAATTGCTCTTAGTATGTTTTTTGACTGTTCCTAGCTTATTGAAATTATGTTTTGCCATATTCGATATCAATTAAGCATTTTTGAACTCTCCCACGAAATGAGGAAAGATGCCACGGTTTGCAAAAGTGAAATCTTTGTGTAATCTTTGGAATATTTTCAATTGTTTAAAGAATGCCAAGAAAATACGTTAGAAATAATAGAGTTGTCAGAGGGCAATGGACTAAGGAAAATTTAGTCTTAGCCATAGAGAAAGTTAAAAATGTGAAATTTCAAAAAATGGAACCCAAAGGCGCTATGGCATACCGATTCGTACCCTATCTAGACGGCTCAAAACAGGCAATACTAAGAAATACGGGCTAGGCACTCAAAGTATATGTTCTTTGATATTAAACTTATATTGATTTGCTCTTACGAATATAAGTTGTATGGTAATTAATACAAATTACATATTGTTCTAGCATGTGTCGGAAAAGAAAACGAGAAACGATTAGCATCGTACATTAAACACCTAGCTAGTTCTGGCTTCGCTCCCGATCGAGGCACCATCCGTTCACTTGCCTATCAATTCGCCCAAAAGCTTGGAATCAAGCATAAATTTTCGAAGGAAAAAGAAATGTCTAGGCAACATTGGCTTACTTCCTTTCTAGAAAGGAATACAAATATTTTGGTGCATCAAGCAGAAGGTCTATCGGTTGCTAGAGCTTAGGGTATGAATAGGGAAGAAGTTGCAGCATTTATTAAGCCCTTGCAAGAAGAAATGTAGAAAAATAACTTAACAAACAAACAAACCTGAAAATATCTTCAACATCGATGAGAGTGGGATCCAACTTATTAATAAACCAGGAAAAGTTTTGACGATTAAAGGAGCTAAGGACGTTCACGTGATTACGCCTCGGGAGAAGGGAGAAACGATGTCTCCGGTTGCTTGTTGTAGTGCAGAAGGTCATTTCTTACCGCCAGTAATAATAATGAAAGGAGTCAATAAAAAAACCCGAATTTGTTGATGGTTTTCCCAATGGCTTCAACGTTTAAATGAACAAAAACATCTTATAGCAATTCAGACCTATTTATGAGATGGTTCCAGGAGCATTTTCTGCCGAAAAAACCGAAGACTTGAAAAACAATTTTGATTTTAGATGACCACACTTCCCATTCTAATTCCGTAGACCTTTTGGACATAGCTAATGAAAATGATGTCATTATTATAGGTTTGCCAAGTCATACCACGCAAACACTTTAAACCTTTGAAGACCTTGTTTAAGGAGGAAACTAATGCAAGGATGCTCAGACACAAAAATAGGATCACCACAAGACTACAAGTTGGATCATTACTAGGGGAGGCTTGGGGGAAAGCCGCAACTGTATGGCATTCATTACAGGCTTTAAAGCTTGTGGAATATTTCCACTTAATTCAAATGTCATTCCAGATCATTTCTTCGCAATATCCGACTTGATTGAACAATTACCTTCATCAGCTCATTCAACTGAAGCTCAACCGCAACCGACGCCGTCAACTTCGAGACAACCAGATGATAGCCCTACAAAACTTCTCGAGGAGTCAAAACTTATTCCAAATCTTCCCAGCCCTACGGTTCGACAATAGTAGAGAATATAAATAACAAAACATCAAATCGAGTTAAAACAAAAGCAGCTATTAAAAAGTTTAAGCTGGATACTTCAAAAGCAGGATTTTCATCTTGTCAGCAGATTGTTTCGAGCCCGATTGGAGTTGACAATAATGTGTGTACTGAGTGCTTGGAAAATTATTATGAAACGAAGAAGGAAACGGATTGGATCCAGTGCTTATTTTGCTTCAAGGGGCTTTACGTACTCGCCAAATTGTAATAATCGTAGAAGAGAAAGCATACATAAAAAGAATCAAAAGAAGCCGTGATCACATTGTTCGAGTTTCTCCCACACCGCATGGCATCTCCCCACACTATGTGGAAGAGATGATTATTTGCTGACTTGCGTTTTTTGTTTTCCAGTTTTTTATTTCCTTATCGAAAGGCAAAAAGTTTATGATTTTAACATGTAGTATCAATGAATCTTTCAAATAAAAATAAAATAATTGAAATATCTAGGGTTTTTTATATTTATTAGACCTTTCTACAAAAAGTATGGCATCTCTTCCACTTTCACCCTAATCGAAAACCTGACCTCAAGAGATACTATACAACACAGCATCAGACTACTATAGAAACAAGTTGGGTAGACTGACCTACGCTCATGCCAAAAGGGGCAACGAATAAAGTCAAGAAACATGTCAAAGAGATGTGCACGTTTCTAAGAAAATCCATTGTTTGTTCCATTTTCAACGGCCGCCATTTTATTGCAAACCAACAAAAATCACTCAAATCATGAATTCTCAAAAATTTTTATCTTATTGACCTTATCCGAAAATTTCAAGAAGATCAAATCAAAACTGCAGTGACTGATTCGATGCAAAGTCCATAAAATACCAAATTCATGTGTTATTTTTGTTGTAATTGGAGAAATTTCAAATAGCTATAACTTCCATGTATGCATATCATTCGATTTGTAAGTTTGATACAAAGTTTATGGACCTTTTGTATAACTACTTAAATATTGAATTTAGTTTAGTTTAAGGGTACCCATACGATTTTATTGGGGAAAATGTGAAATTCGAAAATCATACTATTATTAGCAAAGTTGAGCGAATTTTGACTTCTAAGGTATTTTTTGTTGTTGTACCCATAAACACCTAACTCCATAATTTTTTCCAGATTTTTCGAATCTCATGTGTCCAATAGCGAGGGAGGGCCACATAATTTCCGTGTATTTCCCCTCCCTGTGCGCCCCTCGAGGCCAAAAGAGTCAAATTCAGCCCTCATCAAGAGCTTTCATTCGATACCCATATCGCCTACCTTGGATGAAATTGTTTTTGGAGGGGGGCCACTCCCCCCTTAAATACCTTAAAAAAAATTTTTGTAGTTGAACTTTAAAGAGAGCACCACTTTACACCTGCATACAAAATTTGATGTTTCTAGTTTAAGTAGTTTGCGAGAAAAGGTGCTGTGACACATGGACGGACGGACACACGGACGGACGGACAGACCAGACGCGATTTGAGAAGATGAAGTTTGTTTTTGGGTCTGAATCATGAAAAGAATATGTAAGTAAGAAAAAGGCAAAATATATTTGCCAAAGTAAGTAGCGAAGATTTGGCAATGACAGTAGCGTCATATGAAATCGCTTTAGCACTGGCGACAAATAAGAAGCCTTTTTCTGATGGAGAAGAAATTGTTAATCCTTCTCTTCAGATATTTGCACGCCATCTTGGCAGCAAAGGACTTGAAGAAAAGCAGACGAAATTGCTTTATCAAGGCAGACAGTAACGAGACGTATCGAGGAACTCGCTAAGAATGTATTTCAGCAACTGGAAGACCTTGTCAATTCATGTACTTCCTTTTCACTAGCGTTGGATGAATCAACGGACATATGGGATGTTGCCCACTTGAACATTTGTATAAGAGGAGTTGATGACAATTTCCATGTTTTCGAAAAATTTGCCAGTCTGGAGGCATTGCATGGTAAAACGAGAGGATCAGACATATTTGAAAAGGTCAAATCATGTCTGGAAAGTCTAAAATTAGTCACAATAAACTTATTAGTCTGTGCACTGATGGGGCGCTCTTAATGATACGTAAAGTCAATGGTGTTACAACTTTACTTGAAAATTTTATAAAACGTCCTTTACTGAGATACCACTGCATCATACACCAGGAACCACTATGTGGGAAAATATTAAATATGGAGCACGTTATGTTACCAGATGTGAAGTTTGTGAATAAAATTAGAGCTAGGACATTAAAAAGATGAGAATTCAGAGAATACTGTGAGTTTTTAGATTTAGAATATGGTGAACTCATCCTTCATTATGAAGTGTGCTGGCCTTCGAGAGGTCAAATTTTGAGTCGATTCTGGAAGAAATTCTCAATAAAAGTAAGTAATGTTTTGCTGATGTAATAGAAATTGTTCAGACAATAGTTAAATCAATTTTCTATTTAACACGTTTCCCAGGATCCGTTCTAATGAGTAGATGTGACAGAGCTAAAGCTTCAAGCTGGTCTCATTGTCAGTGCTACATCTCACTCAGAGGTTTCGCTCTCTCTCTCTTTCTCTGTCTCCTCATATTAAACAGCTGTGATCCAGAGCTATTACCTTCACCAAGCGAAACTCTCCGATTGCTGCAGTATCACCAGTGGGGTCCGCGACAGCGATCACATTCTCGTTCAATAGATTTCTGTAATTAGGTATATTCGATTGGTGCCAAAATAAAAATATCTTTGTTGAAAAATCGTAAATTAATAAATTGAATTGCATGAGAATTATTTCCTTTTCTCCCTTAAGCAAAGCAGATCTTACTACCGTTTCTTTTTTTGAACCCCAACGTGAAAGTGACCATGTAGGCAGTCACTTTTGCATGGCTACTTTCAATGCAACTAACAAAGCTTATATTACTGTTCTTCCTATCCTATACTCCAGAAATGTACTAGAAGAAGTAAAATACACATATGTATACAAAACTCTCAGGAACCCTGTGTTATTATACGGGAGCGAAACTTGGACCTTAACAAATGATTTTGAAAAAGCCCTGGACGTATTCGAACGGAAAGTACTCAGAAGGATTCTTGGTCCTGTGAAGAATGTCACGGAATGGCGACTCCATTACAATGATGCAAAGTATGAAATGTTTGACGATCCACCTGTAACCACATGCGTAAAACTACACAAATTTCAATAGGTGGACAATGTGCCACGTATGAAGGAACAGTGACTACCCAAAAGAACTATACAAGGGAGAGCATAAAGAAGGCATCAAATTCTAAAAACGAGGAAACGATGGCAAGATATTGTGGACGCTGAAAGCAGGCCCGTGCTCCGAATATCAAATTAGCGAACAAGGTCGAGGGACTGTGATGATTTGACGCGATTACTTCAAGAAGACAAAACCTGAAACGGGATGTTTAGCCATAGATGAAACATAAAGATAAGAGGTAAAAAATGGTCTGGTGTTGTGTGGCGCATCTGATCTTGTCGATGGAAAAATTGGTGTATTGTATGCTTAAGGCTGGCCGCCACTGTTCTAGAGAGTGGAATCATGCAGAGATTGGCAACGCCATAAACACGTCAACGAAATGATGGCAGTGAACGTGAAAATCGCATAATCATCAAGATGGCAAGAACGTTCGTGAGGTTGACCCGGATGCAATATGGAACGAAGCTAGTGTCGACAGCGATTTACATTTTCAACCGAACTGGAAAATCCCCGAAAGAAGGGGTCAGTCTTTATGACTGTGGATGGGAAACAAACCTAGAATGGGACATCTACGCATCGTTATCTTCCTGGTACGTTCATACGTTCATACATATATGTACTAGCTAAAAAGAGAAAGAAGATAGACAAGAAAGCGATGAAAGGTTTCCTCGTAGGATATGATGGAGATAAGCGTTACAGAATTTACATTCAAGAAAGACATAATGTAATGTTGTCGTTAGATGTTCAATTTCAAGAAAAGCTCAAAGAATGTGAAAACGAAGTCAAGCTTTCAATGAAGGCTGTCCAGGATGAAAATTAAGATAAGTACGAGGAAGAAGAAAATTCAGAAGTTGACACTGAAGAAAAATCAGAGGTCAACTCCGAAGGAGCGATCAACTATCAGCAAGCCCAAACAGTTTGAAGATTGCGCCACGATTTATTTATTTATAAATCGATCTTACAGGCTAAGAAGATCAACTGCAAATAGATTAAAAATTAAATAAACTTTAGTTGAGAGTAATAAATAAGAATATTTAGTGAAGTGTGTTCTTATAAAGAACAGAATGCTTTGAAGGTTACTTGATACAGAACAAAAATTAATTAATCAGAATTCATAGTTAACAAAAGGATTAATCTATTTTTAAAAACAACAAAAGATAAAAGAACCGAGTTCGAGGTCATTATGCTTCCTCGCGATTCGCGGTATTAATGAATTAAAGTACACCTCTGCCTCAAGAAGATAATTGGAAGTGCACGTCTGCTCAAAGAGAGGACGAAATCTGATGGTGGTACAGTTTGTATAGGAAACATTGATCTAAAAATGTTCTACGAGACGACAGGGAAGAAAGATGAAGTACAGATAAACGGTGCTCATAGGATTCATAGAGCAAATTGAATTTTTAGAACAGAAACCGGGTGAATTTTCGCTGTACAGTTTCAAGTGAGGTCACTAAAAACAGATTTCGAGGGGACCACACAATCGAATCGGGCAAACAAGGCAGATGAATAAGCGAACAGCGGTAATAATGTTTGCGAATTTGTAAAATGTCACAGAATGAACCCAGAAACCTTCGATGCCCTTGCAATTATGCTAAGGAGATGGCCATCGAATTTTAGCTTGCGATCAAAAATTACACCAAAGTCTTTACATGAGTCCATTGAGAAGAGGATAAAATCACACTGAGAGTAGTTTTACGTTAAAGTAACTGTTTTAAGAGTAAAACTCGTCTTGAAACATTTAAACAAAGGGAATTTGACTTACACCAGCTACAGAGATTAAGCAAGTCATCTTGGAGAAGCTGACAACCGTCGAGAGATCTAATTGTACGGAAAATTTTGAAATCATCAGCATATAGGAGGCAGGGAGACGATATTATAGAGGGGAGGTAATTAATAAACAGTAAGCAAAGGAGGGGCCCAAAGGTTGACCCTTGAGGGACATCAAAAGGTGGATGAAAAGGAGAAGTGATTGTTCAATGAAGACTAACACGGCAAGAACGATGGAAGAGAAAGGATGAGATCCTGGAAGGTGGGACACCGTAGATGCCGAGCATGCCAAGTCTTTGGCGAAAAATATAATGCTTTACAGTATCAAAATATTCTAAGCGAAGAATTGGAAACACTAACTAAAGAAAACGCAAGAGTTACTAGAGAAAACGAGAAGATGAAAATCTGATTTCAAAATTTAGAGAAAATGCTCCGGCAATTAACAAACGTCAACAAAACATAAGTGATGAAGCCACAAAATACGTCCGGAAAAGCGACAACAAGCAAGTCGAATGAAAAAAAAGTACATACTCAACCAACAAATAAGGCAAAATTACAAGATACGAAGAAGTCAACAATTCATGATGCCGATATCATACCAAGCGCGGGAGGAGCAGACGACAGCGCATATTCCTATGCGGTACTTGCCGCAATGAATGACGATATGGATATCGAGATGGAGTGTCAATAAAACATAGGTATACTAGTAATTCCAGTGTTCATTGTATTGAATACTCAAAATCAAAAAATTAGTAGAAGAAGAAGAAGTCTGCTGGCTCTCTTATTGAAAATAATAAGATAACTGAGAAAGTTCCTCCGATAAAAGTCTTTGGGCAGCGCGGAGGGGATATGGTTCGGCTATTGACAGCCAAACATAAGATTGATAGTTTCGAAGATAAGAGAATGACCGCTGATAAACTCACAATTAAAACAAAAATACATACTGACTTCAAGCTAATGAAAGACGCTCATAATAGTGTACAAGCTCCCCACTTGACATACACGCCAAAGGTGGAAAAATATCAGTCATTCCTGTTGAGGGGCTTGGACTGTGGGGAGAATACAGGAAGCAGCATCAGCTGTCAAATTCATTGGTGTGAATAATTTTGCTACCAGGAGATCAACTGCTGAAGGCAAAATATTACCATTTTATTTGGTACAAGTTTCTAACGACAACAGTCCAAGTGCCTTCCAACAGGTAAGGTACTTCAACTTTAGAGTTGTGAGGTGGGAGCGTCTCCAAAAACCTAAGGTCAACCAGTGTTAAAGGCGCCAACGATTCGGTCATTCGGCTGCCAATTGTACCCTGCACTATCGCTGCGTTAAATGTAAAGATATTCATGCCCCAGTGAATGCAATGTGTTAACTGTGGTATATTTGGTCATCCAGCATCATATAGAGGATGCTCTCCGTATCAAGATGCAAGATACATTGCAATGTACTACTTTCCAACTTCGTCAACACCGGAGTATTATTTGCACTTGCTGCTAGAGGGCCAGAAGACAATAATGTGAACAAAATCAATAATGTAAGTGGCAAAAATGAGCTGCTTCTCGAAATTTACCAACAGCTTGAGAAAGAATAAATAAGCAAGATCAAAAAATCAATTTTGCATTTCAACGTTTAGGCCAACATGCTTCAAAATAGTTTGTCATCCAGTCACATTTCCACGGATAAGCTTCGTCTCATCTCGATCAACGTCAACTCCATTCTTACTATACAGCGACGTGACTATTTCCTTGAATTCATTGTTAGCAATTGCTTGACATCATGCTTCTCACTGAGACCCACCTCAATTCATGGCACACAATGACATTCAAAGATTTTGAATTCGTAAGAAACGATAGGGTAAACGGTGATGGAGGAGGTGCCACCAGGATATTGGTTAGAAAAGCCCATTGTTTCCAAAATATTGAAAAAGTCGTGTTCAAAAACGTTTAATTCCTTGAAGTGTCCGTTATCAAAATATCACTGTCAGGTGTGGATGGCCTTTTCATTATCTCTGCTTATGCAACTGGTCCAAATGTTCACAAGTTCAAGGAGGAGCTCAATTTCTTGTTTGAAATACGCGATAAGCACAGGCTGCATAATTATTATGACCTGAACGCCAAACATACATTTTGATCCCAAAGGTGTATTCTTGAAAACGTGAAAAACAGAGAACCAAACTGAATACAGGTGCAATCTATATGGGTCGAAGTTCCCAACATACCCTAGGACAAATTCATATTTGGACCTCTGCATTGCTGACGTAAGACTTGAATTCAACTTTAATAGTCCTAAACCGAAACTGCAGGTGCTTCCTTATGATAGCGACCATAACGCAATCGTAATGGAAATCAATCAACAAAAGGATGATTTCTTTCTCGTTCCAGTTCAATATGAAAATCATCGGCTGAATTTCAAAAAACGGATTGCGGAAAGTTTCAAAAGAAGTTTAATCGGGAGTACCAGAAGCAATGTCTTTTTTCTGATGATAACAACGCTTGCTTAATGAGATTGAGTAAGTCGTTCTCAAGATTAAACATCGAAACAATATGGAAGGATATGAAACCATTGCAAGGTGGAAAAGATTGAAAAGCCTTTTTCTCACACGCGTCAACAATATTTATCGGCGATTTTTGGACTACAACCATCCCTCGTTGGCTTTGTTGAAATTACATCTGAAGAATGTCTGGAACTTAATCAGTTCATAGTTCAGAAGTGAGGTCAGCAATCAATGGGCGGAAAAATTGAGGGGTATTAGCCCAAAGGACCCAGATGGCGTTTCAGCGAAAGTGAATAGCATATTACGTAAGAAAGTATCGAATCTTGAAGTCAGTAGTGATGAGATAAATCTTCTCGATAGGGATGGTAGCAAAGTTGATAGTATGACTTCGGAAAGAAAGGGAAAAAGAATTATATGTGAGGGATTGCATAAACTTGCCCTGATTGGAACACATTTTAAGTTGATTCATCTACCAAACAATGAGAGAGGGAATCAAATACTTTCAGAGGTCGTTGAAGCAAAAGTTTCTGATTATAAATCAAGCCTCAACGGCCAATCAATTCTTCATTTCAATTAAACATTAACACCTCATACCGGGCTTGAATCTTATTGATTGTTTTGTCAGCTATGAAGACTTGTGCTTCATATTTGGCAAGATAAACCACAAGAAATCATGTGGTATTGACGGTGTTCCAAACATAGTTCTCCGACATTTGCCTGAGGTTGCTATTAGGAATTATTACATATCGTTCAACAATATGTTGAGCAATTCATATTTTCCAAATGAGTGGAAAAAGGCTAAGGTATTCCCGATCTTCAAGAAAGGAAAAGAATCTTCATGCCCTAAAACTATTTGAAGTGATACTCAACAAAGCATTAAATGCCCACATTGAGAAATATAAGTGGATGCCGAATTGTCAATTCGATTTGCGAGCCAGGCATTCGACTATACATGCGATAACGAAAGTAACCTCAGACATCGGTTGGAATCTAAATGATAGACAATGTGTTGGAGCGTGTCTCATTGACATGGAGAAAGCTTTCGATACGGTGTGGTTGATTGACTGATTTTAAACTCCTTCAGGATAAGTTCCCCAGACACCTTGTCGCCATGATGTGCAATATGTTATACGAGAAATCATTTATTGTTACTTATGGAAATTTGACGACAGTGCGCGACTACAAGGTCTGAATGGTCTACAGCAGGTAACAGTTACTGTGCCTCTGCTCTTCTCAATATTCATTCACAAGCTATTGAACGGCTTTGATTTTAACAACTCGGCAATGAGATCATTGGTAGCGTTTGCTGATGATCTGATCATCTATACGGCAGACCTTAAAGCTACAACAGTTCAGAGCAATCTTCAAAAAATGTTGAATGATGTGCAGCTCTACACCGACAATTGGCAAATGAAAATCATTGCGCAGAAGTGCGAAACAGTTTTGTTTTGGACCCAGCTGCGGTGGGTCATTCAAGATCTGAAACGTGATTGAAAGAATTCCGTCATTATGGCTGGTGAGGGTTGTTCAGAACGGGTTCCACATAAATCTTGTGCTCATTACCTTGGTAAACACCTCGATCAGTATCTGTACTACACTGAATCTGTCAAAATTATGCTCAGTAAAGCACAAAAATTTTGTTTCGGAGAACGCTGCATGGGGTGAGTCAGGACTTGAGACGTAATTTGAAGGATTTCCACATTATGGCTAGATAGGGTGGTTCAGAACGGGTTCTACATAAATCCTGTGTTCGATACCTCGGTGTTCATCCAGATCAGCATCTTTACTACTCGTATACATAACATGTCAAAATCATACTCAGTAAAACACAAAAAGTAGTCATGGCCCTACGAAGACTCTTGCATTTCGGATACATCAATCAAAAGGGCGAAGTCATCTGTTCCAAGACCCTGGTTAGACTGTGTAACTGTGAGTGAAAATCTCTGGATTTCACAGCCGTTCCACCCTACAGACGGGTATATTGGGTCTTGTCTCACTACTGGCTTCATTCCTCCCGGAAGCATTCTTTTATTTGGACATGAATCGATATGTTTTTGATTGGGACATCAATCATATATCACATATATAGACGGATCATCGATAAGAAGATAAAATATCGTCCAAATTTGTTGATTTGTAGAGGCTATTCGAGCTGGGACGGAGCGATCTAGGTATTGGTGGCTGATTAACAACGTCTAAATTATTCGTATTTATTTTGTTGTTCTCCGTTGCAAAGTCTTGAGATTCAGCTCATTTTTGCTACATATAGTATTGTTGTTTGTTTGTATGAAAAATTACGAATGTTTAGGATAGGTATATTTTATGTTTATCATATAAGGTTCAGAGGTACGGTTTAACGTTGGGGTTAGGAGTATTTTGAAAGCATTTTTTAGTATAAGATAACCTTTTTTGATTGAATTTAATTAGATATAACATATTAGGTGTATGGTAAAAAGCAGTGGTGTGTTAAAATTATAAATAATTTTTGAATAGTGTTGGCCGGTTTTTTCTCCTTTTTCTAATTGAATCATAAAATATGTAATAATTTGAATTAATTTGAATTTGATATTGGTTTTTATTTTAATGTTTTTAATTGATAATGTATAAATTTAGAGAGCCATTTGGGCCATTAAGTTTTCGTATTTTTATTGTTTGGAATCAGCTTTATATTCTTTTAAAATTTATAACGATTAGTATGAAATAAAGCGCTTTTGACTTTGTAGCAGGACCTGACAAGATTTAGTTGTTTCTAGTAAGTAGTAAACCAGTACCGTAAAAAATTTTCACATAATACAATGAGGTTAGTTTGAGTAGTTTTTCCACTTTTACTCAAAACTTAGTAAAAGTGACATGTCGCCTTTTGAAAAGTAGCTCCTCGTATCATAACAGAACGGGCTTATAGTCAGTCCAAAGAATCACTGGAACTAGATCTCGTTGCCGCCTACGAGAGCCGAACCAGGGACTTTCGACTTACGGGAAAAGTGCTCTAACCACTACACCACACGGACTTTCAAACATATAACAGAAGTCCTTTCAGTTACCACAAAATCTTTTGATTGTTCTTTCTTTTTTTAATAATAATAATCTGGATGATGTTTCCGCTACTTCAATTTTGTTTTTCCAGATAATAATAGATGCAAATATATTCTTTCTTGGAGGGTTTGAAAATTTCCGCTTTATTTGACGCCTTGAAAACTTCATCAAATTTATTGCTAGGTTGATTAAAAATCCAAAGGTTTTTTGTGTTTTGCAATATATTTCTTATTAACAATAGATATCCATTAAATCCCTTTCACAAAATAAACTTATAGCAAAACTTTTCGCCTAATATTTGCGCCTTCTTTAGACACAAAATAAAACTTCAAATTTATTAAGACATTATTCAACAAAAGTACAACAAAGAAAGAAAATTAAAACAAACTACAAAACACAATTTTATAGCCTCTATAACAAATTGCTCTAGACTTGGTCATGAAATTACTATATATTCACCAGTTCACTATTCATCGCATGTAGGTAGTGCATGAAACTCTCGAAATGGAGAAATAAAATTAAAATTATACTACAGCAACATGTTGCTGCCACCATTGCTGGCTGGCATTTGATAGCTTGAAACCGCCTTTAAAACAATTTAATTACGTCCGCTCACGATTTCTATTCCGGACGAAATAAATTGATCTTTTCAAAAACGAATATTAAAACTTATAATTTAACATACACAAAAAATCATAATAAAAACTTCATTTCTACTAAAGCAATTAGATTGCATTGAAGCGCGAAGAAAATTGGGTGGAGGGAGGAGATAGGGTCAAAGAAAGATCTTTCTTTCTTTCTACCTTCCTTTCTTTACATATTCGCTAAAGAATTTCGAAAGTTGGGTCATGCACTTAACAACACATTCAAATGAAAAACATGAAATCGTAATAAATGTATATTTCATCATATCTTTAATCATCGTCGGTTGTAGCTGCCATGTAATATCTAATGTTTTCTTCAGGTAGTTTACACGATAACTATTAAAGAAGAATTATGAGTGACCTACCTTACTCGTAGCGCCAATGGCCAGATGCCAGTGAGACAAAATTCAGAAAGAAATATGGGTTGTCGGTTGAATAATATTCAAATTTTTGACTATCAATTTGACTTAGTAACAAGTCATAATAATTACCATGAATTTGTTACAAAGGGTTTCGGTGAGTCTTTACTCCTTTGTGGTATTTCCTTTCTTTAAGGAATAGAAGAAACTCCGTATTCTTCAGGGAGCTTGAACAAACCTAAGCTAAAGATTTTATTTATATGAAAAGACCTATTCCTGGAAAAGCCGTAAGTCTCCATTTAAGGGTATTTTCCAACAAACACTGTTAATCTTCCCCAACAATCAACAGTTTCAAAAATCTCAATGAATCAAGAAAACTTGAGAGAAAGTTCAACAACTAAACATGCATGAAAACATACTCATACATCACATGCTTGTATACTATCCCCAACAACAAGGATCAGCAGCAATCTAGACTCCGCACAACTTGTCACAAACACTGCATTAATTAAAATCCTTTTATCTCATTCTACAGCACCCAAACTGCAACCACTATGTACACAAAGTCTCCTTTTAATGCTCCGAGAAAAGCTTTATGTCATTTCCATATTATCCTATCCATAAGACAATGAGATTAGGACGACAAAGACATGCATTAATTGTCTTTGCAACACGATGTCTTACGAGTATGTATTCGGCAGCTACAAACAGGACCAAAATTCAGTGCAACCTTCGACTCTAATCTGCATACTTAACATACCCCACAAAAATTTTAAACTAAATTCTCAGTCCTAATGAGCCGGCGTTTACGCCTATTGTTAAGAGTAAAATTTCGCAATACCTAATCTTGTCAACGGTAACACTAACTTACCTATGCCAATGTGCTAGCGACTATATTTAAGTACCGTACGCCATAGATACTACGCTCGTAGATACGAGTAGTAGATACAAAACAAAATAATGCCTCCAGTTCATACAAACGTGTATAATTATCATTTTTGGTGATTTTCTCGTAATGACTTTTATGTCACGGCTTTCGTGCGTGTGTTAAGCTGATTTGGGTAGCATAATAATAGTAAAATATAAATTCCGAGCCAAACGTTTTTTTTTTTTTTTTGGAGCATGTAAATGACGCAGCGACTACGCCCCAAACACCCAAAAAAAGTGGAAATAAATACATACGAATACAAGCGTAAAATACTGTAGATTGCGTGTCATTAAACTTGAGTCAGAGAGTCTCGCACAAATTAAGGTGAACTAAATTTAGGAGCGACAGGTATTGTTGATATCATTTTTGGTGACAGTGAAGCTGTTTTGAAGCTTTTCGAGATAAAGAATGTGCAAGATATTAAATTTGAATTGGCAACGTAAGCCAGCATAGAACACCGGGCAAAGTACTGGAGAAAGTACACAAGGACCATGCGAAACTAACTAGTCAACAAGGTTTCAATTAAAACCATTGATTTGTTCGTTGATTTCTCACACATCATCAAACATTTGAAATCTTCTTTGAACCTTCCAATTGTGGTCCAACATACATCAGATTCTCCATCTTTCAGAACTGACTGTTTATTTTAGAGTAATTTTTTTTTTGTGGTAGGGAGGTGAAGGCATTTACGCCCGCCGAGTCTGGCAGTGTGGGACTCCCATGGAGGATACCCTTGGACTACCCACTAAACACCTCCCCTGTCAATCTGAAAACATAGCCTGGAACCGTTTGACACATTACTTCGGGTCAGGTCTCGTTTTGTTCCGCCGTGGGGCGCCTTCAAGCTGGGGAGTCCCTTTCCTAGCGGGAGGGGAGAGGGGAAGAGGAAATGCCAGAAGAGCGATCCCCCAGCCCCAGCGCCTCCGGCTGCTGTGAGTCCCTTTTATATTTTAGGACTGCCTGAGCATAATGTGCCACCTGGTTCCATTTGTAAACCGATTCGAGCATCACCGCAACTATATTATCCGGGGTGAGCTCTCCCGTCTCCCTGTAGAGTTCCCTTCGCAGCCTGACCCATTTTGTACACGCAAAAAATGTGTGACAGGCATTGTCCCCCTCTCCTGGGCAAAACCGACAATCGGGAGACCGTGACTTACCGATCTTGTGCAGGTAAGACTGAAAACACCCGTGCCCGCTCAAAAGCTGGGTCAGATAGAAGTCAGTCTCACCATGCCTTCGATTTAGCCACGGTCTCACATCCGGGATGAGGCACGCAGTCCACCTTCCCTTCGTGCAATTCCCCCCAAGACTGCTGCCAATCGTTGAGCGAGCGTTGTCTCTCCTCGCGGACAACCATCTCCCTCGCATCCTCGTTTCGGCGCAGGTAAATAGCGCGGCGCTCTCTAGCAAGGAGGGCGACAGGTATCACGCCTGCAATCACTCTCACCACCGAGTCGGAGACTGTTGGATACGAAGATGCAATTCTCAGTGCTCCTCTTCTCTGTACCTGTGCCAATCGTTTTCGGTATACCTCCTTGCTGAGGGCGTCGCCCCATACCTCTGCTCCGTACAGTAGCACTGACCCTACAGCACTCATCAAGAGGCGTCTTCTTGATGGGCTGGGTTCCCCTACGTTGGTCATAAGTCGGCTCAGGGCCGATATTCCCGAAGCAGCCTTCTCAGCCGTTGCCCTGATTTGCTCAGAGAAACTCATCTTCGAGTCGATCAGTAGCCCCAGGTACTTCACCGCTGGCTTCGATTCGATTTGTATATCTCCAATACTAATCATCCTTACTCTAGGGATTCTCTTTTTTCTCAAGATGACCACTTCGGTTTTCTCCAGTGCTAAACTCAGCCCGCGAGCAGTCATCCAGTCCCTCACTCGGCGCATAAGCATACCTAGCCTCAGTTGCGCTTATTCAACGGTGCGTCCGGCGACCAGAGCCGCAACATCATCCGCACAGCCGACCAAGCGCGACTCATCTGGCATCTCAAGTCTCAGTAGCCCGTCGTAAGACACGTTCCACAGGTCCGGACCAAGGATAGATCCCTGGGCAACACCCGATGTAATTTCCATCCTTCGTTGGCCCTGTGTCGTGTCGTAGAGCAGGCTTCGGTCCTTTAGGTAGTTCCTCAAAAGCCGCATTAGATATTCTGTAACTTGAAAAGAGTTTTCCAGCGTGTCCAGAATATCCACCCATCTAGCGGAGTTGAAGGCATTCCTGACGTCGAGTGTCACCAACAGGACGATCCATCGCTTGGTGTACCCTCTGCGTTCGAGACAGCGCCCTCCAGAGCATTAAGCTTGGCTTGGGAAGATGATATCGGCTCGTTAGGCGTTAGGTACACACTAAAGAAGGTGATCCCTGAGCACCGAACCCACACGAAACCATCCCCCCGTCCACAACTCTCTGCTTGAAATTCACTGTTCCGAACCCAGATAGCGGCAGTACCAGTTTCATCAGAGTACCATAATGCAGGACTTTTATTATGATGTTGCTCACTCAGCAGCAAGAAGTCGGCTTTCCTGTCCCTCGCAAACTGCTCAAGCAGATTTTGGGCGGTTGAACTGCGGTGTAGGTTTAGCTGCAGGATGCGGGTCATCGAAGGTCTGATTTGGCCTTGGCTAGGGCTTCCTGGAACACCCGGCATTTTCCTGATCCCAAGACGTATCCAAAATCAGATTTTGGATCAGCATCCTTGCAAAGAATACAGTGTGCCTCCTTCGTACACTCTTTTCTTTTATGTTCCATTTCACCGCATTTGTAACATAGGGAACTCCTATCGGGCCCTTTGCATACTTGTGTGGTGTGACCATAACCAAGGCATTTGAAACATTGAAGAGGCGTTGCTCTTCGCCCTATCCTACAGACAACCCACCCTATTCGTACTTTGCCCTTGTTTAGGAATTGTTCGGCGTCTTTTTCGGTCAAGTCAACTATGGCCATGCGTTGTGCCCTGTTGTTTTCTGGTGTCAGTCTCGCTTTGATCCTTCCCATGCTAGGGAACTCCCTTTTGATGGCCTCTTCTACCTCTCCCAGATCCGTGACACAGTCGATGTCCCGTATTTCGATCGTTGCCATCGGCTCGAGCGGGGCTATAGTTCCGCTTTTGCCGAGGACTTTCTTTACTGCGTCACAGAATGCTTCTTTATTGCCGGCCTCTGCTCCGAATCCGACCAGTATGTGGCCCGACCGCGTTGGTCGTACTACTTTAATGATAGTATTGGTGTCTTCGGGCCTTATGTTTCCCCTGATGTCCCGCAGCACCTCTGCGTAGGATCGGCCATCTTGAGGCTTTTCAAGCAGTGCCTGCTGCCGGGGTCTTTGTCGGGGCTTCTGCCTTTCCTGTTTTGCATCAGGTCCTTTTTCTAATTGGGCGTCCGTGCGAATTTTATTTTCTGGCTTTTTTTGAAGGAGTTTCTTAGCGGCTTTCTTCGCTCCTTTTGTAAGCACTGTCTGGAACCCCTGATGTTGTGCTCCACGCCCGTCAAGTGCCTCTTCCTTCCTTCTTTTATCCCGATCTCCTTTGATTGGGCTAGACGCCATTCTTTTATTGACTTTTAATGATGGAGCTATCTGCATGTCGCCTTTAGATTTTGCCCCAAGCGCCTCTTTAGCCTTCTGTTCATCTTCGGCCCTTAACCAGCTCCTCCGATAGTGCCCTATGCGATCTAGGAGCTCGTCTAGTTCAAGGAGCCCTTCCTTTGCTACTTTGCTAATTTTGGGGAGTCGCATGCAGCTTGTATTCTTTTCAGAACATCTCCCGCTTTTCGAAGTAGTCTTTCCTCTTCGTATCGCTGGGCCGCAATTGTACCTTGCAACCATCCTTGGGAGAGGTTTTCGCGTTCCGTTTCCGAGTGCAGTACTTCCGCCACATTTTCAACGGTGGCGGTACAATCACGCGGTGTCTGGTCACTCTTTGCTTTTAGTACCGTAATCTCCTCGTTTGCTTCTGGAATTTTCGTTGCAATGTCGGGATTTGTGACCCTTGCATCGGTCGCTTTAGTAACGATCGCAGCAGTGACAATCGAATTTTCGGTGCTCTTTATGTTATCTTCCACTGCTCGAACACCTGAAGCGTCTTGGTGAGTCTCCCGCTTCTCCTTAATAGGACGCTCGGGCGTTCGCATAATTTTTTTGCTGCGCCAAAACGCCGCAGGAATCTCAGTCTGCACCAGACTGTCTGCTGTTCTCCGTTTTTCGTCTACCGTCACTGTCGTCGTGTTAGTCTTCGTTTTTTTCGTGGTTAGTACAGCTCTCGATGTACTGTTGACATCGTGGCTGCAACCGCTGGTTGCGTCGTCGTTATTATTTTTGGTTTCATTTTTTGGATGTTTTTGATCTTTTGATTTTGTTTGCTCCATTTTATTAGGTCCCCCCTCGGAGCCGCTATCTCCGTTCGTGTGTGTAGTTTAGAGTAATAAGATAAGCGTTCCAGACCATTAATCATAAGCGTATTTCAGTTCATATCAGTGACATCAATTATCTACACACTTAGATATGTATAAGGGCAAGCGCCAGACACTCGCATACATATGTAGTTAATTGGTAAAACCGGTAAGCAGAAATGCATATTCTGTATAGTACGTAGGGGACTATAGCCTCTCATAAATTAAAGTTGTCATGTGGTGTTTCGTATCTGATTTAAGCAAGTCAGAAATTTGTCATCTTCTTGTTTGACTAACTCAGTAACCGTTTATCTTCCCCTAGTATCGCTCCCCAGGACTATTGCCAATCGTTGGGACAGCACTGTCTCTCCATCCCAGCAACCACCTATCTGTCACCCTCGCTTCTGCGCAAATGGATGTTTCTTCGCTCCCTAACAAGGAGCGAAATAGGCATCACACATGCAATCACCAAAACCGCCAATTCGGAGACTGTTCGGTATGCGCACTTCTTGTTTAGAGCGTCGCCCTACAGTTTTGACTCGTAGACGAGGAAAGATTGTACAGCGCTCGTTGATGAAACCGGTTGCCCTATGTTGGCCATCAGTCGATTAAGTGACACTACCCGTACTGCCACCATTTTGACTGTTGCTTCATTTTGCGTGGAGCAACTCATCTTTGCGTCTATCAGTAGTCCCAGGTATTTGTCTGCTGGTTTCAATTTGACCTGTGCTGTCGCGATACTGATATTTTTTGCTCCGGGAAATATTTCCATAGTTAGTATAACTATTCGGTTTTCCCTAGTGCTACACTTAAGATGTGAGAAGTCATCCAGTCCCTCACTCGCCGCATCTGCGTACCTAGTCTGAATTGCGCATGTTCGACAGTACGTCCTGCAGTTGACGCTGCTACATCGTCTGCATAGGCGACATAGCGTGATTCATTCGGCATCTCAGTTCTCAGTAGCTCGTCATACGAAATGTTCCACAAAGCGGGACCTAGGAAGGAACCCTGAGCGACACCTGATGTCATATCACTTAACACCGCTAGCTCCATCTTTCCCACATCCATCTCGTCACCTGATGCGCCGACAGTTCTGTCCAGCAACATATTCAAAAAAACCCAAACATGACTAGAATCGTCAGCACCACGCGCATCCGATACCTGTCTGCGAATCTGCCGGTCACGTTCCGCGAACGACAGCAAAGCTGATAGTCTAGTGTAGTGAGTTGTTAACTTGTCCTCAAATTGGTAACAATAAAATTTATTTTTTAGTAAGAAAACCAAAGGAGTTTTCTTAACTGGCACCCGAACAAGGACCAAAGACGGGGTAAACCGTGTACGAAAACGCGTAAATTATCGCTCGAAAGTATCGTGCGCGAAAGGACTCACGAAATTTTAGTACGAAAGACATGAGTAACGCGATACTTGAAAAGTTCACCAACTTGCCCCGCGCTTTGGCTCTAGCAACCCATCAAGGAAAAGAGGCCCCCAAGTATCCGAGGAGCAAAAAGGAGTCAGCAAGAACCGACAGCCACCTTGAAGGGTAAAATAATATTTGAATTTAGCTAGTGAAAAAATAGCAAGAAATTTATAAAATTATTGTAAAGTGCATTCCCAACTATAAAAGAGAAAAAATATAGTGTTGGAATCAAAAATCTGAAAATTAAATTGTGAGAAGTATTTTCAAGTTTAGTGGATTCTGTAAAAACAATGAAGGATATATACATTTATCTTATGTAAGTAATTTTTCCTTTTATTTCTATTTTCTTGCGAACCTTTAGATAAACAAATCCACATTTAATTTTTATGCGGTTGAAGTGCTGATTATTCGATTTTTTTTCAAAACTTAAGTGCATAGTGAAATATAAAAATTCAGATTTTAAGTTAGTTACTTATCAGTTGTTCGGAAATTGAAGGTACATTTCGAAAAATTTAAAACGTGATCATGTCCCGAAACGAAAACAACCTAGTTAGACCTGCAATGCTGCCAGATATTTCCAACCCTCCTCCTCAAGAACCCGCTCCCAAGCACCTCAAAATGCTCAATTTTCAAGCACTACCACGGTTCAGGCAATCGAGGCACTTGTTATGAGTCTGCTAGCTAGAGAATGTCCTAGCTTTATTGAATCATATCTAAATCCACACGACGATGCGAGTCAAGATATTGGCCAGTGTATCCAACCAGCCAACTTGGTAAATATCTCACAAATGGACCGCATTCCTGACGTGGTGAAGAGCCTTCGAAAATTTTCGGGCCAAGCAGGAGAATTTGGGTCTTGGAAAAAAGCGTGGACCGTATCCTTCGCATTTATAATTCCCAAAAGGGTACACCTCTTTATTACAGAATCTTGCGCGTAATAAGAAACGAGATCACTGGAAATGCCGATACGGCTCTGGAATCGTACAATATTCCTCTAGACTGGGACCGTACTTCAAAGTGCTTAACAATGCATTACGCCGATAAGCGGGATGTTAGCACTCTGGAATATCAGCTCACTTGCTTAGTACAAGGAAGCGACACCATTCAAGGGTTTTATCAGAGAATATACCACCATTTCTCGATAATCTTAAATAAAATATCGACCATGAATTTGAGTATCGAATTGATGAACCTTTTAATCCGCACTTATAGGGACAAAGCGCTGTACACATGTATACTAGGTCTAAATGGAGATTTGCCCAGGCTCTTTAGTATAAAGGAACCTGCTGATCTGCCGCAGGCTCTTCATCTATACATAAAATTAGAGAATATCAATTATCGACAACAACATGCACATACCAGCAACAACAACTTTAGGCGCTCGCTGGTCCAAGCACCATCGCCCGTTCCTCCCAGACAAAAGCCAATACCAGCACTTCGGTATACATTTTTCCCTGACCTCGTACGTCAACAACCACAAGTTCAACAACCATACCGCCAACAAAATTTTAATCCAAACCATCTGCGGTCAAACTTTCCTTTTGCAAATAACCTGCAACCACCAAATAGGCATCAACTTCCTCCAAAGCCCCAACCTCAACCGGAACGAAGAAAATATATGGGACGAAACATGGTATCCAGAAGGAACCGGTTTTCAAAATATAGAAATTAGCCCAAATCTTTTAGATAGGGAAGAATTCGAAGTTCCTCCAGAATATCAAGACTTTCAGGACATTGATTTTTTAGAATGACTTGCTCTTCACTACCATATTTTGAATTCGTAGTGACGCGCGGCAGAGTATACAAGTTTCTCATTGACACAGGTTCAAACAAGAACTACATATAACCTTCCTGTGTTCACCACATATACCCTAACGAATAACTTTTTTTGGCAAAATCAGTCGAAGGCAATGTAGAGATAACTTACCATTCCACCATTGACCTGTTTGGTCCATCAACCCTGAATTTAAAGTTTTTCATTCTACCTACCTTGAAATAATTCCATGGAATCCTAGGAAATGACAGCCTGAAGGAATTAGGTGCTGTAATTTACACAGCAGAAAACTTTATCCTGCTCAAGAGCAATATACGAATCCCAATCAAACAACGTCTTTCAGAATCTGTCAACAATCTCGTAATTCGAACTTCGCATTTGACACGGCAACAAACCTCCAATCTGTTGTACTTGATAAAACGACACCCAAACCTATTTT
Organism: Odontomyia ornata; assembly: GCA_963969285.1. Lineage (NCBI taxonomy): Eukaryota > Metazoa > Arthropoda > Insecta > Diptera > Stratiomyidae > Odontomyia > Odontomyia ornata. The sequence continues at coordinate 37,503,079 of OZ017740.1, forward strand.
CAGAGCCTATTGCTAAATTAACCTTTGTCACCACAACTAAGCAGAGATCCGCACTTCGGATAATAATCCAGTTTATTCTCAATCTTACCCAAACCCTTACGCTCTCAAACCAGTGGTCGAAAGGGAGATCTAAAAGCTGCTAGATGATGGCATCATACGGCCGTCTAGATTACCGTACAACGCCCCAATGTGGGTCGTGAAAAAGAAATTGGACGCATCTGGAGGGCAGAAGTACAGGACTGTTATAGATTACAGGAAAATGAATTCCGTAACAATACCTGACAAATACCCCAATACCGGAGATTAGTTATCGCAAACCTCGGTAATAGTAAGTTATTCACTGTAATCGATCTGAAGAGCGGCTTCCACCAGATTCCATTGAGGGAATCGGATATAGAGGAGACTCATTTTTCAGTTAACAATGGTAAATATGAGTTCACTAGGTTGCCGTTTGGACTGAAAAATGCACCATCCATATTTCAAAGAGCACTTGACAATATCTTACGCGAACATATCGGTGTTAGATGTTATGTCTACATCGACGACGTCGTCATATTTCGTGCCGATGAGAAGTAGCACATGAACAATATTGCCCAGGTGTTTAAAACGTTCCCAAGAAAATCTGTGAAATTTTTGGGTTTTGTCATCCCCGAAGAAGGTATAGAAACCAATCCGGTTAAAGTAGAGGCTATTGCGAAATTTCCTCCTCCAGGAATGTTGAAGGAATTAAGATCCTTCCTGGGGATGGCCGGATACTATCGTAGATTTATCCGTGACTTCGCCAAGCTGGCTGCCCCATTAACGAAGTGATGTACGAGGAGAAGAAGGACGCATCTCCAGACATATGTCCGACAAGATACGCATAAACCTATCTCAAGATGCAATGGAAGTCTTTCAAAAGATCAAGAATTCTCTTATTTCACGTGATGTAACTCTCCGTTTTCCAGATTTCCAAAAGCCATTTGATCTCACGATAGACACCTCCCAACATGCGATTGGCGCGGTTCTGTCGCAGGAAGATAGGCCAATAGCATTTCTATCCAGAACTCTGAGAGAGGAAGAAGAAAATTACGCAGCAAATGAAAAAGAAATGCTGGCAATAATATGGGCCCTTAAATCGTTGCGTAATTATCTTTATGGCTCTAGGAAAATTCGTATCTTTACTGACCACCAGCTTCTAACTTATACACTAAGCAATAAAAATAGTAACGCGAGAATGAAGAGATGGAAAGCCATCTTCGAAGAGCATCAATACGAATTGAAATACAAGCCTGGAAAGGCAAATGTAGTAGCTGACGCACTGTCCAGACCTCCACAAGAAAGTAATATAACCTCACTTTCAACTGTAACCCTTAGCGATGACACTTCAAGGCAAAATCTTATACCATCAGTTGAGGCCCCCATTAATGCATTCCGAACGCAGCTTATTTAAAAATTGATGAAACTACGAGCTATGCATGTGAAAAAACGTTGCCAAATTATTGGAAACATGTATTTTTTGAGCCAGTGTATACACGTGAGACCCTAATCGGTATACTTAAAAGGTATCTGAATCCAAGCGTCATCAATGGCATCATGACAACCGAAGATACAATAGAAAAGATGCAGAATCTTTATGTCCTCTATTTCAGTATCTTCAAAATAAGGTTCACGCAAAAAGAAGTCGGAAACATACGTGGTGAAACAGAACAAGAGGAAATTATAGTGAAAGTTCATAAACGGGCACATAGAAGTGCAAAAGAAAATAGAAAGCAAATTTTAGAAAGGTTCTACTTTCCGAAAATGAATGCCAAAATCAAGAAAATAGTAAAACAATGCGTCATATGCAAGGAAAACAAATATGATAGGCATCCTAACAACCCTATACTCGATATCACTCCAATCCCAGAATATTCAGGCCATATCATACATATAGACATCTACCTGGCCGAATCACATATAGTACTCACAGCCATTGATAAATTTTCTAAATTCGCCCAAATTAAAATATTAAGATCCCGAGCCATAGAGGATGTTCGGCAGCCACTAAGACAACTCCTTATATTCTTTGGTATCCCTAAAAGCGTGGTAATAAATGGAGAAAAATCTCGAACTCCGCTTGAATTACATTCATGATGCAAGATCACCTCAGAATCCAAATTTACCGCGCACCAGTCTATAAAAGCGAGGTTAATGGGCAGATTGAGAGGTTCCATACCACCTTAACAGAGATAATACGATACCTTAAAACAGATGGGACACACAGATCCTTTGAAGAACTTCTCGAAAGGTCGGTATATGAGTACCATTTTAGTGTACACTCAGATACTGGGAAAAAAACAATCAAGGTCTTCTATGGAAGAATTGTCTCCACTGACCCCGAGATGCTTGAAAAATTTCGTAAAGATAACCTTGAGCAACTAAAAAAGACACAAGAAGGGGATATCGCATATCATAACAAATCGAGACAGCCAATGAAAACTTACGAAGTAGGGGAGGTCATTTATATTAAAAATAATAGACGTGGTGGTACTAAACTCTCACCAAGGTAGAAGAGAGAAATTGTAAAAGAGGACACACCATCTTTTGTTGTAACTGATTCAGGAAAATAACATCAGGCAAATGACCACAAAGACATGATTACAGGACCATATCCTTTTCATGAAATTTTCCATAACCAAATCGCAAAGTGACCTATGTCCTCGATAGCCTCACGAATTCCATGTTTGAGGTCTTGAATCAACGCTGGGCTGTTGGCGTAGACCTTCTCTTTCACGTGGCCCCAAAGGAAGAAGTCGTAAGGTGTTAAATCACAAGATCTATTCAAAATAACACCTCTTATTAGAAAACCCTATATTTTGGTACTTGAAATTCAAATACATGCATATGGGTGAGGGATGGCGATATAAAAGTGAGAAGAGATGAATGCTTGGAATGTGAGGGATGTGGAGTTAGTGCGATTTAGCACATTAACTCCCTCATATCTGTGAGTATTTCCCAACCCATCTACCTTCCTGAGCCAGTTTTAGTCATTATAAAATTTTAGGAATAAATTTTTACATAGTTATCAGGCGGATAGTTGGGAACCGTAACTCATCCCCATTGCATACATTTCGAAGCAATGCCAGGGTACCATTAGTATGGTTGTCAATTGTGTCAAAAAGTTTCAATCTCGAGTCTTAGGTCCTTGTACATATCAGTATTTCTAATGTACCATGAAATTCTTATGACATTTCGAATAATTCTATTTTGGAAGGACTGGAGTGCTTTTTTGTTAGTCTTTGTCGTCTGGTAGAAAGCAGGGCTACCATATAGTAGCGTCGGTCGTATAATTAGTTTGTAAATGGGCAATCGATTTTTAAGGCTGCCTTTTGGATTTAAGGAGTGGGTATAAAGAGGAGAGAAGTCCAATACAGTGTCCCCGTTTATTTTGTATGTGTTTCTTTCATGTCAGGCTTCTGTCGAATGTAAGTCCAAGGTATTTAGCCGTGGATGCCCAGTCTATTGTTTCATTGTCAACGTTAAGTCTCTGTGGAGTTTGTTGTGGTTTTTTTGTGATAAATAGGGCCTGTGTTTTATCAGAATTAATCTTAATTTTCCATTTATGAAAGCATTCCAATAAAATGTTTATTATGGTTGCAAGTTTGAAGTGATGACTCTTGCTTGTCCTGCTGTAATAAATATACAGGTATCATCAGCGCAGAATTATAGTTTTACTTTTGGAGGCATAGTAGAAAGGTCTGCCGTGAATATATTGCATAGGACCGGTGATACGGGTGAGCCCTGAGGAACTCCGGCATCAATTGGTCGCAGTCTTGAGACTTGTTTGTCAATTCTGACACGGAGTATTCTGCCAATATGAGTGAACTGCAACGGCATATTGAACTGAAGCATTTTGAAGATAAGTCCTGAATGCCAGACTTTATTAAAGGCCTTAGCTATTTCAAAAATAACCAAACCTGTTGAATTCCGATTTAAGCCTGCTCTGATGTGTTGGACCACTCTAATCAACTGGAGCTCAGTGGAGTGTTTAGCTTTGATGCCATATTGTTCTTCCGGTTTAATATCTTTATCAAATACAACCTCATTAAGTCGATGCAGAATCACCCTTTCCGCAATTTTCGGCAGCAATGAGAGGAAACTGATGGGTCTCCAGTTTTGTGGAAATAGTGGGCCCGTTTGAGGTTTCGGAAAAACAATAATAACCACTCATTTCCATATTTAGAGATACTTTCGCAAACAGAATATTGCATTAATAGTGTCAGTAAGTGTTTGTAAAATATTGTCTGGTAGCCAAGAAATCATTGTGTTTTTAATAGTGTCATATCCAGGTGCTTTATGTTTGTTGAGTGTCTGTATAATGTTTTTGATTTCGTCTAAGTCCGTTGGTTTAATCCTGTTTTCATGTTGAATGTTATTCATCAGGAATCTGTGGACGAAAAATTCAATTCTTTCCTCAGTTTCAAAATCCTCCTCGTCTGAAGAATTTTTACGGAACCGCGTTTCTAGGGAATCTGCAAATGCGTCCGCCTTACTCGCATCATAGAATTGCATCCCATTCAGAACATGAATAGGCGGTACAACAAATTTACTGTTTATCCGAATGTATTTGGTCACTCTCCAGAAACTGCCACACCCAGGCACGAGGCTCTGCAAAAAGCTCTGCTATTGCTTGTTTCGGAATACCCTTATCACGGATTTCATTTGTCATCCAAGTAGCGTTTATGCGCCACCTGTATACCTAGCTCTCCTCCGAACTTGATTCCTTCTCCTGATCAGTTGTTTGATATTCTGAGGGACTTCGAAGGGATTCGTTTCTATTCTCTGAGCTATGACCGCATGGTCTTCTTTTACCTTGAAAATTTTCTGAGTTATATTCTCAATGATGTTATCGGTTTCGTTGGCTGTTTCAGGTGATTGAAAATTAGTTTCATTGGCCAATGCGACTTTAAACGCGTTCCAGTTTGTAGTTTTCTTTTCCTCCATTGGTACATCAATAAAGATGTTTTCTATGTTGAAAAGGACTGGTTTGTGGTCGGAAGACAGTTCGTCGAGAACACTTAACCGAACATTTTGTGTGCAATCTTGCGATATTCCAATGTCCAGTGCAAGCCATTTCTTAATCCGTAATGCGTTGGCTCATTGGGAATATGTGTGCTGAATTGGTTGCCTGTGATGAATGTTTTGAGCTCGGTCCCAGCTTTATTGCTTCTCACAGCTCCGCAAAGGCGGTGCGTGGTATTTAGATCTCCAGCAATGAAGATAGGGCCTTCAAATGCATCAAGTACTCTAAGATCCTTTAAGAGATTTGTATTTCCTGGAGGATTGTAAGCGGGAATCACAATGAACTCTAGAAAATTGTTCGCACCTTGATTGCTGTAGCCTTTGGTTTTTGAAGTGTGGGTGTATTAATGAGATAATGACTCACGTTTCGTCTCACGAGAATGGCCGTTCCACCTCCTCTACCCGTCATTCTGTCGTTTCTGTACATAATGCAGTTAGGGATGCGGAATCGTTTTCCAGGCTTCATAAAAGTTTCTTGAATCATAATGATGTCGAATTTATGATCAATTATAAATTTTTGTAACTCACCATTTTGCCGAAGCAAGGAACTTGCATTCCACGTTAGAATTGAAACGTTATTGATTAAACTCATTAGTGTTTAGTGTTAAAGACATTTTGAGATGCAGCGAACATGCTTTGAATCATGTTTGCCATCATCTCTTGCATTATGTTTTGGAACTTTGTCTGTATTTTGGCAAACATTTGGTTTAATACTAACATAAAAGAGTCCTCACTAAGTCACGAAGGCCACAGGTATATTGACCACATTATGCTACAATGCTCTAAACAAATATATCTATGCCCCAGCTCGAAAACAATCGCATCTTGATCATATATTCTGTAAAAGCAATGCAGCAGCTTTTATAACCCATCATTATTCGACTGTAGCCAAACACGATCTGTCTGATAGTAGGATCAAGTCAAATAGTGTGAGCAAAGTAGAAAAAAATAGATATATTATTTCAAATTATTTTCAGCACTAGTGAGTGCAGACTGGAATCTTCAAGTCCTTAGATGTGAATATTGCAGTTAATACCTTTTACAAAATACTAACTGAAACAATCGAAAAAAACGTAGAGGGTAGGCCAACCATAATGCACGATGTTAATTGTGAGTCACACTTTAACGTTAAGTTTTTCGCCAAACTTAATCACCTGTGCATGCTCGCCCAGTTCTTTCTGCGGAGTCCTACTGGCAATTTTAATACGCCGAATCGTTGGTTAAACAGACGTGAGGGAATGGTGACTTTACATAGAAAATCATCTTCAGTGACGGGGCACACTTTCACCTCAGTATGTTTGTTAAGAAGCAGAATTGCGGCATTTGGGCAAATGAGAATTCACGAGTGATTATTGAAAGCCGATGTATCAGAAAGAGTGACATTTTAGTTCAGTTTATGGGCTGGCGGCGTCGTCGGGCCCAACTTCTTCGAAAATGAGGACGGCCAAGCAGTTACCGTGAATGGTGTTCGCTATTGCGAGATGATAACGGAACTCTTGTGGCCAAAAATTATGGTTATGGACCTGGACGATATGTGGTTCCAACAGGATGGTGCCAATTGTCACACAACCAACAAAACAATGGCTCTTTTGCGTTGTGGCGATGTTAATTGGCCGCCACGATCATGTGATTTGATACGGTTGGACTTTTTTCTCTGAGAATATTTAAAAGAAAAAGTGTACTTCAATAAGCCAAGAACAATTCAAGAGCTGAAGGATGAGATAATTCAGCACAGTGACGACATTGAACTTCAATTATGTCTCAGAGTCATTGAAAATATGGGGCATCGGATAGAAGTATGCCGACGTAGCCGCGGCGAGCATTTGGGCGATATTTTGTTTCACACATAGTTGTCATAGATCCTTCTATTATAATAAAATATATTAACATAATTCTCTGAAAGCTTTTCGTTTTATTTACAACTAACATCGTGCATTTTGGTTGGACCACCCTTTATATACTGAAAAGCAATAAAAGGGCTCCTCGAAATGAATGGGTCACAAAGGGAATTTTAGCCTCAATTTCAAATAAAAACAAATTTGCCCATAAAGTTACCGAGCTGATAAATAAATTTAAAGTTTACAGAAAAGAACGGCCAAAGAAAATTATTTGTCCAACCACTTTAACAAAATCATCCACGATCTTAGAAAAATATGGAGCAAAATAAATGAAATTGTTGGCAAAAGAAAGCAAAAGAGAGTCATAACATCTATCAAGACGAAAGTTGGATCTATCTTCGACGACCTTCCTAGTGTGTGTCACTGCTTTAATCAGCATTTTCTCTCAATTGATTGTGCAGATATTGTAACAGTACGTGAAATAGGATCTCCGAGGTGTTTAGACGCCATCATCACTATGCGGAATTAAAATAGGATCATATGCCAACAGTATTATTGGGGAATATCAAGGTGGTATTAGAGCAGGTAAATCAACAATAGGCCAATTGTTCACTATCAAGCAGGTACTTGAAAAATGCTGGGAGGTCAACATAGACGTACACAACATTTTCATTGACTTTAAGCAAGCATACGACAGTATTGATCGTCACGTACTGTATCAAATAATGCTTTGCTTTGACATCCCAGCCGAATTAGTCCGTCTTAGCAAAATGACAATGACGTCGACAACTTCCCAAATCCGCATCAATAACCAGCTCACCTATGCCTTTGCCACAAATATCGGACTAAAGCAGGGAGATCAACTGGCCCCATTGCTATTCAATTTGAGTCAGGAGTACGTCCATAAGAAAGTTACCTGTCGATACACGAGGTACGTTACTATACAAGTCGAGCCAAGTAGTAGCTTATGCGGACGACATCGACATTTTGTCACGGCCACTAACAACTGCCAAAGAACTCTCCCTGAAACTCAAAAGCGAAGCAAAACTAGTAGAGCTACAAATCAATGAAAATATCTCAAATACACAAAATATCACACTTGGCGAATACAGTATCGAAAATGTTGACGAATTTGTGTATTTAGGCGCCAAAATAATGAAGACGGATAATGAAAGAGACGAAATACGCCAAAGAACCCAACAAACAAAGCCTGTGTTCTGCTATGGATGTGAAACAAGGGCCCCAACCCAAGCATCCGCAAATACATTAAACGTCTTTGAGCGACGGGTTCTGAGGCGAATAACCGGAGCGAAGCTAGACGGGAGCCAATGGGGAATTCGATACAACCATGAGCTGTATGAAATTTTTGACGAGCCGGAAGTCTCAACGATTGTAAGACTGCAGAAGCTGCAATGGGCTGGACACACGTATGGACGAACAACAGATACCCAAAAGTATTCTTTGGAAGAACTGAAGGCCGGAGACCAGTGGGGAAACCGAGGAAATGCTGGTCTGACTCGGCGGACGAAGACAGTTCATCGCTGCTCAGATTTCGAAATTGGAGGATGCCGTCAATGGACCGAGGCAGTAGGAGGCGCTGTTTGCAGAAAGCGAAAGCCGGAGAGGGGCTGTAGTGCTAAGAAGATGAAGAAGAATCAAAAAACCAAAGCGAGTGGATGACATTGAGCATGACGAAATATTAGTGTCTTTCCACGTGAAAGCACTGTTCGTAAGTATGGCTGTTAAACGAGCGTTAGCATTATTTGAAGACTGTCTGATAAGTCACAGCACGGACCAGGCATAGAAAAAATGTCTGAAACATATTTCTCTTTTAGAGGGCGTTTTTATTAGCAGAAATCTGGTGTAGCGATGGGGATTCCACTATCCCCTTTAATCTGTGAAATACTTATGACATGGATAGAACAACGAATAGCGGAGGAGGACGTGCTTCCGAGAGTGTGGATCCGTTCTGTCGATGATGTGTTTGCGTTCTCAAGAAGAACGATCTAGAAATTACGCTGGAAAAGATCAATGGAATCCACAAAAACATATCATTCACGAGTGAAGTGGGAAAGAAGAACGAACTTGCCTTTCTAGACTTAAAAATCATCAAATCAAAGGGAGTAACAGAATTGAATTCGACATCTTTAGGATACCTACAAAGACGAGGAGGACAATACCTTGATGATGGTAAAATTAATGGATACAACGTGAGAACAGTGGCCTCGGTCATCGGTTCAATGGAGAGAAAATTAAATGTGGAAATCTTCACTACACTATGCTCGCAGAACAAAAAAATACAGGAAACCTAGAGGGCAGCAACAACTTACTCGAGCATCTTTGGAAAATAAATAAGAAGTTGAAGACGGTAAACTTCAGTGCGGTACCCAGCAGTCGATAATTAAAACTAGAAACAAGGTTAGATACAACTAATGATCCGAAACTGAAGGAAGAAAAATGTGGGATTTACAGAATCACGTGCCAGGTATGTCAAAAAACTATGTAGGGCAAACGAGGCATATCAACATATAAAAGGAAGTGGAAAAATTTATTGTGAATCAAGAACTAGTTGAAGCGATTAAATCATCGGTAGTAAAGCATATGATAGCAAATAACCATGAGATAAATGGATGGATGCATATGAAAGTTTGTGGATACTCAGGCAAAAGGAAAATTTACAGCTGAATGAAGTTATCCGTAACGAATTTTCAAAGACGTTAGAGCTAATTAGGTGTAAGTCAATTTTGGGATATTGATAACAAATCAATTAAAAAATTTTTTCTGGATAGTTATAAAACAATAATACTTAAGTACATAGGCTAAGAAAAGAGGGGCGATAAAATAAAGATAGGAGATAGGTTAAGTTGATTACGAAACTGACAGCAGGTAATAATCTTTAAGGTATTTAAGGAAAGGAAAAATTATTACTAGGCCAGAGACAAACACCGAAGAAGAGGGAATACTTACCCTCGAAACAAATATTTGATTTTTTGTTTTTAACCTAAACTTATTTGCGTTTTAAGGAAAATCTTTTCTTTGAAATTCGTATTAAATAAATGGAAAAACAGCGAGAATTGAAATAATTGCTTTTAGAGCAGAAGTTTTTCGATCGGAAATCAAGCTTAAGTGGCGAATCATTTCTTCATTTCAATGAAAGATTGACCTCCCAACGTCATACCAAACGAAAGTCTTCTTGATTATTTTGTCAGCTATGAAGACGCAAGTCTCTTATTTGACTGAATAAACAGCAAGAAATCGTGCGGTATTGACGGTATTTTCAATATAGTTCAACGGGATTCGCCGGATGTCTATTATTAGAAATTATTGCAAATTGTTCAAAAACATGTTGAACGATTCATATTTGCCAATTCAGTGGAAAAAGCCAAGGAATTTCCGTTCTTGAAGAAAGAAAAGAAGGCTTTGTGCTCTTAAACCTATCGGCCAACCAGGTTGCTGTCTGACATCAGCAAAGTGTTTGTAGTGGTACTGAAACATGCATTGATCGCCCATATTGAGAAATATGAGTTGATGCCGAATTGCCAATTTGGTTTTCGTGCCAGGCATTCGACCATACATGCGATAACGAAAGTAACTTCGCACATCTGTTGGAAACTGAACAATAAGGAATGTGCTGGAGTCTCTCGCCTTGATATGGAGAAAGCCTTCGATGCGGTATGATCAGAAGAATTAATTTTTAAGTTCCTTCAGGAACACTTCCCTAAACATCTTGTCACCACGATGTGTAATATGTTGTATAGAAAATCGTTTCTTGTAGCTTGTGGAAATCTTTAAAGGGTTGCGTTTTTGCATTTGGATGTAAGGAACTTCTAAAAAAAATAATAAAAATATCGTATGTAAAATAATTTCTAGCATACAAAGGGCACCGTTTTCATAATTAACTATATATAATATTGAATTCTTCGTTTGAGTTATCATTAAAGGAAAATTAAATCAAATTTTTAAGCTTTGTCTACTTATTTCTAAGTGCCTCAGTAAATTAGAATGCTTAATGCACTGTTTTGACCTTCTTGTTCCTCCAAATCGTATATTATACACGACAGGAATATATTCGAAACAAAATACATTTAATTATTCTCCATTATCAAAAAGCATCGGAATCGCGCCAGAAGTTCACAAACATTCTGTGTCATAAAACTAGGGCACAAGCAAGAATCCCCTAAAATTTCTATTTTTAAACTACGACTCCAAATTACATACGAGTATGTACAATAAATGCATTCAACTCACAAATTGATTGATACTTCAAAGGGTATTCATTCACCCAAATGATTCTATATTTCAAGTGTCATCAATGAAATGACTTTTCCATGCGCCAAGCAATCTATAAATGTATCTTTGTATCTTTTATTTGAACAAGACATCTGTACCAGTACTTTTTTTCAGATATACATTCTAGATCATTGATAGTTCCATTCTAATTGCAAATATTGACAACAAATACACGACAGAATTGACTTTTTCAATGTTTACATACTTTTTCGAAAATCCACACTTGGTCGGTATGGTCTTTGTGATCTCTTCCCGGAGACTTAAATATCAGACAAAAGACCTCCAAAATTCATCCTGCCACGTATTTTACGCGGGCGACATTATCATCACGTCACAAAACGAGTACAAAGGTGCGTTACGTGCAGAGGGTAATGATCATAGCCTTAAGCCGACAGGTATAATCAGCTTAGACATGGTTCAAGGATCACGTTCATTTTTTTTTGAAGGAATTATTTTAAATAGGACATTTGGTGTAGGTTTTATAGTTTTTGTGTTATTTGCTAGTCGCGACACGCAGAGGCGGTCTATGAGCATTTGTCAAGTTAATGATGATTATCTTTGATAGACTCGTTAACTTTTGACTGATATTAGGTAGAGGATTGCTGTCCTAGGGTAGGTTGTGTAACGATCGTAGACATGATTTAGTAAGGTGACGTGTAGAATGGAAATTTTTATAGGGATGTTTAGAGATAATATAAGAATATCAGATAAGCAAATTAGGGAATGAAAAGAATAATTCATGGTCTTCGAATAATTAATTAATATTTTAGGGAAACAGTAGTTAACGTAAATGAAAGCGATAAAATCTTTTGATATTATGTAGTTTGTTTGAATATTATTATAGGGTCTGCTCTTATTTCTTTGCAAATTAGAATTAAAAACAATTTTCCTGTTAATATTTTTCCACACAAATTACATCAAAATCTCAAACCGAGTGGGAAATTCACGACAAAAAATATCAAACTATTTTGATAACTTTTCAATATTTTGCTATCCTGTTGTGTAACAGTAGTAGTACAGGGTTTTCCAGTAAGAGGTGTTATTCTGATATTAAAAGAAATATGCCATTTTTGAATATAAATGATCGGATGTATGCCGTCAAAGTCATAAATTCCATGAGGCAAATGACCACCACGACCACGCTTAGAGGACCATTTTCTTTTCATGAAATTTTCCATAGCCAAATCGCAAAGTGGCTGCCCTATGTCTTCGATAGCGTCACGAATTCCATCTTTGAGGTCTTGAATCGACGCTGGGCTGTTGGCGTAGACCTTCTCTTTCTCGTGGCCCCAAAGGAAGAAGTCGCAAGGTTTTAAATCACAAGATCTCATCGGCCAATTGAGATCACCTCTTTGAGAGATAACACGGTCCGAAAACTTTTCCCGTAAATTATCAATGGTCTCGTTACTTGTGTGGCACTAGCGCCATCTTGTTGAAAGTAAACGTTGCCCAGATCAATACCATCCAATCCCGGCCATAAAAAATCATTGATCATCCCTCATCGTTACTGTTGCTCTAGCCTCATTTTCGAAAAAGTAAGGTTCAATGACTCCGCCGGACTATAACCGCACCAAACAGTCACACATTGAGGATAGAGAGGCTTCTCTACAATAACTCTTGGGTTTTCCGAGTCCCAGATGCGACAATTTTGCTTGTTGACGAAGCCACGGAGGTAGAAATGGGCCTCATCACCCAAGATGATTTTTCGATGGAATTCCGGATCATTTTCATGCATTTCAAGAACCCCAATCAGCGAAAGGCACGACGTTGTTGATGATCAACCGGCTTGAGTTCTTGTGTTAATTGAGCTTTATAAGCCCCAAGACCGAAACTTTTATGCAAAATACGGTGGAATGACGTTTGTGGAATGCCTAACTCCAAAGAACGACGAGGAATGGACAAACCTGGGATTTCTCAAACACTTTCGGCTACAGCAGGAATATTCTCGGCTGTTCTTGAGTGGCGTGCACGGGTTTTATTCTTAATATCACTAAGTTGTCCCAACAGCTCGAATTTTTCCACCAATTTCTGTAATGCGGTCCGACAAGATGCTTCACGACGACCCAAAAATGTTCGAGTTTTACGAACCCTCTGCCAAATTTTCACAATTCATATAGTGAATTTTAATAATTTCAATGCGATGTTGAATCGTGTATTGTTCCATTTTTATTGATGGCGTACTTTCTACTTGTCAAATGTCAAAAAATGGTAGCTTCAAAAGTGACATCTACCGAAATAGCGGGCTATTCAAAATAACACCCTTTATTGGAAAACCCGATACTCGTACTTTATTGAGACTTTTCTTTTGACGTATGTTACTTAACCTACTTTTAATGTTACGATTCATTTGCCAGTGACACTTTTGCCAAATGTCCTTAGCTTCTTTATACGACCTGAGTCTATACTTTAAAGTTTTGAAATGTGTAATGTTAATTTTTCTATTCCGTTTGCTCTCACAGTTATTGTCTTCTAGTTGCTTATTTACAGATTAAAACCTAATCTAAACAAACCTAACTTATTCTATTCTTAGCCTAATTACATTGTAACTCTTCATTGCAGTTTTGGTTGGTCGTGTGTCCTCTTCAAGCGTTAATCCAAAATCGCGTTTCAGAAGAGGCACAGTTCCTACCAACCTGATCTTCAGGATATACGGAAGTTATTTTTTATTAATTTAATCGGTTTCTTAATTATTGTATATTTGATTTTTATTTTTTCCCGATGGAAATTCAAGTTGCTTCAGCCCCTGTAGGTATTGGGAGACGGTATATAATAGAAAATAGGGTTTAGGGAGTTTGGTTGGGGTTCGGTGTTAATCTGGAAGTTTTGGAGAATTCTTATGGGATAATATGGATTTTCAGAGATGGGGATACTATTGAAGAGGTCCCGGACTAGATTTGATTCATGTATCTACCATTTAGCTATTCGCTTTTTGTTGTTTCAATAATGTATTGCAGGATGGGGTCAGTTTAGTTTCTTGGTAAAGAACGCTGTTTTTATATATCAAATTCCTTGATATATCGAAGTTTTTCTATTCCCCTTGAATTTTTCTATCATTCCTATATTATTTTTACCTCTATATATCGAAGGGATCGCCTAGAAAACCTTGATATATCGAATTTTTATCATATGTTTACGTGATCTTTGCACCTCTATATATCGAAGTTTTGGTTGTAAAACCTCTATGTATCGAATTTTATCTCATTATATCGGAGTTTTTGTTGGAAAACCTTTAAACTTCGAAGTTTTTTTTTTGCAAAAGCGATTGAAGTCAACGAACTGTTGTCTATCATTCATGTTAAAACCTGACTGCAGTGCTGCACATCTCCTGTGCTTATATCGTTCTTCGTTTATTATTGTCAGCAACTGTTTTGAGAGAAGTTCACAAAAAAGTTTGTGTGGAGTGTCGGTGTATGTGTGAGTGAGTGTTTGTAACTGATTTAAGTGGATTCTTGGAACTGACTATAATTACTCAGTGCAATGTCAAAGCGTAAAACATTGTCGTACGAACAGAAAGTGAAGATTATAGAGGCCGTGAATGATGGTGATAGGAAAAAGATTGATATAGTGAAGCAATTTGGCATCCTAGCCAATACGCTTTCTACCATAATAAAAAACAAAAAAAAATATGAAAACCAGCCATCTTCGTGAAAGAGACTTAGAGGACCGGAGTGCAAAGTCATTGAAGGATGTATTCTGCAGTGGTTAAAGCAGCGCCGCGACAAAAATTTGCTTATAAGTGGACCAATCCTTCAGGAAAAAGCTACTGAATTTGCAGATCAACTTGAGAAACTTAACTTTCGCGCCAGTAATGGATGGCTTCAGAATTTTAAAAAGAGAAACGAGATTGTGTTTAAAAAGATTACTGGCGAGAGTGCAAGCGTTGACAATCATGAAAAGCTACCAGACCTTACGAAGGGGTACAAACCGGACGATATATTTAACGCAGATGAGACTGGTCTTTATTATCAGTGTCTGCCAGACAAAACCTTAACGTTTAAAGGAGACGCATGCCATGGCGGAAAAAATAGCAAACAAAGAGTAACAATCCTGTTAGGAGCAAACCAAATGGGAACTGTGAAACTCAAAGCGTTAAGGATTGGAAAGGCGAAAACCCCTAGATGTTTTAAAGGTATCCAAAGTTTTCCGATGGACTATACATCTAATCCAAAATCATGGATTAAATCGGAAATATTTGGAAAGTGGTTGAGTGACCTTGACAAAGAGATGAAGAAAAAGAAGAAGAAAATCCTGATGTTCATCGACAATTGTACAGCGCATGGGGATCTCCCAAAACTTAAACACATTAAAATTGAGTTCCACCCCCCAAATACGACATCAAAGCTACAGCCATTGGATCAAGGCATTATTAAGAATTTTAAAGTTCTTTACAGGAAAGAAGTCGTGCGTCAGTTTCTTCGCGACATTGAAGAGAATAACCCAACGATAATGAACGTGCTAGATGCCATGTGGATGGCATCAAAGGCCTGGGCTAACGTTACCGAAAAAACCATTGAGAATTGTTTCAAGAAGAGCGGTTTTAAGCATCAAACTCGAGAGGATGAAGAAAGAGTTGAAAAAGACTGTAGCGTTGTTGATACACCATCTAATAATGAAACGAACGATCATGAAACTCCTGAACGATGGGACGAGATTACAAAGACGCTAAATATTGAGGGTCTAACATTCGAGGAATATGTTAGTTTTGACGATGATCTGGCTATATGCGGTGAACTCAGTGATGCAGACATTATCGCATCCGTTTCCCACGCAACAGAAGAATATGCCGGCGAGGAAGGTGAGGCCAGCGAGGCCGATGTACAGGATCCAGAACCCAACCCCACCCTACGTGATGCGCGTAGTGCCATAACGACATTGCGGAAATTTCTTCAAAAGAAACCGGCTATGACTGATCAAGTAATCCAGTCAATTGTTATTCTGGATGATGCTTTAGATAAAGCAACGCTTTCAGATGCTAGACAAACTATAATTTCAGATTTTTTTCAAAAATGTACTTAATCTTTCAACAAAATGATTACAGTAACGTTTTAATGTAACTTTCAATGAAAGCTGTGTTTACAAGTAACTCGATATATGTTTACTTTTTTTACATTAAAAAATCACTGTACGTTTTAATTTTTCTTTACATATTTATGTATGTCTACTGGATTATTGAGTACATTTGACATTTCTGATTCCATTTGATGAATTAATAAGCTTTATTTTTCAATTCGTTTGGTTATTAAAAATAAAACAAAACCTCGAAAAATATTTTATTTTAGATTTTATAATTGATGAAAGCTTTATACATACCTGTAAGCCTTCTGTGCCATATTTAATATTACGTTCTTTTTATAAAATTAAATATCTGCTAAATATAATCCTAGTTTTCAGCTCATGTTTTTTAATTCATAATAGCAGAACCTTAGTACATATTTTGAACTTAACAAAAAGAAATTATCTAAATGCAGTGAGTATTTGCAAAATGTACCGACATTTATCTCACGTTATTTTGAATCTCTATATATCGAAGTCAGTCATAAATCACCTCGATATAACGAACCTCGTTATATCGAAATATTCGATATATCGAAGTTTTCTCATTTCCCTTCAAGTTCGTTATATCGAGGTTCCACTGTATTAGCAATTATTCGGCTACTGTTTGTGAAATTGTCAGCCAGGCTGGGAAGGAGTATGTGATGATGGGGCGAATTAGGGTTTTATACATAAGGAGTTTCACATTTGCGAAGACGGATTTGGTGGATAGGAGGGGTGAAATTTATGCATCAGCTGCTTTGGCTTTGTTTATTGCTTTTCTTGCATGTGGGTTCATTTTGAACCTGTTGTTGAGGTTCACTCCCAAATACCTAATATTATCCTTTGGGTTCACCGTGTCCCCGTCGATAACCGCCCTTATCAGTTTGCTTTGCCCTTAACCACTCGCGTTACGGAAGCATATTATTCCCAATTTAGCAGCGTTGATTTGGAGCCCCCAAGCCGTTAAATAGCGTGCTGTAATGCCAATTTCTCTTTGCACCATTTCCATGGCGGAAATTGGAAGAGTGTGACTGGCTAGAATTAGAATATCATCCGCGTACATGATTATGTTCGGGTTATTGAAGATGTTTTGGATTGGTCCAAATATGGATCTTTGTGGGACTCCAGACAGGATAGGTATAGGTGTTGAAGTTCGGTGGGATATTTCAGTTGTTATATATCTATTTTGTAGGAAGCTATCAAGGATACGCGTCAGGGCCAGGGGACAGTTGGAATATATGAGTTTGAATTTCAGTCCATCAGTCCAAATGGAGTCAAACGCTTTTTGTAAGTCTAGCGTGCATGCGACTGTGCACTATTGTATTTTTTGCGCAAGTTTTTCGCAACAGTGTCATTCATAAGCAGAATGGCATGTTCTGTGGATTTTTTGAGTTTAAATCCGAACTGAAACTCCGGAATTAGCTTCATTGAAAATACTCCAAAGCTTCGTAGTATGATTCTTTCTAGAATCTTACCAATATTGGAAAGTAAAGAGATTGGCCTGAAGTTTTTTACGTCTCTATCGCAGTTTGGTTTAGGAATAAGGATAAGGTTGTCTCGTTTCCATCTTTCGGGAAAGTATCCATTGTTGAAGCAATTGTTGAAGATGATTGTTAAGCTTTTGGCGACAATTGCGCCGGATTCCCTTAGTACTTTATTGGGAATACCGTATAGGCCCGAGGAGGTTTTATTATTAATACCAGCTAGTATATCTTCTACTTCTGACACGTAGGTGAAAAATTCCCCGAATTTTTCATGTTGGGGAGATACTGCCTTGGTGGTGTCAGATTATATTATAAGGTATGACCCTCGGTAACCGATGTTTCTAGTTCTTACACCCGGTATCATTTCCTGTTCTCTTTCGTTCTCTGGGGTCTTTCTGGGTAGAGGTTTTCGTAGAATGAGGAGATAACTCGCAGCTTTTCTTCAGGTGTAGCGAAAGGCAGCCCTCTGTGCTTGAAAGGGTCCCTGTCGATGTTAAAATTATATGACCGTCGGCCCATTAGCATATTAATTTCTCGAAAGACGTCTGAAGATGGTTCGAGTAAACTCAATCTTCTTTTATAATTTTCATTCATCTTACGTCTTGTTTGCCAGCTTATGTGGTTCGTTAGTTCGGTGATTTCCCCTTTGAGAGTGAGGTATTCCTGGTTTATACGATTATTGTGCCAGTGGAAGATCCGCTTAAGCCTTTGAGTTTTCCGTTTTTGTTCCTTTGTCTGTGCTTTGGTGTCTTGCGTAAGGCATCTGTATAGCCATTGTTTGGGTTTTTCTTCCGGCGCATGTGTTTCCATTCGTTTTAGTATAGACTCCGTTAGATTCTGGATTCGGATATCAATTTCCTGGTTAGATAGAATTCGATTTACAGGTAAAGCGGGGGAGGTTGGGGATTGGTAAATCGTCTTCGAGGTCTTTTCTGAACTCTGTCCAATCAACAGAGACAGAGGAGCGGTATTCGGTATTTCTTCAATGGTGGTGTGGTCATTTAGGTGAAGGGTTAGTTTCAAACAATAGTGATCGGATATCGATGGTAGGGAGTTGTGATACCAGTTAGTAGGTCTTGTGACTCTAGAAATCTTATCTAAGAAGGAGCTGCTTCTTGGGTATGAGGGGACACCTGCACTGACGATGGTGCATGTTAGAAATGCGCTCGACAGGAACCATTGATATATTCTTTGGCCGTTTTGATTCCGTGGAGAATCACTCCAATGCTGATGTCTGGCGTTGAGGTCTCCGCCGAGGAGGAAAGAGTCGTGATTAGCAACTATTGTTTGTATTCTATTAAGGGTCGGTTCTATTGAAGGTTCCATATTTCCTGGGATGTAAATTGATCCATTTAGTAAAGTTGCTAATGTGCAGGAAATGTCAGGATGCTTAAAATTAATTTGGTCGACTGAAAGGTGGCCACGATATAGAATGGCGGTCCCTCTGCCTGCGTCGTTTCTAAGCACTTGGTTGTTCCTATTCGGGCCTTGTGTGTCGGTTTTAAGACTGTTTTGTTAAGGAAAGCTATGTATGGTTGAATGGATTTTGTAAGTTAGACACGAATATTCTTTTGTTATGGGAAACTAGAGAGTTTACGTTGAGACAGATAGTAATGAGATTATTTACCCCCATACAGGTTAAGGTACAGCTCAATGAGCAAAACTGGCTTGTCCTGTGTGTTCCATCGTATTTTGGCCAGAATTGGGCAACCTTTTTTAGGAGTTCCCTTGGTGACACTCCTAAAACTTGGACTGTTTCGTAGTGGAGCCTTTGAAGGGGGCATCGTTGAATTTCTTTCACTCGTGACTTTCGAGTATTGAGGTACTGATTGTGCTGATGTGGCTGTTGCTATTGGAGTTTGGATATATTCGAAAGTTGGGGTTAAAATGGGGGTTATTCTTTTATTTTTAAAAGCGCTTTCTTGTCTACCAATCTTCTCCTTTCCGGCCATCCGGAGAAGTTTGATGGATGGCCTTTCTCTTTTCATAGGACACAGAAAGGTGGATTACTTGTTTTGTCGATGTCCTTTCTTGAGCATTCTTTGGGGTTGTGGTCCTCTTTACAAGCTACACATCTTGCCTGGAAGGGACAATTAGCCGAGACATGGCCGAAGCGCTGACATCTATAATACTAGAGTATATCGCTTTTCCCATGTCACTTTCTGATGAAGGATGAAACGGAGCTTAAGGAGGCAGTCTTGGTCTTCTTTTTGGTTAAGGATTATTTTGTATAAGCCTAAGTTCACGCGTTCGCTTTAGACCACGCGGCGGGTAACGGTGAGACATTGTCGATTTGAATGTCCGGATATTGTATTTTTGCCGAGTCTATACCTCTGAGTATGATGAAGGATGAAACGGAGCTTAAGGAGGCAGTCTTGGTCTTCTTTTTGGTTAAGGATTATTTTGTATAAGCCTAAGTTCACGCCGTTCGCTTTAGACCATGCGGCGGGTAACGGTGAGACATTGTCGATTTGAATGTCCGGATATAGTATTTCTGCCGAGTCTATACCTCTGAGTATGACTGTCTATTTTTTGCGTTCTGTTGGAGTGATGGAGTAACTTTCCGCTGCGTATCAAATCCATTATTGCGTCACGAATGGTGACTTCGTCAACTAAAATTTTTAATTTCCTGGCGCTCAGGCGAGTAATTCCATTCTTCGTTGTTGGGCTCTTTTCCATGATTTCTTTAACCGTCATTTTTGTGATTCTTTCTACGAATATAGGGGACACCATGATTTTTTCTTTTCAAGGGCACACGTGTTTTGCTTGGAGGTTATGTTTTCTTCTCCCGAAAGAGGCGCGTATGGGTTTGGATTATGGGGGGTTGGTGCTTGGATAAGAATGGGTAACTTTCTTCTAATTGCCAATTTACCTTGAACCATTCTAAATCCTTCCGATTTCGTGTTGATCAGGTCAATAATTACACTGTTTGAAACGTTTGTTGCAGCTTGCTCTGCTTCCATTGTTGCTGGCGGTTGTATTTTTTTCTTGGCCGCTTTTGTTCTTAGTGGTAACGCCTTCTCGTCATTCTCCGCATCGGAAAATCTTTGAATAGGTGGGGGGACTCGCTTTATACCTCTGCTATTGCCAGTTTTCCGGGCTTAATTTCCTTTGTTCCGATATACTTGTATTTTATTTTCTTTTTTACTTTGATTTTGAATACCTTAGTGTTTTCGCTTGCGATTGTTTCGGTTTGACGTCCTGGTGTGTAGCAAACACATAACATCTAGCTCTAATTAATTTTCATAAAATAGTTTCTTAAATGTTTCGTCGTTAGACGATTACCTTAGGCTCCATCTGTTCCCTGCATGAGTAGATTCTGAGAACCTGAATTTTAATTACAATACTTTCTAGCTTTATTTACGTCACTACGTATAAGTGTTAATGCAAAACTCTACCATTACAATTGTATCAACTATACAATTTTCATTAGATCCTGGAAAAATGCAAAAGGGAGAAAGTTCTGATGGCTGTTAATTAGAAATCGTCCCAAATACAACTTGTCTTAACCCTAAGACAAGTATCGAGGCACACCTGTTCTCAGGCACATATCATTTATGGCTTTGTTAGATGAAATATCAAATTCATAAAACTTTCCACCTTTTCCTTGCTTAGGTTCAATCCGACTAAAAATACTCGTACATTCATGAATGATAAATAATTATGTATAATATGCTAAGTGATGCATATGGATAAAATGTTTTCCTTTCAGCCTAAGGATACATATCATTTCCCGCTTCAAGTCAGTAATGGAAATTTTTTGAAGAACAATTTAAAATTCATCATTTCGAATATACTACAAGAATATATGAGAGTATCTGACAGACACAGATACACATATGTTACACATATAAGTGTTACATATGAACAATTTGAAGAGGACTTAAGCTTTTTGGTACCCTTTCAACACATGATACCATAAATATGAAAGGATAGAATTGTTTGGTAGGTTTCGTATATGTTTTCAAGGAAAGCCTAAAAAACAGAAAAAATACCTAACCGAAAAGAGCTTGAGTACCGACCATGGGTTATGCTTACTTTCTCAATATGTTTCTCTGTTGTTCTCTTTTGAATCTAAATATCCAACGGGCTTTTGTTGAAGGCTGTACTTTCTCGTTGTCGCTGTAGAATATTTACATTCTGAACAATCAAGTAAATGTTGGTTGATGGCAACGACGTTGGTTTCCTTCTTTATTTTCGGGTTCTAAATGGAAAAATTGTGTTCCAATAAAGAGCAAAAGGGTGATTCCACTGAAAATGTTTTAATAATGAATGTTTGGCTTTAAGGTCTCTTAATAATGAAGACAAAAATTTGGCCCAAAACTGAATATGCCACGACTTGAAGGATTTCTGTGATAAACTCGTTCCGCTGGGAAATGCAAAAAAATTTGTCAGTGATGACCACACTGCTGAGAAACTTTATTTCTAGCAGCTTCAATTAGTAGAAATATACAAAACACATTCCAATTTGTAAGAGCGAAGCGGAAACGGTTTCGAAACGCATCACTGGCACCTACAATGTACAAACGAACTTCAGCAAGTAGGTCAAAAACAGAGTTTTGGAGCTGCAAGAGCCTTCTGACCCGGATAGGTCACTACAGACGCAGAGGGCTGAAAGCAGAGGAGGAGCAAAATATCAAGCTATAACAGTGCGGTAGTCCTTCCTGACCGGCAAGTTCCATCAAAGGAGATTGGGAAAAAAAGAGGAAAGACCAGAACGAAGCATCGAAGAATTATATTGCATTCATTTGTTTTAGTTTCAAGTTTTGGTGCTAATTTTCGGGGCGCATATTTTTGATATTGTAACACTTCAGTTTTGACTTTCACACAATAAACACATACACAATCGCTTGCTTTAGCACTACAGCTCCTTCCGATCTTTCTTTTAGAGACGGTTTGAGTATCTCACTATCTTGATGACATCAAGTTTTCCGCCCAACTTAATTTGACATTTCTTAGTTTCAGTATTTGACAAATTCAACCATGGAGACGTATATAACTGAGCAGCGCGTTGTTGAAGCCTTTTACCAAAATGGGCGTTCACATTAAAATTCATTTCGTGCACTTCGTGATTTTTTTTGGTCAGCATAATCGACCAAATGTGTCCACTATCGGGAGAATCGTGCGAAAATTTCAGGAAACCGGGTCTTGAGGAGATGTGAAATCACCTGTGAATGCTCGCCCAGTTCGTTCTGCGGCAAGAAGAGCCGTCAACCTTGATTCGTCGTCGTGCCCAACAATTGAACATCTCGCGAACATCACTGATGCAAATTTTGACAAAAGATGCTAATTTACACGCTTACAAGGTTCAGTTGACTCAGGAGTTGAAGCCTACTGACCATTTCAAGCGACATCAATCCGCCGAATGGTTGGTTGAACAGATAGAAGGGAATGGTGACTTTACAAAGAAAATCATCTTCAGCGACAAGGTACACTTTCACCTCAGTGGATTCGTTAACAAGCAGAATTGCCGCATTTGGGCAAATGAGAATCCACGAGTGATTGTTGAAAAGCCGATGCATCCACAGAGTGACTTTTTCTTGCGGTTTATGGCCTGGCGGCGTCATCGGGCCCAACTTCTTCGTAAATGAGTATGGCCAAGCAGTTACCGTGAATAGTGTTCGCTACTGAGAGATGATAACGGACTTCTTGTGGCCAGAAATTGAGGTTATAGACCTGAACGATATGTTGTTCCAACAGGATGGCGTCACTTGCCACACAGCCAACGAAACAATGTCTCTTTTGCGCGAGAAACTCAATGGCCGTGTTATCTCATGTTGTGGCGATCTTAATTGGCCGCCACGACCATGTGATTTGACACCGTTGAATTTTTTTTCTGAGGATATTTAAAGAAACAAGTGTGCGTCAATAAACCAAGAACAATTCAAGAGCTAAAGGATGAGGTACGAGGGTAGTCCCAAAAGTACCCAACTTGATTTATGAATACAGGTAGTTTTAAAAAACGGTACGTTAGTTATTATTTTTTTAACAGACATCTAAAGTGTACGCTTTCAGTGAATTTGTAAATATGGAAAAAATCGGGCATTATTATGTGATACAATACTTTTATTTGAAAGGTCTAAGTCCAACCGATATCAAAACCGAGTTGGATTCTACTCTGGGGAAGTCTGCTCCTTCTTTTACGAACGGTCAAATATTGGGTAGCTGAGTTTAAGCAAGGTCGCACGAGCTACCAAGATGAACACCGCGGTGGCCAACCAAGTAAGGTCACTACGTCAGAAAATTTGAAGAAAATCCTCAAAGCCGTATTAAGGAACGTCGACGAAAAGTGCGCAAGATAGCAGACATTTTTTTGTTTTCTTGTTATTCTTTTCGATGCGGAGTTACTAGTAATTAGCATTTCTGATATATAATAAATAAATACCGGGAGATGTAATGATGAAATTTAATATAACAGTGACATTTGTAGCCCTCGATTTCAGGTACGAGCGCTCGTCCAAGGACAAGGGGGTGAGTAGTTTTCTTTTGGTTCTTTTTCTTAGTTTTTCTTTTATCATTTTATATGAAAGCTGCTATGATTACTTGTAACCTTTAAAAAAATAAAATATTAAAAATCAATAACTTTGTCGCCCGCACGAAAATAAGAAATGGTATGTTAAGTATTACGTTACTCGATAATTGCCATGTTTAATGTGTTTAACATTCGCGAAACAAACAAATAATGATTGGTTAAAAAATTCAACACGTTCGGTCTTCTCATTTGTAGAATTTCAAATGGGTATGAGACCCGCCATGGTGGCTGGAACTTCCACTTCTGAGCTAGCCATCGGACTGTAGCTCTTTCCGCTTTTGAAGTTTCACGGGCTCTCGCCTGGGTAGAGTGGCCTTTTACACAGTTTTTAGGGTTTTGTAAAATAATTTTACAAAACCCTTCTAAAATCGCGTCCTGTCTGTCCGTCTGTCTGTCTGTCCGTCCGTTCGTCCGTCCGTGTGTCACAGCAGTTTTTCTCGGAAACTGCTTTAGCTAGAAGCATCAAATTTTGTATGTAGGTGTAAAGTGGTGCTCTCTTCAAAATTCAACTACAAAAAAATTTTATAAGGTATTTAAGGGGGGTCTCCCCATGTAGGGGAGTGGTCCCCCGAAAAAAAAATTTCATTGAAGGTAGCCGATATGGGTATCAAATGAAAGGTCTTGATGAGAACTTTCCAAAGTTGGTAGTTTGGCAAAGTTTGCTTCGAGGGGCGCACAGGGAGGGGTAATACACGAGAAATTTGTGTCCCCCCCCTCGCGATTGGACACCTATGATCCGAAAAATCTGAAAAAAATCAGGAATGTAAGCCTTAATGAGTACAACAACAACAAATACGTGAGAAATTGCAATTCACTCAACTTTGTTAGTAATAGTATGATTTATCGATTTTATGTTTTCTTGAATAAAATCTTAATGGTACTCTTAAATTCAATAAAATTCAGTACACAGATGACTATTTATAAGATTGATTAACCCTGCAAGTTTCATAAAGATTGAATCATATTTAGCGAAGTTATAGCGGTTTGATTTTTCCTGTATTACTATGGAACAATATGCGCTGCATGTATTACTATGGCAACATATGGCTATGGAACAAGATGCGCTTTTTACCGACTCAGACACTACAGTTTTGCTAGGATTTGCATGAAAAAATCAGGAAAGATAGGTGTCATGAATATCTTTGAGAATCGGTTCAGCTAGTGGCATCAGTAATCGTAAAACAAAAATATGGCTGTTTTAAATGCGAAGATTGAATAATTTTGAGTTATTTTTCCCAACTTCAACGTTTAAGGTGCATGCTTTGAACACTTAATTCAATTTAATGAATGACTGAAGATGAGTACCTACAATTAATACTCATAAGTGAAACAAGTCAAGGAGGCGGGAGAGAGCTCCTAGCAAAAGGGCTTTGTAACAACTCTAGGATTCGAAAAAATTGGCCATTAATCGATGGAAACAGTACAGGAGAGTGGCTCCTGAAAAAAATTCATCAAACGTAGCCGATATGAGTATGAAATGAAGGTTTCCATGGTAGCTTTTCAAAACAGTTCTTAAACTGTCAGTTTTTGCTTCAGTGGGGCACAGGGGGGAAATACATGAAAAATGTGTTTCCTCCCTTGCGAATGGACATCTGAAATAATTATTAAGGGAGATATTTATGAGTATAGCAATAACAAAAACCTCAGAAGTCTAAATTCGTTCAACTTGGTTAATAATAGTATGATCTTCGAATTTCATAGTTTCTCCAATAAAATCGTCATTGACATGCTCCTTGACTTTATTCAATCTGGTGACTGCATTTTGAAAATTGAATACAAAACCCTTCTGACATGAGCGTAGGTCTGTTTGCCCAACTTGTTTTTATCATATCATTATGTCATATAAACAAACTTTTAATATAAATCTAAAACAAATTGGCGGAGGAGGCACCGCTTCCACCTGGATGCCCCATTCGTAGCTGGGGGTTATAAGTATTCGGTTGTAAGGATGAAATCGTCTCTCTTTTCGCGGGCGTCAATAGAGCATCGGCGTCGAATTCGATAATTCATCCCTCCGGTAGGTTGCTTTGGCCGTCGACACCTTTTATCGGTTCGATCGTGCGTTTTCTCGTTTACCGAACGATTTGCGAATGCGTTTTTTTGTAGTGCGCCCTTGTGCTGGGAAAAAAAGAACCCGCCCTACGACACTAGTCTGCAAGCGCATTCACGCGACCCCAGACAAGGCTACTGTTTCTCAAGCCAACTGCTCGAAAACCTTCCTATCCTCTACTTGTAATTTTATGTGGCAGATTTAGAAAAGTAATTAATTAATTCCGCTTATAATCGTCATTTGTGAAATAGTTTTCTTTCCCATTTTTATTGTTAGCTACAATTTTTTATCAATCTGCCTTTATATTAAATGTTATTTTATATCAATTTTCCTTTATATTAAATTTAAACGTTTTCCTGTAATTTTATTTTTCATGAAATTTAATTTTATTAAAATTTAAAAATAAATTCTATTCATTTTTCTTAGCTTCGTTCAAATGTAGTTTATTTAGAACAATTTAAATCTGCCACGTAAAATTGACAGTGTAGGAACGTTGATCTGGTGCACTTTATGAATGTACTAGATTGACGAGTGCAATGTAAACGGGGTGAATGATTTTCAAATAAGTTTGTGGTTAGGGAGTGAAGTTTTGCCGGCCGTGAAGTGTGATATGGTAGCTTCCCGCCCAATTATAGATTCTCCCATTGAAGTCACGCTACCCCACCGTAATTATTTATGTCAGCGTAGGTATTTTCCGAGTACAGTTTGTTCGTTAAAGTAACTCTATAATTCGATCTGAAAATTGAGACTCTGATCGGCTACATTGCGAGATAGTGGATACGCTTAATTTCCAACTTCAGTGGCTACAAAATCTGCGCCCTGTGCAAATTGGATGCATTATCGCGGCAAATAAAGCCGTGAAGGAAATTACAACCATTTGCATCGGAAGCGTCTTGAAGGGCTACACAATGTTGACCACTAATTAAGGCACTTCTCATCTTCGTGATCTCCACGAATCTGCATCAAGCCCAAGTAAATTATGCTAATTTTACTTATATTTCTCGTTTAATTAGCCTGCATATTCCAGCGAGTATGAAAAGATTCGAATTCGGGAGTTCGTCGTATTCAAATTCGTCATCGTACGCCAAGCTGCTAGAGTCGACCGGGTGTGTCCGTGTTAGTTACAGGCAACTGCAAGGTGCAGGCTGTACGAAATCAGTCAGAACTTGCGTTGATGGGAGGTGTGTCGCTCGCTCTCTATCGCGATTGCCTCAGTCGTATTCTTTAACTTCAATGTCCCGTGGATTCTTCACGTTCGTAACCCAAACACGCTTCATTGCGATTAATGGCTCTTCAAATCGGAACTGGTGAGTGATCGTTTTTAATTCAATTTTGCTGTGGACTATCCTTGGGAGAAATCCCTGGCCGAGGGCGTTCACATCCGAAATCGTCAATCCGGAAGCGAACGGCATTTTTTTTTTTATATCGACGTGATCGGATTGGCGCGCTTGATAAAAAAAAAATTATAAACCTATTTCTCACATTGCGGGGAATGGTTCGTTTTCTGGTCTTGGCTAAGGATAGGGACTTCTCAAGATCAACCACGGCACACCAACGCATCAATGTGAACATCCACACATATGTGGAACTTCTGTTCTGGAAACACTGGTGGTAAAGGAAGTGGGAAATTCAATAGCGAAAATGGTAGTGGATGCAGTAGTGTGACAAGCGATAGTGTTCCACCGAGTTTTGGAAAAAGTCAGTCTGCAACAAGTCAAGACCTCAATATAGGGCTGAACGATTAGAAGAACAAATCAATGACTTAACGGAAGTCCGCCAAAATGAAATAATTAATTTGAAATAAACTATGATGTGATGAGAGGCTGAGAGATATTAATGGAGTTTTGGAGAATTGTCAAACACGAATTACGAAAACAGAACATTTATCTCAACAGCAGTATGTGACTGTCGAGTGCCCACTCTTCACACAGCTGGAACTGGAGGAGGCAGTCCTCTCCCTGAAAGCGAGGAAGGCTCCAGGTCCAGATGGTGTTCCAGCTGAGGTGTTGCGGCTCGTCTATCACCATTGTCCTGACTTGCTGCTCAGCACATTCAACGCTTGCCTACGGGACGGGGTTTTCCCGGTACGATGGAAGGTGGCGAGGCTCGTGCTGGTCAGCAAGGGGAAGGGAAATCCCGAATCGCCGTCTGCATACCGCCCGTTATGCACGCTAGACACGGCTGGGAAAGTGCTAGGGAAACTCATCAAGGGAAGACTCACTGACGCGATTCGTGCTTCTGGGGACCTATCTCCTCGGCAGTACGGCTTTAGAGCAGGACGTTCTACCATCGATGCGATTGCAGAGGTGGTGAACGCGGTCCAAAAGGCAGAGGCATATAGTCGCACCAAGCGACGGATCGTCCTGTTGGTGACACTCGACGTCAGGAATGCCTTCAACTCCGCTAGATGGGTGGATATTCTGGACACGCTGGAAAACTCTTTTCAAGTTCCAGAATATCTAATGCGGCTTTTGAGGAACTACCTAAAGGACCGAAGCCTGCTCTACGACACGACACAGGGCCAACGAAGGATGGAAATTACATCGGGTGTTGCCTAGGGGTCTACCCTTGGTCCGGACCTGTGGAACGTGTCTTACGACGGGCTACTGAGACTTGAGATGCCAGATGAGTCGCGCTTGGTCGGCTATGCGGATGATGTTGCGGCTCTGGTCGCCGGACGCACCGTTGAACAAGCGCAACTTAGGCTAGGTATGCTAATGCGCCGAGTGAGGGACTGGATGACTGCTCGCGGGTTGAGATTAGCACTGGAGAAAACCGAAGTGGTCATCTTGACAAAAAAGAGAATCCCTAGAGTATGGATGATCAGTATTGGAGATATACAAATCGAATCGAAGCCAGCGGTGAAGTACCTGGGGCTACTGATCGACCCGAAGATGAGTTTCTCTGAGCAAATCAGGGCAACGGCTGAGAAGGCTGCTTCGGGAATATCGGCCCTGAGTCGACTTATGGCCAACGTAGGGGGACCCAGCCCATCAAGAAGACGCCTCTTGATGAGTGCTGTAGGTTCAGTGATACTTTACGGAGCAGAGGTATGGGGCGACGCTCTCAGCAAGGAGGTATACCGAAAACGATTGGCACAGGTACAGAGAAGAGGAGCACTGAGAATTGCATCTTCGTATCCAACAGTCTCCGACTCGGCGGTGAGAGTGATTGCAGGCGTGATATCTGTCGCCCTCCTTGCTAGAGGGCGCCACGCTATTTACCTGCGCCGAAACGAGGATGCGAGGGAGATGGTTGTCCGCGAGGAGAGACAACGCTCGCTCAACGATTGGCAGCAGTCTTGGGTGAATTGCACGAAGGGAAGGTGGACTGCGCGCCTCATCCCGGATGTGAGACCGTGGCTAAATCGAAGGCATGGTGAGACTGACTTCTATCTGACCCAGCTTTTGAGCGGGCACGGGTGTTTTCAGTCTTACCTGCACAAGATCGGTAAGTCACGGTCTCCCGATTGTCGGTTTTGTCCAGGAGAGAAGGACAATTCCTGTCACACATTTTTTGCGTGTACCAAATGGGCCAGGCTGCGAAGGGAACTCTACAGGGAGACGGGAGAGCTCACCCCGGATAATATAGTTGCGGTGATGCTCGAATCGGTTGACAAATGGAACCAGGTGGCACATTATGCTCGGGCAGTCCTAAAATATAAAAGGGACTCACAGCAGCCGGAGGCGCTGGAGCTGGGGGATCGCTCTTCTGGCATTTCCTCTTCCCCTCTCCCCTCCCGCTAGGAAAGGGACTCCCCAGCTTGAAGGCGCCCCACGGCGTAACAAAACGAGACCTGGCCCGAAGTAATGTGTCAAACGGTTCCAGGCTAGGTTCTCAGATTGACAGGGGAGGTGTTTAGTGGGTAGTCCAAGGGTATCCTCCATGGGAGTCCCACACTGGCAGACTCGGCGGGCGTAAATGCCTTCACCTCCCTACCACAAAAAAAAAAAAAAAGTATGTGACTGTAGAGGGAATAGATAACTCAAATGCCCAAGCACTTGTTGTAAATTTAATTAATATAGTGTTAACAATATTACGAGTAATACTTTAACTCGTGGCTACGGCTGCCGGTATTATCAGGCCTTTCTAAAGACCAGCGTTCGTGTTTTAACGACTCGTTTCTCTATATTGGTGGTAATATTCATGAAACGTCAATGGCCTGATCTAAGAGACATCGGAGCTCATTTGATACGACATTTGAAAGTATCGCTAGTACTCAAGTAAAAGATTTAAATATGAAGGATGAATAGGACACGAACAAAATTGCTGCATATATTATACATTGAGTTTTATGTATGCGACAATAACGCGAATTTGACGAAAATATGCGTAATTCAATGTTTTAGGAACGGTATGCCATCCAATGGGTTCACAATTATCAAAAAACTGCTTATCTAGGGTTTTTCAACTCGTAAGCCATTACAGTTTTACACGAAAGTAGCCATTTTCTATGTCTAACATATTTTTTTTAAGTACAAGCCTTATCCCAATCAAGTCGCATTTCCAATTCCGTTTTTCTAAATGCAGAGGAATAGCCTTTTCGTTTGGCTATACTCTCAATTTCATGACTTTGTCACCAAATATTTCCTTATTCATGTTCATGTTCATCCTAAATAACGCAAATACTTATTCCAAAATCAATCATTCAACTGCGTTTATCTTGGTCTTGTTTAAATTACATGAACTCATGAAAAGCCGCGTAGATTGTCACTCATTAGTTCACCTTGTAGTGGATAATTGAACAAGACTACAACTGCATCAAAACATTAGTTATGAAATCTTAATATTAAGTTACTGAAGAGGAATAATCACATAAAATAGTAAAAAATTTCCACCGTTTTTGTCGCTTAACAGGGGCACTTGGCGGGGAGAATGGCCTTCCGCTCGCGTGCCCTTTTACGATATAGGGTTATGCGATTTCATTGCATAGCTCTATAGCATAAATTGGCTACGTTTGTGCTTCTCATTTGAGGGAAAGAGTCATACAAAGTGCTTTTGTATGAGTTTTTCTCTCAAATGGGAAACACCTGGCCACGTCTACGTTTGGATCTTGATCCGGTCGGGAGGGGGCACCGGTTCCACCTGAATGCCCCACTCTTATTTGTGGGCCATAAGAATCGCCGGGTAACGACGAAGTTCCCTTAAGTGCGTCTGTCTTCCTCAAGTCCAGTTTGTCCATTTTCTTCTGCAATTTCCAACCCTTAGCTGGTTACCTCCTTTTTTCGACTTCGGTCGACTTTTTGTGTGACCCAAGAATTCGTGAGTACGAAATTGTTTTGTAGTGGGTCCTTGTGCAGGGGAAAAAGAACCCACCCCACGACACCGCAACGCTAGCCTGCCAGCGTCCCCAAACAAGGCTAATCTCGGCGGATCTTACCATCTTCTTTCGCCCAGGCAGCATACCATCGCTGCAGTCCTTTACGGACATTTATAGTCTACCTAACACTACAGCAGTGATACTCAACCTTTTTTGACTCCGGGCCACATACATATATCTGTAAAGCTTCGCGGGCCGCAAGTGATACCTTGGCAAATCAAAACCCGCGTTGGGGGGGGGGGGGGGGTGTCGTGTAATAGTATATATCACTTCTATCAGCATACGGTTCATTGAATATTAATATAGTGATAAAAGTAAAACTCAAAAGTAACATGTATCGTTTATTACAAAATTAGTGTGATATTTGATATTGTGATAAATTTTCAACAATTTTAGACAAATCGGGCTTGTAATTGCTGCATGCTACCCTCAATACGTCATCAAGGTGAGAATCAGTCCCTGTATACGTTTTTTGCATATTTCATTTTGGAATATGATGATTCACAAAGATATGTTGATGCAAACAATGTGAGGAGCAGGAAGGCACAATTTTTTACAGTCTTGTATTTTTCTGGAACTAATTTCCAAAAATGGATGTACTCCTTTCCTTCTCTTTTTTCTTCAAAAATAGCTTTCAGATTAGTATCGTTCTTAAATTCAATAAATTCGTCAAAAAGCTCGGCATAATTATATCCCAATGCAGCTAAATTTGTTATAGTGGCTGTTTCTAGGTGCCAGGGATTTTCTATGAGTAACAAACAATTATTGATACAACGTAAGTCCTGAAATCTGCTCTTAAATTCCTTAGCTAAGGCAGCTAAATAATTTAAAAATATCGTATAGTTTTCTTCAGAAACATGTATACCTTCTTGATTAGCTTTTATTAAAGTTGGAAAGTTATGGAATACCTGGTTCTCTATTTCTTCGTGGTAGATGTTTAGTTTCTCTTCAAAAGCAAATACTTTTTTCGCCATCTGCGTAATGATTTTATTTTCGCCTTGTAAGCCACGATTGAGTTCATTAAGTTTTTCTGCGATATCACATAGAAAAGCCAAAAGACACCACCATCCATCATTGTCAAGTTCGATGTAAATTTTATTATTTTGCTGTAAAAACAAAATAATTTCATGCCTCAAAGAATAAAACCGTTCCAGAACTTTTCCTCGGCTTAGCCACCTCACCGAGGTATGTAAAAGGACGTCACTATAGTTACTGTTCAATTCTTCCAAGAGACTTTTAAATTTCCTGTGGTTCAGTTCTTGTGCTCTAATAAAATTAACTATACTTATTACAGTCTTCATTGCGGCGTCTATTTCGGCAATGGATATACGTGCTGCTAAGTTCTCTTGGTGAATGATACAGTGGAAAGATAAGAGATTTGTTAAATTATCTTTCTTTTTCAATAAAGTAATAAATCCTTTTTCAGATCCGATCATTGAAGGACATCCATCCGTGCATACACAAACCAATTTTTCTATATCAATATCATTGTTTTCCAGAAATGTACTGATAGTATTGAGATAGTCCGTCCCTCTGGTTTGATTTTTCATAGGGAGAAATTTCAAAAAATCTTCATGAACTGAAAATTCATTTTGTCCGGTACAATATCTAACAAAAATGGAACATTGTGATGTTGCTGAAATATCGGTGCTAGAATCAAAAGCCAAACTAAAATATTTGCATTTCTTCATATCTTCTATGATGCGATTAAATATGTGTTTAGCAATATCTTCAATGCGTCTAGCAAAGGTAGAATCAGAGAGCTGCATACTTTTGATCTGAGATATTATTTGACTTTTATTGCTAAATTTGTCAAATAATATGTTGGAAGCACTGAGGAAACATTCTTTCACAACCTCTGCGTCAGTAAATGGTTTCATATGTTTACCAAGTATGTAACAAATTTCATACGACGCTCTTGTCACCGCTGCGTCATGTGATACCGCCATTGATATGATATTTTGTTGATGTTGTAAAGACTTCTTGAAGAATGTTAACTTTTCACGTCTTATTAAGGAGCCACGAGGAAAAGTTACATTAAATGTTTTGTGCTTTGTGGTATAATGTCGAAGAATATTATATTTTTTTTTAAATAACACTCTCACGATAGATCAAACATGTGGTCGAACCATGTTTATTTGCACCAACGAAATATTCTTCTTCCCAATTGTCTTGGAACACTCTCTTTTCATCAGATATTTTTCGTTTACATTTCGAAGACACTCCCGCCATTATGAGTAATTAAATTATAACAATACAATATTATATAAGACAGCAAAAAATGCTAATGTTTACTTGAAATAAAGCCACAACACTGGAGCTGTCAAACATTTATGTGTTGCCACAAGAAAAATTATTTGCGCGCATACTTGTCTGTCAAATGTTTGTTTTTTGGGAATAAATCTAGCGTGTGCAATAGCAACACTCTGTACCAGATCTGATATTGACACGACAACGGCGGGTGGTTTGGTATATTCATGCGACAAAGACAATCCTCTTCGGGTGTCACTATCTGCACGTCAAAGTCAAAATTAATCTCAAGATATACGAAATATAGAATGCCAGATTTTGTAAACCATGAATGTCTTTAGGGCCGCACAAAAAAGCTCGGCGGGCCGCAGGTTGAGTATGGCTGCACTACAGCCAATTCCGGCGAGCACTAATATCTTCGCTCGCTGAGGCAGTAGACTATCGCTGCAGTCCTTTACGGACATTCCATGCCAATTAAACACTACTGGGCCTTTGCTTAAAGAGAGTTAGAGTATCATACTATCTTGATCGAATTTATCAGCACTCGAGAAGTCTTGGCCATAACTGAACGGACTTATAGTCGGTCCAAAAAATACACGAAAAAAATCTTTGTTGTCAATAATGGGATTCGAACCAGGGATCTTACGGGCTGAGCATCCTAGCCACTAAACCATGCGGTCTACCATAGCGAAAATACTCAAATAAATTTATTTCTGCCAACGAGATTCGATCCAGAGAAGCTGTTGGCAAAGCAACGGCACAAGAAGTCGGTAATTGTTTAAAATACGTAATATTTCGAAAATTTTACTTAGCCATTCCTCAACACGTGCCAAAGAGCTGAAATCCAACCCATTCAACCACTAAACGGTTCAATCCAAATGAAAAATAAGAAACATCTTCGAAACGATCAGAAATAAATCATTAACTCTCAATTCGCCTAATCATCACTAATTACCCTTGAATCTCTTGTGGCGACTTAACCAGCCATCCTAACAATTTATTACCAGATTCTGCACTTCTTCCGCGTCGGTAATCTTCTCCTCAACAGAACAATAATAATAATAATGCTCTTCTAATCCACACTTGATTCTTCCAAGAAAAACTTTCTAATTCATTTCACAAGAGAAAACAAAAAGGAAGACAAGAAAATAAGATAAAATTGAACTCATGAGGCCAAGACGCTTTTAGCACATACTCGTACGCGAGTATGAATGAAGAATGCAAGAATGTCTGTTATAATAATTCCTTCAATTCTGCCGTAAAAGGAAAAAATTGAAAAAGAAAAATTGGATAAATTACATTTTCATACCAAAAACCAAAGCATCTAATTGTGGAAAATTGCTATTCGTACGTGTAAATCGGTATTTGTTAATCCCATCAGGAGTATGTATGAAAATAACCGCAAGTGGTCAGCGAAACACTGGAAGACGTTAAAGAAGATGTATTTAGATAGTTACTGTAATATGCAAGTACTTACTATCGAAGAAAAATTATTTGATGGAAATAGGAGATCTTATTCAATTTTTCAATTTGTAAACAATTACGCCTAACGGATGACTCTTTGCATATACAAGTAAGTACGAGCATACATGTAAGTACAGATGCGTGACCTCTTTGACTTGATGAAGCTGTAAGTCATCATGGCTAGTGGTTTTTTATTTGGGGACGCACTTGAGATGCGGAAATTCATTTAGAGGGAAAGTTTAAGTACTGTCGATGCTAAATATGTAGATGCAAAGAACCGATTAGAGATACAAAAGGTGTGAAAAGAATATTGTTGTGGATAAATTACAGTGAGAAGCGACTGCGAAGGTTTCTTAAATGGGACATGTAAAGGGAAATTTTTAAATTGAATGACTATGCAGGTTTCGTTTGTTCGTCAGTCTGCAAAAAAAATGAAAACGCGTAAATTTGAACGGTGCCAATAGGAAGAGAAAATTCATTACTCGCATAATTAAGTCCGCTATCATGATTAATTACTTCTCAATTTAGTTACTTCCTCAGCATCGTTCTCAACTGTCTCGCTTTTACCTTTCTAAAATCTGACAACGCAAAACCCTACTCGTGTATCGAGTTCATGTGTGTAGGTTTATCGCACACGATATTCAAGCATATTCATTTCATAGACCAAACCTTACAATTTTCCCTTACTCACGCTCAATCAAACGGAATAACATAAGTAATTGATTTTTTCACATCTAGATATTTTTAATGGTGCTTTCAAAAGTATCTTAGATACAGTCAAGTACAATTAAAATTGTATCTAAAGATATTTTTCAGATACAACACATCAACAGGCATAGAAATATTCATTGGAAGTCGTTTTCAGAGGAATTCTTTTTTTTTCACCATCCGTTTCAAATGAACTCTTTGAACAATAAATTAGATACGACATGTGCATTTCTATGTGACGTGTGCACGCCCTTTAACTTTCACCTGTTCTCATTAAAGCGAAGAAATGCGTTTGAAAGGTGTTTTTTTTTTCTTGCAGAGATCGCGGAAGATGGAATTTAAGATGCACGACTACGAATATGAGATGCTCGTTTTGCTTGTTGGCTTTTGTACTTACCGCAACAAGTTGAGCTGGGAGGATTTATTTAGTTATGTGAATATTAAATATGATGCTGTGCAGATCTGATTATTATTAAATAGGAGGAGGAAAGATGTTTCTTGCCTCTGCACGCCGCGTCGGAACAAGCAGCATGAATTACGTTGATGGAAGTACAATAGATACATCTGTGATGCCTTGTATTCATCATTCTCTGTTGGATGAATGTGAATAATTAATTTTTAATTCACGTTTGACGTGCTTAAGCAAATAATGGAAGGAATATTATTACTTTAAATTTTGTTGTTGGAATTTCCTTAGAAAGCCAATTTTAGATGGTTTATCAAAAACTTTCTTTTATATTATTCATATAACATATAAGAATTCTCCTATTTAACATCCTTCAATACCCTCCATGTATCTATCACATCTCATCACATAAAAATGCGTCTGTATCATTTAATTCTTTTCTTAAAAATTCCAAGAAGCTTTTATCCAACAATACCTTTGAAAATTATCCCTTCAAAGCAATGCATTAAATCACATATAAGTGTCTAACGAAAAATGTCAGGGCGAAAAAGAGTCCTTCCAAAGCTAGAAGGCAAAGATGAATGCGAATTTCTAAGTACAAATTTCTACATACACGTGAAATTATCCTACATATGTACCGATTTAGGTTTGTACGTACCTTGTCAAAGTGGATGAGGTATTATTGTATGTACGAGAATATCCGATAATGGGTGTATCCTAAAAGGAATAAGACATGTATTTTTGTATCATATGTATTTCTTTCTTCTTCCGTTTATGGCACGTGTATTTTTAATAATACACAGTAGAGCGTAGGAAGCCATTAATATGAGTCAAAAATAACAATTCATAAAAAATTCATTCAGGTAATTTTTTTCTTTATAAGCTGCTTTGGAACATAAATGATGATAAGGTTTTCTAGTTTTTAAGATAATGCGTTTTGTTGGTCGTGATTCGCTGAATGAATCGCTGAATTTCATGGTTAGCCATGGATTGTAATTTATAATTTGATGAATATAGTCTGAAGTAATTTAGTCGACTTTTTTTGCTTAAGCACCACGGCCCGGTTTGGGCCTTCGCTTATAGTTAGAGTCTCTTATATCTTGATCGAATGTTTCGGTACTCGAGAAGGTGATATGGTCAGTACCACGTTTTTGCTGTGTCCATCAGTCATGTAAATGTATAGTGGCTCGTATTGTACTTGAACAGAATAAATTAGTTGCAATCAGAACTCGGACTTGTTTTGTCGTGTCACATTTAACATAAGATTGGCGACTAGGATGGGATAAAAATAATACGGATATTACCAGTGCAATGTGTTTGAAATGAAATAAACGGTTGACGATGAACCCACAACAATTTAATATGTTTATGGGAGCCTATAAATCATTAATACAGGGATTGACGATTGAAAACACTTCGAAACGACGAGACGACAGCACTCCGGAAATCAACCCAACATACGATTTGCAGAGCATCATGAGGGAATTCAAGTGCGACAAATTCGACACCCACATACAAGCCACCACGTTTATAGGCAATGGTATCCAGTGGTATTGTGATTCCTACAGGAGACTTTGAATTTCTGTCTTCGTTTCTCGCCTGCGTCTTGCTCATCAGAAAATTAAAGTACTCTCGGAGGAGCTGAGCTGCTTGCAAACAAAGTCTTCGGGCGGATATCGATTCATTGTTACAGTCCACTGAAGCATTTTCTTTCGAGAAATCTAAGCTTCCTCTCTCCTGCGATTAGCCTCCATCGGTGGTGGCATCTGAGACTTCATCCTCTACAACAAAGAGTCTGAGTAAGCCATTATCATCGTCATCAAACAAGGAAAATATTACGAAGGGCCACCAACTAGAAGATAGCGCAAATTAACGAGCGCAAAATGAACACGGATGAACGTACACCTCAATTAAGCAGCTTCCGAGGGTGATACATCCAGCACACAAGCCTCTGCAAAGACGCACAAGGTGCAAAATTAGGTAGCCCTGTCTATATCGAAAACAGATGGAAGCAAGAATTCTAAAAACTTCTCACAGTATCCACAACAAATATCGAAACTTTGACCATTCCAGAGGTTGAAGAAAATGTCCCGGCAACGCTACTAACAGTAGAAGAGGTACAGGCAACCATTCGTGGCTCCAAAAAGAACAAAGCTCCTGGAATAGAAGATATACCGGCAGAATTGCTCCAAGCCGGGGGAACGCATCTGCACAATCTCCTTCCTCGGTTTATAATTAGGATGACAGAGGACCAGCAACCAAATGACTGGAGGGAAAGCATCATACGCTCCATACATAAAAACAGGGACAGGGTACACTGTGAAAATTACAATTTGTGTATAGTTATTAATTTGATTGTCCAAAGTCACTCCTTTCCCAGAGCGATACAAATCTGGTAATTCAAAAGGGAGCAACTGCTATCGTTAGATTGTCGTCTCCGATTCCACTTAACTCGACGGGAATTGGCGTTTCCAGGGTACCCGAATCGCAAAGTAAAAATACTAGGACAGGAACTTGATCGGAAACATAGTGACTATGTGATGGTTCAATAACAAGGTATACTCATAGCTGCGAACCTCAACACTGGAGGTATATTCAGGTACCACAGCCGGCTGATGAGCCCCCATCTTCAGATGGTCAGCTAATTGTTTGCGGCCCTTCGGGGAATATCGTGTTGGCTAGTGGTGCAAACCTAATAGCGTCAGATACAGCTGTGTCTCGTATCTACCAGTTTGAAAGTTGGAAGTTTCCCCAATGTAAACTGGAAACCTCCTTGGGGGGCGATAATTGGCACATTTTTCCAATCCTAGTCTAATGGTGATCGTGTGGTTAAGCCTCTTCATGTCAAAAGTCACTTCTTAGAAACTATCAGTCTTTGGGAAATACCGCCTCAACGCACTCGAGGGGAGGAAACCTACTTCGGTATGGGAGCCACATAGACAGTGCCAATTAGGCAGAGTGTCACGAAAAGCTAAGCAGAGCTTTGATCTGTACCACGGGTTAGAGGGAGCCCATGACAGGATACTGGCAGCCCCTACATGGTTGCGGAGCCTATCCTTGGCTGAAACGTGATGGCTCTGGCTTGAATGGTGTAGAAAGTAGTTTCAAGCACACACCAATTGTGTTGAGGGTATCCCAAAGCGGAGGATAAACTGGGACCGCAACCTTCGAGCTAAGGGGCGTTGATTGGCGCTTCAAACTAATTTGCGTCTAATTGTGCCCGTGGGGTAAGGCCAACAACTGACAGGTACCCACGTAGACCACATGCATTTCTGACTAAAGTCAGTGCTGGGTTACTAACCAATCGTTGTTAGGTATGAAAATTGGTAGTGCCACTCGGTTCGAGTGGCACGAAAACCTAAGCAGAAGTATGATCTATATCACGCGCTACGAAGCCTATGACAGGTTTCTGTCACCCTCTACACGACGAGGAGCCTACCCTGGCTAAAACGTGGTGGTTTGTGGTTTTTATTCTGTGGCTAGAAAGGAGGTTTGTGAACCAACCAGTGTGTGGCGGGTTCCCAGCTGGGATAACAGGAACCTCATACTTTGGTGAAGAGACGTTGGTTGACGCTTGATTCAACCCCGTCTATGGAGATAAAGGCCTCACTCAAGTTAAAAACTTCGACTTTATGCCAAGCGCCAAATGGATGTTCCCTGGTACTATAAAGAGGGCGGAAGTGAAGTGGAACTGTGTGCCTGTGTTATAAAGAGTGTGGATATGAAAGGAATGCGGAGCAGAGGCCGAAGCAGTAAGCGAGTTTCGAGATACAGCAGAACTAACGTACCTGAGGAACTGAAGTAGGTTTAGATGGCCGGAGAGAGAAGTAAAATCAAGCGAAAGGCGTAGTCAACCTGGTAGCGAAGGGAAACGGTGATCTGGTGGTGTGGAGGCTGAAGGGAGAAGTGGAACTGGACAAACGACGTAAGCCTGGTAGAAAGGTAAAACGATAGGCCTAGGGGCATGCTGATTGGAGGTGCATGACAGCTGAATATAGCATATTTGCCAATATGGTTCCCCGTACCTTTCCTTTCCCAATTGTGATAGGTCTCTGTATGTAAGGTGGCCCAGCACGGGCATCGAGAACCCCGAAACGACCCACAATGCGATTAAGTGCTAGCCGGCCTTAGCATGCGACCCCGGGTCAAGTAGTCACATTCTAATGTGAATACCACGGGTGTGACAAGTCAACAAATTTTTTTTCTACAAATATTTTAGTATTTTTTGCAGTCTTACAAAGAATAAATACACTTCGATCTTAACCCTGCGTCATACGATTTTTTTTCTACAGTAAAATTTTACCATATCAAGTTGCCCTTCTGTTCAGGATACATACATAATCTAATAGGTGTATGCTCAAAATCGACTTTCTAATCTTTTCCATAACCGCCACCATGTTTCTGCCAAATTAAAAGACATGTGCATTAACTGAAAACTTTGATTTAAACTATGAGAAGGCCTACAGAGATACCAGTTTGGGATTAATATTCTTCTGCTCGAAATTTATTTTTCTCTGTTGATGGTTACCTGTAGTTAACTTGCTAATGGTTCACGATTTAAATGATCATGGTTTGTAAATTCGTTTTATGGCGTACCTGAAATAAAAGAAAAAAGCCATTATTAGAACCCTAGTTTAGATACAAATAGTTGGATACAGTTTTGAACAGATATTATGTATTAATTTTCTGGAAATCAAAATTATAAAGAAAACTAGGTGCAATTTATGAGCCACTGCTGAATCATGGAGAAAGCTGAGAGGAGAGACGAGAAGGAACTCACTTTGTGTTCCTAGTGGCCAGAAAATTTATGAATTTGGTTGAATATTGAATATTTATTTAATAACTTCAATTCACCATAAAACATCAG
The DNA here is from genome assembly GCA_963969285.1 of Odontomyia ornata. Lineage (NCBI taxonomy): Eukaryota > Metazoa > Arthropoda > Insecta > Diptera > Stratiomyidae > Odontomyia > Odontomyia ornata. The sequence goes on from OZ017740.1 coordinate 37,544,365, forward strand.
TCAGTTATTTTGTTTATCTGATATCTGCATGCCAATTATCTATTTTCTTGAAAAGCCGTCAGGTCTTGCCTTGTTGAGAGAGCAGACGCGTTTCCACTCCTTTTAGTCATCTTCAATGTGAAGATGACTCAAGAAGTCGAAACACGTCTGCCCACTCAACAAGGCAAAGGTTTTCAAGAAAATATAAAACATGAGAAAACAATCGAAGAATGTTCAAGTGTTGAAAATTTATTTAAAGATAATATATCATCTTTTTTCTTTAAAAGCCGTCGGGCCTTGCTTAGTTGTGTGAGCAGACGCGTTTCGACTACTTTGAGTCATCTTGAAGATGACTACTTTGAGTCATCTTGAAGATGACTCAAAGTAGTCGAAACGCGTCTGCTCACACAACTAAGCAAGGCCCGACGGCTTTTAAAGAAAAAAGAGGATTGGCCTGCGGATATCAAATAAACAAAGTTATTGACTATAATATATCATCATTGAAATACAATACATTATCAAATACAGATGTCATTAAATAGTTAGATTAAAATATTTTATTGTTCTTCGTATAAAATTAGGGGATTTCAATGCTAATATCTTGGACACATATGATTACTCGTATTACATAAAGATAAGCCGGTTACCAATTAAAAGAATACTAGACGCAAAATCCGTCCCATCTTATTGTCTGAAAATTTGACGGTCGGTCAGTATAGCTTAATCGTTTTAACTGTGAAGGTGTTTAGTTGAAAGTATTAATTGAATAAATTGCCAAATTAAATATTTGTCGCAGTCCGCGTAGTGTAGTGGTTAACACAGTTTGCTTGGTTTAGCGGTTCGAGTCTCGTTGGCGGCAACGAGGTTTGTTTCGAGTGATTACTTGAACGGATTTTACTCGTAAGCCCGTTCAATTATGATACGTAATCGTTTAAAATCAGAACGTATCACAGCGTGATACCATCCATCTGTCCTTCCCGAGTGCCGGCACATTCGATCAAGATAATGAGATACTCTATCTCTGAGTGAAGCCCCGAAAGGGATTCTGGTGCCAAAGTAAAAAAAAATATTTAAACATAATTCTTTCGACATGAAAAAAGAAATAGGTCTATTCTACCCATTGAAAATTAGATAGAAATTAAAATAGAGCTGAACATTTTTACGTTATGATGTGAAATTTTTTTCAAACTTTAGAACTGGTATATTATTTTTCGTGAATAGCCACACAGTGATGTGAAATTTTTTAAAGAGTCTAAAATTGGAATTTTTTCTTTTGCGTGATACCTTTCACATTTCCTAATTCAGCGGAATTTATACAACAGGATTTAATGAATGCGACCAAGGCTGCGATGCTCAAACAGCGACCAAAGCATTGAAAAAGATACGAAGGAATAAGTAAAGAAAGAAATGGAACTTGTGCGTTATTAGCTTATGCGGAAAGCTACCATGAAACAGCTTATGCTTAAAAAAATTGGAATGAAAAAGAAACTGTACTAGCGCCCGTATTCGAGAAACCGATACTAGTATCGATACTGGACAAAAACCGGTATATGTGCCGGCACTCAATAAGCCGGTATCAATATCTGTATTCTTTTTTTTCCTTCTTCGTAGCACTACAGCCCCTCTCCGGCCTTCGCAACCTGCAAATAGCGCTCCAACTGTCTCGGTCAATTGCCCCCAATTTCGAAATCCGAGCAGCGATGAACTGTCTTCGTCGACCGAGTCAGACCAGCGTTTCTTCGGTTTCCCCACTAGTCTTCCAACGACTATCTTTTTGGGTATCCGCTGTTTGTCCATATGATTCCGCAGTCTTACAATCCTTGACACCTCTGGCTCGTCAAAAGTGTCATACAGCTCATGGTTGTATCGAATTCGCCATTGGTCCCTGTCTGGCTTCGCTCCTGTTATTCGCCTCAGGACCCATCGCTCAAAGGCGTTCAATATATTTGCGGATGCTTGGGTTAGGGTCCATGTTTCACACCCATAGGATAACACAGGTCTTATCACAGATTTGTATACTTAGGGCTTTGTTTTCCTGTGTACTTGCGAGCTGCATTCTTCGGCGTATTTCGTCTCTTTCATTACCAGTCTTCGTTATTTTCGATACTGTATTCGCCAAGTGTGATATTTTGTGTGCTTGAGGTATTTTTCCTTAACTGCGTCATGAGCTTTGTCTTATTTTCATTGATTTGTAGCCCTACAAGTTTTGCTTCGCTGTCGAGTTTCAGGAAAAGTTCTTTGGCATAGGCTACTACTTGGCTCGACTTGAATAGTAATGTACCTCGCGTATCGACAGTTAGCTTCCTTATGACGTACTTCAGAGCCAAATTGAATAGCAATGGGGCCAGCCCATCTCCCTGTTTTCGTCCGATATTTGTGTCAAAGGCATCGGTAAATTGGTTATCGATGCAGACTTGGGAGGTCGTCAACGTCATTATCATTTTGGTTAGACGGAATAATTTGGCTGGGATGCCAAAGCAAAGCATTATTTGGTACAGTACGATACGATCAATTATGTCGTATGCTTGCTTGAAGTCAACGAAAATTTGACGTACGTCTATGTTGAGCTCCCCTTTTCAAGTACCTCTTTGACTGTGAACAATTGGTCTATCGTTGACCTACCTGCCCTAAAATCGCCTTGATACTCCCCAATAATACTGTTGGCGTATGATTCGATTTTATTTTCTAAGATCTTTGAAAATATACGCCGTGCAAAGTAGTGATATGCCTTTATAGTCACCTTTCTTGTGGATAGGGAATATAATTGATTGGCTCCACTCTTTCGGCATATGTTTTTGTTGCCAAATGTGCTGGATGATTTTGTGAATAGCTTGACGAATACTACTGCCACCATATTTTATGAGCTCCACTGGAATCTCATCGATGCGCGGCGCTTTATAATTTTTTTGGGCTTTGATGGCGGAACAAACTTCATCCAGAGTTGGTGAGGCCAATCGAAGCTCTCCGCAGAGATCTATAGGAGCTGTGCGGAGGATTAAGGGGATTCTTGAAATATGATGCACATCTTTCCTTAATCTTGGTTTCATCAGCGATGATATTGCCGATGTCAACACGACAGAGTGTGGTTTTGGGCTGATAACCACGTTTCGGGCTTTTCACTACTTTGTATGCTTGTCTTGTGTTGTTGCTCGCTAAACTTATATCTACACTTCTCAATTGGTCGTCATATTTTTTTCTTTTCTTAATCCTAACTATCTTATTTGCTACTCTTAAGAGATTTTCATAGTGTTCTCTCTTCGTCCTAGTTTTCCTACCTACGTATTCTTTGTACGCCTGATTCTTTTTGTATAACGCATACTGGCACTCATTATCGAACCAATCATTCCTCTTGCGCCGGGCTTGATGTCCGATCTTCTCTGCCACGGTCATAATAGCCGCCACTTCCATCCAGAGCTCGTTGCTCGTCTTTAACGATGCGTCTGATAAGATGGGAGCCAGCTGGTTGTCGAGGGTCTCCGTGAAATTTTTGGCCACAGACACCGTTTGGAGCATTCCGATGTCAAATTTTTGTAGCGCGCTGGTCTTCGCCGAATATGCCTTTGACATACGACATCAAAAGGTTAATTTGATCCAGTCATTATCTGAGTTACAATTGGCTCCTCGGTATGTACGGGCGTCAAGTATGCTCGAGGCCCAACGTTGTTGGATCAGAACATGATCGATCTGGTTTTGTGTGTTGCCATCCGATGATACCCTGGTCATTTTATGAATGCGTCGATGTGGGGAGCAATTTGAACGTATGACTAGATTTCTACTTCATGCAAAATCAATCAGGTGCTGGCCGTTGTCATTTGTTTCATCGTGGAGGCTATATCCTCCAGTCGTTCCCCGATGAGATAGCTAATTGCCAACTTTAGCGTTGAAATCACCCAGAATTATTTTTGTGTCGTTTGTAGCCAATGAGTCGACCAGTCTTTCCAGGTGATTGTAGAACGTTTCCTTCGTTTTTTCGGTCGGGGCGTGAACATTTATCAGCCAAATTTCGAAGAATTTCGCTTTTATACGGATCGCATACAACCGTTCATTGGCTGCCTTAAAAATCAATAACGTGCGATTTGAACTTCCTATCCACAATGAAGGCCATTCCGTATTCTTGTTTTCTAGTAGGCTTCCCACTTTTGAATATTGTGTGCGATCTTATGTCTTGTATACCATTACCAGTCCAGTTCGTTTCCTGGTTTGCCAGTATTTTTAATGTATATTGACTGGCCTGTTGCAAAAGGTCCTTAACAGCACCAGGGTAATTGAATGATCTGACATTCCAGTATCCAATGCCATAGCCCTTTTTTCGTTTGCGAGGTCGTTGCCGTGAGTTCAATCCATTCCAAGGCCTACCTGCAGGTTTCGAACAATTTAAGGTTTCCAGGGACGGGGAGTTAGCCCGTCGCCCAACCTCCATCCCGCTGGCATGGTTATTACGTCGATTCCGTTATCAGGCGCAGAAGATTCGCCTTCACCCTCTTACGCCCTCACAAAGGAGGTGTAAGTTTGGTTTAGTAGCAGAGCTGTAGATGTATTTACAGTTAATAGCATTTCTCGGCATTTAGTGTCACACTATTGGGAAACTAGTAAACCCAATGTGCGACCCCAAAACATTTACTATCATTTAATTGGGGGGTTTGTAATGAGGGATCATGGAAGCTACGGGTTTGGGAAACAAGGGGTTCCCTCCTCCTTTCTCAAACGGGCTTGGGACCCGTTAAAGATGACGACAGCTGAGTAACAATGATCTGCATACTCACTCAACGACCGATTACTAAGTATCGAATACTCAAATCAAAGTGATCAGTAATCATTCGGAACACGAAAGTAATCATTTTGCACATCTCTATTGGACAATGGAAATTGGGTCATTTGACCTCTGCCCGTCTTTTTAGTGTTAAAAGGGGCTATTTTGTAGTAGACAAGAATATAAAACAAGAAATTATTGATGGATGATTGGTATGTAGGATTATACCTAATAAATTAATTTTCTCTTATCTATGATACAAAGGCTGTTCAGAAAGTAATAGACGTTGTGGTCTGACGCGGCAGTGGACGTGGCTAGCGCCGCCATCTTGGCGTCAGAGTGTTCCTGCACTCAGTACGCAATCAGCCGTGGTAGCTAGCGTATCATATATATCGTACTTTGTATTCAGTGGTGTCAAAATGAGCGTCGCCTTTGGAAGTCCCGGCAGTTGTGAAGTGTGAGCTATAATAAGGTTTTTGTTAGGAAAAAGTAAGACGCGCGATACAAAAGAAGCGTCGAGAAAAACTTAGCACGCAAGTTTTGTTTCTCCACGACATGGCCAATTATACCCAAGAGCTTTTGGATGGGGGTTTCCAATCATCCACCGTACAACCTGAACTTGGCGCCGAAAGACTACCTTTTGTTCCCAGCGATGAAGATGTGGCTCGCTATGCCACGCTTTGACACTGACACTGTACTGCATGACGGTATAAATCAGTGGTTGAACTCGCAGGCGGTAGATTTCTACGGAGAGGGTATTGAAAAGCTTGTATCACGTTATGATAGACGCCTTAATTTATAATTATTGGCAAGCTTATACCACGTTATGATAAATCTCTTAATTTAAATGCCGATTATATAGAACAATAGCCTGAGCGGTTACTTCTGGAAGGCATATAATAAAAATTGTTTCTTTCACTTTCCTTATTAATTTTTTTTTTAATTTCAAAACGTCCATTACTTTCTGGACAGCCCTCCTACATAGAAAAAATGTCCACAGATTTTGGGGATAAGCTTATTATTTATAGAAAAATATGACCAATCCAGTCAGATTACAAATCTTCACCTATCAATACTTTTTTAGTTCCAAGTAACCTAAATTATTGTTGATTGAAAATACCAAAGCTTGTTTCGAGTAGAAAAGTCTTAAAAGAAACCTGCAAAGATATTAGCAGAGATACTCGTAAAAAAAAATCTTATTTAATCTCTTCACCGCATGAACCTTTACAGTACAGCAAGTTGAGTGAAACCTACAGGTGCTCAGAGTAAATGCTAAGTTTTGTAACAGTTATTTGTTGAAGAAATCTAATTACCATCATTGCAATGTGTTTGTAAACTACGTTTACTATACAAATATTATGCCATAAATATAACATCGCGTACAGTCATTATAATCAAGCATGAAGTTGAAGTCAGTGGCATTACGATATCTTGTGAAAAGCTTATTCACGGCAGCGCGACCAAATCTAATCTTATCATGATTTGCTAGTGCGCAAGATATTTGTATGGTTGGTTGGTTATATGTGAATGAATCAAAGAGTTGTTAACATAGTACAGTGGGTGGCCGAAAAGATTTTGATTTTTATTATTATTATTTTCAAAAGAAACTAATTTAATATTGAAAGTGAATTTGTTTTCTTTTGATAAATTAAATAAACATGCCATCATCGAAAGATCATCCGAAGAAGTGAAAGTTCAGTAGCACACACAGTGCCTTCGTGAGAAACATTTAAGGCTAAGGTTCAAAGATATCATTTGTTACAAAATAACGTTTTTCACGCCTGGGATAATCTTTCAGATTAAAGCAGACTGTCTTATGATAAATGCAGATTTGTTCCACAATTTGTAGCTTAGAAGGGAAAGTATTATGAAGTTAAGATATTTTTATCAGATTTAATAAAGCGACTGAAGCATTGTTTAAACAGCGGAAGTTGATATTGGTTGATAAAATATTTTTGTCACACCTTCGGGTCCGAAATTTATCTAACTTAAATCGTGGAGTTTGTTTAACTTTGAGGATAATTTTACAGAAATTTAGATAATTTAGTTTAAGATGTTTAGGGTTGAGTGTGGTCAGTAAATGCTTACTATTGTTTGAGCTATCTATATATTGTGCAGTGCCGTAAGGTTTATGCCTCGGAACGCGGGTCCAATGACGGGATTTTTTGTAAAAATTTTTGGAATCTCTTTTCAACACTAAAAATAAAGCGTTTACACATTTATTTTTGCCGGTATCTATTTTTGTCATTATTAAAATAAATAATTATATCTTTATTTTAGGTTTTCCGGTCATTTTCAGTCAAAAACTTGAAGTTTTCTGCACTTTAAGTCTGGTTTTACATAAGATAACTATCACAAACCTGTCCTTAGGACCTCAAGGGAGCTCGTGTAAAACGTTGACAAGGAGAAGGGAATACAGTATCGGAAATGTGGGTGAATTTGTGTATTTCGACGCCAAAACAACGAGAATCAGTAATAATGGAGACGAAATACACTGTAGAATACAGCTCGCAAATAAAATACATATTTTATTCAGTTTTGACAATCTTGAAGACCAGCTGCATACACAGAAAAATGAAGCTGCAAGCATTCAAATCTGTGATAAAACCTCTGCTATGCTATGGATGCGAAACATGGACCTTAAGCCCAATGATCCACAAATATATTGAACAGCTTCGAAAGACGGGCCCTGAGGTGAATTATCGGAGCGAAGGTAGATGGGGACCAATGGCAAATTTAATACACCCATGAGCTGTATGAAATCTTTGACGAGCCGGAGGCAGAGCTTATATACTAACAAGCTGGCGCACTACGAACAAAGTGCTCGTTTAATGGTTAGTTTGCATTGGGTCCGCGGCTGTGCGTTAGTATTGGTGTACGCACGTATTTTCACGAAACAAGGTCAGACAAGGACATGAATATCGTATGTATTTCACCCGATAAGAGTGAAAGAGATATAAAATCGAATTTAATTTAACGATTTCGTTAAAATGAGCTGAGTACATTTAACGAAGCAAAATGTCTCTCTATATTTATCTGTCAATTTGACAAACGTCATTGCAGTTAACCCTTTTTGACCTTATGGTACCGCTTCTATTTATATGCTACAATTGCCGGTGACACAAATTGTGGGCCAATAATGTTAAGAAAGTACGTCCATTTAGTGTTCATATTGTTAACTATAGCATTCCTTGTTGATGACGCAAAATCTCCGGGTAGAAAAGGCAAAAGTAAAAAGAAACGATCCATAGATATCAAGACGGGTCCTGTCGATAAAAATGTCTTCGATCGAGAGTTGGTGTATGGCAAACTGTCTCCACTTGACGGGAAGAAAACTATTTGAGGGTCCTACTCTAGGTTATATGACTCCGGAAAGCGTTTTGTATGCTGCTTTCTTAGTATTTCCAATCAAATCTAACCTGGCTGAGGACATTTCCTTTCTTCTCTTGGCACTATTCCGTTTCGTCTTACGTCGATTGCAGTGAAACAATCATGGTTACTATGTGGCGAACATTTGGGGCTGAAAAATTCGACATAATTTCACTAGGAAGGCTCCAAGTACGTCGCACTGGGGCCAACAGCTAAAAATTTCAGGGAACGCACTATGTTAATGCGGATTGGATGAATGCGGCCAGACGCAATTGCCACAACAACTTGAAAAGTAAGAAACCCTTTATATATGAATTCTATCCAAATTGAAAGTGTCCATATGATTTCAGTTTTCCCGCGCATTATCCTTGACCGATTAACGATTTCACCAAATTTGTATCCCTGAAGAAGCTGCGAGCAGACTTAATAGTCGACACTTGCAGGAAATATCAACTTGACGAAATAGTCTGGAAATTTCCAGACTATTTCGTCAAGTTGATATTTCCTGCAAGTGTCGACTATTAAGTCTGCTCGCAGCTAACTCGTTTATCGCGTTAGAGACGAAATCCTCTATGGACTAGTGTTTGGATTGTGTAAATGCCCAATAATTGTCTTCTATATGAATATCAAATAATTCTTCCAAATATTTCAGTCAAAGCGTTAAAAGGTGATGATTTAAGGCTCATTATGGTCGTACCACCCTAACGTGAGGGCATGCGTCATTTATTCAATATAAATCATTTTGAAACTTTGTACCACCACAATCACGTCTTCTCCTTGATGACCTATGACTATTCCAATTTGCAACGTCCAGACGCGTATGTACCTCTTGTTTGGATGAAAGAGTCTGGCGGACATGTTTGCCTGAAAGAAATGCCTGATTTCCCTTATGGGAATGAACTTGTATGGAAATGATTATGGTGGCAGTCCAATTATTGGTACAAACGATTTAGTAAAGATTGTCCCTGCCGGTAAGTGATTGTCCCTGCCGGTAAGTGATATGGAAATTTTTTTTGAATTAAAGTAAGTTCGTATAAATTTTTTGGCAAATAAGCCAATTCAATGTTGTTGTTTTTTTCTAGAAACTCTTCTGAGCGTTATTACATCTTTCATCCTACTCTGTACTCAGTCAATGAACGTTTGAAATTGTTACATGAACTTGGTGTTGGTATATCTTTGTGGAAGTTAGATCAAGGACTCGACTATTCTTATGATTTGTCTGAAATCAGATGCTCCCATGTAAACGTGTGCATTTCGTAATTCTACGCCTAGCATTCTACTCAAATTTAAGGGCCCAAATGGCTCTCTAAATTTATATACAGTCATTTCAAACTTAATCTGCTACTATATCCACTGTTGATTTGAAAATAAACCAAATTGAATTTTCAACATTATAAACAATCGATTCAAGTTATTTTCTGTATACATATTTAAAATTCTTCTATTCATACAGTTATTTACATTTTGCATTTCATAAATTTATGTTTTTTTTGTATTTTGTTCTAAATTCCTTCATTCCGCTTTGTCATTTTGTTCAATGATGATGATGAGCTGTAATTAATTCAATATAAGGGTTCATCTTACTTCTTCTGCTTACAGCACCACCGCTAGAAGACGAAGTAAGGAGATTGAGAACCAGAGGTTGCTTACTTGCACACGGTTCTCCTTTATGGTGGTATCGGGAAGGGAGGATCGCTCTAAAGTAGTGAAAAACTGCAAAGAATTTTTATGATTTATTGTCATCTGGCCTATCATCTTTTTATTTAGAGACACGTTTCGGCTTTTCGTGGTCAGCTTCAATTGATTTTAGTTCTTGAGCTGAGGATGACTTCAAAAAGTCGAAACGGGTCTTTAAATGAAATGTTACAACGACGGAGAAACTAATCACGTGATGTTAACAAGACATAGGAGGAAGTAAGGCCTAAAGGTACCCAAAACTACTTACATTTTAAGGAGAAAAAGTGCGATAATAGTTATTTAATAGGAAATATATTTCTCAAAATACTTCTTATTATATAATTATAATTGCTACGTCATCAGGTCAGCTACCCGTCGATACACGAGGTACATTAATATACAAGTCGAGCCAAGTAACATAGTAGTCTATGAGGACGACATCAACATTTTGTCATGGTCATTAACAACTGCCAAAGAACTTTTCCTGAAGCTCGACAGCGAAGACAAACTAGTAGGACTACAAATCAATGAAAATAAAGTATAGCTCATGGTGAAGTCGAGGAAAAATACCTCAAATGCACAAAATACCACACTTGGCGTATATAATACCGAAAATGTGAGCGAATTTGTGTATTTAGGCGCCAAAATAACGAAAACCGGTAATGAAAGAGACGAAAAACGCCGAAGAATACAGCTTGCAAATGAAATATTTGATTCAGTTCTTACAATCTTGAAGATCAGCTGCATACATAGGAAAACAAAGCTCCAAGTATACAAATCTGTCATAAGACCTGTGTTATGCTATGGGGTGCCTCAACGCTTATAAGACTGCGGAAGCTGCAATGGGCTGGCCACACGAATCGTATGACGATCAACGGATACCCAAAAAGTTGTTCGTTTGGAGAACTGAAGGCCGGAGACCAGTGGGGAAACCGAGGAAACGGTGGTCTGACTCGGTCGATGAAGACGCGGCCAATGGACCGAGACAGTTGGAGGCGCTATTCGTAGGAAGCCAAGGCCCGAGATGAGCTGTAGTGCTAAGAAGAAGATTCCACAGGGATTAGCGGACCCAAGATTTAATGAACCATCAAACGTGGATATCCTCATTGGAGCAGATCTTTATGGATAGTTATTGCTACCAAGACGTCTGCCTGATCAACCACGTGCCGAGAGGATGAAACTTGGGTGGATGCTCTATGGAACAGTTCCATGCAAATCATCTATAGTAGCAGTAAGAGCATTCATATCTGCCGGAGTTAAAACTCAGAGAAGCTAACAAGACATGTATTAAGATATCGCAGAGGTACGCGTTCAGAGAACAAATCCTGCGCATATCTAAAAATCAGACAAATAGACGCATTAAATCCTTACCTCCATGTGTCAATAGTGGAGGAATCCTCAGGGTAGGCGGTCGTATTCACAATGTTATAATTGGAGCTATTATCCCAAAAGGTTACCTAGCAAAACTTTTGATAAGACAGGCTCGTCAACAAACGCTACATGGTGGGAATCAACTAACTTTAGCTACGTTACGACTCAAATATTGGATACTCTCAGGAGAAACATTAGTAAAGAAGGTTTTGCGAGGCATGATATGTTTTAAAATGACAGCTAGACCTAGGAATCAACTAATGGGAAATTTACCATCCTAAAAAGTGCAACTAGAAAAACCCTTTCTACGAACAGGTATTGACAACGCAGGACCTGTCACTATAAAATGGAATGGAGAAAGAGGAGCCAAAACTGAAAAAACATGACATATATATTTGAGGGCTGGCCGGAGCTGGATCACCGTGTGTTAAAAATAGCTATTCAAGACCAAACCCTGAACAAACAGAAGCCGACCTACAAAATGTTCAGATATCTAGACAAAGAGCTCTTTAAATCAAACATACGTGAATTACTGAAAAAGCGGAAACCAAATAGTATTATTGAGCTCAAAAATAGCATCATATCTGCTAAGCAAAGCTCTACAATTGAGAGGAAAATCAGGTGTCGCCAACGGACTTGGATAACGAAAAAAGTGATTGATGCAAGTATTAAACAAGTTGGGTAAACAGACCTACGATATGTCAGAAGGGTTTTGTACCCAACGTGCGAAATGTAGTCACCAACAACGAATAAAGGCGAGTATCATGCCAAAGAGATGTGAATGTTTATAAGAAAATCTCTTGTTTCTGTACTTTCAACGGTCGTCACTTTGTTACAAACAAACAAAAATCATTCAAATCATGAATTCCCAAAAATATTTATGCTATTTATCTTATTTGGAAATTTCAAGACGATCAAATCAAAACTACAGTGTCTGATTCAATGAAAAGTCCGTAAAATACCAAAAACACATGTTATTGTTGTTGTATTTGGAGAAATTTCAAATGGCTGTAACTTCCGCAAATATGTCTGATTTTCATCAAACTTGCGGACTATTAGGGCCTTATGTAAAACTGTTTAAATATCTGTTTTCATAGAATTTAAGGGTATCCATACGATTTTATTGGGGAAAATGTGAAATTCGGTGTTCATACTATTATTAACAAAATTGAGTGAATTTTGAATTCTAAGGTATTTGTTGTTGTTGTACTTATAAAGACCTATCTCCAAAAATTTTTTCAGATTTTTCAGATTACAGGTATCCAATCGCGAGGGGGGGACACAAATTTTTCGTGCTCCTGTGCGCCCCCTAAAGCCAAAAATACTAGTTTAGAGCCCTGTTTTGGTAAAGTTCTCATTAAGGCCTTTCATTTGATGAAATTTTTTCCCCTATATGGGGAGATTCCCCTTAAACACCTTGTAAAAAATTTTTTGTAATGAAACTTTTTAAAAGGGCGTCACCTATAAACAAAATTTATGTTTGTAGCTTATACAGTTTGCAAGAAAAAGTGCTGTGACACACGGACGGACGGACGGACGGACAGACAGGCGCGACTTTAGTAGGGTTTTGTAAAATTATTTTACAAAGCCCTAAAAAAGGAAGGCATACATGGACCACAGGAAGAACAAGGGAAACCAGGCTTTCAAGTTTGTATGCAAGCGAAAAAAGAATCGAAACGACTGGTGAAAGAGGCCAAAGTCTCATAATCCTCAAGAAGAATAGAAACAGAGGCTGACAACTTCCATGAAATATCGAAAATAATAAATGAGGTAAAGGATAACTCTTCAACCCAGGGTGTATCACAAAATATTCAACTGAATCCTGATGGGCCCTCTAATACATCGTGTCCACGTGACGCGGCGAACTCACTCAATAACTTTTTTTCAACAATTGGTGGAAGAATCACTAAAGAAATCGTTGCAAGTTCAGCAAGCAATTTAAATACTACAAATATCTCAATAAATTCGATTCTTCACATTCATCAAACAAATATAAGGGAAGTCTAAAAGGTAATCAATACATTAACAAGTTGGGTAGACAGACCTATGCTCATGTCAGAAGGGTTTTGTACTCAACTTACAAAATGCCGTAACCAGCAACGAATAAAATTAAGAAACATGTCATGTTCGAGGATCATACTATTATTAACTAAGTTGAAAGAATTTTTTAATTCTGAGGTATTTGTTAAAATTATACCCATAAATATTTCGCTTGATAATTTTTTCAGATTTTTTTAGATCACGGGTGTCCATTCGCGAGGGAGAAAACACATTTTTCATGTATTTCCCCCCCTCTCTGTGCCCCCACTGAAGCAAAAACTGTCAGTTTAAGAACTGTTTTGAAAAGCTCTCATAGAGAACTTTTATTTGATACTCATATCGGCTACCGTTCATGAAATTTTTTTCAGGGGCCACTGCTTTGTACTGTAAGCATCGATTCATGGCCTATTTTTTCGAATCCTAGAATGGCTACAAAGCCCTTTTGCTAGGAGCTCTCTCCTGCCTCTTCGACTTGTTTCAATTGTATGTAGTCATCCTCATGATATCTATCATTCCTGAAATTTTCATGCAAATCCTAGCAAAGCTGTAGTGTCTAAGTCGGTAAAAAGCGCATATGGCTCCATAGCCATATGTTTCCATAGTAATACAGGGCACATTTTTCCATAGTAATACAGGAAAATTAAAATCGCTATAACTTCGTTAAATACCATCCGATCTTTATGAAACTTTCAGAAAAGATCAACCTTATAAATAGTCATCTTTATTGAATTTAAGGGTACCATTCAGATTTTATTCGAGAAAACATAAAATCGATAAATCATACTATTACTAACAAAGTTGAGTGAATTTCGACTTCTCATGTATTTGTTGTTGTTGTACTCATTAAGGCCTACATCCATGATTTTTTTCAGATTTTTCGGATGGAAGGTGTCCAATCGCGAGGGGGGGTACGCGAAAAGTTCGTACATTTCCCCTTCCCCTGCCCCCCTCGGTACTCATAAGGCAATTTTAAGACCTGTTTTGAAAAGATCTCATTAAGACCTTTCCAATGACACCCTATTCGACTACCAATGGTGAAAATTTTTTGTTGCGGGGTCAATTCCCTAAATGGGGAGACCCCCCTTAAACCCCTTTGAAAAATTTTTCCACCATTGAACTTTCAAGAGGTCACTACTTCTGACCTTTCCACAAAGTTTTATGGCTGTAATCTCTATAGTTTCGGAGAAAAAGTGCTGTGACATACAGACGGACGGACGGACAGACGGACACAGGTCGTGATTGTAATAGGGTTTTGTATTTTAGTACAAAACCCTGAAAAAGAACATGGCGCCAGGCATCGATAGCATCACGATGAATGGGATTAGAATAAAGAAGGACATACCCGAGTTTATGGCAAATGTTATAAACGTGCATAGTAGGAATGGGACATTTCTGGAAGAAGAAAAACTTGCAAAAATAGTTCCTAAATTTAAGGGTGGTGATCATCTCGACCAGATTAACTATCGTCCGATTGCGCTGCTGACGGGATTTAGTAAGATATTTGAAAAAATACCAAACAATCGATTGACATCGTTCTAAGTTGAAAACTCTATCGTAAGCCAACATCAGTTTGGTTTTCAAAAGAACAAGAGTACTTTGGATGCCCTATATTCTGTCACACGTTTCATCAATGTAGGACTTGACAAAGGTGATTATATCATCGCAATTTTTGTGGATTTGAGAAAAGCATTTGATACAGTTGATCATGACCTCTTGCTTCGTAAACTTGAATTTTATGGTATTCAGGGTAGTCCTAAGCAGTTGTTTAAGAGTTACTTGGAGGGAAGATTGCAGAGTACCTTAATCAACAATGTTCTGAGCGACCAAGCACCTAAGAAAACAGGAGTTCCCCAAGGCCCAACTTTGTTCCTGCTATACACAAATAATCTATATATATGTGGGCTGACGGGATATCACACATTATATGCTGATGACACAGTTTTACTTTATTCAACGAGGAGCTAAGAAAATTCCATCAGTGGTTAATTGAAAACAAACTAGTATTGAACACTACCAAGACAAATTATATTGTTTTTAAGCAAAAGAACAAAGTAGACATAGATGTCGAACTAAATATTAACAGCGAAAAATTGCAAAGAGTGCTAAAAATGAAATATCTTAGTGTTATCATAGACCATCGTATGAGCTGGTTGCCACACATAAATAGCTTAAGGAGGCAATTAGCCCCAATAAGAGGATTGTTAAGAAGATATGAGGATTTTCTAATGCACATCAAGAAACTTGTTCTAAATGCCTTTGTCCTGGCGAAATTGCATTATGGAGTACTTATTTGGAGTCAATCAGCAAAGCAACATTCAAACAGTATATCCAGGCTACTGATTAAAGCGTAGAAAAACATTCTTAAGCTGTCTATGCTTGCTCAATCTAGTTTGGTTTACCAATTGGCAAAATCATTAACCTTTAGTCAGATCATTAAATTATATCTACAAAAATTTAAAAACTAATGGATGGGACCGAACACCATTAATTAAGGTATCACAGATCAGCCCATATAATGCGAAGTATGCAGATCAATTCGTAATACCTTTTTGCCAGAACGGATCGTCTAAAGAACGATGCAACGAATGATGCTCTGCGTATATACTACAGTGACCAAAAAATAAGGTGATATTTGAATTTAAACTGCGCGCGTTGAAGGATTTGGAGAATTATTTATTTTAGGTTCGTAGTACTGTCAGTGACATCTATGTCTAATTTACATGTCAAAATATTCATTAGTGTTTGAGATACGCGTCGTTTCCGGGATAGCCTTCAGTTTCGTCTTCGCTGCGGCTTGAATCTCTTCTATCGTATTAGAACGGTGTCCCCGGAGCGGTCTTTTGAGCTTGCTTTACAGCCAGAAGCCGCACGGCACCAGATCAGGTGATATAGGTTGAGTTTTTGGCGAAATTATCACGAATTATGAGTGCAGTATGGGATGGTGCATTATCGTGGTGTAAAAACCAAGAATTGTCTTTTCACAATTCCTGCCTTTTTAGGCGGATAGCGTTACGCAAACGACGCAAAGCGTTCAAATAATATTCCTTGACTGTTTGGCCCGGCGAAAGGAATTCATAATGCACAGCACCACGATAATCGAAGAAGAGAAGAGGTTGATGGTCGCCCAGGACGCTCTTCGTCTTCGACACGTTCACGGCCGGCTTGGAACTCACTATACCACTTGCAAACATTTTTTTAGACAAAGCCTCATCACCAAAGGCTTTTTGCACCATCCTCAACGTATGCGCTGCAGAAAATTGATTCCACAAACAAAATTGAATGCAAATTCAACAAATTTCGACATCGCAAAAAACGAAAAACTCACTTTTAGCAGCTCACAAAACGACGCGTATCTCAAACATTAATGAATATTTTGACATGTGAATTTGACATAGATGTCACTGACAGTACTAACAACATAATTCTCCAAATCCTTCGACCTTATTTTTTGGACACAGTACATAACAATCTACCAGAAATTGCTAAGAAAGCAAACTCACTTTTGGTATTTAAGAAAAGACTAAGGAAGCATTTAATGAGCACTGATTGAAGCGGGGAACTGTAATTCTGCTCTTATGAGCCCAGTATCTTAAGGCGTTTTTTTTTTGTGACCCGATCGGCGAGATACTGAAGTGACAGTTACTCAGAGTTTTTTTTTGAATGCGTCGTATTATATTGAATTTTTTTCATCTCTGAGAGCTGATCATGATTTTTGGACTAGCTGTTCATGAAAAGGACTAGTTCACATTATATTGTGTGCCCCCTTATACCGATGTATTAAACATTGTCTGGGTGGCACAAAGGACCAAGCGACATAATGTGAATGCAGATCGCACGAACGTTGTGCGACGAAGAAAGAGTGATGGAGAGAGTGGCAGGGAATGGAGGTATTTACAAAAAAAGATAGTTCAGTCAGCTGGCAAGGTCATTGCACCCGTTTTCTGGGATACGCATGGAATAATATTTATTGTCTCGAAAAAGGAAAAACAATCAACGGCGTATATTATCCAGCCTTATTGCAGCGTTTGAGTGATGAAATCAAGAAAAAACGGCACCATCTGACGAAAAACAAAGTGTTATTTCATCACGACAACGCACCAGTCCACACGTGCGTCATTGCGATGGCTAAAATCAATGAGTTGAAGTTTGAATTGCTTCCTCACGCACCCTATTCGCCAGGTCTGGCTCCCTCGGATGATTTTCTTTTTCCGAATTTGAAACAAGTTGGATAAGCAGACCTACGCTCATGTCAGAAGGGTTTTGTATTCAATTTTCAAAATGCAGTCACCAGATTGAATAAAGTCAAGAAGCATGTCAATGACGATTTTATTGGAGAAAATATGAAATTCGAAGATCATACTATTATTAGCAAAGTTGAACGAATTTAGACTTTTGAGGTTTTTGTTATTAATATACTCATAAATATCTCCCTTGATAATTATTTCAGATGTCCATTCGTGAGGGAGGAAACCACATTTTTCATGTATTTCCCCCCCCCCCCTGTGCCCCACTGAAGCAGAAACTGACAGTTTAAGAAATGTTTTGAAAAGCTCCCATGAAAACTTTCATTTCATACTCATATCGGCTACGTTTGATGAATTTGTTTTTTCAGGGGCCACTCTCCTGTACTGTTATCATCGATTCATGGCCATTTTTTCGAATCCTAGAGTTGTTACAAAGCCCTTTTACTAGGAGCTCAATCCCACCTCCTTGACTTGCTTCACTTATGAGTAATAATTGTAGGTACTCATCTTCAGTCATTCATTAAATTGAATCAAGTGTTCAAAACATGCACCTTGAACGTTGAAGTTAAGAAAAAATAACTCAAAATTATTCAATCTTCGCATTTAAAACAGCCACCATATTGTTTTACGATTACTGATACCACTAGCTGAACTGATTCTCAAAGATATACATGACACCTATCATTCCTGAAATTTTCATGCAAATCCTAGCAAACCTGTAGTGCCTGAGTCGGTAAAAAGTGCATATTGTTACATAGCTATATGTTGCCATAATATTACATGCAGCGCATATTGTTCCATAGCAATACAGGAAAATTCAAACCGCTATAACTTCGCTAAATATAATTCAATCTTTATGAAACTTGCAGGGTAAATCAATCTTATAAATAGACATCTGTGTACTGAATTTCATTGAATTTCAGAGTACCCTTAAGATTTTATTCAAGAAAACATAAAATCGATAAATCATACTATTACTAACAAAGTTGAGTGAATTGCGACTTCTCACGTATTTGTTGTTGTTGTACTCACCAAGGCCTACATTCCTGATTTTTTTCAGATTTTTCGGATCACAGGTGTCCAATCGCGAGGGGGTTGGGACACAAATTTTTCGTGTATTTCCCCTCCCTGTGCGCCCTCGAAGCAAACTTTGCCAAACTAAGACCTGTTTTGAAAAGTTCTCATCAAGACCTTTCATTTGATACCCATATCGGCTACCTTCAATGAAATTTTTTGGGGGGGGGGGGTCACTCCCCTATATGGGGAGACCCCCCTTAAATACCTTATAAAATTTTTTTTATAATTGAACTTTGAAGAGAGCACCAGTTTACACCTACATACAAAATTTGATGCTTCTAGCTTAAGTAGTTTCCGAGAAAAACTGCTGTGACACACGAACGGACGGACGGACAGACAGGACGCGATTTTAGAAGGGTTTTGTAAAATTATTTTACAAAACCCTAAAAATGGCTCGGCGGCCAACATTGAAGAGGTAGAGTGTGCGGTTAATAGCCATTTTGAGGAGCTTGACGGTTCCTACTATAAAGCGGGTATCAACCTATTGAACATCGTTGGCAAAAGTGTATCGAGCTGAAAGGAGAATGTGTTGAAAAATAAAAAGCATTTTCGCAATTTTTTTAACTGTTTTCTTTGTCGGGTACTTTTGGGACCGCACTCATATTTAAAAAAAAAATTTCAATGTTATGAGAAAAATTGTTTTGAAACTTAACCTTGTTGCAAAGTCCTTTTCGTAGGAGCACTCTCCTGATTTTGCTGTAGGACTATATCACTTAGCGTAGAGATAGAGCATCTCATTATCTTGATCGAATGTATCGGCACTTGGGAAAGTGATATGGTCAGGACACACTTTGGCCGTGTGTCCGTCAACCCAGCAGCGATATGTTCTGATTTTAAACTAGTACGTTTCATAAATGAATGGGCTTATACTTGTAGTTCGTCCGAAGAATCGCTCGAATCACCAACGAGACTCGAATCAGGGACCTTCGGCCTATCCAGCGAGCGCTCTAATCACTACACCACGCAGACTCCCCTGATTACTCGACCCGTTTTTATCTAAGTCCCTTTAAAATTAAAGTTGTTCAAAAATTTTCGGTTGGAAGTTATTAAAATATCGACTCTCAGAGGGTGCGACTTCACAAAGGATATAAAAACCAGTAGTAAATATAGCAAGAAAGGTTATTTTATTAAGGTCATGCTTGGACTGAAACGGAACCAACTGCATTCCAAAAATATGCGCATGCGTGTCATAAAAAAACGTTTATCAATACAAAACAATTTCTGCGCAAGCCAGTTAAATTATTTCATTATCATTCTTTTAAGTACTTATATCTTTTCAATCAAGGATAGGTCAATTAGACGCTCAATTGTTTCTTCTATTCGCATTGAAATCCAAATATAGATACACTCTTAATTAAAACCAACTCCCACTCGCCTCAATGGAAGCTATTCACCTGATTTCCCTCCAAAACACTTGAAGCCCAACCCATCAATCGGGTAACGAGTTTAATAATTACTATTCATTGAAACTGAAAAATATCTTTAAGGTCGACTTGGTCTTCCTCCTGACTCACTACAAAGTCATAGTAAAATTGATATTTCACTTAGGACCGAGCATTCACCGCCTTTTTAAGTGAGCAACAATAGTCTAATCCGTTGACCTAGAGGCGACTATCAAAATGACAAAGGACCAACCATGAATAACGTTCTTTAAAGATATATTTATATAATTAAAATCTTGGGTAGAGATACAGATACGCTCCTTTGTACGGAGATAAAAACCGTCGAAGATGCTTGAGGAAAACAACAAGACGCTAAGGAAGAAGAAGAAGAAGACATTGCGAGAAGAAGTCTCAATCCACATTTTACCTTTTGAGACAACGAGCGCTAGGACTGTTGTGAGGAGGTGACTGGAAAGGTAGCTTCTGCGCCAAGCTGGTTGTTTTATTAATCCGGTTCCCATATTTGAACAAGAAGTGGTGGAGACTGTTGATGATGAAAATTGTACTCTGGCCGTTATTGTTGTTGTTCTAGTTAATGACGATGCTGATGGTGGCGTTGTTTTACTTCACAGATATTGGGAATTTTACGTTTTCGAAGATATTTATGCAGGTTTCGTAATATGTTTTGTTTAAATATTTGTTAAATCTATTTTGCTAGTCGTTATTTCATTCATATGATAATTCGCGAATAATTTTTCGTATTAACACTTTTGCACTACTAAATTGGTATTAGTATGTTAAGTGTGTGCTGCCGGAGTCGATGTGAATTAAAACAGATTCGCACATTCCGTTTTTATTTACGATTTTCATAAACCTTATACACTTATCACAACTTTTACGTTTAATTAAACAACAACATTTAGGGAAAGAACTTTTATCTTAAACCGATGTTCAATTACGAATTCGTGAACGGAATTTCCGCGATTCTCACTCGAACTTTGTTTATCTTTTTATTTCAGATAAGATTTGCTTCACTCGACCAATTACTGGAAATTTGTCAAAGAACTTGCAACATTCTAAAGAAAACAACTAAGAAACACTCAAGCTCGCGCCGTTGAAGAAGTCGAACATACGATCCACGTCTTTCTCACCAAACTCACGAAGCAACAGTTTGCACGCGACTGAATGACCTATCGTACTATCGTACCTACCGAGAAAAGATACGTTTCACCGCGTCAATGCGATGACATGCGCTACACATAAGATACGCGTCGGAACCGCTACGCTGCTACGCGGTGTAGTGCGCTTAGAAGTGTTACCGTCGTGTTAATTTTATTTATTGAATAGAATGAAATGAAAAGATATTATAATCCATGCTGTTGAGCTTGTTGTAACCAATTTATTTGATTCTTTCAGCAATAATCATTTCAATATCTGAAAACCATGAAAATTTGAAGCATTGGATGTGGATTGATTTTTAGGATTTTTTTACAAAGACCTACTAGTTTCGCGACCTGTCTGTCCGTGCGTTACAGCTAATTTCCTCAGAAACTATAGAAGCTAGAATGCTAAAGCTTTGTGACAAGGTCAGAAGTGATGGTCTCTCAAAAATTAGGGCCTTAACAAAAATGTAAAAAAAAAATTTAAGGGGGTCCCCCCTAATAACGAATTGGCCCTTAAAATTTTTTTTTAATCAAAGGTAGTCGAGTGGGGTATCAAATGAAAGGTCTTGATTAGAACTCTTATAATCTGAATTATAAAAATCATTTTATGAATTAGGGGGTCCAGGGGAAGGCAAAATGTACCCAAAATTTGTGTCCCCCCCCCCCTCGCGATTGGACACCTTTCAGCCGAAAAATCTGGAAATTGTCACGAATGTGGAACTTTATTAGTACAAGGACAAGGAATTACAACAACAATAACACGTGTTTATGGTTGATATAGGGTTTTCCAATAAGAGGTGTTATTTTGATATTAAGAGAAAAATGCCATTTTTTAATACAAATGATCGGACATTTTTTTCATTTTAAAGAGAAAGGTATTCCGTTAATAGCAATAACTAACATTGGGCAAATAACGACTACGACACGCTTGCAGGACCATATCCTCTTCATGAAATTTTTTATAACCAAATCGCAAAGTGGCTGCCCTATGTCCTCGATAGCCTTACGAATTTCATCTTTGAGATCTTGAATCGACGCTGGGCTATTGGCATAGGCCTTCTCTATCACGTGGCTTCAAAGGAAGAAGTCGCAAGGTGTTGAATCAGAAGATCTATTCAAAATAACACCTCTTATTGGAAAACCCTATATATATTTAAAATTGACCTAGGAACTTTTATTTTCTTGCAATTTTCATGAAAATTTAAGGAATAGTGTTTAACTTGAACATGTTCAATCGGCCGAGCATTCAGAAAAATCATTTAAGCTAGATTATAATGGCGGCTGCACTGTGCTTATGAAAGAAACTGTGCATCTTTTGTATAAATTTGAACGATTTCATATCTAAGTATTTGTAATGATTTTACGTCTATGTGCGAACGCGGAACCGACCTCTCATCGGTTCTAGACGTTAAGTCTGAGTAGTGCCAACGGATGGTACCAACCAGTCAACCAATCCGTGCACCGTAACCCATTCACGCGGTGGCTGCTTGTCGGCCAGCTAGATCGGAGAGGATTTCGGTCGCGGGTCCCCAAATGGGTTACGCTCATTTACATATTTCAGCCACCTATACACACCCGTTTTCAAACGCGTTACAAAACAAAATCATACGGAGAGGAAACCTACTTTACGTTACTCCATATTTCTTCATCAACCAGTCAAGAACAAAAACCTAATTTTTACTTCGCGTTCCCGAATTTCCGACGCGGTACCGAAAAGTATACTACGTTAACTTATCCCGACGAAAGCTACTCTAATAAAACGTAAAAAAATCGTGCAAATATTTATCTTAGATACTTTTCCTTATCTGACTTGATTTTAGTTGTCTACTTTTTCTTATTTTAAGCTTTAATTTTAGAAAACCCAAAAAAACTAGCATTCATCTATGTTTTGTTTTTAAACTTTGTTTTTTTAAAAAAAAATCACTTTTCGGGTTTTCGTACATTCTAAGCCTTAAACAAATTTGCTGTTTGCTTGTCTATTTTAAATTTAGTCATAAAGCGCTTATTTCTTATCGGAAAGGATTCTGAGGGTTGAAAAATGTTTTAGAATTTCTGAAACGTTTACATGAATCGTGTTGAAATCAAAAATAAAAATCACAATATCTCAAATTCTAGCCAAGAAACAAAAACAAATGATGGAGGTCAATAACTTATTTCATGGTGGCACTGTTATGTTGCCTCTTTTAATTGCCAGCAACACTCTTTGTTAATTATTTTAGTAGATCGTATGTAAAAATTATCAGCAAATCATATACACTATTTTCTTGTAATTATTTTTAACATTCCATTATTTTGAACAACTATTTTCTATTTTACTCTTTGTTATTTCCACCCAGTTCTTTCATTAATACATAGGTTTTACATTAGATGCGCTTACCAGGAAGACTGTGTACAATTATTTAAATTTTACCTTAGTCAGAATTACATATATTAATTACAATTGCGAGAAGGTACTGTTCACTTTTATATTATAACTTTTTACTAATGTAAGAAATTTCATTTAAACATAACATTGAGCGAAAGGATTAATAGTAAACTCAAGATGAAGGGGGAAAAAAAAGGTGAAGAAAAATGGAACGTTCTCGTAAGAACAGTCTTACGTTAAAAAAATTAACAAACCAACCAAACCGCAAAGAGGAAAGGAGTCTCCTTTTACTAGATAAAGTTGAATTAGAGATTGCATTATCTTGTAGATGATACTAGTTACAAAAAATAACAGTTGAGGATGCCAGAAAAATTGAGAAAAAAAAACTTGTCCAAACACTAGGCTAAATACAAATATCCATGCGCCGCGAATGCTCAACTAACGAACAGGACAATTCATAGCCACTTTTGTTGACAAATTCAGTTCTTTTCAGCTAGGCAAGCGTGCAAATGATAAACTTAGAAATCATTTCTTAATCCAAGTATAAAACAGGAAAACAGATTGGATATAGGTTGAAACGTTCTTTTACGTTATTTGGATATTTTAATAAATGGTTTTACAATTAACAGTTGTGTCATTATTAATTTTAAACTTCTTTGTGTGTGTGTGTCTCAAAATCAAACAATCTTTGGTGTAGCTTCATTCTACCCACAACAAAGTCATTTTGTTTTGCTTCAGCAAAATTTAATTCGAGCGCTCATTTCATGAAGCAGGGACTGTTCAGCTAATTTTACCAAACGTTTCACCGAAAACGGTCGAAATTAAATTAAAAACACAATCGGCACAATCATATCCGGTGTGTACAATATCACACGCCACATACCCCAAGCAAACCTAATTACCTTGATAGTTCTGAGGCCAAATGGTGGGAACATTCACTGGCACACTGCAGCACTGATAAAACGGCTGGTACGGCATTGAAGGGGGGTATATTGTTGGCACACCTGCTGGCGGGTAAACTACTGCAAACTGAGCAATAGGCCCGTTTCCCATCGGTGCCGGTGGAGAAGCGCATAATAAACGGCACCATTCGTAGCACACACAGTCCGTTCCTTTTTCCTTGGCTTTTTCCCAATTCCTGCAATCCGACTAGATGTTGTGTTTGTTGTCGCACCAGTTGGTGATCGAATCGAAACGTTAATTTGTTTTTTACCCTTTTTGGAACTGTCGGCACACTCCTTAAAACTCCTTATGCGTGGCGGCCACTACCTCCACACTTCAATTCCGTGTGGCTGTCAAATTCTGTTGGCATCCCACGACAAAATAGACGTGGGATGTGCACTGGTCGCAACCAACATATAATGACAAGCCACCTAGCAGCAAAGTGTGTTGGTAGTGGTCACCAGCGGCGTCGCATGATTCATTACATATTGGATGAATAATTCAAGTTATCGATTTACGCCATTAGAAAACTTGCTTCTAACCCTAGGATGTTTACAAAGACCTTCTGGTAGGAGCACTCTCCTGCTTACTCAACTTGTTTTAGTTTAAACTATTTGGAAAGCTCAAACATATCTGTAATTTCAAAGCGATTTATATTTTTGAATAAGCCTTAATTGATCGCATACAATTTATATTTAAAAATTATTTCATTTTTACAAGATTATGAGGAGTTTTAAGAAAAAGCAAGAAATATTATATCTCAACACATATTCGCATAATTTAAATCATCATCTAGTTTTGAATAGTGTTGGTTGGTTTTTTTCCAATTGAATCATAAAAATATAAGAATATGAATTCAATTCATTTTGATATTTTTTTTGATTAAATGTTTTTTAATTGATAATTTTCAATACTGATTAAAGGTCCTGTACCCAAAATGTTCAATATTGATTAAAGGTCCAGTACCTATAAGGAATAATACGCCTTCTTTCGCTGTTGGAACTTAACTCACTCTATATTTCAATCAACTTTTTCTTAAATACATAAATTGTGCTTATCCTAACATTGTAGTGTAGGAAAATCCTACACATTTCATTCCACCGTTTGATTCTCACGTAATTCCTCAGCATAATCAAGGCAATTGTATTTGCAAATCATTTTACAAATTGTGAATTTGCATCTTAGAGAGGGAAGAAAAAGAGTAAATAATAGCCCAACAAATTTCCGAATATCGGCTATGTATTTGTAAGGCTTCTTTGATGGTATTGGCAGAGGCTTAAACCAAGGGCAGTCTCAGTAGAGCAGGGGCAAATTTAATCAAATGGCGGGGAAATTCAAATTAATAGCACCAGGATGATAATATTTAACTCAAAATTAATTTACATATTTTATTAGTTTCTCATTTAAGGTACCTAAGGAAAATTTGATAATTAACTTAACTTTTGATTAAATGCAATCAATGAACATGTATTTATAGAGATTATTGATAAAAAACTAATAAGATAATGAAAGGCAACTGCTTAAATTTCTGAGGAATGTTGGAATTAGAACATTTAGACATAAACAACGTGAAACAAATACATGTAATGATTTTCCGTCTAATTACACGAACGAAGTCGAAACCGACCTCTCATCGATCCTAGACGTGAAGTCTGAGTCGTGCCAACGAATGGTACCAACTGGTCAACCAGTCCGTGCACCGTAATCCATTTTCGCGGTGGCTGCTTGTCGGCCAGCTAGATCGGAGAGGATTTCGGTCGTGGGTCTTAAAATAGATTACGCTCAATTACGTATTTCAGCCACCATTAAACGCCCGTTACAAACGCGTTGAAAACACAAACATACGGAAAAGAAATTTACTTTACTTTATTCCGTATTTCTTCATTATTCCAGTCAAAGAAAAAGACAAATCCAACAAAGGTACCGCGTACCGCCCACGACGCGAAACCGAACTTAACGGATTTTTCCAAACCCTATCCTCTCCCCGGCATACTTACCCTGCACTCTCACTGCCCCTGGAAAAGAAGGGCCACTGGAAAGGAAAGTCTTAGTTACTTTAGCAATTCGTGTTATTTTTAAATTCAAGAAAATTAGGATTTCTATTACAAATATCAGTATCTTTCATTTAAAAACGAGAAAATTCTATAATCTAAAAATCTGTAACAAACAAAAAAAAAAAAAAAATCGTGCAAATATTTATCTTTGATACTTTTCCTTATTTGACTTGATTTTAGTAGTCTACTTTTTCTTATTTTAAGCTTTGATTTGAGAAAACACAAATTATCTTTCATCTATGTTTTGCATTTAAATTTTACGTTTGAGAAAAAAAAGATCACCTTTCGGATTTTCGTATATTCTAAGCATTAAACAGATTTGCTGTTTGCTTGTTTATTTTAAATTTAGTGATTTCTTCTCGGGAAAGGATTCGAGGGCTTGAAATGTTTTGGAATTTTTCAAACGTTCACATGTATCGTGTTCAAGAAATAAGAGCGAATTATCACTAAAGAAGAGCTAAGACTGATTAAATTTCAAAACTAACATTTACACAATTCAGACATTTCAAAGGAAGTAACGGCTGCCTTTTTCCTCACGTTTCTTTGTTTCAATTTGTCCGCTTTTTTACTTAAATCTTTCAATTGCATGCTTAGTTAAATCGAATTAATTTAAATTTATGACATATAAATTCCATGTTTTTCAAATAAATAAAAACTCAAAATATGTATGATTGGGCGATTAATTCACTTCGTTGCTAAGGAACGCATCATAATATTGTGAGATGATTAGCAGTACGTTCTCTTCAATATTTCTGACAAAATTTAAAATTAACTATTTTATCTCTTCTTTCTTATAGTCGATTACTTATTATAGTACTCAAAACAAAAATTATAAGTACATTTAAGTTTTCTTCCCTTTATGCTTTCTTCTATTCAAACAAATAAGGCACAAATCTGTACTATAGAAAAAATAATTTTTCTTTTCAATTATACTTTGTTTCAAATACGAGTCGACGGGTATTTTGAATGCAATCAGCCAGATTTTCTCTGTTTTTTTTTCCAACTAAGGAAATTATTTGTGTTTTTATTTTCAATGGAATATTGTACTTTGTGTAACTTCGCTGATCAATTGTCGCTTACATCTCTTTTAAAGTTCATAAAAAATTATCGACTCTACTACTTTAGGCTGTTTCACAAGGACGGAATAGGATACTTCCAAATGGTTCAGGAACATTTTCAATTTTGGAAATTTTTAGATTTAACGGCCGCAAATTTATTGACTAGTCGATAAATTACTTCAGAGAATCGTTTTGAAGTACCATTTGAAATTTCAGTGACAAATAAAGGAAATTTGTTTTAGGAAGCAATTTATACAATACGTAGATTATAGTAGTCTAGTGTAAAAGGAAACACAATATTGCATTAATACCAAAAAGCAACCATTTGAAAACAAATGTTTTTTTTTCATGATTTTCATTATCACTAGCGAACTTTAATTTGATTGGCAGATTGTATATCCATCTTGCGACAGTTGCATCAAGTTCATCTTTTAAATGCATGAGAGTTCGCAGCGAATGGTCAAAACAACATACAGTTTTTCAAATATCGATGTACCCTTATTTTTCAGAGTACTTAATTACAACTTCGTTCTTGGGTGACCTTGACCCTGTTAAGTAACATGTAACATATTTTGATATTGTTCCGAAAAAGGCTCAAGGTTTCTTAGTTTTAGAATCTTTTTACTTTGGTCCGATCTTTCGCAGTTCATTAGTTGGCTATTGCTAGCTTCTGCATTTGGCGACATACATCTAATCATATTCACTTAAATTTGAAGTCCACTTGAATCAATATAGATTGATTATTAATGATCCCGGCTTTATTTAAAAATTTTATGTACTAAATATTTAAATGTGATATAATATTTCTTTACCATATTGGCGAGAAGATTGAAAATCCATCGATATCGCATGCAGATTTAGCCGTTGCATGCTGCATGAAAGCCGATTTTAAAGTCCCCGATTTTCTTTCCTAATGATAAATAATGAGTATATCTACGTAGGGAAGAACAAGAAAGTGATGTTTAGCCTTTGGATATTTATCTTGAATCACAACAGCCCAATCAGATAAAATAAGCGACAATTCAGGTCCGTTCAAAGATTTGACCAGACCCCTATTCCAGGATGATTTAGCGGGCACTGAAGCTGTCGTTGTAAATTACGTTGATCGGCTTATATGTTATACAACCATCACATTTGCAGAATTCCTGTAGTCAAAGCCAAATTTACGAGTCAAAAACCGCTCGAACTTATTTCAATAGAAACACAACTAAAACTTCTTTAAACGTATGAAAGTGATTTACTTGATCGAAACATCGGCACCAGAGAACAAGGTCAATTGTAGAATAACCTCACAAGATTCTTCAGCTATATGATCTGCAAACGAAGGTGAATCCAAGAATTTCCAATTGCATCGAATGCACACAAAAGTGAATGTTCCGCTATTTATGAGAAACTTCGCCGCACTTTTGATCGGCATTATCTTGAGCCTCCTTAATTTCACCTTCGTTCCATGGAGATACATCTAAATTCAGATCTGATAGATCTGTTTCGTCCCTCGCCCCGACTTTGTAGGTATCGACGAATATTTGTTCAACATCCATTCGACCTAGGGGTGTAGACTGATATGATACAATTTTACTCACTAAAAGGTTTGTTGATACACAAATTTACATCTCGGCACCATCAACTTAATCACTGTTTCAGTTAAACCTAAACTTTTATTTTTTTTAGCACGAAAACTAAAATTTTATTAAAAGACAAGAAGAACTGCACTTTTCGTTCTGTCTTTGACAACCACCCACCATGCGGCCGTCAATTCGACTTTTACATCCCAGGACAAAACTGACGTGGGATGGGAAACCGTCACGACAACGCGATATGGAAAGCCACATGGCAGCAAGGTGTAATGGTAGTGGTCGCCAGTGTCGTCGAATGATTCATTACATACATCAGATAAAAAAATGACGTTGCGTGTATCTCATTTACTTCCCAGGTCTGGCTGACCGTTTTAATTTATGGCGATATTTTTTCGATGTGATAAGATTCATGGCAATATTTTTTCTATTAAATATTTTTTCCTTACATGCTGTAAAAGTTAATTATTTTATACAGTTTTTGGAGAAAATACCATCTTTCTGACTTTTTTCAGATAGAAAATAATACCAGGTATTGAGGTACTTTTTAATTATCAAACGTAAAAGGGAGCAATAGTGACCACTTCCGATCAAATGTTGTTTGTAGTCACTGAATTAATTCCTTTTTTAAAAAATACTTTCGGACCTCTATTTAAATTTTAAAATATTGGTTACTGTCTAATATATCTTCTTTATTTGTCATTAGTTTGATATTTCGTTGAAGAATGCTTTCCGTCTTATGGAGAATTTGTTTTACACTTTCCGAAGGTGATTTAAAGTAGCCTTTTGTTTTGTAGGCTATAAGTGATCTTTGTAAAAATTCGCCTTCGATGGATGCTAAACACTCCATGCAATTTTAGGTTTTTTTTTCTATTTTGAAGACAACAAAACCAGCGATGTAATCTGCGACAGAGAAAACATATTCAGTTAATTTTGTTGAATAATTAGTGTAGCTGTGTTCCATTATGAATTGCTTTACCCCAAAAGAAGAACATTTAGAAAGTACACCCATTTTTCTCATACATAAACTGAAATTCTGTGACAAAGTTTTCTTGCGTTTGTCTAAACTGGAAAGTGAATCCTGATAATTATATCAGATAAAATTCATCTTTGATCGGTTTAATTCAATTACTTTTATTTTATTGCATATGGCAGCATTAAAAGAATGAAAGACAAAATGGCACTTATTACTTCTTTTTTTTTGCTTATAATGTTCTAATTGAAGTTAATATAATATTGGAAGAAATTCGAAAGAAAATAAATTTGTTCTCAATACGATTTGAGAACAAATCTATTGACGTCCAAACATATATCTAAGACTACACATAAATGTTAATACTAACATAAAACTACGAGACTGTACTTTGAAATTAAGTCTAAATAAAATAGCTTATCATCCCGAAAATTACAATCACGCAGTCAGTTTCAATGGATATCTAGAGCGAAACTGATTAAACTGGTATTAGAAAAGAATGCAGGAAAGACTTACACTCCCTACATTCAGCCTTACAGCTATCATTATATTAGGGGAAGCATTCAATAAAGCAAAATCCTGAAACAAACAAATGCTAAAATTAACGAAGCATGAAATACAATAGAAATTTACGCTCTCAAAACTATCCGTAAGCAATGGAGCCTTTGTCAAATTTTCATGAGCATTGTACTGCGAAAAGTCTCAAATACAATTAAATTTTCAATTCAAACTCAAATCGTACATTTTCCATATTGAATTCAGATATTGCTTCTATTTTTTTAGTTGCTAAGTCCATCTTGAACAAGTCCTAAAACCACGATGCTTATAGTTGTCAAAATAACATATAAAATACACCTACATTTCTGGAAGCTGGCTTTAAAACCATATAATTTGACAAGTCATCAATGGCTGCGTGAACGGTATTTATTGTATAAAAATCCTGAGACCAAATGTTGATAAAAAATATGCACAAAACTTTCTTTTAGCCATTACATACATCTCTCGTTGATTTGTTCGTTTTGAAGCCCCAACAAAAAATGCTGTTACTGACGCTGCATACCATATATTAAAAATTGCCCTCTCTAGGCCTCTCATGTACATCGCTTAAGCTGAAGGGCTTGAACCAACGTTAATCTATAATTGTAGAATTAATGACATTCTGCAAAAAAAATAAAAAGTACTTTCTCGAAAGTAATTTCATCTATCATGGGCTTCGGGAAAAGCATGTTCCAAAATAGAGATGACTAAAATTTTCATAAAAAGTTAATGTAAGAAATTCATACTTCCTTTAAACCCAATTTAGAGCCCACTAAATTATTCGGATGGCTAATATTCGCAATAGCGTCTTTTTTGGTCCAAGAGTCCTGAATCGAGCTTGCCAAATGTAATGTTCGGGTAGCTTAATGACATTTATATTATCCAGGATAATTGACGTATTCGCCGAAGCCAAAGAAATCATTTGATAATCGCACTTAAATTAGATGCTCAGCAATGAATTTGGCAAATACATGTAAACTTACACATCCTGAATTAAATTCGAAATTTGAACAAAAATATGTCCTAGTCGTAGTTGGATTCTAAAATAAAAATTATGAAATTGGCATTTTAATCAATTATGAAATATATTTACAAGTCCGAAAGTAGATGTTAAGGTGCCAATATCTTCAATTTCACGTCGCGTCTAGAAATACGAGATACTTGAATTTTGTGCAAATATTAATTTAATGGTAGATATCTTACACTTTTAGCTTTTTCGCAATTGTAACATTTTGCACAAGAATGCTGCCACTTTGCATCATGTGATAATCGTACCCTTTCATTCAAATAAATAATGTGTTTATCCTTGCAATGATCTTCGTAAATTTACGAACATTTTATTTCCAAATTTATTCCGAGAATTTGCCAGCATTTCATTTTTGTATTAATATTATTCGGAATTCTAAAATGATAAAAAGTTACAATGAATTAGAACCCCCTTTAAAAAATTTCATAATTTGTGCCGCTTCTGCTTTAAGGCACTGGATTCGCGGAAAAATATGAAGCAATCAAAACAAGAAATTGCAAATATTTTTGAGCAATTTTCTTGTGATTCACAACTAAAAACTATTAAAACTAAACTTCAGCGCAATTTTAAATCCAAGAAACTATTAATTTTTACCTAAAGTACGACTTTCCACTCCAGCAACTGTTGAAATTGGGATAACACGATACCAAACAGCACATTGTCGTTTTCTAATGTTTAAGTCACTTGATTTGGTAAAATTTCACTATTTAGCGTGTGATAATAACCGAAATAATATGTATTACGTTCAACGCTTAAATATTTCAAAGCCGTTTTCAAGAAAATCGTGAAAAACCACAACTTTCCGCGCAATCACCACGATGAAGACGTAAACTAAATTTTGACGTTTGGAATGACTTCCCTTTCCCCGCAAAAACTGCATCCAGAAGCAAAATTTTGGAATTCACATACAGGGTTTTACACGGATAGACTAACTCCTCTTCTCTCTTCCTCTAAGGTTTGGATGATGCATTCTTGACAAGAATGCATCTTGCATAGGAATTTACCTTGAGTCAAAGAATTTGTTTTGACTACGATTCAGATTACATTAGAATTTGTGAAATTTGTCATGCAA
Source organism: Odontomyia ornata (assembly GCA_963969285.1). Lineage (NCBI taxonomy): Eukaryota > Metazoa > Arthropoda > Insecta > Diptera > Stratiomyidae > Odontomyia > Odontomyia ornata. The sequence continues at coordinate 37,577,019 of OZ017740.1, forward strand.
ACAACAATGTCAGAACAAGAATATAAATGAAATGGAATTCAAGTAGTTTGAAATTTTAACACTTGAAAATTATTTTAAGCATCACAGACTTATGTATAATTAAGTTAAATCTGCCTGAACATCTTCTGCCAGCTTGAATTCTCCCTGGAGAATTTCGACATTAGTTGGTGCTTGATTTGCATGTTGATGGTGTCCGTTCCAAAAATGTTTTTTGCATCCATACATAATCACGATGATTACGATGCCCAAAATCGGGTAGTTAAGTATGTAGTTGTGCGTATCGTGTGTGGTGATAGTTTCGGGTAGTTCTACGGATAGTTGATTCTTGATTTCTTCGGAAACTTCGTCGTACTTGCTGTTCAAAGTCCAATTGTATTAATGTGGGGGGGTCTGAAAGTGTAGAATTTCCTCCAGCTATTAGATTAACCACGGATGAAAATGTGAGACGGTTTTGTGTTGACAGAGTGCTCTAACTGGTGATGACCATTGTTTTGTGGAACGGAAGCAAATTGATATAAATTTAATAATGGTTTTGAGGATATGGGAAAAGTTTGATCCACTTTATGGTGCTCTCTGATGATCTGGATTTGTTATTGGACTCATTTTTCCATGATACGTATTTGTAATTAATTTAAGCAATGTTTTTTAGTTAGCTTAAAAATAAGTCATAAGCTTCATTATGTGTGTAATGAAAGTACATTGACTTTATACATTTTCTCCTCAGTCTTTTGTGTCCTTAGTGTAAGTCGCTCGATTTGACGCTCAATCGAATTTATTTGCTGGTGGACAATATTTGTGTTATTCTTCAAAATTTTGACGGTGGCTTCCACGATACTCGTTTGGGTTTTCATTAGCTTTGGAAGATATTGTGAATAGCAGTATAGGAAATAAAAGAGTAGATTGGATTAAAAGTATTATGAGGTTTATTTGAGTATAATATTATATTCGTTTTGGTAGTCGTTACAGTTGGACTATTCACGTTAAACTGATCACCTCTTACAACTGTCGTCGTAATCTAAACAAGTACTCAGCACGTCTATTGCGCTATTTGTGTGTGCACATATTACCTGTCTAACACTTCTCCACAATGTAATACCACACATATTCGCTAAGACTTTTCGTTACTCTGCGCTAACTTGCACAACTCCCAACCATAAGCTGCATTGTTGGTGTTTTGTTCCGTTTACACTTTTTGTTAATACGTCAGCCGGCGTTCCTTCTGTCGATAGATACTCCAATCCAATGCGCCCGTCTTGCGCGTGATTTCTTATAAAATGATGTCTCACATCAATGTGTTTTGTTCGCGAATGATGTTTGGTATTTTGTACCAACATTATTGCGCTTTGATTGTCATTATATAATTTGAAATTGTCGCATTTTTTGCCGATATCGTTTAATAGCCCACGCAAGTATAGTGATTCTTTCGTGGCTTTGGATATCACCAACTACTCAGCTTCTGTACTTGATACGATGTTTGCGCGCTTGCCAGTTAATCGCTGCTCCGGATAACATGAATGCGTATCTTGAATATGACTTCCTGTCATTTACCTCTCCGCCCCAGTCAGTGTCAACTAGTCCATATAGCTCGTGCTCTGTCTTTTGGTATATTATACGGTGACTTATTGTCCCTTTCAGATATCTTAATAACCTCTATGCCGCTTGCCAATTTTTTTCATTGTAATTTGAATTAAATTGACTTATGAAATTCACTGTATACGAAAAATCTGGTCGTGTTGTGACCAAGAGATGCGTTAACGCGCCGATAAGTCTCTGATATGGGTATTTCCGCATATCCGCTTCATATATTTTTTCTGTTTCTTCGAGCTTTTGGCTCTATTTCATTGGCGGCTTCACTAGCTTGCACTTCTTCATATTAAATTGCTCCAGGATCTTTTCCGTATATTTCCGCTGGTTTAATGACACTTCCCTTTGATTTAATTCAATTCATAAACAGTTGTTTACTTTACCAAGGTCTTTCATTTGAAAATCGTTGTTTAGCGATTTCTCTAATTCATCGATCCATTTATTGTCATTTGATGCAAATAGTATGTCATCTACGTACACTGCGACATTCATAACTTTGTCATTTCTTCGCGCACTAAATAAGCGAAAATCTAACCTTCTGGCCTTTAAATTTAGTTTACCATCTTAGTCCCGACTATTTAAGTCTGTATAGCGTCTTCACTAGCTTACACACTGCACTGTGTTTCTGACTCATTTGCTTAAGCCACTTTACCGCTGTCTCTCTCACTTATTTGCCCGTTGATGTCTCACATTTATTTGATGTTATTTTCACCAATATTTTCTTCAAGTTTACAGGTATCTATATATAAACAGTGCCCTTTAATTTGCCGTTTAAATATGCCGTTATTACATCTATTTGATTTTTTTCAAGATTTAATTCAGCTGATAGCGCTGCCAATAATCTTATGGATGTGATCCTTGCAACTGGAGAAAACGTTTCATGACAATCTTTGCCATAACGCTGCGAGCATCCTTTCGCGACTAACCGCATATTTTTCTGATTGTTTTCTTTTGTACGAAAAACAAAATGACTTCCAATCATTTTTCTATTTTTTGGGCGCTCCATGATTTCCCAGGTTTTGTTATTGACTTGCGTAATGCATTCATCCTCCATGGCTTTTTCCATGCACTCGCATCATCCAAATTTTGCGCTTCCTGCCAATTTGTTGGCTCCGCTATGCTCACTAGATTTGCGTATTCAGCTTCTTCGAATACCTCATCATTATCTGCTTCGTCTTCTATTATCGAAAGCACTTAATAATTTTCTTCATACTCCGGATTTGACGGCTGAATATTTTTCTGGGTCTTCCTACGGATCCCGTACGCTGGATTATAGGTCTCCCTCTGCCGCGCATAGCTGTGTTGTTTACACTTGATGCGCAATATCTGCGCTGTCGTATAATGACGATATTTTCTTTTTCGTCACTCTCACTTTCTGTGCCTTTCTTAACCTCTAATTCCACCAATTTATTGTCATTGTCCGATTCGCTCACATCAATGTCTATATCGCGTTTTATTGTGACTGGTTCGTCAACAAATCTAACTTCTCGACTTACAATTAATTTACGCTTTTCTTGGGACCACAAACAATAGGCTTTCGATTCTGTCAAATAACCAACTAACATACATGGCGATGATCTCGAATCGAATTTTTCTCTGTGTCCTTTTTCTAAAACGTACACATTTGTTCCGAATGTTTTCATGTGAATTAATGCCGGTGTTTTACCTGTCCACTTGGTATAAGGCACTTTCCCATTTAGCGGTTTCGTTGGGCATCTATTCCGTATATAACACGCAGTATTAATCGCTTCCGCCCAAAATGTTCGAGTTACTTGCACCTGTTTTATCATACAATGTGCCATTTTAACCAGTGTCCAATATTCGCGCTCTGCGATACCGTTTTGTTGTGGCGTGTACGGCGTAGTCAACCGTTTTCTAACTCTGTATTTCGCGAGAAAAGCGCCAAACTTGCGATTGCAATATTCGCGTCCATTATCCGATTGGGGCGCTTTTATTCTTTTCCCCGTAAATTTTTTCGTGGCGACTTTAAGACCTTTAAACGCGTTCAACACTTCTGATTTTTGTTTCAAGATAGAAATTTCACACCACCTTCACTTCTTGTCAATAAACGTAACAAAGTATTTCGCACCCAAAAATGATGCGCTTTTTGTTGGTCCCCACACATCACTGTGCACTTTTTCAAATGATTGGCTTGTGCGCGGGCCCTGAGTTTTTGGGAATGCTGTAGCAGTCTGTTTTTCAATAATGCACACTTTGCACGTTGTTAACCTTACTTCTGGTTTAATTTTTACCGTATACCGCACTGCTTTTTGCTAAAGCTTCCAAATCTTTTTCATTTAAAAGTCCGAGTTGACGATGCCACATATCTATATATTTAGTTGCATCCTTTTCTCTACTAATTTTTGCATTTTCGTACTCGCTGTGGCGCACATAAAATAGTTTACACAACACAAGCATACAAAGTAGTAAAAAGCCTGAAACGTGGTTATCAGAACAAAATCACGCTCTGTCATTAACAACAGCCAAAAAACTCTTCCTGAAACTCGACAGTGAAACAAAGCTAGTTGGGCTACAAATCAATGAGAATAGAACAAAGCTCATGATGCAGTCAAGAAAAAATGCCTCAAATACACACTATATCACACTTGGCGGATACAGTTTCGAAAAGGAGGGTAAAAATAACGAGAAACGCTAATGAATGAGACGAAAACACTGAAGAATATAGCTTATTAATAATTTTTTTTTTCAGTTTTGACAATTTTGTAGACCAGCTGCATACAGAGGAAAACAAAGGAATCATATAGATTGGGGAAACAAAGAGGAGGGAAACCTCTTTTCTTAACTGGGCCTCGGACTGTCTGCGGCGGAGTTTTGTGCATTAATTACTATTTACATAATGATAGCTAATTTATTAGCTTTGATCAATTCAATACGGATTTGAATTTGAAGCTAACCAACATTTTATTGTATTACGTCCTGATATTTTACTTTTTTGATATTTTTCACTCGTAGTAGCAAGTCCTGAAATTTTGATTCTCTCATTTTATTTCAAACTAGTATAGTCTACAAATTGTAAATTGTATAAAATTTTCAAAAAAAAAGGTTTGCATTATTGCTACAGACAATGATACTTTATAAGTGCTATTTGTGCCCTACTCAAAAGGCTACATTGATAGAAGGCGCAGCTAAATGCCCAAAGTGTAGCACACGTTATCATCATTCATGTAGTGTACGTCCAATACCGGATAGTCGAGGTATCTGTAAAGCATTCTGCATCTGATAGTCATGACCTAAATATTAATATGTCAGCTGACGAAAGGAAATTTGAAGAAATGGATAGAAGTTATAAAATGTTATACAAATTTCTCTCTAACAAACTAGAAATGTTTGAGAATAAATTAAATTCTACCGTCACTGCAATGAATAAAAAAATCTCTCATATCGAAGAAAGATTAGAGATCCTTGAGAAAAGCGCAACATATATCTTTAAGGTTAGGGGTAGAAAGCGGAGGGAAAAGAGTGTCATTGCTTACAATCTGCTCGACGCTAAAAATTCCGAAACTAGTGATTAGATTCGTTTATAGACTTGATAAATACTTGTGGGGAATTGACGCTTTTCTTGTTAATGGATAAAAAATTTTCTCGTATTGGTAATAAATCTATTCGAGGAAATAAGTGCATGGTAAAAGTTGTACTATCATCTAATGAAATGGCCCATTGGATTTCACAGCATAAGAAAAATATGAAAAAAGATGCGATATTTATCGGTGTAGGCCGGACCGCTAAGTAGAGAGATTATCGAATCGAAATAGTAAAAGAGCTCAAAGAACGCATTGAAAAAGGTGAAAATGATATCTTTCTTAAGTATATAAATGGCATTCCAACAATCAGAAAAGCATATTCATCTTCTTCAAGACCTGGCACCCAATCTGGTTCAAAGGGAAATTCATCGCAACAATGAGAATTAGCTGGTCCCTTGCAAGTGAATATCATATATCCAAATGTACAAGTGTTAAAGGGCGGTTAAATTTAATAAGATATCGTGTTGACGCTGTTGGTGATCTGGATGTTTTCATACTAAAAGAGACCTAGTTAAATGAAGATATACTAGACTCGGTATTAGGTTTAAGAACTTCTAATTTAGCCCATTTTGATAGATCAATCTTTTCCTGGGTGAAAGTAGATGGAGGAGGTGTTCTAGTTGCTATTAGAAATAACTTACAATTTGAGAAGATTCCAGTTACAAGCAACTCTTTTGAACTGCTTTTTGTTAAAATCTCACTTTTGGATTCTAATTTTGTCATTGGAGCATATTACTCTTCAAAAAGATGAATATTATAGCAAATTTAGCAATTATAAAATCAAGTGGGATAAATCGTATTCACCACTGGCAATTGTAATTTCCTTATCGAAAATCATGCTTAATGATGTAACTGATATAATTTATGATTATAAAAACGCGAACTTCAATGAAATATCTAAAGAGCTAGCATCCATAACAGTTCATAGTGGTGCTCACTCCGAATACTATCCTACGCGATTCTGTAAGATTCAAACCCACACAATACTGGGCCGCCCTTTACTCAGTTTTGTGATAAACTAAGAATGTGGCCAACACCAAGAAATTTTAATTTTCATTCATAAAACGACTTCTTGTAAGATTACGGAAAACAAGCCACCTAATATTTTATGCCTTTTAACGTCATTAAGCTAAACTTAAGTAGCTGAGTCGCTTCCAATTCATACGCCACATTATGTACAATGCAAGCAGTAGCAAGCGCTGAAAGTATCAAGGACCAACGCGAGCTCGAAACACGAGATCCCCGGCACTATGACTAGATCATACAGCAGCGGAAACTTTCGAATTCAACATATAGGGCAGTACAAAATTTATAAGCCCTCGAAACAATTGAAATCGCGTCGCAAACAAAATAACATGCAACGATGGGAGGAAATACTAAATTTGAATCAATGATTCTGCCATGCGACAAAAAGTGTTCGTGATATTTACGGCCAATTACATCATTTTCCAAATCAAAGTTTTCATACTGCCTGTGTTGTTCTCTTTGACTCTACTTTCTGACATAGAGTCCCAATGAATTTTGATGCGGTATACGAGTATAATTCAATTAATTTAGATTCGAACCTGAGTACTGTCGAAATTTACATAGACAGGGTTTTGAATGCAGATTTAAACGTGACACTGTCATTAAAGTCGGCATTCCTATCAGCTGTGCAGCCACTGAGCTTCTGACTAAGGACATAGATTTAATGCTCTACCGCCACAAACATCTTCACATCCACTAAGGAAAAATAAGCTGAGTAACGAAGCCAGAGCTGCTGCTGAGGCAGCAACACCTCATTGGCAGCAATCTCAGCACAATAAAGCACGAACTTGAGGTGGAACATAAATTAAAAGAAGCAGCAGCAAGAAAAATCGAACCTTGAAAAACCCGATCCATCTGAAAATAAAAATATAGCACGTCAATGCGTATATTTTCATTTTCTACCAATCAGTGACGGAATGCTATCGAGAGGAATGATTTGCGATGCTGAATTAATATTTTCCCCACACAAATTCACTAGTATCCACCACGGAATGGCAAATGAGCAACAACGTGACATTCCCGAGGAAAGATGCGACGACCGAAATTACATGGAAGTGGTGGATAAATAACACTCACGAAATACCACACATTGGTACAGCGATACCACTACTGGTGGGAACGGCAAAAACTACAAATACTAACGCCTTGGCTTGAAAAAAGGGAAATGTGAGGATTATCGACGGAGTCCTCATCTCGTATCGATATGTAAATAAACATTACTGACAGTTTGAACTGTCTGCCAAATACATTGAGCGCATTCAGCGCGTAATGCACTTCATTCTCATCAGGATCGGCATCAAGTGAAACTCGTTGTGAGTGAAATCGAAGCGAGGGGAACTACTCCCACGAACGGTAAAAACCACTCCTGAAGGCTGGTGAGCCCTGAAACAAAATTTTCTCGGTGGATGGGAGTAAAACATTGACCGGAGGTTATTTAAGTGCGGGAAGGATGGCGCACTTTCTCTTTTTGAGCTTTCCATCAACTGGCAGAGGAATAAGACGAAGTGGTGATACGTCGAGAACATTTTTCGAATTGGAAAGGCGGAATTAGTATGAGACAACTGAGACCCATATGGCTATATCAAGAGGCGAAAGAAAGGGGTCCCTTGCTAGCGTAGGAAATAAAAGTATGTAAGTGGCTTGTATTTTATCAGAGAAAGTTTTGTGTTGGAAGACATATAAAAGTAAAAACAGAATTCGTGTGACGTTAAGATAAGATTTTCTTTTCTTGCTACCATATACATTTCATTTATTTTTAGCATGCGAAAAGTGTGGCTTGGGAATTCTTTTCTCAGGGCGGTAACCAGGGATAAAGAGCTGGGGAGTTAATTAAGGTGGTAGTGTTTGGTGAATGAAGTGAACGATAGTGTGGTTTTAATCTTATCTCGTGTTTTCGGTGGTAAGAGATATGGGAGGGGCGTTAATTTCAGTTGCCCTGGTGTGGGAAACTGCGATTTTCGTGTGGTGGTGATGTTTGTTTGAAATCATACTACATGAATGTTTTAAATCATACTACATGGCAGGGTGCTTGGAAGATGACTTACATAGCTAGGTGGTGGCGGGCACAGTAACGTTTTCAGGTAGTAATTTCACTCCGATCGGTTGTTTTCTCGTTTAGACGACCTTTTAGAAGCTCGGTGGATTTAACAAGTGGCACCCACGCCGGTCTTTGGGTGAGTTAGTTGGATCGGCGGAGCCTCAGCCAAACGGTGGTTAACCAATCTGCGGATACACCTGAAGAAACTCCAGCAGCTTCTCATCTAAGTTTTCTAAAAGGTATGCTATGACGCTGACAAAAACGCTGAATTTCATCCTTTCGATATTTCAACTGAAGGAGTTGCTGAAAAATTATGCGAAATAACTTTAATAAGCTCCTGAGTTTTAAATTGAAGAAGAGGGCCGAATATCGGTATGTTATGACTCCGTTGGATTTTGAAGCATTCCAATAATGATTTTTCCAGTTCACTGTGAGAGAGTGTTTGATTCTTTTTTGACTTAAAAGGCAACACCTTGGTTTATCGCATCTTCGATTTTATCTCTCTTCTTCCATATCTTTGATATAGTTGAATGACTCATTTGGCATTCTTTGGCCAATCGCACATTCGTCTCCCCACTCGAAGTTCGCGAACAAATAACGAATTTTTCTTCTAAAGAAAACATTTAAAACTAGCAACTTGCTTTACGATAAAAGTAAGACTGAGGATGGAGCATAGATGCAATCTCGTTTTTGTATTTGGTTTTCACCCAAAATCAAGTCTGTAAGCAACGTCACTGGTCGTAATAAGTGATCTAGCTCGAAAACACGTCGTTATAGCTGATCTTGTCATTTTAGCCGACTATGTTATACACGATAAGATTTTCCTTAGGAAGAGCAGGCTAGAACTTGGGGCGGGACATTTTGGTCGCTACAACCGGAATGCCATTATATCCGATGTTGGTAAACAAGATTTGGACTATATATATATATATATATATATATATATATATATATATATATATACATATATATATATATATATATATATATATATATATATATATATATATATATAGAGACGAACTTTTTGTGTATTTCACACATTTTTTAATCAACTTGCGTCCTTTTTGTCGCTTACACCTGCACATCATTTTTCAAACTTGGATGTTTATCAAGTTTCTTTTCAACATCATTTTTCAGAAGAACGGCTAGAAAATTTGTGTTCATCATTTAAGTTTTATTGGAACACACGGAGAAGTTCAACCATGGGAATCGCGTGCGAACAGGCTTCCTTGTAGACCACAGCACTATTTGCTTCCGACGCTTTTAAAAGTGGAAAAACATTTTTCACGGGGTTAATGGTTGCACTGTAGTCGGGAAAGTAGTCAAAATATTCAACATTTTAGGTATGAATACTGTTGTGGAAAAAGTGATTCACCCTTTATGCGTGGTTCCGCCATTCAACTTTGCTGTCTTTTATGTGCACTTTTTTGCGCCACTCTCGCTTGCACTTGCGCTCACTTGCCGTTATTAATAACCTTTCCATCTTAGTTTTTGTGATTATATTTTGATAGAAACATGTCAATAGTCGGATTTACTGCATAAATCATTCAAATGGCATTGCTCTTGATTTTATTTTTATTTGATCGCAGACAACAACAAAGAATTCCGCACATCCTTTTTTGGAGATTTATATTCCCCGGGGACAATTAAACGAGAAAACCCCAGGCGTGCTAAACAAATTCGCATCTATGCACAATCGTGTGCACTCCTTGACTCAACGTTTGCTTCACTGTACAATCCATTTGATCTTTGGGACCCTATGTATGAAATATACACCCCTCCATACAATTTTGGCGTGTCATAAGTAACTCCCTTAGCTGTGATTTTTTTATTTAATTTTTCTTTGGAAAAACTTTTCATTGATAATGTTAGCGGTGGTGGTGGCGGGGTTTAGGATGGGTTAGAAATGTTAATAAGTTGCGTATGAAATTGTTCCACATTTATTGCGTGGGTTTCGAGTTGTTTGCCTAGGCAGCTGCTCAATTGCTAAAATATATATATATATATATATATACATATATATATATGTTACAATGTATTCAATAAACTGAATTTTAATAAATTTAAAAGAAAAAATAGCCACTAAAAAGGGTCAAATAAAAAACACGTTTAGAAAAAAAAGGAAACCGACTTCTAAATGCCCTTAAAAGGATGAAATAAATTTTGTGGAAGTAGTGCCAAATCGATTTCCCCTTTTCAACATAAACATTTCCACCAAAGAAACAGCGAAAAACTGAAAACGCACCACTTCTATAAAAGGGCACTTTGTAGTCGGTTCTCTTTGTTTTTGTGAACGTTTATTTTTATTTGAATTAGGTTAGGATAGGATAGGATAAAAGTTCACTGATGTGTTTAAATTACAAATAGTTTTTGAATGGTGTTCGTTGATTTTTTCTCCTTATATATGCAATAATTTTAATTAATTTAAAATTTTTTTATTTGATTGATAACGTATAAATTTAGACAGCTTTTTGGACCATTAAGTTGGAAAATATATTATGATTAGTATTGGATAAAGTGCTTTTGACTTTATAAAATGTGCTCAAAGTTTCAACACAACATTCTGCTGAAAAATTTATCTAAATCATTGAAATAAATGGCTACCCCACCACAAACCGGTTGCTTCAAATACTATCCACAACATGCCGCAACGTACAGCAACGCACGACAAAGTAAACCACACAATCAACATTTTCACCATTCCCCATTACAAGAACCACCACAGCAACCGTCCAAGTCTATCGGATGTAAGTGGGTGGCGGAGTTCGTGCTATTCCGTGGATATATTTAAACTTTAAAGCTACACACATTCGACCGACCACTGAATAAATCGGTCAGTGACTGGCGTGTGGAGCGAAACTCTTTCGCAGATACATACGTGAACGTACCGTGCAAATGTGGAGTCAAGCTAAATCCGCTGGGGAACAGTAGCCAAACAACCAAACAACCATCCAACCACCGTCGTATCTGCATGAATGCAAAAAGATATTCGTTCGATAAAAGTTCGTCAGGCTGATGCTGAAGTCTCAACACTTGTCCGTCACCCGGCAGATCCCTCGACCTCTTGTTTTGGTGTCAGGTCGCAGAGGGCATGTTGGGGGTTGGTTGGCTACTCGCATACTTGGCTTGGGGGAGAACGAGCGCTCAATTGGCTGTTTTTGAATCGTGACCCAAAGCTGATAGTGAGTAATTAATGAAACTCAAGACCTTTTCACGGCACAACGTGAAGTTTTGCTAATTCAATAAGGGTTGGATGTTGCGTTGTCGACGGTGGTATCAGATACCAATCGTGCTCAAGTGTCTAGTTCAGAGGTTAAGCCAAACGGGTGCGTGAGAAGAACCGTTTTTCTTGAAGAGATTAAAATAAAGTTTCATTTCATGGGAAAAATTGGAAAATAATTAATGTTACGATTGTTTTGTGAAAGGTCGAAAATCCTTGTACTATTCGTCATCAGTCTGAATGAAAAGTTGATTTATTTTTAATAACTGTTTATTTTCCTGAGAAGGGATCTACGAAAAATATTCGATGCTGAGATTTTTCCGAGAATCATTACTAAGGGAAGACCACACTTTCGTTGCTGTATCCTCATGTGTACCCGTTTGTGAAACAGTGAGGCACTGACAGAAACGTGCCTAATACGCTACGTTAGAATAAAACATATTTCCATGGAGAATTTTAAAGCAGACATAAATCAGAATATGATTGGGTTGAGTAGGGTCAAGTGGGAACAGTGTGCCAAAAAAATTATTATTTTTGGAAAAATAAAAAACAGTTTACTATATCGATTCCTTAATATTTACCATAATATCAGGAGTCTTTAACTTTCATATTACGATTGCAATAATATCAAATTTATAATTGGAAATTAGTGATTTTATTTTAGTTTTCTGAGATCCAAAATTTGTTATAGCGTGCCCCAGGGGAGAGGTACAGATTAACAGCCAAAGGGGTACAGTATAACAAGAAGGGGTACACGGTAATGGTACATCATCAAACGAAGTAAAATAGAAAACCTTCAGGGTCAATTTTTTTTTTCTTATTTTTTTTTTAGATTGTGGACAGTGGAATCAGATTGGATACTGAGCTTCTTCAGATAGAACCAGTGACACAAATATTCAAATCAATTATTAATTTTTTTAAAATTTTTATATATTTTTTAATTTTGTTAGTAATATTATTATTAACAATGATCAAGACACATAATCTAGCTATTGGATTGTAGGATAGCACACACATATAACCAATTAGAGGAGATGTGACGTCAGAAACTAAAAACAAGAACAAAAAAGAAGAAGAAGCTCTTTTCGTATTAATTTCAAAATTTTCCAACAATTTTGCTCTTCTATCAAATTTTGCAACTTCCCAGTCAGCAACTAAAGGCTGCTGGTGTAAGGGAAGTTATTTAATGTTCAAAATCTTAAAGCTTTCTAAATAAAAACAAAAAAAAAACAAAGGAAAAAAAAACAAAAAACAACATAAATTAAATTTAATCAGGATCGCAAAACATGACTTCTCAGATTCTCCAAACCTCAACAGTGTGTTCCCTAAGTAGCTTCTTAAATATTGGAAAGACTTTAACCTTTTTTAACTCAGTTGGTAATGAGTTATATACTTCCATTGCTAATCTAACAGGGTCGCTATGTTTTCTTTTAGTTCGAGCAAACGACAACTCAAGATAATCATTATATCTGGTATTATAAGAATGAATGTCACAGTGTTTGATTAGCAGGACACCCGATTTCATATCAGAATTAAGTATTCTGAAAATAAATTTAGCTTTTTCCATATATATCATCTGCTTGATACTAAATTTCTTCGTTAGTGGATAAAGGATAATACTAGAGGTCAGTCTATCCAAGCCATGCATAGCCTTGACAATCTTATTCAGCATTCTATGAATTGAATCAATGTTCGATTCCAAAGTATGACACCAATTCATAATGCCATAAGTAATCAAAGGCAAAACATGAGCATTATAAATTAAGTTTTTGAGACCAATCTCTAAGTAATTTTTACACCTAAACACCCTTATCCAAAAAACCAATTTCGATTTCAGACTACTAATCTGTTGAGTCCATGACAATCTATCATCTATGATAAGACCTATAGGTATTTCCACGATGCTACACGCTCAATACTTTCATTGAACATTTTAATGTCCAACACAATATCTGCTTTGCTTAGTTGTTTAAATAGCATAAACTTGGACTTTTTAATGTTTATAGTTAACTTATTCCCTAACAACCATGCCCCGTACACCTTTAAATCGTCATTTACTTTTCGTTCTAATGCACTAGGAGAGAAATTCGAATATAATAGCAATGTATCATCCGCATAGACAATATATTTGCCCTTCAAATTAGCAAAATAAATATTATAAATGTATAAAATAAACAAAATTGGACCCAATATGGAACCCTGCGGAACGCCTATGTTGATTTTATATTTATCACTCATTTTCTGATTCAAGCAAACAGCAATCGTTCTGTCCTTCAGGAAGCTTTCAAATAATCTCAAAGAAGTGCCTCTTATTCCTAGTTCACTTAAGCATTGAAGCAGAATCGAGTGATCAACAGTGTCGAAGGCCTTCGCTAGGTCAACAAATATTGCTGCAGCATATTTACCTACATCTAGTTCGTTGTTGATGAACTGTAAGGCATCAGTAATAGCAGATCTTGTGCTACCTTTCTCAATAAAGCCATATTGGTTTACATCAAATCGCAAAGAATCGTCAATAAAGCGAATCAGACGTTTATTAATTATTTTTTCAAATACCTTACTCAAAGTACTAGTTAAACTAATAGGTCTATAGTTGTCAGGGTCATTTACATTGCCTGATTTGAAAACTGGCACAACTATAGCATCCTTAAAGTCTGTAGGAAAGACCCCATTAGATATGAAATTATTAAAGTCGGATACCACATGTGGAGCTATTACATCACTGACGAGTTTTAGATGTTTTGCCGAAATACCATCACTACCAGCCGAAGAGTTCTTTAAAGAGTTAATGCATAATACAACTTCTTTAGTATTGGTAGGCTCAAAGAATATAGACTTAGAGTTATAAGGAATTTGCTTTCTATCAAAATTTAAAAGATTGAATCTTTGGTCAAGTTCTTCCGCTAATTTTTTTCCAAAAGATCCGAAATGGGGTCCAAGTGAACCAACAGAAATATCCGAAATTCGATCCTTAGTCCTGTCAGAGGAGAATAATTCTTTATTTAGAATCTGCCATATTTTTCTAGAATTTCCCTCAGCAGCATTTATCTGATTGTTTAATACATTTTTTTTAAGCTGATCTAATCAAAGAGTTAACCCTATTCTTTTGTACCTTGTATTTCTGGTTCAATATAGGATCATCCTGGCAATTTTTTAAGTCGATTAAATAAATCTTTTTTCCTCCTAATTTCCCTAAGAATATCACCAGTTAACCAATTATTACTCCTACTTCGAATCATTCTGATGGAAGTAGCTGCTTCTTTTTCTTTTGCATTATTTTTATTATTTCAGAAATATATATATAATCATTATAGGCCGTACATTTGCTTCTAACCAATTCAATGAATTTAATTTTATCAAAACTATAAATTTTCTTCTTAACCATAGGAGATAACATTTTCTTAATTCCTTCCAAAGTAATAAATAAAGTGCTATGGTCAAGTTCCGGCCAGTCATTATATTTAATACTAAAAGTTGCTAACTGCCTGCTTAATGTAGAGACAACATGATCAAGGAGAGAAGCACGATTATCAGTTATTCTAGTTGGAAGGTTATTCATAACTATTGCTCCATTTATAAGTAGCATATCTAAATAGTTTATGCTGCAATTGCTATTTTTAATCCAAAATATCTATATTAGAGTCAGCTACAACCACCAGGTTTCCATAATTCTGTAATATACTGTCCAAATATCCAATTAGCTCATAACTATTTTCATTGGGGGCCTTATAGAAAGTACAAATATTGATAACACCTCTATCGCTTTCAAGAGAAATAACTAAAGTGTTACAGTGACTATCAACCTGTAAGACTTTATGCCTTATTCTTTCCTTGATGCAAATCGCAGTCCCAGCTCCTTGAGAGTGATCTCTGCAATTATATACGGCATTATAACCATCAAGATTATACATATTGACTTCGTTACTACAAACACATGGTTCGTTTAAAATTATAACATCCAGATTCTCATGCGAACTACAAAAAACCTCTAGATCTATAAACTTATTCCTTAAAGTTCGAATATTAGCATAAAATAAACTTAAATTGGTGGCAATACTCATATTTCAGATAAGTAGTTAATCTTCCTCTGGAAAGTTTAAACAGCCTTGAGGTGCTCATGACAATCTTTATGAGAAGCTGGATGCGAAATATTCTTATTATTCACCAGCAGACAATTCGAGCATTTCGAAACCTGAGATTTACAATCTTTTGTGCTATGATGTTCCGCACAATTGGCACAAACCTCTATTTGACTTCTACATCTCAGAGCAGCATGACCCAACTTCTGACACTTATATCATCTTCTGACCGTCAGCTCTTCTCTGCAGTAGTGAGAGTTGAAGTCAATATTTATGTATGTATCTACCAGTCTCCTAAATAATCCTCCCGGAACTTCAAATATCATCGAAAATTTCTTATTTTTTCTACCTTTCCAGCATTTAACAACTTTCAAAATACCATCAGGTATATTTGGATTAAGGGCCTTAATCTCAGCCAGGAGCTCATCACTGTCAAAAGACATTTCCAGCCCATGCACTGTAAGCCTAGGGTTCAACTCCTTAGTACGCTCCACATAGTACGACTCACCTAGACATTCCTGCAAAGAACAGACAAGATCCTCTGAATTGATTGAGCTCTCAGTCTTGAGAATAATTCCCCCATCTGACAATACCTTCTTATATGTGATAGGAATTTTAGCAGCTGCAGGTTTAAAAGACTTCTTAATTTGCTGCATTGTATGATCAGCATATTGTTTAGATTTTGGATGGACTACGAGTATTACTCCTCCGTTGAATTTGGGCGATCTTTTTGCCGGAGGGTTAGTCAAAGCAGCTGAATACGAAACTGGCAGATACGGGCTCTTCTCAGAAATTTGCTTTTGCAAATCAATAATTCTGTGGCTTAGTGTGGAATAGGAATCGACTAATTTGGCAATTTTTTCAATAATTTCACTATTGCCTTCTTTCGCAAGTGGAACTTTGCATTTTATTGCCTTTGCTGCAGAGGCCTTATCACTGGGACATACCCAGAACACCCACTTGGTAAAATTTTTCACAGCATTATAGATTTCATCAGGCATCTGAATGCAGCTGGTATGAAACCACTTACCGCACACTCCATCACACTTCATCGCAGGATCGTTGTTCCGAACCGCTTTACCACATGAGCCACACTTGCTGGACATTTCAAGTGTAAATAAATTTCAAGTGAATATAAATATTATAAGGGAACGAAATCAATAATTTTTCACACACCTGTTGAGGTTATGAAAATCAAAATTCAATACAATCTAAAATAGTATACTCAGTTTTCAATTCCTTCTATAGGATACTAATCCACTTTCACAGAAAATCCACTTTTCACAAGAATAATTATTAAAATTTCTTCAAAAATGCTTAAAAATTTGATTTTAATTTGCATGTAAACAAAATAGCACTTTGACACTTGACTTCTTCTTCTTCTTTTTTCAATCATATTCTTTAGTAATCAAAATCAAACAGAAACAAATTTATTCATTTGTAACATAAAATAAAAAATAAAAATCCTGAACTTCAATTATATTTTTACTCAAAATCAAACGTATGCCAATTTGTAATATGATGAAAATATTATCCTTTCTCAACAATGATTAAAATGTCTCAATACTTCTCTGGGAATGAGTCAAAAGCACTTTATCAAAGACTAATCGTTATAAATTTTCAAAGAATATAAAGCGAATTCCAAACAATTAAAAATACTAAAATTAATGGCCCAGATGGTTCTAAAATTATTCATTATTTACACCCCAAGATATTTCTCGGGAGCCAATATTGCACCCAATAAAAATAAGGGTGTTCCGGAGGGGCTTAAGGACCCGGTTCAGCTCGTCCAGAGACGGGTGTGGGGCGCCACTCGCTTGTCTACCAAGTCCTCAATAAGCCACCAAGCGAGAATACGGCTGGCCGGTTTCTTGTTTCCACACCACGAACAAAACAACTTCACTACTACACTTCCTTAGAACTCCCCAACGGTCGGACAAAAGCAAGTTTCCACACTATGCAACTCATACACACTATCCTCGGAGCCTCCTAAAGATGGAACAAAAGCTATTTTTCACCCTATTCGGCTCTTCTATGTTCCCCTGTATTTATAAGAAAAACCCTTTACTCGCCCTTTTTTTACGGGGCGTACAAAAATACTATCTCTAGAATTTGCCACCCGATATACACCACCCCGGAACACTGACACTGAACTTCCGATTTGTTTTCTATGTCTATACACTGTCCTCGAAGGCTGACACTAAACTTCCGATATTCTTTTCTTTTTGCGCGATTTACCACACAAGTCGCACCCGTTACAACCTGAAACTCAACTTTAATCAAATTCCTTAAAGAAATTTTACCTATTTTTTCCTGGAATTTTAACTTTAATGACACGGATTAAATTTCATATATAAAAATTCATTACTTATTCAATTTGCGCAAAGTAACCAACTAATTTAAAATGTCAATCTCAATCATACCAAAAGATGAAGTTTTTAAGAAGGAAAACTTCTGACTACGCGTTTTAAAGGGGCCCCCTCTCCGCTGCCTCCGTTGTCGTCATTCCATTTGCGTCGCCACTTGTTGCGCACAATGCTTCCTCGTCATTTTATTCCGTCCTCATTAATTCGCCACTTGTTGTATAAAATACCTCCTCGTCGCTCCACTGCGTCTTACGTGCGTCGCCACTTGCTGTTCGAAATACCTCCTCGTCACTTTTCTCCGTGTTATTCGCGTCATTACTTGCTATCACCGCTTTTCAAAAACCCACCGACGCTCGTCGCTTCATTTTTTTCATTCACTTCGCCAGACCCAAGAAGAAAAAGAGGAGGTGTGTCATTGGTCGCGCTCTTTTATAATTTCCCTCTAACGGCCAATGGACCGCTCTCCGAGCGAGTTCTTTGTCTCGGGTCAGCCACATCTTCGGAGTGGTTCTTCTTATTTCCGAGGAGTGGTTTCAATCAGACTCAGCGTGATTTCCACTCCACCTTCAATCACTCTGGTGTCGTCAATCATGGCTGAATCGGCTGAACATCTTCTCTGACAGTTTGTACTGTCAGATCAGATTGTAAATAGAAGTGGAATTGATTAAATTGTAAACAGAAATGGAATGTTATTTATCATCCGCGTTAATCAAGTGAAATCGTTCGCCGTTACTAAAGTGTCGTGAGTTGTGTGGGTCATTCTCGGGTCGCCATAGCCGCAAACCGTGTTTTCTCCCCAGAAAGACCGCAACAATTGCATTAATTTAGGTCCCCTGCGTAATTTTCCTGGAAATGACTTCAATGTAGAATATAATTAGTGGAAATACATGGCGGAAGACGATTTCAGAGCGCGGAAAATCTTACGGTTGCATGCCCAGTTGATTCTGATGTTTGTTTTCATTCTTAATTATGATGTTTGTTTTCGTATTTTTATCTCTGATGTTATTGATTATTGATTCATAGTACACTTTTGACCGGTGCCAATTCAATGTCTTTCACATCACGGCCTCACACATTTCCTAGGAATTCCGTGAACAGTGAATAATCTCGCGCGCGGTCATGGGAGCTTGTTATTTTTGCCCAAGCGTGGTAAATCTCGCATTGACTTGCCATAATTCCACATAATGTTTGCCAATATGCTCCACGGTTGTTGAAGGAGGTGTCCTGACCCGTTTTTTTTGTAGTAGGCAAGTATAAGCTTTCTCGCTTTTCGTGTCCTCCTTTGACAGAGCTGTTCGATATTGTGCGGCTTGAAACTTCGGATGTTGACTGAACTTGACTTTGGCTACAGGCAATCCTTCATCTTGGTATCCAATATTGAAGTCAGTCAGTGCATTTCCACAACTCGTCTCGTTAGGGCACTTCCGGTCTCCGGTGTTAAACCTTCTCATTCAGGATGTGAATGTTGTTTGCCAGTGGTTCTAGGCATTCCTTCCGGACCAGAAGTGGCATATACTTTCACTGCAACCTACCTACCTCCCAGTATGGGTTGTATTTATTTATTTTTCTCACTTTTTTAACAATCAAAACTACAAGTATTCGTACTTAATTTACTGCTGCGAGTACAATTAGGAGTGTTTATCAAAACCATAATAGAGTGCAGCTTAGGCTTGCTTAATTTAACTAGTCACGTGACTGATATGGTAGTGTTCGGGGTGAGGTAATGTTGATGCCTCTCTACTCCATCCGTAGCACATATTTAAATTTAGAGTAGCTCGTCTGACTCGGTCGACGAAGACAGTTCATCGCTGCTAAGATTTCGGAACCGGAGGACGCGGTCAATGGGCCGAGACAGTTGGAGGCGGTTATGGCAGGAAGTGGAGGTCCAAAAGCGGCTGTAGCGCTACGAAGAAGAAGTTAAATCATTTTATCAAAAAACGGTATTAAATTATATTTAATTGATATTATTACATATTTTATGATTCAATTAGAAAAAGGAGAAAAAACCAACCAGCACTATTCCAAATTAATTATAAAATTAACACAGGAGTGAACTTTGATCCTATATCTGATATTTAATGACCTAACTCTTAGAAAATTCAATCAAAAACTTTATCTTATACTAATAAAATGCTATCATAATATTCCTAACCTAAACTTTAAACCTTATCTCTAAGCCTGATATGATAAACGTAACATATACCTATCCTAACAACATGAAATGTAGTAATAATGAGTTGAAATTTAACACTTAGTAACGATAAACACAAAATAAAAAAAACAGCGATGAGTAACTCTGGAAGGTTAACTTCGTTCTGCAAATGATTATGTAAAGGTTAAAAAGTTGTACCTATATACAGGGTGCGTTAGCAAAATCCAGGGAAACTTCACATGAATTGTGGCTGTCGTGGCTCTTAATGACAGCAGCCGTTTGTTGTCATTTCAACTCAGTAGACATGTGTGCATCGTGCGTGAATTCTAAATGGCGGAGTTAGCGTAATCGAGTGTGGAATACAAACGAAGAGTGGCAGTTATTGAGAGTCTTGGCACTTGATGGTCGCCAAGAGAAAAATGTAAGGTTTTTCGGGTATCCAAAATCCACAATGTACGAAAATTATGAAGAAGGTTCTCCTAGTCCAGCAAAGAAAACTAATGCAAAGGAAAAGGCGGCAACGACCCCAGTAATTGTTTGAAGGGCCCAAGACCTCATTTTGAAGCACCCTGGGAGCTCGCTCAGAAAAATGGTGACCATCTTGGGTATAAGTGAGACTTCCATGCGTTGAATCGTCAAAGAGGACCTGAGGTACACGTCCTACGTAATAAAGGTAAGACAGATGCTATACGAGGCTGCTAAAACAAAAAGAATTAGCCGCTGTCACTTGCTTATGTGTTTACTGACGAACGAAGCTGCCGGTCGCATCTGGTGACCAGAAGAACGGAGCTACGGTCACATCCGGTAATAGGCCAGATTTAAACCCCTTGGACTATTACGGGTGAAGCACTATTGAGTGGGCTACTGACAAATCCAGCCATCCTAATGTGGCATCTGATACGAAACATAAATTAAATCCCGGAACCACTCTTAGAAGGTAAGGAATATTACCAAGGAACCACTCTACGCGCTGAAGTACTCGTGGAAAGGACTAAAGTAAAGTTAGGATAACCAATGTAAATTATTAGCGTTATGTAAATTAATTTTTAAGTATGTTCAATTAGAATTCTTGTTTTTAGTCATATTGTGAAATTTGCACACTAATTGCGCACATCATTTAGTTGAAACCCAGAAAAATTTGGACCAATGTAAATCATTAGCGTTAAGTAATGTTAGGTATTAATTACTAAGCGAAAAAAAAACAAACAAAAAGGAAGCAGCTTCTCTTCGCCATCGAACTTCAACTCCGCTCTCACAACGAGGAATGGTAGCTAATTCGTGAAATTCGAAGTACACCCGATTATGTCGCACCTGGAGTACTATAATATGAACCATCATCATTGCAAACTGATGTATGGTTGGTTGGTGTATTGGCCTGTGCATTGTTGACTGGATGCACACCAGTTGGTGGCGGTACAAATCAGGAGACATTTTCTTTCTCCAAAAGTTCACATCCTTCCGTTTCATCTGAACTGTCAGGAGAGTTTTCTTTATCTGGAGCATACGAGTGGTGGTTGCTTTAAGCGAAATAAGTCGAGATGTAGTAGCTTGTTCGTATTATGGGAAACGTGTACATTTGTTGCAAATATTCAATAGAAAGTACAAAAGCTGGTTCAAAAAATTGTGAGTGTAGACTTCCAATGGAGCTTCGGGTAAACGTTGAGCAGCGTAACATTAATTGTCTTTGATTGGTCGTGTAAATTGCGCATGCTTTAAATAGAACAAACACCAACCCCAAAATGACAAATAGAATGTGTACTTAAGATCACTACAACATTAATACTAAGATTAGTATAAAATTTGTCTTACACCGGTTGCAACGCTCCAATGTCTTTTTAAACAATAGAGAATTTATGCTTTTTACGGACTAGACCCCATATAACGGCGTAATTTTCAATTACCACATTTAATTGGTATCGTACATACTGCACCCAGCACGCATGCTATGAACTTGGCAAATCCGCATCGATACAATGAGAATGATTTGATTACACCCAGTACGTACATGTATATAAATATTCACGGCGACAATAAAAGCGCATACGAAGTCCATTAGATTCGGACAGGGGATTGGGTAGAGCCCGGCAAAAATGGAATTAAAAGCATATCCTTGGCTGAATGGCCGCATTGTAAAGAAACAATCTTCGGCTGCTGCCTTCTTAGCGCCGCACTGCGTCACAACATAACTGCCCTTCCAACTACACTATTAGCCAAACTTTGATGGATCAACATACGTACCTCGATTTGATTGTCTTTTCCATCGCACACGAATTTGTGCGATAAGCAGGTTATATTGTCGGTACAAAGAAACCATTCTGGCATTAGACATGTTCATTCCTTGCAATTCTCTTCATCTGAATGATCGAGGCAATCGTTTTGGCCGTTGCATTGATATCTGGCATCGATGCAGTTTCCATCTTTACATCAAAATTCGTCTTCACGACAAACATTCGTACTAAAAGCTTGCGACACTGAAGAATTTCAAAAAAACAAGAGTATTTGGTGAATTAAGATGTACTTACAACATTCTCGACTGATCGCCCTTCGCAAACACAATTACGGCAAACACAATCACTTTAAATCATCTCGCGACGAACGTAAACATACGCGCACGTAGTCACAAGCATCAAAACATTAATTGACACTTGGACCAAAACAAATGGATAAAGCTGTTATCGAGATTGCAGGACTGTGCGCGAAAGAAAGATGGCCACCAAGAAAAACAGGGTTTACGTCCGAGGTAAATGTTGAAGGTTGAGCAGCCATGGTGTATGTTGTGACCTTGAACTTGGGTTCTTCAACTCAAGTCAAAGAGCCGTTGGGCCAAGTTGATAAAAGAGCCAGCGACGATGGAAGTGGTCCCTCTTTTACGGATACTTGGCCAGCGAAGAACATCAGAAGGAGCGAACAAGTGCAAATTACCAGAAGGAAGGACGGAATATCTTGCTAGTCAGCAAGTGCAAATTATCAGGAGGAAGGAGCATCGAAAAAGGGAAAATTGCTCGAGATATCCAGGGGTAAAAACCAATTCAGGCTGCGGCGAGCTAACATGCCCCAAACGTAGGAAGTAAGGAAGTTGTGTAAGTGTTAAGGCCTTGAATTTTATGAATAATAATTTCGCATCTAACCGAAATCATATTGATTTATAGTTTGATCTTCTATATGAAATTTTCGTGTTGTGTGAAGTGTTTTAGCCAGTGTTTTTGCACGTGGAGTGCGCAGTGTTGGTGGAAGGTGTAGATTTGGCCTGGAGTGCATAAGGATCCTTCCCGTTGGGGAGTTCAATCTGCGCAGACGTTCTCTTTAGTGGAAGTCGTTTTTTCCTTGGTGGCAATTAGTTTTCTTTCGTGGGAATTAGTGTTCTTAGTGGAAGTTGGTGAAAGTGGTGAAAGGCGGCTCGATGAACCGAGTAAAGGTCCCCAGTGGTTATTCTAGTGGAGAACCATTCCGGGGAGCCTCGAGCTCGCAAATTGGCTCCTGGGGGCAATTCTAGGGTTGGCGAGTGGCACTTACCTAACCCGTCTCCACGGGCTAGTCGGGATCCCAAGGCCCCCAACCCCAATGTAACACATCCCTATAGACCGCTGTTAAAGCACTATTCATCAATTTACAACGAAAGCAGTTAAATAACACATGCTCCCAAATCCGGTGGAGAATTGAAGTACTTATTGAAGCAAGCGAGGGTTACATTGAGTTATAAATTTAAGGAGAATGTCTAGAATTAAGATATAATAACTTTTGTGGTAAATGTTGGTTCATAAGTAATAAATAATCATTATTATAAACTGGGTGTTCTTTCCAGATTTTCCTGAAGCACTCTGTCGATAAATGTAGGAAAAATATGTAAAATTTCATTTCATTGTGGATAATATGTTGGATTTGATATTATTCTTATCGGGGATTTACGGCAGTTACCTCCAGTGACGCCAACGCCAATCTCCAAAAAAAATTAGCTCTGAATTAACTGGTATAACTCTTTGGCGTTCTTTAAAATTTTAGGAACTCGCTCAGGTAATGTGACAAAACGACGTCCTATTTTCTACATATTACTCTAACTAAAATTGGTAATGGAGAAATATTAGAGCCAGATCAATTGCAGCTCCTAGAATACAGATTTTTCACTAAAAAAAGGCTCAAAGAGTATATTTTCAAGGACTTCGCTCATTTTTGACCATAATAAACCACGTGTATGTTGAAAGAAGAGAGACAAAAATAATGAGATATCTTAATAATGACAAATAATTATTCTACTGAGTATTTTGTCATATTATACGCATCCTAGATTTTTGATTCTGTCACATTAATTTCTGTATTTTTCCTGCATTTATTTATATACAACTTTTAGCCTTTTACCTTATAGTTTGCACGGCGACGCTACACTTCCCACCGGACACTCCCAGAGTGCCTCACTGCAGTTTTGGCATAAAATTTTTGTGGTGTGAAGGCATTATAATATTGGGACGAGTAAATGGGGTCGATCATTCTTGGAGCGTTTAGCGAAGACGAGCTAAGACAGCATTGCAGGAGCTAAAATAGCATTGGCGAGCAAAAATAGTGTTGGAGGGGCTGGGGCAACGCTAAATTATTATTTTTTGGTACGTTTTGGACATTGTACACTTTTTCAGGGCCACTCTTCTCGCTCTCTTTTCATTAGAATCTCCGGAAAGGAAGCTAAACTTCCATAAACTATTGCCACAAATAATTTAGGCATTGTCATTCAATTACCAATACCTAGATTGCTCCATCCCACCTCGACCAGATTTCAACGGATCTAGTTAACGAGCATCTCCATTGGAGTTGTTAGTCTCGTGAACTCAAATTCGGAGGATATTTTATTTTCTTGCCAACAGCCCGTCTATATATGTGATATATGATTGGGATACCGTCAGAATCAAAAACATATCGATTCATGCTCAAACGCACGAATGCTTCTGGAGAAACGAAGCCAGCAGCGAGGTGATTCACAACATACCCGTCGGCAGGGTGAAATGACTTTAAAATCCAGGGGTTTTCGCTCACAGTTACAAATCTTGCGATATGATTCCGAAGAAGTTTCAATATGAAGATATCGACTCTGGTCATTTTAGTAGTTTGATGAATTCTTCTATTCAAAATATAGGGTTTCCAATCCATTCCAGGCTTTCTGTACAATCCAGTATATGCACGAAGACATTTCCTTTCGAAAACTCTTAATTTTTCCATAGTAATGGCACTGTGTTTGTACCAGACCTGCTATCCATATGTCAAAGTTGGTCTAACAAGGGACTAGTAACAGATAATTTTGACCTTTTGGTAGATGTATCTGTAATGAAAGAGTTGTCGAAGGGCCATGGTCACTTTTCATAGTTTACTGAGCATGATTTTGATATGTTCAGTATAGTACAGATACTGATTGATATGCAGAAATCCTGCCAATCACATTTCAGGTCTTAAATGGCCCCCTGTAGCGTTGTCCGAAACTAAATTGTTTCATTCTTCCGCACGTTGATTTTCATTCAAAAATTGTCTATGTAGACTTGCACGTCCTTAAATATTTTTTGAAGATTGCTCTAAGCTTTTATTGCTTTTTAGTTTACCGTATGAATGAGCAACAGCTTCTGAATGAATACTGAGAAAAGCAGTAACTGTTCTCTGCTGTAGACAAATTATGGCCTTGAAGTCGCGCACTGCCATCCGATTTTCTGCAGTTGCAACAAATGATATCCCGTACAACATATTGCACATCATGGCAAGTCTGGGGAACCTATCCTGAAGGATTTTAAAAATGAGTCCACCTAACGACACCGTATCGGATGCTTTCTCCATATCAATGAGACACGCTCCAACACATTCTCTGTTGTTTAGTTTCCCACAGATGTTCAAGGTAACTTCTGTAATCTGCATGTATGATCGAATGCCTGGCATGAGAATCAAATTGGCAATTCGGCGTCGATTCATATTTTTCAGCATGGGCGTTTAATGCTTTGTTTAATATCACTTCAAACACCTTGCTGATGTTAGGCAGCGAATTTATCGAGCGATAGCTTTTAGGGTACGAGATTCTTTTCCTTTCTTCAAGACTTGATATATCTTAGCCCTTTTTTCAGTAGTTTTAGAAATCTCATGTTTTTAACATGTTGTTCAATAGTATACAATGATTCCCAATAGCAACCTCACGCAAAAGTTGGAAAAATATATTCAGAATGTCATCAATACTACATGATTCTTTTTTATATATCCTGCCTAATATGAAGCACAAGTCTTTTTATCAGAGAAAATAATCAAAAAAAAAAAAAAAATCAAGCTCGGTATGATGCCAGATGTCAATGTTTCATTGAAATGAAGAATTGATTCGCCGTTCAGGGTTGATTTGAAGTCGGCTCGATAGATGGACCAATTCAAAATGTGCTCCAATCAGGGCAAGTTTATGCAAACTATCACATATAATCCTGTTTCTATTTCTATCCGGAGTCGTACTATCAATTTTGATACTAGCCCTATCGAGAAGATTTATCTCATCACTAGCTGCTCCAAAATTTGATACTCTCACTCGAGACTTCTTACGTAATGAGCTATTTACTCTTCTTCTTCTTCTTAGCAACACAGCCCCTCTCGGGCCTTTGCTTCCTGCAAATAGTGCCTCCAACTGTCTCGGTCGATTGACCGCGTCCTTCAATTCCGAATTACAAGCATCGATGAACTGTCTTCGTCAACCGAGTCACACTATTTTGGGCATTTTTTTACCAGTCTTCGAAACAGTGAAAGCTAACCCAACCAGATTAGGTTCGATTATCAGGGCCATTTTTTTTTCAAATCCCCATATTCTTTCTGCTTTGCAAACGACATAAACTAGTGCTTTTTTACCTTCAGCACCTCCGCATATCATTATTGACGTGTTAGACTTTGATGAAAAACTTTGATCATCCACGAGACATGTTCCATCAAAATTCCAGATATTCCCTACGGGAACATCCACGATCTCCCGTTCGAGATGGTCAAAAAATCATTTATTACATCTTCAATGGCGCTAGCACGACCGTGGGTAATATTTGTGGACATTCTATTGGAAATTTTTGCCCAATGTCTTTTGAGAAAAGAGGCTGCCAACTCACATCCTGTGTAGGTTATGCTTGAATTTTCTTACTGTCCTACTCTGTCTTTCTAATTAAGATCTAACAACAATTCGGAGTTCAAGTATAATAACCGGGATTACGAATGATAGAACTATAATATGGGAAACGAAAGCTGACTTTTCGTCTTCTGTGAAAACAGTTGGGTCTCCAGTGTTTTTAGGGTGTATTTTCCTTAGTTTATTTATAAGTGTTTCTGTAATTCCTTTTTGCTACTCGGATGGAGGGTTTTCCATTTCGGATTTCTCCCAAAATCCCTTCTAGAGTTTTTAGCTGGTAATTTTTGTACGGCCTTGTCCCGGGTTTTCAAACTTACTGCCGTGGCATATTGTAACTGACACAAATATTGTAGGTGCTAAAACAAAAGCGCTTCATATATTAAAGAATAATTAAATATGACTCAACTGAACTTCCTTGGTGGCAAAAAGTTACCTCAAGATTATACTTGGATCTGTGGCGTAATCCAAGATCAAATTATGAACAAGATCACACAGGTATACTAGCTACCTCGAATAAGAAAAGTAGTTTTTATTGGTAGCTACGGACAACCAGTTCTCTTGTAAACAATTACTTGATTCACAATTGTTAATTCGGTTTTAAAATTTTAGTCGTTACATTTCTTTTCTCCTACAACTCGACCGTTCCTGACATAGATTCGCCTCGAATTGACTCTGCAAGACCTGGCGGTATATAAAGTTTCATCTGTATACAATCAAAAACTCCCTCAAAAAGTTTTTTAGACAGCTTTGTAGTAGGTTCGTCAGTTAGCGAATAGCGATCATTACCCAAAGACATTTTGACAAATTAATGTCCCTTAAAAAGAGGAGTAAGCTTCTTACTTTCACCAATACCTACGTTCTGACTTGTGCTATAAACCAGATCACCAATTTAATAATTATAAGCATCCGTACGTTTCTCATCATATTTCCTTTTATTATATGATTGCGCTTGTTCGTTGTTGAAAATTATCATTTCACAAATTTCATTCAAATCATTCTCCCGTTCATTAATGGCTCAAGATACTCACTAATAGAATCTATAAAAGTTAGGCGTAGTTTTACACCAAAGAGTCCAAGACTGGGGGTGGTATTAATACCCTATTTTCCATTGCAAATATGACTCCATTGCACAACTTCGACAAAATTGGACTCAAATATCTATGCATATGCTCAACTTGTCCATTCAACCTAAGACTGGCGGGTGCGTTCAGGATATGTTTGTTATGTTTTTTTTCTATTCTGAACTCCTTGAATTCCGAGGAGGTAAATCCTATACCTCTAACGGATATAATACGCGGTGGTCTACTATATGCCTCAAAGTATTGACGTAAATATCGTTTTGCTTTAGATGAGTTGGTTGTTTTGGTTCCATATAGTTTAATAAAACAAATGAAAGCATCGACCAGTAAACAAATATACTTCGTTGTTTCAAGTGGGCCAAAATGATGTATATGCAAATTATTAAATGGTACGGAACCTTTATTAATGCTGTGTAAATAACCTTCACTCTTTCCATTTTTTGGCGAATAGACTATGCACCGAAGAAATCTTTTAAAGTAGACCTGGACTCGAGATGTCATATTCGGAAAATAGTATGACTGACAGATCAGTTCGATTGTTTTCTTCACATCCACGTAACTCCTTTCGTCATGATTTTATTGATTTCCCGGTCATCGATACTGAGCCGTTAGCCTCCACCCTTCTTCCTTACCAATACAGAACGACTATAGTATAGCGACGAACTTTCTTGAATGATTCCTTTATTTAATAGTTCCTGTATGTTGTCGTCAATTGTCAACTTCGCGGCAACTGACTGACAGAAGATAGGTTTGTCTGATGCTACCTCTATCTTCATTACATGCTCAATCACTGGTTTCGCAGGCCGTTTAACATTATCGTGTTCGATAATCAGCTTACGAACGCGTTCCTTATCAAACTGATTCAAAGAATTTTCACCAATGTCGCTTTCATTTTGTATTAGAAAATATCTTAAGAACATCCATAAAATTTTGGCGTACCTGATCGCTTCTGCTAACTACACTTACTTCGACAGTACCTATCAGTCAGTTTATTTTAACGTTGCAGTCATCGCGTTGCAGAAAACTTCTCCCCAGAATCAAATCGTGTCGCATTGTGCCATTTTTTTTTTTGTGGTAGGGAGGTGAAGGCATTTATGCCCGCCGAGTCTGGCAGTGTGGGACTCCCATGGAGGATACCTTTGGACTACCCACTAAACACCTCCCCTGTCAATCTGAGAACCTAGCCTGGAACCGTTTGACACATTACTTCGGGCCAGGTCTCGTTTTGTTACGCCGTGGGGCGCCTTCAAGCTGGGGAGTCCCTTTCCTAGCAGGAGGGGAGAGGGGAAGAGGAAATGCCAGAAGAGCGATCCCCCAGCCCCAGTGCCTCCGGCTGCTGTGAGTCCCTTTTATATTTTAGGACTGCCCGAGCATAATGTGCCACCTGGTTCCATTTGTCAACCGATTCGAGCATCACCGCAACTATATTATCCGGGGTGAGCTCTCCCGTCTCCCTGTAGAGTTCCCTTCGCAGCCTGGCCCATTTGGTACACGCAAAAAATGTGTGACAGGCATTGTCCCCCTCTCCTGGGCAAAACCGACAATCGGGAGACCGTGACTTGCCGATCTTGTGCAGGTAAGGCTGAAAACACCCGTGCCTGCTCAAAAGCTGGGTCAGATAGAAGTCAGTCTCACCATGCCTTCGATTTAGCCATGGTCCCACATCCGGGATGAGGCACGCAGTCCACCTTTCCTTCGTGCAATTCACCCAAGACTGCTGCCAATCGTTGAGCGAGCGTTGTCTCTCCTCGCGAACAACCATCTCCCTCGCATCCTCGTTTCGGCGCAGGTAAATAGCGTGGCGCTCTCTAGCAAGGAGGACGACAGGTATCACGCCTGCAATCACTCTCACCGCCGAGTTGGAGACTGTTGGATACGGAGATGCAATTCTCAGTGCTCCTCTTCTCTGTACCTGTGCCAATCGTTTTCGGTATACCTCCTTGCTGAGAGCGTCGCCCCATACCTCTGCTCCGTACATTAGCACTGACCCTACAGCACTCATCAAGAGGCGTCTTCTTGATGGGCTGGGTCCCCCTACGTTGGCCATAAGTCGACTCAGGGCCGATATTCCCGAAGCAGCCTTCTCAGCCGTTGCCCTGATTTGCTCAGAGAAACTCATCTTCGAGTCGATCAGTAGCCCCAGGTACTTCACCGCTGGCTTCGATTCGATCTGTATATCTCCAATACTGATCATCCTTACTCTAGGGATTCTCTTTTTTGTCAAGATGACCACTTCGGTTTTCTCCAGTGCTAAACTGAGCCCGTGAGCAGTCATCCAGTCCCTCACTCGGCGCATTAGCATACCTAGCCTAAGTTGCGCTTGTTCAAAGGTGCGTCCGGTGACCAGAGCCGCAACATCATCCGCACAGCCGACCAAGCGCGACTCATCTGGCATCTCAAGTCTCAGTAGCCCGTCGTAAGACACGTTCCACAGGTCCGGACCAAGGATAGATCCCTGGGCAACACCCGATGTAATTTCCATCCTTCGTTGGCCCTGTGTCGTGTCGTAGAGCAGGCTTCGGTCCTTTAGATAGATCCTCAAAAGCTGCATTAGATATTCTGGAACTTGAAAAGAGTTTCCCAGCGTGTCCAGAATATCCACCCATCTAGCGGAGTTGAAGGCATTCCTGACGTCGAGTGTCACCAACAGGACGATCCGTCGCTTGGTGCGACTATATGCCTCTGCCTTTTGGGCCGCGTTCACCACCTCTGCAATCGCATCAATGGTAGAACGTCCTGCTCTAAAGCCGTACTGCCGAGGAGATAGGTCCCCAGCAGCACGAATCGCGTCAGTGAGTCTTCCCTTGGTGAGTTTCTCTAACACTTTCCCAGCCGTGTCTAGCATGCATAACGGGCGGTATGCAGACGGCGGTTCGGGATTTCCCTTCCCCTTGCTGACCAGCACGAGCCTCGCCACCTTCCATCGTACCGGGAAAACCCCGTCCCGTAGGCAAGCGTTGAATGTGCTGAGCAGCAAGTCAGGACAATGGTGATAGACGAGCTGCAAAACCTCAGCTGGAACACCATCTGGACCTGGAGCCTTCCTCGCTTTCAGGGAGAGGACTGCCTCCTCCAGTTCCAGCTGTGTGAAGAGTGGGCACTCGACTGCTGTTTCAGCATGGACAGCGTCAACACGGACGGGATGGGCGGGGAAGAGTCCCCGCACTATCGCGTCCATCTTTTCCGCGTCATGTATACAAGGCTTCCGTAGGGCACCAAGTTTCCCCATGACCAGCTTGTAGCCAAGGCCCCACGGATCCCTATTTACATCGTCCACGAGGTCTTGCCAGCATCGGGCCTTGCTCTTGTTAATAAGCCTGCGAAGATATTTCCTGCCGGACCTGTATGCTGCTAGCCTAGTGTCTGCCTCCTCCCGTGTTCGCGCCCGCTGGGCCTCTCGCCGAAGTTTGTGACACTCGCTTCTTTGTTCGGCGATCTCGTTTGACCACCAGTATACTGGAGGCTTACCATGTCGGGGTCTCCGACGGGGCATGGAAGACTCGCAAGCGGCTATGATGGTACTCATAGTTGAGTTCACCAAGTCCTTGGCTGTAGGCCCTCCACTCCCTGGCGGAGCTCCCAGCAATGGTGTGCCTGCCTTAAGCGCGTCAGCAAACCTCTCAACGTCCATCCTCCCAGTCCTCCATCCGAGGATTGAAGTTTGGGCATATGCACGCAGAGTGGCACCGTCGTGAATCTCAACAGCTATATACTGGTGATCACTAGCCGAGTAGTTCTCTAGTACTCGCCAGCTGTGTACTCTGGGTACCAGGGACTCCGAAGCGAGTGTCACATCGGGTATGGTTCCTACGCAACCCCATCGGCGGAAAGTAGGGGTGTTACCAGTATTTAGGACAAAAAGCGCTGTTCTGGCCGTCATGTCCAAGATTTGCTTTCCCCTTGGGTCGGATTGTGGCATACCCCATTCAATGGCTCTAGCGTTGAAGTCTCCCCCGACCAGCATTTGGCCCTCTGTGTTCGAGACAGCGTCCTCCAGGACATCGAGTTTGGTTCGAAAAGATCGCATTGCCTCGTTAGGCGTCAGATAAACACTGAAATATGTTATCCCTGAACACCGCACTCACACAAAACCATCCCCGCGTCCATGGCCCTGCACCTGAAGGCGGGCGCTGTCTCGAACCCAGATGGCCGAGGTACCAGATTTGTCAGGGTACCACGCTTGCGAGTCCTTGTTATGATGTTGCTCGCTCAGCAACAGGAGGTCAGCTTTCTTATCCCTCGCAAACTGCTCAAGTAGGTCCTGGGCGTTTGTGCTTCGGTGCAAATTGACCTGCAGGATACGGATCATTTGAGTATCGATTTGGCTTTAGTTAGGGCCTCCTTGAAAACCCAGCATCTCCCTGTCCCCGGCTCATGTTTGAGGTCGCCGGGTGCTAGCTTAGCATCCTTGCAAAGAATGCATTTTGCCTCGTTCGTACACTCCTTCCTTTTGTGCCCCGTTTCACCACATTTGTAGCACAGAGATCTCCTGTCGGGTCCCCTACAGCCATACGCGGTTTGTCCGTATTCGAAGCATCTGAAGCAGCGGATAGGGATCGCTCTTCTCCGTATCCTGCAGATCACCCAACCTATCTTAATTTTGCCCTTCGCCAGGATTTGCTGGGCGTCTTTATCAGCTAGTTCTACAATAGCCATGCGTTGCCCCCTTGTGTTTTCACGTGTCAATCTTGCCTTGACTTCACTTAAGCTGGGGAACTCGCATTGTGCCATTGGATACTTAAAAGAAGTCTGTTAGTAATTCACTTTTGTCAATTTAAGTACTATTTCTACTTTGCGCAGTATGACGAGCATCAAACCATTGATGCCTTGCAAGTTTATGTCAGATTTTGAATTATTTACATCACAAAGAACTTTTTTAGCTTTGATTAAACTTAAGGGCCAACCAGTGTCGATTAATGCTGAGGCATCCAATGGAGGGATACTATCATATTGGAGAAATAATCTTTTGTGAACTCATTCTTATGAATATTAACTAGATTAGCAACGCTCTTAGGTGCTTCGACTATGTTATTCATACGAGTACTCCTTCTGTCAGGGCATTTTTTGAATGAATGAGATGTTTTACGGCAATGCTCGCATTTTGGTCAGCGCTGCTCTCTTTTGCAATCTACCGCAATATGACCTGTTTTGTTGCAATTATATCATTTCCGATCAATAGGCCGATTTGCCTTGTGTGCTTCTCTCTCCTTCCAATTGAGTTCTGTGTCATTGGACAGTGATATCTTTGGTTTGACGATCATGTCTGTTATGATTTGTTGGTTGTTCAGGAAACATTGAATGGCCAAATGCATATCTTTGGTCGTGGAGAATTTTATGCTTGCAATTGAATTTCGAAATGATTGGTCCTTCAAGCATCCTGTACTTCCTGCCTAGACCCATTATTTGATGGAAATATTCTGATGGTTATTCGTTTTATAATCGGACGGTATTGAACATTTCCATGTCGCAACAAGTACCTGATTCCATCAACCCGAATTTTCGCAGATCCTTTGAGATTCCACTGATTGGCAGACAAAACTGCTGAGTCCAGCTATCCTTTGTTTAAAGCCAGCATACTGATCCTGGAAATAAACCGCTCGTTGGTTAGTGAATTTGGATTATTTGGGTTGAACGTAGGTATCTCGTCAATGATCTCTTTCGTTTTTACGTCAATCATGAAACGGTGTTGTGATGTATGGTAATTTTCGCTAAATGGAATAAATTTCTCACGTTGGGAGGATTATAAACGTTGAATGAATATGTACGAGTATTTGTAAAATTATAGGAATAGATGTTGTGCAACGAGTGCTGATTGACGTTCGTGTCGTATGGAGGTCGCACTCTCGGCTGATCGAAATATCTTGTATATTGTGTGGTAAATGGCATCATGGAGTTGTTTGGCATCGTTGAGCTAATGTTTTGCATCATAGAGCTCATGTTCGGTATCGTTGTATTTGCGCTTGAAATCGCTGATTTCGTATTTGCCTGTGTTTTGGTCATGCTTGGTTCCCAGCCCATAGTTAAATATGCAGAGATCAGGTTTATGGCTGCGGTCAAGCCTTCCGATTTGGTCCATGGTCTGGATGACATTTTTAATCTTTTTCGCATTGTTATTCCTTTCGTTCGAGTACGAACTGTTATGAGTTTGTAGTCGTGCTGGTTTAATTCGGCTTAACACTGCCGTCACTGTTGAGTTCCATGTCGTTGTATACTCTTACTAAGTAAGCTTTCTTTGTTTCTGCAAGTTTCTTCATGGTTATGTTTTTCCACACGTTTTAGCATCCAATTCTTTACAACACACTTCGTACAAAACTCAACCGCGTGTTCATGCAGTTATATGTATCTGGAAATCGTTCTTTGTTGCACGAATCACAGGGTTTGGCCACATTGCGATTTTACTATCGTAACCAGCGATTTTTAGACGCAAATACGAACATACTACGACAAGATTTACAAAGGAACTTCAGGCATGCGCAGAACTAATATGTTCATTTGAAGGTATGTCTTTGCCAGGAACACATGCGCTAACCCATTTGTGCGCTATGCAAGAAACTTCCATGCTCGTCAGCGTCAAATGTCCAAATGATGTGCGCCTGCGCAAGTATCACAAAAACTACCTACTAAACTGGTTTTAGGAAAAATCGCAAATTCCTGTGACTGGCGACCTGGACAAAATTGTCGAAAATCGCAGTGTGCGGGCTTCCATTTAACCATGTGTAACTTGCGACAGTTTTGCGACTATGTAGTCGTAGTCTGATGCATCCCTTACACTCATGTATTCGTTTTCTTTTCTGTTTTTTACACGTTTCCGATTTTCTTTCTATTTTGCACGTTTTCGTTTTTTTTTGCTTGTACACGTTTTTGTTTTTTTTACGATTTTGTTCGTCATTTTTGGCACTAACACGTTTCCCGTGGGCGTCTTTTTCGTTGTTCATTACTAGCTACCTCGAAAAAGAAAAGGAGAGTTCTTTATTGACAGGTATTAACAACCAGTTATATTGTTCACAATTACTTGGTTCACAATGGTTAATTCGGGTTTAAATTTTTATCGTTACATTTCTTTTCTTCTACATACATATATAAACGACCGTTACTCTTAAGCAGATTCATTGAGAGTTCGAAATGTCCCAGCTTTCAACAGTTTTTTTTCACCAACCCTTATTTTACAGACAATGACACCTCACAAACCAACAAAACTATTGCTAACATGAGTGTACTGATCGATAGCTTTTATTCCACTAATTTTTGTTTTTGTTCATATATATATATATATATATATATATATATATATATATATATATATATATATATATATATATATATATATATATATATATATATCAATGAATATGCGCACACGTACCCTTGCTGTTATTGTGAGTTATTTGTAATGTTTCAAAAAAGAAACTAGAAAAGTTCAAAATCTTCAGCAACCCACAAGATCTAATAAACAAATACGACTCAAAGTCAACCCTCAACAGACTAGGGGTACTTTGGTTGAATATAATGCGGGCGCATTTGCATATCTGCTTTTAAAAGTTTTCTTCATTCTCACTCTTGTCTTGACACCACATCACAACCAACGACCGCTGGTGTCTTCATTGTAGCCGGGTTAATGGCTTGTGCCATTAAGAAAATGCCACCACCCTTAATTTGCAACCCCGTTATCATTCTTCAGGGACGAACTGAGCATACAACAATTGCACACAATCTACTTGGATTGTATGATATCGAATGAATACTTCTATGTACTACCTACCCTTTCTTTAACTTTTCGTCGTGAATACAGGACTAATAAAGAAGTCAGTGGGAATGGTATCGACATAGTGGAAAAAAAAGAAGTCAAAATTGGAATGTCGGTGTAATGAAAAAGTAATGAAGGGTAGTTTTGATTTAATGAAATTATTTTGACCTAATTATTGATAGCAAAGAAGCTACCAAGTGCATGTGCCGCGTAGACAAGAGGCAGGATAATTGGGGCGGAATAGATCCATGAGCAGGGGTTGAAATGGATAAGAAACGTAAACAAATGATGTCTGAGTGTGTTGGATATTGGTGTGAAAAGAGATTTATGAGAGAAAAGGATTTATGAAAGTGGTTTTAGATGATAAGGTGCGATGCTGTGTCAGCGTTTAGGGGATAATGAATTTACATTAATGTTGTCATATATCATTTCAAGTTCAAATAAAGGATGTTTTATAAGCTCGTAAAATATGAGCTGAGAGGGATGAAAATAAAGTTTGTCTTTGTTAATCCTTGATTTAATTAATAGAGCGTTTAAGGAGGAAATATTTTTTCAGATGAAAAATGAGCAATAAATTTAAATAATTTCCTGATCAAATATAAATTCGTTTCATAATATTAGCCAATAATTTGCCTGCCTGTACACCTTCTGTAATTTTTATTTAAAAAGATTATGTTAGGAAAACCAGGAGGTCGTGCAAGAAAACTGTTCAGGTTTATTGTCCAGTAAAAAAGATTTATTAGAAATCAAAAGTACAACTTGTCTCGACAGAATACAAAGAAGAACTGAATTTGACCACTATCGTTGTGTTAGATTTAGAACAAAAATATAGGGGGCTCCACAAGCGATTAAAAGGGAATTACGAAAGGGCGGTTCGATTTGAAAATAAAACAAGGGATAAAAGTGCTGATTTAACACTCCTCCTCAAAGCGATAATCGTCTAAACAATCTGTTTTTCGATGCCCATGTAATTTAGACAGTTCCAATGTTTGGGACTGGTTAGCCCTTTGGTGAGCACGTCTGCTGGCATCTTCTCAGTAGGTAGGTACTCCAGATTGATCTCGCCTGCGGAAATAGCCTCTCTCACAAAATGATGTCGTGTATCTATGTGTTTGGTTCTCGTGTGGTGCACAGGATTCTCTGCCAACTTCTTCGGTTGTATAGTCCTCATCTCCGCTCGCGTCGTCCTGTACAGCATCATTCTGTACAGCATCGTTCTGTACAGCGTCGTTTGCCTCTGCCACGTCGACACTTTCTGCAACATCGTTCCTCCCCTCGACCTCATTTCTCTCCGCGACAGGATGTTCTCTTGGTCTACCAGGACGACCCGTGTAAATCTTCCTCGGTCTGCCTGGTCCACGCTTCGTTGTTGGAGTTTATCCGACTGGACCTGGGGCTGGAGCTTCAACTGGCTCAAAACCTCGGAGAGGTTCGTCGTTTTCGCCAAACATGGCCGGTTGCTGCTGTTGCTGATCTGGTTGCTGGACTGTTCTTCTCGTTGAGTGATTCTCTGCTAGTACAACGTCGATGTACTCGTCCGACAATGTGGCAGGACCCTCTACATCCTGCTCGGTGCTTGGCTGAGCATCCGCCTGTTCTGGGAAGAACTCATCGTACTGGTCGACCTTGTTTTCTGCTGTTGTTTTCAGGAACTGGACATCTCGTGAGATCTCGACACGTCGCTCCTCAGGTATCTAGACCCTGAGTGCCTTCGAATCTGCAGCGGGGCCGAGATAAACGCCTTTCCGGGCACGAGGTCCAAACTTTCCGGTATCCTTGGTCCGGTTCAGGCAGTAAACCGGTGCTCCAAACTCCTGAAAACTGCTCACATCCGGGACCTCTCCCATTCACAACTCGAACGGAGTTTGGCCGTCCAATGCTGAAGTTGGACAGCGGTTTCTGGTGAAGTTCGCGGTACACACTGCTTCTGCCCAGAAGGTAGGAGGAAGACCGGACTGGATCAACAAACAACGAGCCATCTCGACCAGAGTGCGGTTCCTCCGTTCAGCTATACCGTTTTGTTCCGGATTGTTCGGTGCGGTCAGTCGACGTTTGATCCCAGAGCGCTTCAGGAAGTCATCGAACTGGTTGTTTGAATATTCGGTGCCATTCTCGGATTGCAGGCACTTAATCTTCCAGTCGTGCTGCGTCTCGACCATCTTCTTGAACGCCTGGAACTCGGAGAACACCTCGTTTTTCTGTCGCAAGAATTGCACCTCGCCCCATCGAGTAGCGTCATCTATAAAGGTGACGAAATACCTGGCGTGACCGTTGGATTGCATGCGCATCGGTCCGCACACATCCGAGTGTATCAGCTCACCTGGAGCTGACTTCCTCTCGGAGACCTTGGGGAAGGGCTGGCGTGTCATCTTCGCCTTGATGCACACCTCGCAGTCCACCGTTACATCGTCGTCGCTCAAATCAAGTCCTCGGAGAACGTTGTTTTTGGATGCCTCGCGAATGTCCTTCACGTTTAAGTGACCCAAAGCCTTGTGCCAATCCATCAGGGACTTCTCGTGATCCCGGCTGGCGAGCACGGCGCTCGGCTGCTCGGCAGCGCGCGAGTCGTTCACTAAATAGAGTCCGTTGACTCGCTCCGCGCACAACACCACGCGATCGTCCTTCTCGCTGACGACTTCCGCCGAACGTTTGCAAAAGGTCACTCGGTAACCTTTGTCCACGATCTTCGCGACCGATAACAAGTTCATGCGTAAGTCCGGCACGTACAGCACGTCACTCAAGTTAACTATCTCATCGTCTTCGTTCACTCGGGTAACCAATCGCGCGACACCCTTGGCACTGATTTTCGTGGAGCTAGAATTGGCCAGGTTCAATGATTCTGAAAAGTTCTCATCTACACTCTCGAAACTGTCAATGTCACTGGCCATGTGCGCGGTACAACCACTATCTAGACACCACCGTTTTTGCGTCGAATAAACCAGCATGGAACTCTCGTCACCAGGCGCACTCGATTCCACAGCAGCGTACAGGGTAAAGCTACCAGTTTTCGTCTTGTCCTGATCGCTCTTCTTCTTGGATCGACAACCTGCTGCTTTGTTTGTTGCACTTGTAGCACTTGAACGGGAATTTGCTTCCGTCACGTTTCTCCGATTTACCCGTTTTCTGTTGATTCGACCCGTCCACCACCATCGCGTTCTGCACTGGTCCATTGTTCTTTCGCGCGTCACTTTCTTCCACGATTTTGATTCGCAGTGTTTCCGGAGTGGGGAGCTCGTCACGTGACTCGATAGCAATCCGGAAACTGTCGAAGTTGGCCGGTAAACTGTAAAGCAACAATATCGACAGTAGGTCATCGTTTATCGGCACTTCCATGTCGCTCAGTCGGTCAACAGCGTCAAAGAATTTTCGCAGATGGTCGCGAACGTCGTCGCCCTCACTCATCCTCTGTAAGACGATTTGTTTCAGCAGGTTCGCTTTCCTCGCGGGGCCCTTAGACTGGTAAACAGTCTCCAACTTTAGCCAAAGTTCTCTCGACGTCGCACAATCTTTGACCTGTTTCAGTTCGGAGGATGAAATCCCCAGGAAAATGTCCGACATAGCCTTGCTATTGCGATTAAAAGGGAATTACAAAAGGGCGGTTTGATTTGAAAATAAAACAAGGGATAAAAGTACTGATTTGACAGATTACTTCGGAAAAGGCAGAGCAGTATATCAACTTCATTAGCTCTGTGTTTTTACTGAAGTCCATGTCCTGGTTCAGGGATAAAATAGACGATACAACCTTCACTACCCAAGTACTTTACTTCTCTCTATTGATTGAAAGGGCCTTTGGTGAATGCTATGCGTTCCATGTACAAGGTTTTTAAAGAAGACACTTTGCAAAGAATTATCAGATTTCGTATTGCCAATATCATTACCAATAAGTAGGAGAACGTCAATGTACAATAGTTCAATTACAGCTTCAAAAAGAAGGATAAAGTCCTGCAGTGAGTATTTCTTTCTGAAATCGTGGTGAATTTTTAAATTTAAATAAGGAAATGATTTATTCGTCTGAACGATCATTTTCTTCGTCCCTCACCCTAACGTTTTTAGTGGCTATAATTTAAGTTGGGGATTGAAAGTTTAAGAAAATTATTCCGTCATTAGCATGCATGTGTTGAACACTTAAATTTAAAGGATTGGATGTAATACATTGTAAAAAAATTCAATCACGTGACATATTCGTGGACGAATCAATTAACGATGCTTTCATTGATGTTCACAAATGAATTGGTAATGTGCAGCAGCAATTAAGGAATTTAGCCATTGCTTCCATGGAGTTCTGTAAATGATAAACTGATATTTCTATTCTTTGAAAACGTGAACCAATCGCATGTCGCATATTTATATTGGTCCAATAAAGTCCAAAACGCCCTTTCAATGTCAGTTATATTTGTAAAGGATTTTCCTATAAGAAGTGTTATTTTGAATAGCCCACTATTTCAGTAGATTTCACTTTTGAAGCTGTCATTTTTGACATTTGACAGGTAGAAACTACGCCATTAATATAAATGGAACAATACACGCTTCAGCAAAGCATTCAAATTATTCAAATTCACTATAAAAATGGTGAAAATTTGGCAGAGACGGTTCGTAAAACTCGAACATTTTGTGGTCGTCCCGAAGCGCCTTTTCGGACCGCAATACAGACATTGGTGCAAAAATTCGAGCTGTTGGGGCAATTTAGTGATGTGAAGAATAAAACCCGTCCACATCGCTTAAGAACAGCCGAAAATACTGCTGCTGTAGCCGAAAGTGTTGAAGGATACCCAGGTTTGTCCATTCCTCGTCGTTCTTTGGGACTAGGCATTCCACAAACGTCATTACACCGTATTTTGCATAAAGATTAGGGTCTTAAGGCTTATAAAGTTCAGTTAACATAAGAACTCAAGCCGGTTGATCATCAACAACGTCCTGTCTTTGCTGATTGGGTACTTGAAATGCATGAAAATGATCCGGAATTCCATCGATGAGGTGAGAGATGAGGCACATTTCCACCTCGGTGGCTTCGTCAACAAGCAAAATTGTGGCATCTGGGCTCGGAAAACCCAAGAGTTATTGTTGAAAAGTCTCTCTATACTCAACGTGTGACTGTTGGTGCAGTTTAGGGTCCGGCGGAGTCATTGGACCTTACTTTTTCGAACATGAGGCTAGAGCAACAGTTACGGTGAATAAATTGCGCTATCGAGAGATGATTAATGATTTTTTATGGCCGGAATTGGATGGTATTGATCTGGAGAATGTCAACTTTCAACGAGACGGCGCTACGTGCCACGAAAGCAACGAAACCATTGATTTTTTACGGGAAAAGTTTCCGGACCGTGTTATCTCTCAAAGAGGTGATCACAATTGGCCACCGAGATCTTGTGATTTAACATCTTGCGACTTCTTTCTTTGGAGCCACGTGAAAGAGAAGGTCTACGCCAATAACCCAGCGTCGATTCAAGACCTCAAAGATGGAATTCATGAGGCTATCGAGGACATAGAGCAGCCACTTTGCGATTTGGTTATGGAAAAATTCATGAAAAGGATATGATCCTGTAAGCGTGGTCGTGGTTGTTATTTGCCTGATGTTATTTATCACTATCAACGGCATACCTTTTTCTTTGAAATAAAATAAATATTCGATCATTTAGATTGAAAAATGGCATTTTTCTTGTAATATCAAAATAACACCTCTTATTGGAAAGCCCTGTAAATCCAGCAAGATAGATGTATGGTTGAGTTGCTGTTATAACTCTTCTTTTAATGATCTTTGTCGAATTGAAAGCACGCATTGCAATATTCCGCCTGCGTTTTTGCACATCAACTCTCGAACTAACTTTACAAACAAAATGACAGAATGACATTTGTTAACTAAGAGTGTTGCCAGGTGTTTATAATTATAATGGGACATAACAATCTCCCAAGCTTGATTGAAGCTAATGGAATGTAATTCATGTTTAATTAATTCAAAAATACGATTTTTTAAACTTGAAAATATACATATATGAAATTGAGATTTTAGCCTTCTTTAATGTGAAATGTTTTCTCCCAAATACAGGGTGGGCATTAAGTAGTACCTTTTTAAAAATTCAATAAAATGAACAAAAAATGCAATAAAATGAGCAAAAATCAAAGGTTAATGCTGGCTCACTAACATAATTTTGAGCGGGAAATAGCTGTCAGTGTCAAAATAACATGTGATTTAAAAAGAAACTACCTAAGGACCAACTCTATATGTACGTTTATTGCGTACGTATCCGATCTCCAAATTACTTGCTGTTGACTTCCTTGAGGCTCATTATTACTCGGCAATTCAGCTTCCTTATTCCCTGACTCAGGTTGATTTCGAAGAATTGTTGGTTCGAAATGGTGTTGACTATAATCTTAGGAATTTTGTGTGGAAGTGGTCGTTTCAATAACTGGAGAAAAATGAGCTTTACGTTTGTTGTTCTGGTTCGCAGCAAGTGGAATTTAAATAGGCTATTACAAGGAGCGATGAATAAAACACGTCTGGTCGTGGCGGTGGACTGTTGAAGGAAAAAACTAAGCAAGTTTATTCTCGTGTCAAAAGTTTTAGAACAATTATGGTACATTAGTTTATTAGTACATTGAGGCGGATTTCATATTTCAACACTCCAACTCATTCGGACAAAAGACAATTTGATTCAATAGATAAAAATAAATGCAAACTGATTCCACGTTAATTCAAGTAATCAACTCCATTCTACGTTATCTCAAATGATCAAATTGACAAATTACTTCAAACGATAATCAACATTGATTTTACAATAGTTCATTCTTCATCATTTCATCTCTTGTTTTGTCTGGATGCCCATTCCATGAACACCCACGTTCAAAATCGGTCCGACGACGGCCTTCGTCAAACAATCTGCAATGTTGTTCTTTGATGGTACGTATTTTACATCGATGATTCCAGCCTTCACCTTCTCACGGACGTGATGGAATCTTACATCGATGGGTTTGCTACGCTTTCGGAACGCATCGACCTCGGCAATCGTTATTGCACTCATGTTGTCACATCTGATCACCACAGGATCTTCCGTTCTCTTGAATTCATTGCGAAACATTTGCAACCATATGGCCTCACAAGTAGCAAACGATAAGGCCATATACTCAGATTCAGCTGTTGAAAGAGCCACGGTATTCTGAAGCTTACTGGCCCATGAGATTGCTCCTCCAGCCAACATAAACACGTATCTAGAGCAGGAACGTCGCTTATCGATGTCGACACCCCAATCAGCATCTGAGTAACCATGAAGTGGTTGGTTACCCGCACGATACACAATACGATAATGCATAGTACCCTTCAAGTACCGCATTATGCGCTTCACGGCGGTCCAATGAATCCGCCCATAGCATGAGTTGAATCTGCTCACGTAGTTGACAGCAAATGCAATGTCTGGTCTCGTTCCTTGAACCAAATATAACAACGAACCAACCGCTTGTTGATATGGAATGTTATCCGTTGATTCATCCTCCTTCTTCATATCTGTTGACAATTTTTGACTTGGATCACTTGGAGTAACCGCTGGTTTGCAATCACTCATTCCAAAACGCTCGAGAACGGTTTCGATATAATGACGCTGATGTATAGCGATTCCATTCTTGACGTACTCGATGGAAATGCCAATTATACTGTTCGCTCTACCAAGGTCTTTCATCTTAAACTTGGTACTAAGAGCCTTCTTCAGTGCCTCCATCTTGTCGCGTTGCTTCCAAATAATCACAACATCATCCATATACACTGCCAGAATCACTTCCAGCGATGGCAAGAGGTAGATACACGGATCAAGCTTTGATTTGGTTAGCCCAATCCCGATGAGAGCTGCATCTAACTTTAGGTTCCATTGACGGCCCACTGGCTTCAAGCCATACATCGCACGATTCAACCTGCAGACCCGTCCGGTCCCGTCATTGAATCCCTCGGGTTGGTCGATGAAGATCTCCTCGTCGAGATCCCCTTGAAGGATTGCGGTCACCGCATCCATTTGGTCAACATTGTAACCCTCTTGAGTGGCCATGGCCAGCAGATAGCGAATTGACCCATAGCGTACAACGGGC
Organism: Odontomyia ornata; assembly: GCA_963969285.1. Taxonomy (NCBI): domain Eukaryota; kingdom Metazoa; phylum Arthropoda; class Insecta; order Diptera; family Stratiomyidae; genus Odontomyia; species Odontomyia ornata. The sequence goes on from OZ017740.1 coordinate 37,621,027, forward strand.
GAGAAAGTTTCCTCATAATCTATGCCGGCCTTTTGGGAGCAACCCTTTGCCAGCAACCTCGCTTTATGGCGAACAACTTCACCAGCTTGATTACGCTTCAACTTGAAGACCCATTTGGTCTTTATTGTTTTTCGGTTGACTGGTAGCTCAACCAAAGTCCATGTTCGGTTCTCTTCGTGTGACGCCAATTCTTCCGCCATCGCCTTCTCCCAATGTTGACTCCTGTTGCCTTTGACAGCTTCATGATATGATTCGGGCTCATCGATTTCCGCTACGGAAACGAAATTCGCCTCCAGATTCCTTGATTTCGGGGGACGCGTTGAACGTCTCACATCCCCAACTGGAACTTGTAGTGTACTGGGTGGGACATAGTCCTCGCCCGACCCATATTCAGACTGCGGTTCAGCTAGTGTTTCGTCGAACCCGTAGGACAAATCACTTTTGACATTCGTTGTTGATTCATCGCCATCGCCCACAATAGACTCATTCCGGGAAGTTGGTGAGCGAATTATTGATGCACCATCGACAGCTGACTCTGTCATGGGAGACTCGACCTCATGATTTTCAAGCCCTCCAGTCGACTTTTGCTCTTCGACTTCCCCTAGAATGAAATCATCGAGAAGGTTAATTTGAACGTCATCATTTACCTTCAGTTCTGGTGCACTTTTGAAGACGACATCCCGACTCGTATGAACTATTTGAGTCTCAGGATCAAAACAACGCAAACCTTTTTGCGTATCGGTGTATCCAACGAAAAACATCCTTTTCGATTTCGCATCCAACTTTTGCCGCTTCTCCTTTGTGACATCACCAGCGATCCGAATAATTGCATCGACGAAAGATCGATGGCTCCTTCTCTCCAGAATTGCTCCGGGACCTTGTTCCTGGGCGTGCGATTCGGTGAACGATTTGTAACGTACGCAGCCATATTAACCGCTTCAGCCCAAAGCGGCTTCTCCAAGCCCGCATCGAACAGCATGCACTTTGCACGTTCTATGAGCGTTCTGTTCATACGCTCGGCTACGCCGTTTTGTTGTGTGTGTACACACAACTGGCCTGATGCACGATTCCACTGCGCTTGCATTCGGTTTCGAACTCGCCGAGATACTCTCTGCCATTATCGGAACGGAACATTTTAATTTGTAGTCCGGTTTGCCTCTCCACAAGCATCTTGAACTCAACGAAAATCCTCCCGATCTGACTCTTCTGTTTGGCAAAATACACAAAGACCTTTCGCGAAAAATCATCGATAAATGTTACGAAGTATTTTGCGCCCCCAACTGAAGGCGTATCCATCGGGCCGCAAACGTCGCTGTGAACTAATTCCAGTATTTGACTTGTCTTGATTTTGGCACCTTCTTTCTTGAATGGACGTCGGCTTTGTTTGCCTTGCAAACACGGAATACATTTCGCCAACGCTTGTTTATCGCCGTCAACTTTGATTCTATTCACAATTCCACTCAGTTTGATCAGCTCACCATACGACAAATGACCCAATCTCCGATGCCACGTCATCAGATTGTCTTCGTCTTTGCCTGCTAACAGCCCACTAGCCTTCGACGAATTCGTGATCTTGTATGTACCGTTTTTGGATGGTGTATTCAGTAACACATCACCCGCACCGCTTCGAATGACACAACCACTGCTGCCGAAATGCACACTGTTCCCAGCTTTCACAATGCTCGATACTGACAACAAATTTGCCACTATTCTAGGGACTAGCAATACGTTATTCACTGGAATTATGTGCTCCCCAACATTTAGCTCGATGGAACCGGTGCCAACAACTTTCAAGCGGGTGTTGTCAGCCGTTGTTATGTCAGCGAATTCATTGCTACTGGTGAATTGCTTGAACGTCTTCTTGTCCGATGTGAGATGAGAGCTCGCACCCGAGTCAATGAACCACGCGTCCGTTGAACCAGTTGCCGTCATAGCATAGAAGGCCGGTTTGGCGCTTCTGCCTTTGCCTTCATCATTTTTGTGTGTTGGTTTTGCGCTGGAGGCTCTTGTGCCCTTTCTTACCACATGTGAAGCACTTGAGCGAGCCGCTTCCCTTCTTCTTCTTTTTGCTTTTCGACTCACTCGTAGCTGGCTTGGATGCAGCTTTGAATGCGCCTGTGGCATTCCCTTCGCTGTTCAACACGCCTTTCGAATTCGCATGCTCCAACAGACTTCTTTTTAGCGTTGCTGATGTTAATCGATGACTGAAAAACTCGTAATTTACGACGACAACAAATGTCGGTTTATTGCACTTTTTCTGGGCCACGGAAATTTTATCTTTTAAAATGTACGCCGCACCTTACTCTATTTACTCCGCAAACCTGGGCCCATAACCTGTTGTTCTGGTTTGCAACAAGTGGAATTTAAATAGGCTATTACAAGGAGCGATGAATAAAACACGTCTGGTCGTGGCGATGGACTGTTGAAGGAAAAAACTAAGCAAGTTTATTCTCGTGTCAAAACTTTTAGAACAATTTTGGTACATTAGTTTATTAGTACATTGAGGTGGGTTTCATATTTCAACAACGTTGTTGAACTTTTGTAGATTTTATTTGATTAATATGTCGGTTTAGCGAGTAGCCATCATCAAATTTTGTGGATAATTATGTTTTCCTAATTTGCGTATAACAGTTCTAATCGTCCATACTATTTTATTGTTCTGCATGTGCACAACTTGGACTCTTTCTTCCAAGCTTATTTGACGCACTCTTGGAACATGCTTTGAAGGTTTGAATTTTTATGTGATTACAATGCATCAAGCCGGATTTGTATACGTCTGTTGAAATATAATTCTGCTACACTTTTCTCAGAATTGAGTGGCGTTGCGCGGTAACGTTTCGTGATGTCATTGACCTCCTTCTGTAGAGACCCTGGTTTTGATAATAATCATTTTCAATTTTCGGTTGAGTCTTTGTAAGTTGCGTTTTGCTAACTCATTTCTACTGAGATCTCCTAGAGCAATGTGTTTGAAAAATACCGTTTTTATTGAAATACATTTTGAATTAATCACTGGTTAAAATGGTTTTACTATAGTATAAATTAATAACGCGGGTGCGGAATGCTTTAAAAAAATACATGTTTATTTAATTCAAACCTCGTGTTAAGACTAATTTACATGTTGAACTTAAAATCTACATAACACCTCGGAGTTGATACTGACTTGATTCTGATTGGGTGGCATGAAATCTTTCAACTTGCCCATCGACTTCACTCTTATAAGCTGGTCTTTTATAGACAGTTATTCCGAGCTGATCTTGCATCATGAACAAGATCGATGACAAATTCAATGATTTCTCACCGTCTATCACTACAACCTTTGGAATACCATAAAAGAGTAAGAGCTCTCGGAGTGGGCCGCGCACATCTTCGATCGCACTGGATTTGAGTTATCTTGCTTGTGCAAATTTGGTTAGTTTGTCAACGGCTGTCAGTATGAGGTGTCCTTCGGTTGAGTATATATCAACGTGAAGGATATGGCCTGGAAACTCCTGGGGCAGGAGTCGCTAGAAGTACAGGATTATTTGGGTGACGGTCATATTTGTTTTCCTTGCAAATAATGCACTGCTTAACAATCCGCTTTATCTTGGCACTCATTCTGGGGAAATAAAATTGCTCGATTATTTGCAATTGGTTTTCCTTTGGATTCTTGTAAGCTCGTTGATGGAATCTTAAAATAATTTCCTCTTGTTCGCTCTCATTGGAAACATTCTGTACTTCTTTGTGCGTAAGCCTCACCCTGTAGTTTCAGAAATACAGCGGATAAAGCTCCTGGATGATTTTCATGACGTGTTCTGGTGCCTTGAAGCCATTAATGACGTTAGAATTAAGGTATCTCTTGAAAATTCCAATAATTTTCTCCCTGGAGTACTGGGGTCCTACGAAACTATTGTTACATGTACAAATGATTCTGCGAGCTACTGTTGCAATTGTTTTCACAATCATAAAGAACATCAACAAATGAATTTACTCGAAACCACGAGAACCCAACAAGCATTATCAACATCTGAAAGTGAGTCACTGCCCATTCATTCATGCTGGAATGTTCCCGATTATTCACCAATGTACGAGAACTGAGTTGAATGATTAGAGACCCTATATAAAGGCGAGCTGAATGAATGGGGGGATCATTCATTACAACTGCGATAGAAAACTGCAATACGCGAAGTACAGGCGATATTGATTGTTTGAGTGTGAAGTGATTTTAGTAGACGATTGCGATAGAAATTTATGGACAAGTGGAAAGCCGAATTTTAATAGTGAAAATTAAAGTTGTTAAATTGTTAGTGAAGTGATTGTGCATTTTTTGACAAATTAAATAAACTCTTTTAATTTAACATTAAATTATTGGCCGCGAACCAAAAACACGCGACAGTGGTGTCAAGAAGTAAGAAAGAAAATTTTGGAAGTGGAAACGTTAAACATTTTTAAAGTGCACAATAGTGTAAATTAACGTGAAAACTGGTGGCAAAATAGCCAAAACAATAAAAATGCCAGGCAACTTACATCTAAAAATTAATCAATTGAGCATATCGGAGCTCAAAGAGTAGTTGGAACAGTGAAATCTGGCCACGCAAGGTACAAGGGCCATACTGATTACACGCTTGCGTGACGCGATCGAGTCGGAAGGCGGGCATCTGGATTCGGGTGAGCTCTCAGATGCGGAAAAAGGCGCAGAAGGTGGAGAAGTGAAAACATCAAAATCAAAGGAGCCAGAAAATGCGCTAATGCAAATGTTAATGCTGTTGCCATCCAGTCTAACTGCGAAGCTAGACGAACAATCAGCGAAACGAAATGAATAATCAGCGCAGCTAAATGAACAGACATCCAGTTTAGCTGTGAAGCTAAATGAACAGACATGCAGTTTAGCTGTGAAGCTAAGTGAACAATCAGCGAAGCTATACCAACAAGCTTTCGAAATCAAGGCAGACATCACACAGAAGCTAGAGAAACAGCCAACCGAAATAAAAGCGGAGCTCGTTCATCTGAACAAACAAATTAAAGGCGTTGAGGAAAAGGTTGACCAGGTCGAGGAAAAGGTTTACCAGGTCAAGGAGAGAATCAACCATGAGGTCAGCCAGGTCGAGGAGAGAATAAACCATGAGATGGGAAACATGAAAAAGGAATTGGAAGCAGCAAAGGCAGTAGTAAGCTCCTCACCAGCCTCGCTTATAACCGCAGCGCAAAGCACATCCAGAAATGTGCAAGCACCAATATTCGATGGACAAACGGTCTGGAGTATTTACAAGACCCAGTTTGAAGCTGCCGCAAGGGCGAACCGCTGGAATGACCAGGAACGAGCAACTGCATTGATTCTTGCTCTAAGAGGCCCAGCTGCCGAGCTTTTGCAGACGATCCCCGTTGAATTGCTCTCAGACTCGAATGCTATAATGAATGCGCTCGACATGCGTTATGGAGACGATCATCTGAAGCAGATTTATCGGTCACAGCTAAGGCATCGGGTGCAGAAGTCTGGTGAAACCCTACAGCAGCTAGCCCTAGACATTGAGCGACTGGCACTTTTGGCTTATCCAGCCTACGACCCAGAACATCGAGATGATTCGGTGACAGAAGCATTCATCAGCGCACTAAAGGACCCGGAATTGCAACAAGCCGTGCGTTTACCTCAAAAGCAAACAGTTAAGGACGCATTGGCTTACAGTCTGAACTTTGAGGCAGCGAAAAATGTGACTCGTACCACTGCCCGGGTTCGTGAGGTAGTGACAGACGAGTGCAGGTGTGAGCGCGTGGAAATTGAGCGAGACCGGCATGTAAATGGTGCGCCTAGATGCTGGAGTTGCGGAAGGAAGGGGCACCTGCAAAGAGACTGCAAGAAGCGAAGAAAACCGAGCTATTGTCCAGGGTGTGCAGCTAGGAGGAGATCCAGACCGAGTCAGGAGCCCAGAATGGAAGCCCTTCAAACAGAGGGGTCGGGAAACATGTAAGAGCCAACTTCGTGGGGCAGAGGTTGGCTAGGAGGATCGACGTCCCCAGCACCACCATCACCGTGTCAAGACTACATCGTGGAGAAGCGGACTTATGCCTTCCGGGTCAAGTTAACGGAGAACACTGCACCATAACAATCGACACTGGTGCAACCCGATCGATTATCCAACCAGACCAAGTTAGACACCAACAACTTCACAAGGGCAGAATTTTCTCATTACGGACAGCTACGGGCGAAACTGCACCTGTTCATGGAGAGGTCAACCTCCAGATGCAGTTGGGAGACCTTGTGTTCCGACATAATTTTCTGGTCGCGAACATTATGGATGACTGCATTCTCGGAATGGATTTTCTGCGACCATATGGAATCGCGTTGGATTTGGGCAAACGGGTATTGAAATGGCAGAATGTAGAAGTACTGATGGAGGATCCCAGCGTCCAAATTCCCAAGAAGAATGTAGTGGTATGTACTGACACTGATGTACGTGTAACTCACGTCATAGATACGCAGGGAGCCAAGCCGATTCGACAAGTACTGAGACATCTCCCTATAGCCAAACAAGGAGAAGTGAGCGCGCTGATCTCGGACATGGAAAAACAAGGCGTTATTGAACCTTCTGTCAGTCCATGGGCCGCGCCTGTAGTTCTAGTAAAGAAAAACGATGGTAGCACTCGTTTTTGTCTCGACTATAGGCAGCTCAACGACGTCACTAAGAAAGATAGTTACCCGCTCCCACGCATCGATGACATCATGGACACTTTAGCCGACGCAAAATGGTTTTCTACACTCGATCTAAAGAGTGGCTATTGGCAGGTAGAAATCGACAAGAAGGACCGAGAAAAGACCGCATTTTCAGTCGGGAACGGGTTGTGGCGATTTGTGGTGATGCCGTTTGGGCTTTGCAATGCTCCAGCCACTTTCGAACGCCTGATGGAGTACGTGCTACGTGGCCTGACCTGGAAAACCTGCTTGGTGTACCAAGATGACATCATTGTCATCGGGAGAACCTTCGAAGAGCATGTGCGGAACTTAGAAGAGGTTTTCTCCCGATTGCGAGTGGCAAATTTGAAACTTAGTCCCGACAAGTGTACCCTTTTCGCAGCTGCAGTGAAATACCTGGGACACGTCGTATCAGCAAAAGGGGTCAAAACAGACCCTGAGAAAATTGAAGGCGTAAAAAGCTGGCCAACACCAAGCAAAAAGCGCCAACTACGAAGTTTTCTAGGTCTGGCAACCTACTATCGAAGATTCGTCAAAGACTTTGCAAAAATAGCTAAGTGTCTCCATCAGTTAACCGAAAAAAATCGTCCGTATGCCTAGAATGAGCAATGCCAGGTAGCCTTTGAGACCTTGAAGGAGAAGCTATGTGAATTACCCGTGCTGGCATATCCGGAACCCGGAAAAATGTTTGTAGTTGACACCGATGCGAGCAACAGCGGTATTGAAGCTGTGCTCTCCCAGCAGATCGATGGTGAAGAAAGAGTCCTCACGTATTACAGTCGAGTTCTTTCAAAAAGTGAGAGGAACTACTGCGTGACCAGGAAGCAGCTATTGGCTATAATAGAGGCCACCAAGCAGTTCGACAAGTACCTATTTGGCCAGAAATTTGCTCTCCGTACGGACGATGCATCACTGAGATGGCTGCTCAACTTCAAAAACCCCGAGGGACAAGTTGCGAGATGGATCGAAAGATTGCAGTCATACGACTATTAATTTGTTCATCGGAAGGGCGGAGTTCATGGAAATGCTGACGGCCTATCCCGCCAACCATGTCCAGCTAACTGCAAGCATTGCCGACGGATTGAGGAAAAGGAACCGCCCGTTGATCTGCGATTGATAACGGCCGAGTTCGATGAAGGTTGGTCATGGGAGGAGATTTGAAATGCCCAGCTAGCCGATGAAGACATCGGACCATTGCTCGTATGGAAGGACACGACTGGGCGGCCTGAGTGGAAGGACGTTTCAATGCATGGCGCAACTCTAAAAAGCTATTGGGCACAATGGAACTCCCTTCAGGTGGAGGGTGGCATACTCAAGCGGAAATGGGAAACGGCGGATGGCAGCTCCTATAGGATGCAAACTTTACTATCCAAAAGCCGAATCCATGATGTGGTTAAGGAAATGCATGAAGGATCCTAGGGAGGCCACCTTGGTGTTAACAAGACCTTAGCGAAATTGCGGGAAAGGTTCTACTGGCTCCACGCTCGAGAAGACGTAGAGGACTGGTGCCGCAGATGCACAATTTGCGCTTCCGTCAAAGGCCCAAAGTGACGACTGAGAGGACAAATGCAAACCTATAACGTAGGGGTACGGTTTGAAAGGATTGCTGTTGACATCGCAGGTCCCTTTCCTGAACCGAATGGGGAAATCGATACACGCTGGTTGTAGCCGATTATTTCAGCAAGTGGCCCGAGGTCTACCCCATTCCCAACCAGGAAGCAACTACTGTAGCTGAACAGCTAGTGTTAAATTGGGTCAGTTGGTACGGCGTACCTTGCGAACTACATTCGGATCAAATCCGAAACTTTGAGTCACTAGTTTTAGCGAAATGTGCGAGCTGCTGGGAATACGGAAAACGAGAACAACACCGCTGCATCCCCAATCCGATGGAATGGTCGAACGTTTCAACGGCACGCTCAATAAACAGAACCAAAGGGACTGGAACCAACATATCCTACTTTTTTAAATGGCGTACAGAGCTGCCGAACATGCATCGACGGGCCAAGCTCCAGCCAAAGTCATTTTTGGAAAGACTCTTCCACTGCCAGCCGATATAAAGTTCGGAACACCCCCTGAGAAACCCCAAACGATCTCGGAGTACGCAAGTGATCTGAGACAACGGTTGAACCAGATACATCGGACAGTGCGAAAACACCTCGAATCGGGTACTGACCACATGAAGACCAGATATGATCTAAAGGCTAATTCTACTGGCTTCCAGCAATATGACTTGGTGTGGCTATATAACCCGCAACGGCGAAAGGGTAGGTCTCCAAAGTTGCAAAATAATTGGGAGCGACCATACCGAGTTACAAAGCGAATCAACGACGTCGTATACCGAATATAGGAACATCGTAAGCCGAGAGCTAAAATGAAAATCGTGCATCTGGACCGTCTTTTCCCATATTACACCCAGGGAGAATTGACTACAAATAGCGACACATCTTTTCGGGGCTAAAAGAACTGAGGTGGGGGCAGTGTTACATGTACAAATAATTCTGCGAGCTACTGTCACAATTGTTTCCATAATCAATAAGAACATCAACAAATGAGTTTACTCGAAACCACGAGAATCCAACAAGCATTATCAACATCTGAAAGTGAGTCACTGCCCATTCATTCATGCTGGAATGTTCCCGCTTATTCACCAATGTACAAGAATTGAGTTGAATGATTAGAGACCCTATATAAAGGCGAGCTGAATGAATGGGGGGATCATTCATTACAACCGCGATAGAAAACTGCGATACGCGAAGTACAGGTGATATTGATTGTTTGAGTGTGAAGTGATTTTAGTAGACAATTGCGATAGAAATTTATGGACAGGTGGAAGGTCGAATTTTAATAGTGAAAATTAAAGTTGTTAAATTGTTAGTGAAGTGATTGTGCATTTTTTGACAAATTAAATAAACTCTTTTAATTTAATTTAAAAGACATTGCGTTTTCACTTTCCCGCAACATTAGTCCGTGAAGATATGAACTTTTTTTTATTCGTACAAAAAGTTTCTCAGGGACTTTAGAGAAATGATGGCCAACACCTCCATCTAGTAAGCTGTGAACCGCTCTTCTGTTTCACTCAGAGTCTTGATGGGAATGTTATTGGATGGCCCTCTTGTGCCAAGACAGCACCAACAGCATATTGTGAAGCATCTGTAGTAAGCTCGAATGATTTACTGAAATCTGGGTATAAGAGCATCACTTCTCGTGATATTAAGGATTTTTTTAGTTTGTCAAATGCCTCTGAAGCCTCTTCGTTTAGACTAATTTTTATTTTCCTGGACATGTTCTTTGATACTTTGCCGTCTTCCCTTCTTAATAGTGAGGTAAGAGGTTTGGCTAGTTCGGCATAATCCAAAATAAACCGTCGGTAGTACCCAGATATGCCTAAGAAGGATCTAAGCTCTTTTAGGTTTGTAGGCGGAGGAAATTTCGCTATTGCCTCGACCTTTTTTGGGCTTGTCTTGATGCCCTCACTTGAAATCACAAACCCCAAAAATTCAGCTTCGGTCCTCATGAACTCGCACTTGTCCAATTGAACTTTACGGAATCGATATTTTTGAGGTGCTGTTTTTCCTTCCTTTCCCATGATTATGCTTTTGTCGATATAATTTTCGCACTCAATCCCAATATGATTTCGGAGAATGTCATGGACCGCTCGTTGGAATGTCGCGGGTCCATTCTTCACTCCAAACGGGAGCCAGTTGAACTCATACTTTCCGTGGTTGACGGAGAACGCAGTTTTTTCTTTGTCGGCTTCCCTCAACGGTATTTGGTGGAAGCCGCTTTTTAGATCAATTTCGGTAAAAAATTTATTTTTCCCTAAGTTAGAAAGTATGTCGTTTATCTCCGGTATGGAGTAACGATCGGCAATTGTAACGGAATTAAATTTCCGATAGTCGATAACAAGTCAGTATTTCTTTTCCTTGGATGCGTCCATCTTCTTTGTGACTATCCAAACTGGAGCATTATATGGTGACTTAGAAAATTCAGGAAAATTCTCGGGGGAGGTGGTGCCTGATATTGTATTGGGTATTGCTGGCGATAGTATTGGTTGGAAGGTAAGACTTTTGCTGGGGCTGTTGCCTTCTTTGGTAGTGCTCTAGATGTGGACATTGTTGAACAGGCGCACTAAATCAAAAGGATGGATGTTTCTAGGCGCCGGCATAGGTTTGTTTCTTAGTGGTACTGGAGGAGGTTCATTATCGCTTATGCGTCGGTTAATATTTTGGGTACTTTTGGCATATTGTAGCCTATAATTGACATTTACAAGTTTTAGAAATAACCGAAGAGCCTGCGGAAGATCAATAGGTTGAGAGATCGCCGGTAAGTCCCCTGATAAATGTATCAAGGGCTTTTTCTCTTTAAGAATGAACCATTATATTTATGGCCTCTCCACCTATTTCCATACTTGAGATCTTATTTAGTATTAAGGACAGATGGTGATAAAAAGCCTGGTAAAATTGTTGGACGCTATCGCTACCCAGCACTAAACAGGTCATTTGGTGATATGCGTTCCCAGTTAAGGGGAGTATTGTAGGATTCGAAGACAATTTTTTTATGGATAACATTTCAGATTCCGTAATATTTGGCTGACCCTACCAAATGGGAATATATGCCGAGCATTCTATCAACGCTCTTTTTCCAAGAGCTAAACTCTGCGGGTTGTCTGGAAAACTCTCGGAGGCTTTTAACAATATCTGGAATTTTGTCCAAATCAGCCAAATTTCCCCTTTGGTCTAGCATCGATATTCGGCAGTAATGCTTGCTGGACCAAGCGAGGTACTTCTCTTGCCAAAATACCAGTGATTATTTCTTCTAACTGTAATTGTGGATTATCATTTTTATTTTGGGGAAGCTGAGGATTTATTTCTTCCTCTTATACAACGCCCAACCTGGGCGGCAAAATTAACTTTGCTCGACGGGCCATTATACGGTAATAGTATATGTAAATGGGAGAAACAGGAAATTACTACGAAAAATCTTAAGGTGACTTACGGTTTCGTTGGCAGGAAATTATCCTTTTCATACACACACTAATAAATTTTTTGTATTTCTCATCATTAACTTCAATAACTATGCAACTATTAACTTCGATATGCTTCTTCGCTATTAATTTCAATATATTCTTCTTCTCATAGGCACAATGCACATAAATTTTCTTTTTCTTTTCGTACTCAACTATTTATTAATTCTACTTCAAGTATTTATCAATTCTCACTGTCACTTATATTTTATTATACTTTTCAGATTAGATGACCACAAAATTTAATAGATCTTACACTAAAGTAACAAGGAAGGGTTTCATCGCGAAGCGGCTGTCAATTGCGGTCGACTCCTTTTCCTCCAACAGGTTACTAACGGGCCTCTTTTTTTTCGCGGTGCACTAAAGGCTTCACGGGATCCTGCGACGTGTTAATTTTGATTCAACTTTTCGTTATCTCGATCACCGGGATTAACTTTCGGCAAATCAAAATCTTGGCACGTAATACTTTTGATTAATCTTTTCGTTATCTTGACTACCGGGATTAACTTTCGAGAAATTATTTAAGTAGACAGGTCCCTGCTCGGGTGCCAATTAATTACGTGGGTGCGGAATTCTTTAAAAAAATAAATGTTTATTTAATTCAAACGTCGTCTTAAGACTAATTTACATGTTGAACTTAAAATCTTCTTCAAAATGCAATAGATAGTCCGTTACAATTCAACCGCTTCTGGTTACGCATGACAATTACAGTTAAACTACTGAATAAAACAGAATAATAGGAGTGCAGAGCTTAAAACATTCTTGCGGATTTAAAAATTGATCAAAAAATAATACGAAAAAGCTGTGGTAAATTTACAAAATAACAAAAAATTGAATGAGATACCTTAATAATGGTGATAAGTAATAAAATGTATTTAACATGAAAATATATTTTTGAAATTCAGTTGAATTTGAGGTGTTGTTGATGTTCATTAAACATAAAACCTTATCAGGTCTATAATGATAAACTACGTACTTCCAAAAATAATAATTTATTATGAAACGGTACTGCGAATCGTTGTTTTCGACAGTCTTTGTTGCGGTCACGGTTTTTCGTTCATCGTTTTGGCATTTCATATGTTTGACAGTTTGACGTGTGATACATTGGAATTTTGTTCGTGCTGGGCCCCTATCGAATCTATAAATCCTAATCTGACATCAAAAGTATAAAGTGTTATGCTGAAAGTCTTCTATCGCGGTTTTGACATATCAGCGAAAGTCTATTTACTGTTCAAACTCTCAAATCCGGCTAGAAAAATCTGAAGGGAGCTCATCAATACTACAAACTATGGAGAAAAACAGTAGCCCAGCCTTGAATTCTGAAAAAAAAAGAAAAACATCTCCGCGTCAAACATCAAAAAGCCCAACTTTTTCGTGCAAATGAGCCTATTATAAGTATTTGCATGCGAGGTATTAATCACATAATAAACGAACTAACATGTGCCATGGGGCACCGCTTCCACCTGGATGCCCCACTTTTATTTGGGGGCCATAAGTACCGTCGGTAAACACGAGATATTCTCAAGTCTCGTATGTTTTCGCCAGGCCCGGTTTGTTGTTTGCTTTGGCAATCTTCTCCTTTAGTACGTTATCTCGGCCTCGAGTCGTGTAATCCACTAATTCGAAAATGCGAAATTTTTGTTGTTGTTGACCCTTGTGTTGGGGAAAAGGACCCGCGCCACGATAACGCAATGCTACCCTGCCAGCGTATTCACGCGTCGTCAGGCAAGGCCAATCTCGGCGAGCATCAACATCCTCACTCGCCGAGGCAGCAGGCTATCACTGCAGTCCTTTACGGACATTTTTATTTCCTCTATTCACTACAATTCATTGACGTTTGCGTTGTAGGAGCATCTCGTGTGACTCGTTCTTCTGTCCATCTAGATTTTAAATTCATGACAAATAGAAAAAATGATCTTGAAATGGTCCTGCATAGTCAGTATGAATCCTTTCCCAGTTTTCAGCTGGTTCTTCTCACTGATAACTACCGATTTTGGTTGAACTTGGACGCATGCTTCAAATGACCTTATCATTCTCTCATATCACGATTGATTCCTTTCCAAAAGCAGTATCTTCTGACAAGCTGTTTCATTTTTGTTATTCCAGGATAACTATGATGAAGTTCTTGAAGAATTTGAGGTTGAGGGATATTTGGAATCGAAACTCGTTGACCCTTGAAGATTATGCCATTATAGAGTGCATAGCTGTCTCCACTTTCATTGTTGTTGAGTAAATTCGACGAAAGTTCGGTAAAATCTGGATCTTTAGCTATTTCTCATGCCAATACTTTCACATTTGCGTATTCATTTGAGATTTGGAAAATATATATAAAACATAATTCAATGAAGTCAAAATCAAAAGCACTTTATTCAATACTAATCGGTATAAATTTTAAAAGAATATGAAGCAAATTCCAAACAATAAAATACGAAAACTTAATAGCCCAAACAGCTCTCTAAATTTATCCATTATCAATGAAATACATTTATAAAAAAAACAATAGCAAATTCAAACTAATTAAAATTATTACATCGACAAATGAACGGACAGACAGAATGACGGACAGACAGACAGGACATGAAACTAGTAGGCTTTTGTAAAAATCATGGAGGTATATCCAATAATAAACAACATAGAGGTTGAAATTCGTTGAAGTTTGCTAATAATAATAGGATTTAACATTTTCGTCTGTAAAACTATGTGAGTACCATCAAATTGGATGAAATTCGCTTTTTAAGTAGGTCTTTAAAAGATCTCCATATTTTATACGTTTCAATAAAATTTACAGAAGTTAAAGTTATTCGAATGTCCTCCAATTACAACAATCATATTCGGTTTTTATACTACATGAACCACTGTAGCTTTTCGGTCTGTCGTATAGATGATCAGATCATCAGCAAACGCTACCAATGATCGCGTTGGCGAGACGTTGAAATCAAAGGCGTTCAGTATCTCGCGAATGGATTTTGAGAAAAGCAGAGGCGTGGTAACTGTTCTCTACTGTGGACCATTCAAGACCTTGAAGTCACGCATTTTCGTCAGATTTCTATCAGTTACAAACAATGAGTTCCCGTATAACACATTGCATTTCATGGCAACAAGGTGTCTGGGGGATCTGTCCTGAAGGATTTTGCAAAATTAACCACCCCGTATCAAAGGCTTTCTCCATATCAGTGAGACACGCTCTAACACATTCTCTGTTGTTTAGTTTCCAACAAATGTCTGAGGTTACTTTCGTTATTGCATGTGTGGTCGAACGCCTGGCACGAAAACTAAATTGGCAATTCGGCATCAACTCATATTTCTCAATGAGGGAGTTTAATGCATTATTTAGTATCACTTCAAACACCTTGGTGATGTTAGGTAACAAACTGATTCAGCGAAAGCTTTTGGGGCACAAAGATTCTTGTATTTTCTTCAAAATCGGAAATAACTTGGCGTTTTTCCACTCATTTGGGAAATATGAATTGCTCAAGCAATTGTCGGGGAAAAGTTTATGCAATACCGTCAATACTACATGATTTCTTGTTGTTTATCCTGCGAAATATAAAACATAAGTTTTCATAGCTGACAAAGTAATGAATGAGATTCAAGCTTGTTATTAGGTCAGATCTTAATGTTTCATTGATATGAAAAATTGATTTATCACTCAGCCTTGATTTGAAGTTGGAAAATTTTGCTTCAACGACCTCAGGGTTTGGTATAAGAATCAGTTCAAAATTTGTTTCAATTGGGGCAAGTTTCTGCAACCCATAACATAGAATCCTGTTCCCATTTTTGTCCGGTATCGTGCTATCAAATTCGATACCACCCTACCGAGAAGCTCTATCTCATCACTAGCAACTTCAAGATCCAATACCTTCTGTTGAGACTTCTTACGGAATATGGTATTCGCTTTCATGAAAGCGGCGTGTCCTGTAGGCTAATAGTCCTCAGTTTTTCTGCACATTGATTGCTGACCTCACTCCTGAAGTATGAACGGATTAAGTTCCGGACATTCGTCAGGTGTAATTTCAACAAACCTAACGAGGAATGGTTGTAGTAGTCCAAAATCGCCGATAAATATTGTTGATGCATGTGAGAAGGCTTTCCAATCTTTTCGACCTTACATTGTTTGGTGTTTCATATCCTTCCATATTTTTTCGATGTTTAATCTTGGGAACTATTTTCTCAATTGTTTCCTACATCAGCTTTTCTAACTTCGACAAATAGAGGTTTATTTCATCGTTAGTTAGATTCCTGCCATTAGGAACCATGGAACAAGAGTTGAAATCATCAGAAGGAGGGCAATGCTTCTGGTACTCCCGATTAAGCTTCTTTTGAAACTTTCCCTAGTCTATTTTTTTTATAAATTCAACAGATAGTTTTCATGTTGAACTGGAATGAGGAAGATATCATCCCTTTGATGATTGATTTCAATTACAATTGCGTTGTGGTCGCTATCATAGGAATCACCTGCAGTTCCCGCTGTGAACTATTAAAGCTAAATTCAAGTCTTGCGTCAGCAATGCAGAGGTCCAAACATGAATTTGTCCTAGGGTATGTTGGAAAGTTCGACCCATATACATTGCACCTGTATTCAATTTGGTTCTCTGTAATCCACAATTTCAGGAATATACCTCTTGGATTATTGGTGGTGTTCAGCCATGATGTATGCTTGGCGTTCAGGTCACCAGCAAGAATATAATAATTATGCAGCCTGTTCGATTCGAGTATTTCAAACAAAGAATTGGGCTCCCCCTTGAACTTCAGGACATTTCGACCAGTTGCATAGGTAGAGATGACGAAGAGGCTATCCCCACCTGGCAGTGAAATTTTGATAGCGGACACTTAAGAAGGTTCAAAGATTTGAATTTGACTTTTCAATATTTTGGAAACAATAGGGTCTTTCAACCAATATTCTGGTACCACCTCCCTCATCACTATTTAACCTATCATCTCTTACGAATTCAGAATCCTTAAATGTCATAGAGTGCCATGAATTGAGGTGGGTTTCAGTGAGAAGCATGATGTCAGGCTAAGCAAAAGCAATGGTTTCAAGGAGATAATCACGTCGATGTATAGTAATAATGGAGTTGACGTTGATCGGGATGAGGCGAATCCTATCCATGGGAATGTGACTGGATGACAAATTATTTTGAGGCATTTGAAAGCCCTAAAAGCTGAAAAACAATGTTAATTTTCGAATCTTGTTTATCGATTCTCTCTCACTTACATTATTTACAACAGCAAAGGATACTCCGGGCTTGACGAAGATCGGAGCTAAGACACTGCGGTATAGTTGTGTTTGTTTTGGGACAAATTTTACTCTCGCATCTTGATATCGGGAGCATCCTCAATATGATGCCGGGTCTCTTTTGGCTCCGTCTGAGCCAATTTGCACTCACCGGGAGCATGCACGTAATTGCATTTGACGCATCGGTAATGCATGGCGCAGTTGGCAACCGAATGCCCACTGGTTGACATCTCTTTTTTGGAGGCGTTCCCACCTCACCACTCGGAAGTTCAAGTATCTGATTTGTTGAAGAGCACTTGGACTGATCTTATTTGAAATCTGCACCAAATAAAGTGGCAATTTTTGTTTTTCTACCGTCAACCTTCTTGTCGCGAACGTTTGAACGGAGATAAATTCAATTTCTGGTGCTGCTTCCTTGAGCTCCTGAAGAAGATTGACGGTATCTTCCCCGCAGTCCAAGCCCGTCAACAAAAAGGTCTGGTTCTTCTCACTTTTCGGGGTATATGTGAATTGTGGAACCTCCCCAGAATTTAAAGCGTTTTTGCTGATTTGAAACTAGCCAGTGATTCGGTTCTGATAGTTAACTTTTCGGCATTGAATCTCGAAATTAGTTAATTTATTTTCGGCTGCCAATAGCCGAAACATGTCCTTTCTGCTTTGACCGAACACATAAATTGGCGGAACTTTCTCTGTATTTTTGGCAACTTTTGAGGACCAGCATAATGGCCGGCTAGTTTCTTCTCCTTATTTTTTAGGTAAAGTATAAAATTATCATTATTGTCTTGACTTACATTACCTTCATTACATTCGTCAACGCCCATTTCTTGTTGGGGTCCGCCCAGCGCTGCATAGTAGTTCTGGCTGTCGTTAGTGCTTCCAGAACTTAATTTTCCTTCTGGGATGACTTGTTTGACAGCTTTTTTCTGCTTAGTTTCCGTATTTGTTTGTCGTACTCTGCATCTTGAACGTTTTTCGCCCTCTCGTACATATCTTCGAACGTTTTCAGTCGTAGTTTCAATTCCTGTATTTCTGCTTGAAGACGACTCACTTCTTGTTTGTCTGCTACTACTTGAGTCTTACGCCCACCATCTGCGGAGTCCGGGTTACTCGTGTGTCTTCTCTTTTTGATGCTTGCCGCCAATTTCGCATTGTGTAAAGATTTTTACGTCTAAGTCCGAACGAGGAACTGACCTCTCCTCGGTTTTAGACGTTAAGTCTGAGTCGTGCCAACGAATGGTACCAACCAGTCAACCAATCCGTGCACCGTAATCCATTTACGCGGTGGCTGCTTGTCGGCCAGCTAGATCGGAGAGGATTTCGGTCGCGGGTCTCAAAATGGATTACGCTCATTTACAATTTTTCAGCCACCATTAAACGCCCGTTTCAAACGCGTCGAAAACACAATCATACCGAGAGGAAACCTATTTTACGTTACTCCGTATTTCTTCATTCATCCAGTCAAAGTACCAAACAAATCTAATTTCTACTTCGCGTTCCCGAATTTTACCGACGCGGTACCGAAAAATACACTACGTTAACGTAAATCCAAAAAAAACTACGCTAAAGAAAAACAAAACCAACCAAGGTACCGCGTACCGCGCACGACGCGAAACCGGCCTCAGCGGATTTCCTCAAACCCTACCCTCACGATGGCATACTTACCATGCACTCTACTTCCCGCTGGAAAGAAAGGACCACTGGAAGGAAAGTCGTTTTTAGTTTAGTAATTCATAATATTTTTTGTTTATTTTTGTTGCGATGCTTTTCATTATTTGTGTTATTTCATCAGATCAGTCGTCTTCTCTTTATACGCACACGTTCTAACATTCTATTTTCTAATATTTATTGTGAATGCTTAATTTTATATTATATTTTTTTTTCTTGAAGTAATAAGTTTAGTTTTATATTATAAAGCGCATAACTATTTTCATCTCAATATTAAATTTGTCACTTGTTCAACTTATAATTAATCGAGCGAATTCTTTACCGGTTTCTACTAAAAATTATTTACAATCTTATATAAACAATAATAGTGTATAGTTATTAATGCATTATGTATATAATATAAAATGTTTTAATTTTTAACTGGTCTTAATTCTTTTTTATTTACTTTCATTTTTGTTAATTTTGCTTTACTTATATATATTTGGTAATTTTTAAGATATTCTAAAGAGGCAAGAGCCCGTAAACTATCATGTACTCCAAATGAAGTGCTTGACTGATTGGATATGTCAATGTGGTTTGAGTAAAGGTTCTTTCAGTTCCAACATTCAATAAATTTTCAAATATGAGACGTGCGCAACTCATAAATACCCAATAAGGCTTATTATTTAAAAAAAACAATCAAGAAAAGAAGAAGAGAAATTAAATACGGAGTACATATTACTTCACTCAAATTTATAGGTGATTTTTTTTTTGTGGTAGGGAGGTGAAGGCATTTACGCCCGCCGAGTCTGGCAGTGTGGTACTCCCATGGAGGATACCCTTGGACTACCCACTAAACACCTCCCCTGTCAATCTGAGAACCTAGCCTGGAACCGTTTGACACATTACTTCGGGCCAGGTCTCGTTTTGTTACGCCGTGGGCGCCTTCAAGCTGGGAAGTCCCTTTCCTAGCGGGAGGGGAGAGGGGAAGAGGAAATGCCAGAAGAGCGATCCCCCAGTCCCAGCGCCTCCAGCTGCTGTGAATCCCTTTTATATTTTAGGATTGCCCGAGCATAATGTGCCACCTGGTTCCATTTGTCAACTGATTCGAGCATCACCACAAGTATATTATCCGGGGTGAGCTCTCCCATCTCCCTGTAGAGTTCCCTTCGCAGCTTGGCCCATTTGGTACACGCAAAAAATGTGTGACAGGCATTGTCCTCCTCTCCTGGGCAAAACCGACAATCGGGAGACCGTGACTTACCGATCTTGTGCAGGTAAGACTGAAAACACCCGTGCCCGCTCAAAAGCTGGGTCAGATAGAAGTCAGTCTCACCATGCCTTCGATTCAGCCACGGTCTCACATCCGGGATGAGGCACGCAGTCCACCTACCCTTCGTGCAATTCACTCAAGGCTGCTGCCAATCGTTGAGTGAGCGCTGTCTCTCTTCGCGGACAACTATCTCCCTCGCATCCTTGTTTCGGCGCAGGTAAATAGCGCGGCGTTCTCTAGCAAGGAGGGCGACAGGTATCACGCCTGCAATCACTCTCACCGCCCATTCAGAGACTGTTGGATACGAAGATGCAATTCTCAGTGCTCCTCTTCTCTGTACCTGTGCCAATCGTTTTCGGTATACCTCCTTGCTGAGAGCGTCGCCCCATACCTCTGCTCCGTACAGTAACACTGACCCTACAGCACTCATCAAGAGGCGTCTTCTTGATGGGCTGGGTCCCCCTACGTTGGCCATAAGTCGACTCAGGGCCGATATTCCCGAAGCAGCCTTCTCAGCCGTTGCCCTGATTTGCTCAGAGAAACTCATCTTCGAGTCGATCAGTAGCCCCAGGTACTTCACCGCTGGCTTCGATTCGATTTGTATATCTCCAATACTGATCATCCTTACTCTAGGGATTCTCCTTTTTGTCAAGATGACCACTTCGGTTTTCTCCAGTGCTAAGCTGAGCCCGCGAGCATTCATCCAGTCCCTCACTCGGTGCATTAGCATACTTAGCCTAAGTTGCGCTTGTTCAGCGGTGACCAGCGATCAGAGCCGCAATATCATCCGCATAGCTGACCAAGCGCGACTCATCTGGCATCTCAAGTCTCAGTAGCCTGTCGTAAGACACGTTCCACAGGTCCGGACCAAGGATAGATCCCTGGGCCACATCCGATGTAATTTCCATCCTTCGTTGGCCCTGTGTCGTGTCGTAGAGCAGGCTTCGGTCCTTTAGGTAGTTCCTCAAAAGCCGCATTAGATATTCTGGAACTTAAAAAGAGTTTTCCAGCGTGCCCAGAATATCCACCCATCTAGCGGAGTTGAAGGCATTCCTGACGTCGAGTGTCACCAACAGGACGATCCGTCGCTTGGTGCGACTATATGCCTCTGCCTTTTGGACCGCGTTCACGACCTCTGCAATCGCATCAATGGTAGAACGTCCTGCTCTAAAGCCGTACTGCCGGGGAGATAGGTCCCCAGCAGCACGAATCGCGTCAGTGAGTCTTCCCTTGATGAGTTTCTCTAGCACTTTCGCAGCCGTGTCTAGCATGCATAATGGGCGGTATGCAGACGGCGATTCGGGATTTCTCTGCCCCTTGCTGACCAGCACGAGCCTCGCCACCTTCCATCGTACCGGGTAAACCCCGTCCCGTAGGCAAGCGTTGAATGTGCTGAGCAGCAAGTCAGGACAATGGTGATAGACGAGCTGCAAAACCTCAGCTGGAACACCATCTGGACCTGGAGCCTTCCTCGCTTTAAGGGAGAGGACTGCCTCCTCCAGTTCCAGCTGTGTGAAGAGTTGGCACTCGACTACTGTTTCACCATGGACAGCGTCAACATGGACGGGATGGGCGGAGAAGAGTCCCCGCACTATCGCGTCCACCTTTTCCACGTCATGTATACAAGGCTTCCGTAGGGCACCGTTTCCCCATGACGAGCTTGTAGCCAAGGCCCCACGGATCCCTATTTACATCGTCCACGAGGTCTTGCCAGCCTTGCTCTTGTTAATAAGCCTGCGAAGATATTTCCTGCCGGACCTGTATGCTGCTAGCCTAGTGTCTGCCTCCTCCCGTGCTCGCGCCCGCTGGGCCTCTCGCCGAAGCTTGTGACACTCGCTTCTTTGTTTGGCGATCTCGTTTGACCACCAGTATACTGGAGGCTTACCGTGTCGGGGTCTCCGACGGGGCATGGCAGACTCGCAAGCAGCTATGATGGCACTCATAGTTGAGTTCACCAAGTCCTTGGCTGTAGGCCCTCCACTCCCTGGCGGAGCTCCCAGCAACGGTGCGCCTGCCGTAAGCGCGTCAGCAAACCTCTCAACGTCCATCCTCTCAGTCCTCCATCCGAGGATTGAAGTTTGGTCATATGCATGTAGAGTGGCACCGTCGTGAATCTCAACAGCTATATACTGGTGATCACTAGCCGAGTAGTCCTCTAGTACTCGCCAGTTGTGTACTCTAGGTACCAGGGACTCCGAAGCGAGTGTCACATCGGGTATGGTTCCTACGCAAACCCAGCGACGGAAAGTAGGGGTGTTACCAGTATTTAGGACAAAAAACGCTGCTCTGGCCGCCATGTCCAAGATTATAGGTGATTGACTCCAAATTCACCTGGTGTGTTAGGCTTATATTTTTGACTACTTTTATGATTTTTGATTAACTTTAGGTAGATAGTGAATATTATCATTCTTGGCATTTAACTAAGAAAAATTTAAATATTTGGATAAAGTTTAGTAGGGAAATGAATATGAAAGGTGACAATTTATCGCAAACAATCAGAAGGCTGTGGCCATAAATAATAATAACTTTACCTTTTTTGTTCAACCTTTCATTAAATTAATATGCCAACTGGTTTTTTCTTATTTGTCATTAAATGTTCCAACTCCAAACTGTATCAATTGCTATGATGGTAATTATTGCAACAAGCATGTACTAGCGTTTCCTTTATGCCTTAATGTACCCATATGGAAAAGCATCTCAAGAATGCAAATTACAATCATATGATTAGAGTGTTCTTTAAGTGAAGCTTATTTGAGTAGTTTTCTAAGATGACGAAATACTATTTATATTCATAAATATTGCTCTATTTGAACGTACAATCACAATTGAATCAGCTTAAAGTCAAAACGTTTTTCAAAAAAAAAAAAACGGAAAAATGCTAACTATGAATGTACCTCCGCTTTCCATATAGTCATGGACTTCCTAACTTCAGTATTCTTCTGCAGACTGCATTTCCGTATCATGGTATCCGAACACTCAGCTGTAAACATTGCTTGACTAGCCGAGGTTCGGAGAATTTGTCCGCATGACCATGAGAAAATTATTACTCCCACGCGAGGTTTCCCGAGATCCAACCGATAGACTTAATTACCACTTACTTGTGTTATGGTATTGAAGCATCTAGATTGCAATGCCAGTCAGGGTTAAAACCTCTGTTGTTTCCCGTCCATGAAGGTCAAATATGGTAGAAAAACTTCAATACGTGGACTCCCACTGGTTTTGATCGTCCTGGAGTCCCTCGAGTGTTCACCACACAACTGGATTTCTCACCGGTAACGATTCGTGCTGCCAGTTTGGTTATTTGATAAAAACGTTCAAAACACCGTATCCATAAACTGCCGAAACTAAGCACGCTACGTTTTAGATGGGGATGCTATAGGCTCGTCCTGACGGTGCAATGTAAAAAAAGGCTCGCTTGTCGTCGGGGACGACGATGAGGAAGATATGCCAGATGGCGATGATCCCGTCGTCGATCCTTGATTTTATATGATGTCACAATCCTTATCATGCCCCTTAAATACGCCACAATCCCAATAGGTAATCACACTTCCTTAATAAAATGACCAGGAATTAATTTTCGAGCGCGACTTGTCGTGTCAGGGCGACAGTTCTTGGGTGGTGACCACTACTCCCACACTCTGCTACCATGTGGTTGTCACTTGACGTTTGACATCCCAC
Organism: Odontomyia ornata; assembly: GCA_963969285.1. Classification (NCBI taxonomy): domain Eukaryota; kingdom Metazoa; phylum Arthropoda; class Insecta; order Diptera; family Stratiomyidae; genus Odontomyia; species Odontomyia ornata. The sequence goes on from OZ017740.1 coordinate 37,644,545, forward strand.
GACAAAATTAACGTGGGATGTGCAAACGTCACCACTAACATGAGTTGGCAAGCCACATGGCAGCAAGGTGTAGTGGTATTGGTCGTCGCGTCGTCAAATGGTTCATTACAATTGCTACTCTCCCCGGGCCCCCCAACAGATGGAAGCCATCGGGCTCCTCCATACAGCAGTCCCGAGTTAGTATTCGGCTATTTGCTTTTGTCGATTAATCGAGGTCAGATAGTATTCGATGAATCCGTTGGTCGACCCCTTCGACGATAAATGATTTTTCCAATGAAAATCAAAATTTGCTTTCGACTGACTCACAAAAAATTAATTTAATTTTTTGAAACTGACTTTTGTGAAAAAATTTATTAATTTTTGAAATTTATTTATTTATTTATTTATTCCACCAGAATACAATTACAAAATCAATTTAAGTAATTCAGCAGAGATATACATAGACATCTGTACGCTTTCCGGTAACTTACTAACTAAGAATTAAATTTTCAATCAAAAACATATGATATACTATCACTTAAAATTAATACTATAAAATAAAGTAAAATACCATCACCAGTTTAAAATTATTCAAATTCATCCTAAGATGTTTTCTTTGATCCATTTTTAGGTCTTTGTAAAAAATTTTTTTACAAAGACCTACTAGTTTCGCGACCTGTCTGTCCGTCTGTCCGTCCGTCCGTCTGTCCGTCTGTCCGTCTGTCCGTCTGTCCGTCTGTCCGTGCGTCACAGCTGATTTCCTCAGAAACTATAGAAGCTAGAATGCTCAAACTTTGTGAAAAGGTCAGAAGTAATGGTCTCTCAAAAGTTAAGGCCTTGACAAAAATTTAAAAAATGTTTAAGGGGGGTCCCCCCTAATAACGAATTGGCCCTTAAAAATTTTTTTTAATCAAAGGTAGTCGAGTGGGGTATCAAATGAAAGGTCTTGATTAGAACTTTTAGAATCTGAAATAAAAAAATCATTTTATGAACTAGGGGGCCCACGGGAAGGCAAAATGTACCCGAAATTTGTTTCCCCCCCCCTCGCGATTGGACACCTTTCAGCCGAAAAATCTGAAAATTATCACGAATGTGGACCTTTATGAGTACAAGGGCAACAAATTCCTTAGAAATCGAAATTCACTCAACTTTGTTAATAATAGTATGATTTGTAGATTTTACATTTTTGCCCATAAAATCAAAACGATACCTTTAAACTTCTTGAAATTTTGCAATTATATAGACTGACATAGTATATATATGTTCACAAAATTTAATTGAGATCGAATCATAATCAAGTGAGTTATAGCAATTTCAACTATATGGAGTTACAACAACGATAACACGTGTTTATGGTTGATATAGGGTTTTCCAATAAGAGGTGTTATTTTGATATTAAAAGGAAAATGCCATTCTTTTAAATAAATGATCGGATGTTTAGTTTCTTATAAAGAAGAAGATATGCCGTTAATAGCAATAACTAACATTGCGCAAATAACCACTACGACACGCTTACAGGACCATATCCTCTTCATGAAATTTTCCATAACCAAATCGCAAACTGGCTGCCCTATGTCCTCGATAGCGTCACGAATTTCATCTTTGAGATCTTGAATCGACGCTGGACTATTGGCATAGGCCTTCTCTATCACGTGACTCCAAAGGAAGAAGTCGCAAGGTGTTAAATCAGAAGATCTATTCAAAATAACACCTCTTATTGGAAAACCCTATATATATTTAAAATTGACTTAGGTACTTTTATTTTCTTTCAATTTTCATGAAAATTTAAGGAATAGTGTTTAATTTGAACATGTTCAATCGGCCGAGCATTGAGAAAAATCATTTAAGCTAGATTAAAATGGCGGCTGCACTGTGCTTATGAAAGAAACTGTGCATCTTTTGTATAAATTTGAACGATTTCATATCTAAGTATTGGATGAATAATTCAAGTTATCGATTCACGCCATTAGAAAACTTGCTTCTAACCCTAGGATGTTTACAAAGACCTTCTGGTAGGAGCACTCTCCTGCTTACTCAACTTGTTTTAGTTTAATTTTAATTGATTTTTTAGATACAGCCAGTACTTTGAGATCATTATCAAGACTATAAAATGTTTTTAAAGCATTGTAGTAACTTTTTTTTGTTACTGATTGTTTTATTAACTTTTGGTAATGAAATACGCTTATATCTTGTTTTATTTGTTGAATTGGCATATATTTCAAAGAGTCTTGGGTAGTGGAAAGTCAAAGATTCAAGTATAAATATTTGATTTAACGACAGTGGTTTATCTTTTATAAATTGGTTCTTATTGACTATTTTGATAAGTCTGTTTTGAAATCTCTGTAATAAATTAAGTTGTGTTTTGTAAGCACCACCCCATGCAATATTACCATAACTAATTATACTATGAAAGAATGCATAATATAAGAGTTTTAATGTTTCAGCTTGCATATATCTAGACATTTTGTAGAATATATAGAGTAGATATTTGGTTTTCTTTAGTATATGTTTTATATGGTCATCCCATTTCATATGACAATCAAAAATTATGCCCAGATATTTGCAGTATTGCACTCTTTGTATTTTGGCTTTATTTATTTCAATTACAATCTCATTAGGAATACTATCACAGTAGCTTCCAAATGTCATATATGTAGTTTTACTAACATTTAATGATAGTTTGTTCAAAGCCAGCCAATCAGCTATTTCGCTTAAATGAATATTCATATTTCTCTCAACCTTATACCATGTGTCTTCACTTACTATGACAGCAGTGTCATCTGCATATGACACAATATTTTCAGGCATTTTTGAAAGTAAATTATTTATATATATGATAAAAAATAGTGGTCCTAATATTGTTCCTTGTGGAACTCCTATATTAATGGGTTTTAAATTACTATTAGATTGACCAATTCGAACGTATTGTTCTCTATTTCTCAAATAATCTGACACAAGCATATGCGGGTTTCCTCAAAGTCAAAAGCGCTTTATTTAATACTGATCGTTATAAATTTTAAAGGAATATAAAGCAAATTCCAAACGATATCAATACAAAACTTAATGGCCCAAATGGCTCTCTAAATTTATACGTTATCATTAACACATTTCATCAAAAAAAACTATAGCAAATTCAATTAATTAGGATTATTACATATTTTTAGAATTCAATTGGAAAAAGGAGAAAAAACCAACCAACACTATCCTAAAATTATTTATCATCTTAACACTACAGTGAACTTTGATCCTACACCTAATATGTTTTAACTTAATTCTAATAAATGCAGTCAAAAACTTTATCTTATACTAAAAAAATCTATAACTATGTTCCTAACCTAAGCGTTTTACCTTATCTCTAACCTAATATAATAAACATAATATAAACCTAACCCATCCCTAATTTTTAACAAAAATAAACAATAACACTAAATGTAGCAATAATGAGCTGAAACTCAAAAACTAAATAACGAAAAACACCAAAACTGAAAATAAACACGAATAATTTAGACATTGTCATTCAGCCACCAATACCTAGATTGCCCCGTCTCAACTCGATCAGCCTCAACGAATCTAGCAAATGAGTATCTCCATTGGAATTGTTGGTCTCGTGAACTCAAGTTCGGAGGATATTTTATCTTCTTATCGGTGGCCCGTCGATATATGTGATATATGACTGGGACGCCGTCAGAATCAAAAACATATCGATTCATGTCCAAATACACGAATGCTTCTGGAGGAATGAAGCCAGTAGCGAGGCAAGTCGCTATATACCCGTCTGTAGGGTGGAACGGCTGTGAAATCCAAGGGTTTTCACTCACAGTCACAGATCTTGCGATATGATTCCGAAGAAGTTTCAATATAAAAATATCGACTCTAGTCACTTCAGCAGTTTGATAAATTCTTGCGGGTTTCTTCTGATTCCATAATGATATAATTTATCAAGAAGTATATCATGATCCACCGTATCAAAAGCTTTTGCCAAATCCAGAAAAGTAATTGCTATTGGCTTACTTTTATCTATTTTATCATAAACTTTCTCACTCAAGTAATTTAGCGCATCTTTTGTACCAACGTGCTTGACAAAGCCATATTGATTTTTCTGTAATATATTGTTGGTAATCATAAAATTATGTATTCTTTTGTATAGTATTTTTTCAAATATTTTTGCTATATTAGAAATTTAAGATATGGGCCTATAATTACCAGTCTCTTTTGAACCTCCTGCTTTGTGAATGGGTACTACTTCTGCTATTTTTAGTGCTTTTGGCCATATTGAGTTAAGAATGCAGAGGTTGAAAATGTATTTCAATGGTTCTGCAATGTAGTTAGCTAAAGTTTTTAAAGTAATTGTATTAATTTTGTCTACGCCTCCATTTTTTACTTTCATTCTGTCTATTATTTCTAAAATTTCTGCAACATCCGTTGGTGCTAAGAATATTGAATTTTTATTCGTTTGTGGCATTTCAATTTTTTTATCTTTTGGTTTCACAATCCTCTTATTCAATTCGGAACCAATATTACAGAAAAAATCGTTCATTATTTCTGCTATCTCTTTCGGGTTCTCAATATTTTCTCCTTGTTAATTAATAATTTGTTTAATACTATTGTCTTTTTTACTATTTTTGCCAAGTTTGTTATTTATGAATTTCCAAAGTGATTTTACATTAGTGATCCTTTTTTCTATTTTTTCTTTGTTGTACTTGTTTTTTGCTATTGTAATCAGTTTACTCAAATATTTACTATAATCTTTATATTCATGTTTGTATTCTTCAATATTTGGATTTTTCTTCATTCTGATATATAATTGCTCTTTCTTTTTACAAGATACAATAAAAGCTTTGGTAATCCATTCACTTCTAGGTTTATTTTTAGTGTTATTTTGTCTAGGAATAAATTTGGATTTTTCTAAGCAATCTTGAATTTCATTAATTATAAAGTTAGTTGCCTCATTCGGGTCATTCATTGAACCGACGTAATTCCAATTTTTTGTATTGGCTATTTTCCTGATTTTATTATAATTATAAGAGTCATTGATTTGTTTTTTATTTACAGTCGTTATATTGTTTAGTGTAACAAATAATGTATAATGGTCTGTAATTGGATTAGTTAATTTGATAGCTTTTGTAGTAAGTGAGTTAGCTTTGATAAATATATTATCAATGCATGATCCACTATTTGCATTCTCTGTATTTTTGTCTGAGGGTCTAGTAACACCCGTGAACCCCGGAATGTAACCTTTCTCTAGCAGATTATTCATAAATTCATGACTTATCTCATCTTCTTTCAAAATGTTTATATTGAAGTCTCCTATTAACAAATGATTTTTGTTGTTCTTTTTGTCGTTTAAGTATTCATTCATGTTCATAATGAATTCTACAATTGGATAATCGTGACATCGATAGGTGGCTGATATTTCGAAATTGATATTGTTAATCCCTAGTTTCATCTGAATATTTAAAACTCTAAGTTTACCAATTTCTACAATACATGCCTCATGATTCAAATGTTTCATAACATACACCACTACTCCATCAGACTTATTTATAAGACTTTCGTTGTAATATACCTTATAATCATGCAGATCAAAGTAATGATAGCACGGTAAATTCCAGGTCTCACTACATACTATTACATACGGTTTGATCTTCAAGCTCTCAACAAGTATTTGTAGTTTATTATAATTAGCATTTAAGCTTCTAATGTTTATATACATTATTGTTTTATCAATAGTATTGAATTCATTATTGAGAGCTTCAAGATCAGCACATTCAGTCTCATTTAAATATGAAACATTTTGTATATCTCCAATTAATTCCATTCTTACTTAAATTACCTATTATAATACTAAATTCACTCTTGTGCAAAGAACTTTTAAATGATGCTGGTGACACTAAATCAGCTGATGTAGTTGACGACACATGACGAGCTGGCACTTGACGTCTATCATGTGTTATTGTATTTCTTGATGTCGGCTATTCAGGTTGCACTAGATAGTCCGTCCTCTTGCTACGTTTGTTGACTTTATTAGTTTTCTGTATATTATTTTTATTCATATTTTTCAGTTCCATAGATAGTAAACTCTTCTCAGTTAATTCCTGGCTGAGCTGTCCCAACAAAACACTTCTTCTCTTCAACATCTCATCATCTGCGTCAGAGTCAATCATTCCAGTGTTAAGAATCACATGCGACTCCTCTTGAAATTCACTTCTCGCAAAGTCACTCAGTGACCTGCCATCATATTCGGAGGCTAGTTTTTCAAAGTCACTTCGGCGATATTCTGATTCACACAATAAACACACAAAAGCTGAAACTTTTTGTTTCGGATGACATTTGCAAGCTTCATTGTACTGATACCGGCATTTGTAAACTTTATTGGACTGATACCAAATCATCTGATGTAGTTGGCGACACATGACGAGCTGACACTTGACGTCTATCTTGTGTGATTGTATTTTTTGATGTCGGTAATTCAGGTTGCACTGGGTAGTCCGTCATTTTGATACGTTTGGTGATTTTTTTCTTATATACTTGACATAGGTTCATATCGAATACTGAATGATTTATGTCATATTTAGTTTTAAATCTATTGTTGCTATAAATGCAATTCGGGCATTTTTTTCCTCGTTCAATGCAAGAGTTAGTTTCATGTTTTCCTGCACATTTTAAACATATTGATTCATTCCTGCACTTAGTTCCGCTATGCCCATATCTTCCACACTTGAAACAGGGTTTGACATTTATAAAGTCATATACTTTGCAGTTTTGAAATCCCACAAATACATGATTTTTATTCTCCCTTATATTCTTATATATTTCTGATGTTACTTCTAGGATGACTGTATCCATACCTGTATTTTTGTTTGTGTACATATGCATTACTTGTGCTTTGGTGTTAAAGCTTGTGAAATTCCTGGAGTTTATGTCTTGTTCAATTTGTGTGCTATTCATTTTTTCATAATTATTTATTCCAACAATTTTTATTGTAGGCTTCAATAATTGCTCAAAATTAACATCATGAGCATCCGCTAACTTATTTTTAATATTTTTCCAACTGAATTTACACTCTCTTCATTCATGCAGCTTATAATGATTTCATTTTCATTCTTGACATTAATTTTTTTAATTTGACACGTTTTGTCCTGCAAAATATAAATTAATGATAGGAGTGATTAAAGACACGTCTACTGGCAACGAGTGCTAGCCGTAGAATATTTAGAGTTTGGCCTATCTCACAGCTCCACAGCTTCAAATGTTTTAATTAATAATATATAAATTTAGAGGACATTAAGTTTGAGTATTTTTATTGCTGAGAATTTGCTTCATATTCTTTGAAAATTTATAATGATTAATATTGAATAAAGTGCTTTTGACTTTGACTTTCCGTCTTTTACTTCTCAAACACACTTCCTTACCGCAAAAAGAAAAATAAACAAAAAACCTGAATTATTTGCATTTATGGTGATTTAAGATAATGATCTTCTTTTGATTAAATATCAACACAAAACTAATGTTCCACAAAGTTTTCAAGGCACAAACAATTTCTGACAATATCATTTTGAAATTTAGCAGCTATATGTACTTAGCTAAATATTGTTCGTTTTTACATACAAAAGATTCAATAAGTTATTCAAGCTCATCAAAAAAGTTTGCGATAAATTTATACAGAACCAACCTAGCTGTGTTTTTGAATGTTTTTAATCAAACGTTTTGTCTTATTCTTTGCTCATTATTCAAAATCTACGTTAATTCTATCTCTGACTCTTTTGTATTCTTTCAAGGATTTCATATCTTTGATTCCTATATAGCAACAAGAATAATTATTCATGAGCCTAACATCAATGCCCCTATCAATCCTCCCTTATTAAAACATTCGCACCCCATCATACGCCAAATCAAACCTTTTATCTCAATTCGAACAATCTATCAGGCATGTAAAACTCATAAAATGTCGAACAAATTACAATAATTAAATTATGATAATAACCCTCGAATGAGAACAAAAAATTAATCATCGTCACCCATCCTTACTCGCCACTTGAACATTCCATTTTATTACCGTCACGCCCAGAATACAAAAGTGGCGAACTCCTCGGTGCGTTACAGGAACGCGTACGGAAAAATCGGTTGTACACTGCATGCCTCCAGGGAGACATTTGGACTTTGACAACACTGCGAAAAAAATGAGCCACGCTCGCATACTACAGCCAACCTGCTCCACTCCCAGCTAATGTCCTTTCTCAAAGCGTGTCATGTGCACAGGACGAAACATAATAGCGTCATGTTATATTTACTGCAGGGCGTATTCCATCCCTAATTTCACTCTCAATATTACCACTTTGCTTGCTGCTGCTTATTTTCATCCTCCCCCCAACCATCCTGCAGCCCCAAGCCAGTCAGTCCATCATCCTGTTTGTTAGATAATCTTCAAATGAGTGGAGCGAAAAACCTTCAGGTCAGGTCTTGGCTGGATTGACACAAAAAATAAAACCAGGATCTGAAAATAAACGCGGGAAGAGGAGTTACATGTGTTGGCTCGTGTGGTGGAAGATATGCTGATGCGGGGGACCAAACAACAACCGCAGCATTAACTCCCTTGGGGCAGGGACGAACAAGTTTTAATAGGCCTACTTATCCGATTATTATCTGTTCGTGGGTTATGGATAGGAAATACATCATTTCATCTTCGCCAGAGTATCCACTGCTTGGCCAGAGCTCAGTAATGTACATCTCTGCACGATGATGACGGTGGCAATGGTAATGATGATGGAAGACATGGAAACAAAAACGACAACTGAAATCTCGTGCGGCAGTGGAAGAAAAACCTCTGCAATTGATTTTCCTGCCAGTCAGGTTCAATGACTCGAAGGTTGCGTTGTCTATTTTCTGATGGTTACTTACTAGCAGCAAACGTTCTCCTCAAAAACGCCTCGGGGACGTTCTGCTCCCAACAACTACCAAGAAGTGCTTCCACGGCCATCATCATCCTCATCATGTTCGGCATCATCGGCTCGGTGCACACAAAAACTTTGTTAGGAACAGTCGAAAAGGGAGTGCACGCAAAGATTAAATGCATTGTGATTGCAACAGGTAGCTCAAACTTACCTGTGCATCCACGGACCATTTGAACTGACCAGAGCAAAACTTAGACCGTGATTCTTCAGTTCAGATGCAGAGAACTGTTAAATGAAGCAGAGAATCAATTCAATTGGATCATTACTGGACAAAGTGAAAGCAATCTGGCAAAAGTTGTTTTAATGAATTCTTCTCACCCATGAGCATGGAGCCGTGAGAATTGTTATTATTGAGAAGAGAATTGAATAAGTGATGCAAAGTAGGAGTTTGAATGTTATACCTCCTTGCAAAATTTCAAGGATAATTTGCTTCTAATTATTCTTGGTAGTTGAATAAAAGGTACTGACAAAGCATTACGCTGGTTTTTGATTTCTAGAAAATTTCTTTGAGCTTAACTTTTCAAACATAACTTCAAAGAATTTGGTACAAGAATCGAATCATAAAGTTTCTAAGAAATCCTCTTGATTAGCTTTTTGTTCATGTTACATAAATAATAGCTGTAGGGACTTTTCGCCCAACTTCAAAATTTTTCAATACCACTGAAAGCTTACTTTATTCTATAGAGTAAAAAAAAAAATAAAATAAACAAGCTGGTTAGACAGAAATACGCTCCTGTCAGATGAGTTTTGTACTCAACCTATGAGATGAAACTACCTATTGTGAATGAACTCAACTTAGAATGTGGGGGATGGGGAGTTAGTGCGATTTAGCACCTTAACTCTCTCATATCTGTGAGTACTTCAGTACCCATCTACCTTCCTGAGCCAGTTTCAGTCATTATATGATTTAAGAAATAAATTTTTACATAGCTATTTGGCGGATACTTGGGAACCGTAAATCATCCCCATTGCGTATAGTTCGAAGGAATACCAGGGTACGATTAGTATGGTTGTCAGTTGTGTCAAAAAGTTTCAATCCTCTGTCACGTACGCGTTTTACAGCCGTCGCGAGTCTTAGGTCCTTGTACATGTCAATCTATCTAATGTACCATGGAATTCTTAAGATCTTTCGAATAATTCTATTTTGGAAGGACTGGAGTGCTTTTTTGTTAGTCTTTTCATCTGGTAGAAAGCAGAGCTACCATATAGTAGCGTAATTAATTGATAATAATAATTTTTTTGTAGATGATGTTGCGAATTTGTAATAATCGAGCAGGTAAAGGGTTAAAGAAAAACTCAAACATAAAATGTCCCAGATCAATTGAAACGATCGAACCGGTACGATTGCAGATTTATTTTATTTTATTTTATTTTATTTATTCAAACCAGTAAAAAATTTACATAATGTATTACAAAATACTTCAGTAAATCCTACAGAGATATGAAGACATCTGTACGTAGGAACTGGTATCTTACATGCTAGTCTTATAAACTATAAATTACAAAAAATAAAAGGAAATTAAACTTTGCATTATTTTTAATCAAAAAAATCAGAAATATAATAATATTATCGGCATGAATAATACTTTTGTGTAATTAAATATTTTCTACAATCCAAGATCTTATTTTACTCTTTCTATGCTTATTATTTGATTTTCCACTTAAAACCTTCAATTCATTTGGTAAGTTATTAAATAGCTTTATTGCGACAATGTAACTGTTTTTATTGCTAACAGTTTTATAAATTTTTGGTAATAAAATACTTTTATGTCTAGTTCTACTATTTGACATTTCATAGACATTTTTAAGCTCATTATAGTAATATACAACAGCTTCTGAACAAAATAATTTTTCCAAATTTAGTGGAATAGGGTTTATCTCAAAGTTATGTTTGTTTATGATTTTTAATAACTTATTCTGAAGTATTGGTATATGCTCCACCCCAAGCAATTATTCCATAACTTATGATACTTTGGAAGAGAGCATAATAAATCAACATAAGTGTTTTGCTATCCATAAATTTAGATAATTTGTAAAATACAAAAATCAGATATTTAGTTTTATTGATTATATTGTCGCGTGTTATTGGTTCGTGGCCAATAATTTAATGTTCCGGGAAAGTGAAAACGCAATGTCTTTTAAACTAAATTAAAAAAGTTTATTTAATTATAAAAATGCACAATAAACAATTTAACACATTCACTAATTTTAATTTTCACTATTAAAAAAATCTAACACTTTTCCATAAATTTCTTATCGCAATTGTCTTCTAAATCACTTCACTATTACGAGAATCACTTCTCACACACTATCGCAGTTCTTATCGCGGTCGAATGAATGATCCCCCCATTCATTCAGCTCGCCTTTATATAGGGTCTCTACCTATTCACCCATTTCTCGTACATTGGCGAATGTTCTACCGAGAGGTACCTGGTAGATTCGAGCAAATCAATGAATGGAGTGACGTCACTTGCAGATGTTGATCATGCTTGTTGGGTTCTCGTGGGTTCGAGTAAATTCATTTGTTGACGTTCTTAATGATTATGAAAACAATTGCGACAGTAGCTCGCAGAATTATTTGTACATGTTATTATTTGTACATGTAACACTGCCCCCACCTCAGTTCTTTTCGCCCCGAAAAGATGTGTCGCTATTTGTAGTCAATTCTCCCTGGGTGTAACAGGGGCAAGACGGTCCAGATGCACGATTTTCATTTTAGCTCTCGGCTTACGATGTTCCTGTATTCGGTATACGACGTCATTGATTCACTTTGTAACTCGGTATGGTCCCTCCCAATTATGTTGCAACTTTGGAGACCTACCCTTTCACCGTTGCGGGTTATGAAGCCACACCAAGTCATCTTGCTGGAAGCCAGTAGAATTAGCCTTTAGATCATACCTGGTCTTCATGCGGTCAGTAGCCGATTCGAGGTGTTTTCGCACTGTCCGATGTATCTGGTTCAACCGTTGTCTTAGATCACTTGCGTACTCCGAGATCGTTTGGGGTTTCTCAGGGGGTGTTCCGAACTTTATATCGGCTGGCAAACGAATAGTCTTTCCAAAAATGACTTTGGCTGGGGCTTGGCCCGTCGATGCATGTTCAGCGGCTCTATACGCCATTAAAAATAGTGGGATATGTCGGTCCCTGTCCCTTTGGTTCTCGTCAACCATTTTTGCCAGGTGTTTATTGAGCGTGCCGTTGAAACGTTCGACCATTCCATCGGATTGGGGATGCAGCGGTGTTGTCCTCATTTTCCGTATTCCGAGCTGCTCGCACATTTCGCCAAAAACTAGTGACTCAAAGTTTCGGCCTTGATCCGAATGTAGTTCGCTAGGTACGCCGTACCTACCGACCCAATTTAACACTAGCTGTTCAGCTACAGTAGTTGCTTCCTGGTTGGGAATGGGGTAGACCTCGGGCCACTTGCTGAAATAATCGGCTACAACTAGCGTGTATCGATTTCCCCATTCAGATTCAGGAAAGGGTCCTGCGATGTCAACAGCAATCCTTTCAAATGGTACCCCTACGTTATAGGTTTGCATTTGTCCTCTCAGTCGTCGCTTTGGGCCTTTGACGGAAGCGCAAATTGTGCATCTGCGACACCAGTCCTCTACGTTTTCTCGAGCGTGGAGCCAGTAGAACCTTTCCCGCAATTTCGCTAAGGTCTTGTTAACACCAAGGTGGCCTCCCGAGGATCCTTCATGCATTTCCTTAACCACATCGTGGATTCGGCTTTTGGGTAGTAAAGTTTGCATCCTATAGGAGCTGCCATCCACCGTTTCCCATTTCCGCTTGAGTATGCCACCCTCTACCTGAAGGGAGTTCCATTGTGTCCAATAGCTTTTCAGGGTTGCGCCATGCATTGAAACGTCTTTCCACTCAGGTTGCCCAGTCATCTCCTCCCATACGAGCAATGGTCCGATGTCTTCATCGGCTAGCTGGGCATTTCGAATCTCCTCCGGTGACCAACCTTCATCGAATTCGGCCGTTATCAGTCGCAGATCAACGGGCGGTTCCTTTTCCTCAATCCGCCGGCAATGCTTGCAGTTAGCTGGACATGGGCGACGAGATAGGGCGTCAGCATTTCCATGGACTCCGCCCATTCGATGAACAATTTCGTAGTCGTATGACTGCAATCTTTCGATCCATCTCGCAACTTGTCCCTCGGGGTTTTTGAAGTTAAGTAGCCATCTCAGCGATGCATGGTCCGTTCGAAGAACAAATTTCTGGCCATATAGGTACTTGTGGAACTGCTTGGTGGCCTCTATTATAGCCAAAAGCTCCTTCCTGGTCACACAGTAGTTCCTCTCACTTTTTGAGAGAACTCGACTGTAATACGAGAGGACTCTTTCTTCGCCATGGATCTGCTGGGAGAGTACAGCTCCAATACCACCGTTGCTTGCATCGGTGTCAACTACAAACATTTTTCCGGGTTTCGGATACGCCAGTATGGGTGATTCACATAGCTTTTCCTTCAGGGTCTCAAAGGCCGTCTGGCATTGTTCATTCCAGACATACGGACGATTTTTCTCGGTTAGCTGATGGAGACACTTAGCTATTTTTGCAAAGTCTTTGACGAATCTTCGATAGTAGGTTGCCAGACCAGGAAACTTCGTAGTTGGCGCTTGTTGTTTGGTGTTGGCCAGCTTTTCACGGCTTCAATTTTCTCAGGGTCTGTTTTGACCCCTTCTGCTGATACGACATGTCCCAGGTATTTTACTACAGCTGCGAAAAGGGTACACTTGTCGGGACTAAGTTTCAAATTTGCCAGTCGCAGTCGGGAGAAAACCTCTTCTAAGTTCCGCACATGCACTTCGAACGTTCTCCCGATGACGATGATGTCATCTAGGTACACCAAGCATGTTTTCCAGGTTAGGCCACGTAGCACGTATTCCATCAGGCGTTCAAAAGTGGCTGGAGCATTGCAAAGCCCAAACGGCATCACCACAAATTGCCACAATCCGGTCCCAACTGAAAATGCGGTCTTCTCTCGGTCCTTCTTGTCAATTTCTACCTGCCAGTAGCCACTCTTGAGATCGAGTGTAGAAAACCATTTTGCGTCGGCTAAAGTGTCCATGATGTCATCGATGCGTGGGAGCGGGTAACTATCTTTCTTAGTGACGTCGTTAAGCTGCCTATAGTCGACACAAAAGCGAGTGCTACCATCCTTTTTCTTTACTAGAAGTACAGGCGCGGCCCATGGACTTACAGAAGGGTCAATAATGCCAACGTGATTCCATGTGGTCGCAGAAAATCCATTCCGAGAATGCAGTCATCATAATGTTCGCGACCAGAAAATTATGTCGGAACACAAGGTCTCCCAACTGTATCTGGAGGTTGACCTCTCCATGAACAGAAGCAGTTTTTCCCGTAGCTGTCCGTAGTGAGAAAATTCTGCCCTTGTGAAGTTGTTGCTGTCTAACTAGGTCTGGTCGGATAATCGATCGGGTTGCACCAGTGTCGATTGTTATGATGCAGTGTTCTCCGTCAATTTGACCCGTAAGGCATAAGTCCGCATCTCCACGATGTAGTCTTGACACGGTGATGGTGGTGCTGGGGACGTCGATCCTCCTAGCCAACCTCTGCCCCACGAAGTTGGCTCTTGGAGTTTGATGGTCCTCCATTCTGGGCTCCTGAAACGGTCTGGATCTCCACCATCCTGGACAATAGTTCCATTTTCTTCGCTTCTTACAGTCTCTTTGCAGGTGCCCTTTTTCTCCGCAATCCCAGCATCTAGGCGCACTATTACCCTACGGCTCTCGCTCAATTTCCACGCGCTTACACCTGCACTCGTCTGCCACTACTTCACGGACCCGGGCAGTGGTACGAGTCGCATTTTTCGCTGCCTCGTAGTTCAGACTATAAACCAATGCGTCCTTAACCGTTTGCTTTAGGGCTAATCGCACGGCTTGTTGCAATTCCTGGTCCTTTAACGCACTGATGAATGCTTCTGTTGCTGCGTCATCTCGATGTTCTGGGTCGTAAGCTGGATAAGCCAAAAGTGCCAGGCGCTCAATGTCTTGGGCTAGCTGCTGTAAGGTTTCGCCAGACTTTTGCATCCGATGCCGTAGCTGTGCCCGGTAAATCTGCTTCAGATGATCGTCTCCATAACGCATGTCCAGCGCATTCATTATAGCAGCCGGGTTTGAATGCAACTCAACGGGGATAGTCTGCAAAAGCTCGGCAGCTGGGCCTCTTAGAGCAAGAATCAATGCAGTTGCTCGTTCCTGCTCATTCCAGTGATTTATGCGAGCGGCTGCTTCAAACTGAGTTTTGTAAATAGTCCAGACCGTTTGCCCATCGAATATTGGTGCTTGTACATTTCTAGATGAGCTTTGCGCTGCGGTTATAATTGGGGCTGGTGGGGCGGTTACTACTGCCTTTGCTGCTTCCAATTCCTTTTTCATTTTTTCCATCTCATTGTTGATTCTCTCCTTGACCTGGCTGACCTTTTTCTCGACCTGGTAAACCTTTTCCTCGACCTGGTCAACCTTTTCCTCGACGCCTTTAATTTGTTTGTTGAGACTACCGAGCTCCGCTTTTATTTCGGTTGACTGTTTCTCCAGCTTCTGTGCGATGTCTGCCTTGATGTCTGCTTTGATTTCGATTGCTTGTTGGTCTAGCTTCGCTGATTGTTCATTTAGCTTCGCAGCTAAACTAAATGTCTGTTCATTTAGCTGCGCTGATTGTTCATTTAGCTTCGCAGCTAAACTGGATGTCTGTTCATTTAGCTGCGCTGATTGTTCGCTTAGCTTCGTTGATTGTTCATTTAACTTCGCTGTTAAATTGGATGACTGTTCATTGAGCTTCGCAGTTAAATTGGATGACTGTTGTCGCTGCTCTTGCTGCATCAGCATCAACATTTGCATCAGCGCATTTTCTGATTCCTTTGGTTTTGGTGTTTCTGTTTCACCACCTTCTGCACCTTTTTCTGCATCTGAGGGCTCACCCACCATGGTAAATTCATTAATTTTTCACTGTTAGCTTGATGGAATTTTTATTATTTCGACTTGTTTTTTTTTTCCCAACAGTTTCCACGTTAAATTTCACTATTGTGCACTTTAAAAATGTTTAAATGTTTTCACTTTTCGAAATTTTCTTTCTCACTTCTGACACCATTGTCGCGTGTTATTGGTTCGCGGCCAATAATTTAATGTTCCGGGAAAGTGAAAACGCAATGTCTTTTAAACTAAATTAAAAAAAGTTTATATAATTACAAAAATGCAAAATAAACAATTTAACACATTCACTAATTTTAATTTTCACTATTAAAAAAATCTAACACTTGTCCATAAATTTCTTATCGCAATTGTCTTCTAAATCACTTCACTATTACGAGAACCACTTCTCACACACTATCGCAGTTCTTATCGCGGTCGAATGAATGATCCCCCCATTCATTCAGCTCGCCTTTATATAGGGTCTCTACCTATTCACCCATTTCTCGTACATTGGCGAATGTTCTACCGAGAGGTACCTGGTAGATTCGAGCAAATCAATGAATGGAGTGACGTCACTTGCAGATGTTGATCATGCTTGTTGGGTTCTCGTGGGTTCGAGTAAATTCATTTGTTGACGTTCTTAATGATTATGAAAACAATTGCGACAGTAGCTCGCAGAATTATTTGTACATGTTATTATTTGTACATGTAACAATATGTTCAATATGCCTATTCCACTTTAAATTGAAGTCAATTATAACTCCTAAATATTTACAATTTTCTACTCTGTTAAGTAATTTTCCATTGATTTTTATTTCCATATCAGTAGGTACACTATCACAGTAATTCCCAAAAACAATATAGACTGATTTATCAACATTTAAAGTAAGCTTATTTGCTACGAGCCATGTATCTATCATAGTGAGAAACTCATTCATTTTATTTTTGGCTTCTTCCCACGTTTTACCTTCAGTTATTACAGCTGTATCATCAGCATATGATACTATATCATTCTCGGTTTTTTCAGTAAGTAGATCATTGACATATAGGATAAAAAGTAGTGGACCTAAAATGGTACCCTGCGGCACTCCAGTTTTAATTTCTTTGTATTCACTTAATACATTGTTTACTTTTACTCTTTGTTGTCTATTTGTGAGATAACTTGTCAATAATTTCAGTGCACTACCTCGTATCCCATAGCAATACATTTTATCTAATAATAATACATGATTTATAGTATCAAAAGCCTTAGCTACATCAAGAAAAGTTACACTAACTGGTTTATTTTTGTCTAAACAATTATACAATACATTTGTAATGTAAGCTAAAGCATCTTTAGTTCCCAGTCCTTTAATAAAACCAAATTGTTTGTTAGACAATATTTTGTGCTTCTTCAAAAACTTGAAGATCCTCTCATATATAAGTTTTTCAAATATCTTTGAAACATTGGAAATTAAAGATATCGGCCTATAGTTTTTTGCCTTGCTTTTATCATTAGATTTAAAAATCGGGACTACTTCAGCTTTTTTTAACACATCTGGCCACACAGACACTTCAACGCATAAGTTGAAAATGTATGATAGAGGTTCTGCTATATATTCAGAGATAGTTTTCAAAACTCTTGAATGTATACCATCAACTCCTCCTGCTTTGTCTTTTAAGCTATTAATTATGTCATGAATTTCATCTTTACATGTCGGATTTATGAAAATACTGTGTTGATTCATATTTGGTGTGAAAATAACATAATTCGAGGGTTTACTTATTTTATTACTTAAACTTATTCCGATTTCACAGAAGTATTCATTTAAGAACTCTGCTATATCATATTGATTATCTATCCTATTACCATTATCATTTATTAAGTAATCAATTCCATTATTTCTATTGAAATTTTTACCCAATTTTTGGTTAATAATACATCATAATTTTTTATTATTATTACAATTTTGTTGAATTATATTTCTATCATATCTTAACTTGGCACCTGCTATAACTTTATCTAATATTTTTGCATACTTTTTATATTCATTTTTTAGGCTCTCATTACTTGGGTCTAGTTTCCAGATTTTATAAAGCTGTTCCTTAGTTGAACATGATACCATAATTCCATTTGTAATCCATAACTTTCTGGGTTTATTTTTATATTTAACTTTATTATCAGTCTTATGGTTTATGGATTTGAAAATACAATATTTAACCTCATTTACAAATAATTCAATTGCTACGTTGGGATCATGAAGCAAAATTTCATTCCAATTACTCTTACTTGCTATATTTTTTAATTTCACGTAGTTGATGCTATGCCAAAGATTTTCAGGTTCCATAACTGTTTGTTGTTTAATAGCAACAAGTAGAGGATAGTGATCAGTAAAAATAGTACTTATCCTAATAGTTTCATAAACAAGACTATCTGTTTTAATAAATATATTGTCAATACAAGACCCTCCTCTGTCATTATCAGAGGGTCTTGTTATGTCTTGAAAACCGGGGGATTGAATTGGAACAATTTCCGATTGAACTAGAACAATTTACGATCGAACCGGAACGATTTGAGATTGATCTGGTACGATGAAATACCTTTGACAGGGCAGTTGTCATTGAGTGAAGGAGACTTGAGAAGAAACCCACGTGTGGGAATTAGTGCGGTGCTGGTGATATTTCAGGTAATGATTTCCATAATTTAAATTACACTAACGCTCACATCTACTGCAATATCCAAATAGGAACATAGTTGCCCATAATCGCAGCAGTTCGGACCCAAATCCATGGGATTTTCCGATAGACGCACGGCAGAGTCAGGCGAATCAATCGGACGACACGAGTGGAAGCGGTTCTTCGAACGGGATTAAAATCAGTTAGACCAACATTCATCGCCGTAAAACGGAGTTTAATCGCCAATTGAGTGCCCCGATTGGCTCGACTGCGTCTCCGCGGCAACGCCCCAACAGCAATAGTCCCATAAACACCCTGCATCACCAAAATTTCTCGTCGTCAAAACAATCCGCCTCGTCTTCGTGTTGCGTCTCATATAATAATAGGAAACGGCAACAGTTAGCGTTTGGACAGAAAGGATTTTTGGTGACATGTAATTTCAAAGAAAACGAGTGCATCCGTGAATCTTACAACATTCTAAATGGACAATTGGCGGAAGCATGTCAACCAGCTACAGAACCTATGATACCTGAAATGGACATTACCGACTGCTTGAGACGAGAGATAGAGCTAGAGCTATTGAAAAAGCATAGCATTATAAACTTTCAGGCTGCGGATACAGGAGTGAAAAATTGTATAACTATCAAAACCGCATTTGAAGATCCGATTGAAATTGGAGTTGAGCTTATTAAAAAGGATTTATCAAGAAAATTATCCTGCCACTAGATAGTACTCAGGTTTATACAGTACCAATCGTTTGCCGCGCTAACGTTTTGGACATAGTTTTTGCTTGCAGTTCTTTAATCGATAAATATTTTGTTTCTAGTGCTGGAAGCTTTTCAATTGTTATCAACAAGCGATTCAACAATAAAGTTGATCGAGACTTGTTAATAGGAAAAATAGCTGAGTTAGTTACTGCTAAAAATGCTGCCTATAAGTTAAATTTGAGAAATCCGGATTTGTGTATTATAGTAGAAGTGATAAAAGGAATTTGTTGCCTCAGTGTTTTACCAGACTACTACAAGTATAAGAATTACAATTTGATGGAAGTAATAGCTTCTAAAATAGATGTTACAGAATCGGAATCACAGGACCATCTGCATAGTCGTCGAGCGCTCGGAGGACCATGCGGGTGAGTACCCTTTTATCGTGTTATTTATATATATATTTTTTGCATGTTCAATTGCTACGATCACGATGATAAGATAAAGCATGAAAATAATGATAAATTGGATATTTTTTGGATACGAGTGCATTATTGTTTGTCATCTTGGTTTTGTTTTTGTGGATGCAAGCCAAAAATAAAGAAAATAGCGAATGTCAAAATAGAAATAGTGAAAAATGACTAGCTCATGTCCAAATAGTGATTCATACCACTTAAATTTTCCAACATTTCTAGATTACTGTGCATTTGAATTTGCCGGCTTTTATACATTAGTCATTATGTTGTTTGATACTGTTCAAAGCATTTTCAGTTTGAATTCCATATGTTGTGAATGTAGCTAGTTCGGTCAGTCCGCCAAAGCTCGTCGGGTAATGTTGAATACTATAAAAGACCACAGATAAAATATTTTTATAGATTAGCATATGCTATAAAATTACAAACCTCGTTAGATTATATGTACTTTACGTAAAGATATTTATGGGCTTTAGTTTATATGCAAGCATATCCATTTACTTATGCTGCTCATTCACCTTTTTCCTATTTAAAGAAATTCGGACACAATGCACAATACGTCGCGGTTAACAGACATAGAGATGAGTGTACATATGCATAAGAGAGAACTGATTTTCTAGATATTTTTATTATACACGAAGAGTTTGATAAAAGTGTACGTTACGGACAAATATATCTACTATTAAAGCGAAAGAAATTTTCATATTATTATCACGCCAAAATTAACTAGCTAAATCGCTAATCAAACAACATGCTATGTCCTCACGAAACTAGAAAACGATATCCCCTAATAATTGTTTACATACTGATAGTATCAGTCCGCTTCAAAACGAACTAAATAAAACAAGTTGGGTAAACAGACTTACGCTCATGTCAGAAGGGTTTTGTATTCAATTTACAAAATGCAGTCACCAGATCGAATGAAACTAAGAAACATGTCAATGACAATTTTATTGGAGAAAATATGAAATTCGCAGATCATACTTTTATTAACAAAGTTGAACGAATTTCGACTTCTGAGGTTTTTGTTATTGTTATACTCATAAATATCTCCCTTGATAATTATTTCAGATGTCCATTCGCGAGGGAAGAAACACATTTTTCATGTATTTCCCCCTGAAGCAAAAAGTGACAGTTTAAGAACTGTTTTGAAAAGCTCCCATGAAAACTTTCATTTCATACTCATATCGGCTACGTTTGATGAATTTTTTTTTTTTCAGGGGCCACTCCCCTGTACTGTTATCATCGATTAATGGCCAATATTTTCGAATCCTAGAGTGGTTACAAAGCCCATTTGCTAGGAGCTCTCTCCCGCCTCCTTGACTTGTTTCACTTATGAGTATTAATTGGAGGTACTCATCTTCAGTCATTCATTAAATTGAATCAAGTGTTCAAAGCATGCAACTTAAATGTTGAAGTTGGGAAAAAATAACTCAAAATTATTCAATCTTCGCATTTAAAACAGCCACTATTTTGCTTGGCGATTACTAATACCACTAGCTGAACCGATTCTCAAAGATATTCATGAGACCTATCATTCCTGAAATTTTCATGCAAATCCTAGCAAAACTGTAGTGTCTGAGTCGGTAAAAAGCGCATGTTGTTCTACAGCCATATGTTGCCATAGTAATAAATGCAGCGCATATTGTTCCATAGTAATACAGGAAAATTCAAACCGATATAACTTCGCTCGATATAATTCAATCTTTATGAAACTTTCAGGGTAGATCAATCTTATAAATAGTTATTTGTTTACTGAATTTCATTGAATTTAAGGGTACCGTTAAGATTTTATTCAAGAAAACATAAAATCGATAAATCATACTATTACTAACAAAGTTGAGTAAATTGCGACTTCTCACGTACTTGTTGTTGTTGTACTCATCAAGGCCTACATTCTTGATTTTTTTCAGATTTTTCGGATCACAGGTGTCCAATCGCGAGGGGGGGGACACAAATTTTTCGTGGATTTCCCCTCCCTGTGCACCCCTTGAAGCAAACTTTGCCAAACTAAGACCTGTTTTGAAAAGTTCCCATCAAGACCTTTCATTTGATACCCATATCGGCTACCTTCAATGAAATTTTTTTTTGGGGGGTCACTCCTCTATGTGGGGAGACCCCCCTTAAATACCTTATAAAAAATGTTTGTAGTTGAACTTTGAAGAGAGCACCACTTTACACCTACATACAAAATTTGATGTTTCTAGCTTAAGTAGTTTCCGAGAAAAACTGCTGTGACACACGGACGGACGGACGGACAGACAGACAGACAGACAGACGGACAGACAGGACGCGATTTTAGAAGGGTTTTGTGAAATTATTTTACAAAACCCCCAAAATCCATTACAACTCAAATTTTCTGCTTCAAATTATCTTTTATGAATGATTGATCTTTTTGCTGATTTTACAATTTCTGGTTTGTTTTTTGTTTTGTTTTTTTTTTGATTAAACACCAGTTACTGTACGTCTTGTGTTATTTCTCTAAGCAATAAGTGGAAAAATTGTCATTATTCGTATTATTTCCAAAGAAAAAAAAAAAAACACATCAGGCTCTTGCTTTAAAATAGGAAAACAAAGAAAAAACAAAATTTATTTATAATTCTAATAAATTTCGGTCTTTCCTTTCTCCCGACTCTAACTGGGTATAGGACCCGGTGCGGTGGCAGGCTTCCACCTCAAGACATGAGCCAGCCGCCGGGTACTTAAACAATACTTCTCGTTTCAGGTGATATCGCGGGTTGGGTGGCCCAAGCAGAGTGCCTCTTTATGGCATAGAGTTATGCAATCAAATTGTATAATTCTATGGCATAAATTGGTCCCCGGGGTGCTCCCCTTCTGATGGGAAAGCTCATGCAATTCAAGTTGTATGAGTTTTCCACTCAGAAGAGGAATACCTGGCTACTGCAACAAAATATATATGGATTTATTTCGGTTGGGTGGGTGCGAAGGGGCTCCACCATCACCCGGTTGCCCCTCTTTCATTTGTGGACCATGAACTTCATCGGGTAATGACGAGGTTACCCCAAGTCCGCCTTTCTTCTCAGGTTCCTCTTGTTCTCATAACAAATACATTCTCTCTCGGAGTAGTTATCTACAATTTTTGCGACTTCGGTCACCTCTTGATCTGCAATCAAATTCTTTTTTGTAGTGCGTCCTCGTGCTGGGGAAATGAACCCACCCCACGACACCGCAGTGCTAGCCTGCCAGCGCATTCACGCGTCTCCAGACGAGGGCATTCTCGGCAGATACCGACACCTTCTTCTGCCGAGGCAGCAGACCATCGCTGCAGTCCTTCACGGACATTTTGAACATCCTATTCACTACCAATTCCAGCGCATAGACTTTCTTAATTTTTACTTCCCTATCATCACAATCCTACCCTTGTCCCTTATTTCCAACCAGAATTATGAAATATATACTAATAATTTCAATTTTCCCACTAACAACATTCCATTGATTAATTCCCACTAACAAAACTTCATTCAATACCTTTTCTCTAACAAAATCTAATTCCTTCCTTCATACTAACTAATTCTATTCCCACTAACAAATTTCATATTTTATACTAACAAAAATTAATTCACTTTTCCCTACTTAAAAAAATTCCATCTCATACCCAGATGCATCGTTGAAGTTGCTTATTAGATGGATGGGAGATCGACAAGTCATAGCTCCATTGGTTACGTCACGAGTTCTCGACCGAGGGTCTGCTGGAACCCTGAGTTCAAGTTCCTCGAGCGCAGAGAAGCACTCTTTTTGGGGTATCGGCAAAGTCAATAGTTTCCGTATATGTATATGTGACACTTTGCATCTAATCAAGCACTTCTTGGTTTGTGCAAATTGCCATAAATGCAAAACAATGGATACTATTGCGTTTGTCGATACGGGAAAAAAAGATGAGTGGGTAGCGGAATCGAAGTGTACTGAACTTCGATTACGTTACCTAGATGCGGCAGCAGTAATTTGAAAATGAAAAGGATTGCGGAATCTGATTTTCGGAAGGTGGAAATGCTGGATTGAGTGCGTTGAATTGGGCAGCTGGGATTTGACTGGAGTCAATATTGGACTTTGAGAGATAAAAGCAGATTTTGGCTTGTGAAGGAGAATAAAATTCGTTTGAGTTTTGAGGAAAGTTTTGGAGTGAAATTGGTGCTAAAAAATCTTGATTTTAAGACTCGGGAAATAAATTTCAAATTCGGGAAAAGAAGTTTTGATTTTGGAGTTTGAGATAGGGATTCTCTTGGTTTTCGGGCAATTTTTGGCTGAGGGGGAAGCAGTCGGTCACGAAAAGGAGATGAAGAAAGGTGTAAATACGATGAAATAAAGTGAAAAAGCGAAATATAAAGAAATTGAATTCTAAACGAATGAAGTGGAGAAGGGAATAGTGTGAGACGGTTGCTCTTATTAGTGACCAGACGAACCGTTTCTTTTGGTTGTGAATTATTATTGAAAGTGACAGTAATATATTTTAAGACCAGAAACTAGTAACCTTGGATTATACTGCAAGATCAAGAAACTGACACGCGGATTGATGGCCGTTTGTTCTTTTTTTATTTAATGTTTCATTAGTTATGCAGAAGAAAAAGTAGTTTGTTTTTTCATAATTTTTTTATCAGTCCCCCATTCCAGTTGCAGAGCGCTCCGCAGCTTCAAACGAAAGGGTGAGTAATTATATTTTTATTTAAGAAATTGAATTTTGTTTTCTCTATTGACGATTTTTTTTATAATTTGTTTTTAACTAAATTTTTCTAAGCTAGTTTCACCGAAGAGAGGGTTTGAATTAATTAAAAAAAAAGTTAATGTGTGTTCATTAAAAATTATTTGTTTTTATTATTGAGGAAATATTGTTAAAGCACGATAAAAATTAGTAAATAAAAACGGCCATGAAACACTAGTAATGTTAGATTTCAATTTCTCAAGATGACCTCCCCCTTTCCCATCCTTTTCCCTTTGTGTTTGTGTTTTTATGTAAGGTTGCTCAGCACGAGCGGAGGGTGTCCTGGAAGACCCACGAGATGACTGAGCGCTAGCCGGCCTCAGTATGCCACCCCGGGCTACATACCCCTCTGCTAGAACTTAATGTCTGCAACTGCGGTGACTTCCGTGGTTGCAACAATGAGCAATCGATTTTTAAGGCTAAATCTTTTGGATTTAATGAATGCGTATAGAGAGGAGAGAGGTCCAATACAGTATCCCCGTTTATTTTGTATGTGTTGCTTCAATGTGAGGCTTCTGTCGAATGTAAGTTCAAGGTATCTAGCCGTTGGTGCCCAGTCTATTGTTTCAATGTCAACGATAAGTCTCTGTGGAGTTTGTAGTGGTTTTCTTGTGATGAATAGGGCGTGTGTTTTATCAGAATTAATCTAAATTTTCCATTTATGAAAGCATTCGAATTAAACGTTTATTGACCGTTGCAAGTCTGAAGTGATGACTCTTGCTTGTCGTACTGTAATAAATATACAGATATCATCAACGTAGAGTGATAGCCTTACTTTTAAAGATAGAGTAGGAAGGTCTGCAGTAAATATATTGTATAGCATCGGTGAGATAGGTGAGCCCTGAGGAACTCCAGCATCAATTGGTCTCAGGCTTGAGTGCTGTTTTTTCAATTCTGACACGGAATGTTCTGCCTTCCAACAAGGAGCCAATAATTTGAGTGAGCTGCGGTGGCATATTAAGCTGATGCATTTTGAAGAAAAGCCTTCCATGCCAGACTTTATCAAAGGCCTTAGCTATGTCAAAACATAACGAAACCTATTGAATTCCTGCAATTTAAGCCTGTACTGATGTGTTGGACCACTTTAACTAGCTGAAGCTCAGTAGAGTGTTTAGCTTTGAAGCCATATTGTTCTTCCGGTATAATATTTTCATCAGATACAACCACATTAAGTCGATGCAGAATCACCCTTTACGAAATTTTCGACAGCAATGAGAGGAGACTAACGGGTCTCCAGTTTTGTGGAAATCATGGGTCCTTTTTAGGTTTCAGGAAGGCAATAATAACCACTGATTTCAATATATTGGGATATTTTAGCAAACGGAATATTGCATTGATAAGGTTAGTAAGTGTTTGTAAAATATTGTATGGTAGCCAAGAAATCATTGCGTTTGTAATAGTCTCATATCTAGGTGCTTTATGTTTGTTGAGTGTCTGCATAATGTTTTTGATTTCGCCGAAGTCCGTTGGCTCAATTCTGTCTTTATGTTGAATGTTATCCATCAGGGGTCTGTTGACAGAAGATTCAATTCTTTCCTCAGTTTCAAAGTCCTCTCGTCGGAAGAATTTTTGTGGGATTGTGTTTCTAGGGAATCTGCAAATACTTTCGTCTTACCTCCGTCGTAGGATTGCATCCCATTCGGACCATGAATAGGTGGTACCACAATTTCACTTTTTGTTCGAAAGTATTTCGATATTCTCCAGAAACTGTCACACCCAGGCTCGAGACTCTGCAAAAAGCTCTCCCATTGCTCATTTTGGAATAACCTTATCTTACCACGGATTTCATTTGGCATCCGAGTAGCGTTTATGCGTAGTGAAGGGTCCCCTGTAAATCTAGCTCTTCTCCGAACTTGATTCCCTCTCCGGATCAGTTGTTTGATATTCTGAGGGAGTTCATAGGGATTCAATTCCTTTCTCAGAGCTTTGAACATATGGTCCCCTTTTGCCTGTAAAATTTTCTGAGCTACGTTCTCAATGATCTTGTCGATGTCATCGGCCATTTCAGGTGATTGAAAATTAGTTTCATTGGCCAATGCGGCTTTAAATGCTTTCCAGTTTGTAATTTTCTTATCCTGCATAGGAGCATCAAGAAAGGACTGGTTTGTGTTCGGAAAACAGTTCGTCGAGGACATTTAACCGAACATTTTGTGTGAAATCTTTCGATATTCTAATGTCCAGTGCAAGGCCATTTCTCAATCCGTAATGTGTTGGATATGTAGGCTGAAGTGGTTGGATGTGATGAATGTATTGAGCTCGGTCCCAGCTTTATTGCTTCTAACAGCTCCCCAAAGGATGTGTGTGGCATTGAGATCTTCTGCAATAAAGACAGGGTTTTCAAATGCAGCAAGTGCTCCAAGATCATTCAAGAGATTTCTATTTCTTGGAGGATTGTAGGCACAAATCACAATGAGCTCTAAAAAATTAGTTCGCGCCTTAATTACTATGGCCTGTAGTTTTTGAAGTGTGGGTGTATTAATGAGATAATGACTCACGTTTTGTCTCACGAAAATGGCCGTTCCGCCTCCTCAACCCGTCATTCTGTCATTTCTGTACATAATGAAGTAAGAGATGGTGAATCGTCTTCCAGGCTTCAAAAAGGCTTCCTAAATCAGGATGATGTCGAATTTATGATCAAGTATAAATTGTTCTAACTCACCATTATGTTGAAGCAAGGAACTCATATTTCACGTCAGAATTAAACTTGGTTCATTGCGTGCAGCGATGCAGCGAACGTGGTTTGAATCATGTTTACCATCATCTCTTGCATCATGTTTTGGAACTGTACATGCATTTTAGCAAACAGTTGGTCCATATTGTGAGGTTGATTTTGTGCGCGTGGAGGTGCCGGTGTAATTTGCTAGATGTTCTCCAGTTAACACATTTTAGCTTCTCTTCAATTTTCTTTGGACAGTGAACCAGTGAAGCGCATCGCATTAAACGCATCGAGACCATGCATGAAAGTTCCTAGAAGAATGTCCAAATTTCTGACAATTGTGGCACTCCACAATGCACAAAAGGAGGCAAACAGATTTAATATTATAAATATTGGTTTCAGATTTTGGGAGGAGAGCCTTGACAACTCTAGAAAGAACTTAACCTCATTTTAATACAATATAATAGACTTCTATTGCGTTGAAGCCCTCAGACTGTAAGTCTTCTTTGATTTCTTCAGCTGAAAGGCCATACAGGACCCTGATGACAACATTCAGCTGCCTTTTCTCTGGAAGTATGTAGGTGTGATATTGTATTTCGTTTTCAGTTAGTGCTTTTGTCAGTCGCCTGGGATCTGTGGGTGTTGTTGGTATGGTTTGCATGTCAAGGTAGGATGTGTACGATATGTTTTGTGTTTTCATAATATTAAGTGTTTGGAACCATTTTGATTGCTCTCGTAAAATTATCGGAACTGTTTTAGGGTTTTGTGTTTGTGGCGCGGGTAGTGTGTTTGTAGTGCTCGACAGTGTTGGATTTGGTTTTGGTATAATGGCCATGTCTGTAAATGTCGCAGCTGGTTTGTTGGTGATAAGGCAGGGAAAATCTCATCTTCTTTGTCTTTACTGCTATTCATGCAGTCAACTCCTATCTCACTTTCTGAAGTTTTAGATGAGGAACAAGACTTTGGAGGTGAAGACGCCCTCACCTTTCGTTTTTGCATCTGAGGGTTGTCTTTCTTAGATTTTCCATTTGCCTTAGCCTTAGTTTTGAGCAGTTGAACTAGTTTTGAATTTTTTGCAGCTAGCAATTCATTTTCGTTACGTTGATCAGCCAGCTCAGCAATAGTTTTCGCAAGTGTCTCTTATGTTTGCAACTGAGTTACAAACACTTGATCCAACTGCAGCGTAATATTGTCGAGCTGGGCGACCAGCGAAACGATTCGCTCGTCTTTGTCGGATATGTCACATCCAGCAACCACGCCACCGTCCGTCAATATCCTGTCCGTCAAAAGAGAACTATCTTTATATTATAATTTGTTTAATGTCCGTCAAATAACTAACTTTCAATAATATGAAAAAAAAAATATTTAAAATTTAGAAAAAAACAAGAAAATATGACTGAAGCTGACCCAGGTCAGCAAAAGAACACCAAATTACTTATACAGAGTCCCCATATTCTTCACGCATATCTTCTATCTGTTTCTTTCGTCTCTTTCTATCTCACTCTACCTTCTTTCTCGCTCTATCTCCTATCTGCCGTGCGGCTCTATCATATATTTCACACGATCTGCTCTCTCATCCTATCTTCCGTCTCACTGTATTTCTCTCCAATTCTCTATCTCCCTCTGCCTTCTACTTCCTTTCCTTCCCATCTTCTGTCTCTTTCTTATTTACATTCTATCACCTTCCTCTCCTTTCTTGCATGCACTTTTCTAAACTATCAACACTTTATAAATTGCAGGAGATGTTGACTAAACGTCTCCAATGTGACTCGGTAGTTAACTCAAGAAAAACTTCATGGATATGCACGTCGAGGTACTGTATGAAAAAAAATCCATTACTACTCCATTTTAGCTGCCGCCATTTATTTGTTTATTCGCCAAACAAGGCACAATGTAAATTTGAATACATAGCAAATTGAATTAAATACAAAAATACAAAAACATGGCAAATTGAATTGAAAACGAACATACAAAGCACACAAAAATATCGTCTATGTTATCGAGGAATTGAGGATTTGTAATATTTTGGATTTAAAACAGAACTGGAAAGTGGTTGGGGAGTAATGCTCACTAAACGTTTTAAAGATTTTACAGCATCTGCTAACCGGTTCATTGCCTGCATAATTGGTGTGTTGCGTAATCGTGGTTAACATGAGAATGTGTCTAGTAACTCTAACAGAATCGTGGGAATGAATCCTGTCTGACAAAAATGGAACTTGAGTATTACACCTTAACATGTCGAAAGGTAGACATGCAGACAAAGCAACACTTCTGGAAGCGAGTAATGTCAGGTTTAATGTTTGAAATCGATCTTTATAAGATGGTAGATTATGAAAAGAAGTCGGGTCGTACAGAGATCTTAAGGCAAAAAGTAAAAACTGTTTTTGTACAGACTCAAGTCTGCGGCTAGAGATTTCGTATAAAGGGTCCCAGATCATGCAGCCGTATTCGAGAATAGGACGGACTAGCGATATTTATAAATTCTTTTGCTCTCCATTTAATAAAACATACCAGCTTGTTAGCGAGTACGTCGTAAGGAAGCTACCTGTCGATACGCGAGGTACATTACTATACAAGTCGAGCCAAGTAGTAGCCTATGCGGACGTCATCAACATTTTGTCACGGTCATTAACAACCGCCAAAGAACTTTTCCTGAAACTCGACAGCGAAGCAAAACTAGCAGAGCTACAAATCAATGAAAATAAAACAAAGCACATATCACACTTGGCGAATACAGTTTCGAACATGTGAGCGAATTTGTGTATTTAGACGCCAAAATAACAAGGAATATCAATGAAAACGACGCAATACACCGTAGAATACAGCTCGCATATATTTTATTCAGTATTGACTATCCTGAAGACCAGTCGCATACTCAGATAAACAAAGCTACAAATATAGAAATCCGTGATAAGATGCGTGTTATGCTATGGGTGTGAAATATGGACCCTAACCCAAGCATCCGCAAGTATATTGAATGCGTTTGAGTGACGGGTTCTGAGGTGGATAACCGGAGCGCAGCCAGATGGGGACCAATGGCGAATTCGATACAACCATGAGCTGTTTGAAATTGTTGAGGAACCGGAGGTCTCAACGGTTATAAGACTGCGGAAGCTCCAATGGGCTGGCCACATGAATCGTATGGATGAACAACGGATATCCAAGAAAGTTTTCGTTGGGAGAACTGAAGGTCGGAGACCAGTGGGGAAACCGAGGAAACATTGGTCTGACTCGGTCGATGAAGAGAGTTCATCGCTGCTCAGATTTCAAAATTGGGGAACGCGGTCAATGGATCGAGACATTTAGAGGCGCTGTTTGCAGGAAGCGAAGGGCTGAGAGGGCTGTAGTGCTGAGAAGAAGAAGAAGAAGCAGCTTGTTAGCTCTACCCAGTACTTCATCATAGTGAAGGTTGAATCTGAGCTTGGAATCTAAGACTACGCCAAGCTCTACAGCTTTTTGAACTCTTCTGAGTTGTGTGTAATTAATTTCATAATTATATATGATGATATTCATTTTTTTTTGAAAAGCTTATTACAAGACATTTTTCCAAATTATGTTCAAGGTGATTCGCATCACACCATTGGTGGAGGGTGGTTAATTTGAACTGGAGAAAAGATGATTTTATTATGTGATACAGTTTGAGGTCGTCGTCATAAAAAAGGTGCGTTTTTGAAAGATTTGAGATAAAAATATTGAATAGAAGTCGACCAAGATGACTACCCTGAAGAGCTTCAGACGCGATATTGATCTCACACGACAACTGACCTTAAAACTTGATAAATTGTATGTGGTTTTTCAAATAGGTCTGAATTCAGCTGACTAGTGAACTAAATATGCCGAAGCTATGGAGTTTGTTAGACAAGATTTCATGGTTCACTCTATCAAATGCTTTACTGAAGACATCAATCTGATTTCCTTGCTCCATTCCACTAAGAATATCTGACGTCAAAATGATAAGATTAGTGGTAGTTGATTTGTTTTTACGGAAGCCATGTTGTTTTTCATTAAGAAATGGTTCAATAATTTTACTACATATAATTTCCTCAAACCGTTTTGGCAAAGCAGGCAAGATGGCAATACCCCTGTAGTTCACCACAACCTACTTTTCACCTTTTAAATGTATAGGCACTATAAAGGATGACTTCCAAAGCTTAGGAAAGATGCCACTGGGTAGTGACTAATAATGAGGAGGGGTCTAATCAGTTCACTTTTGCAGAGAGCCAAAAAGCAGGGTGGAATCAGATCTAGGCCAGGTCTTTTATTCAAATCAAGATCCTCAATACCTTGTAGAATTTCATCTTCAGAAATTGAAACGCTTTCTATAAGGATCCTTGATGCTATTTCTAGAGCTAGGTCAAGAGAAGTAGCAAGATTGGAGTGAACATGCTGAAAATGGTCTGCAAAAAACTAACAGATCTGTTCTGTACTAGATTATATCGAGTCTTTGTGTGTCACTATCGAAGGGTAGCCGTAAGTCTTACGCTTAAGGTTTACGAAGTCAAAAAACTTTTTTTAGGATTAGAAATTGTTTCCTCTGCTTATGAGATTGAGTTCATTACTATCTAGGAGATTGATAGAAAGAAGGAGACCGTATTTTTCATCGACCACAAATTTTAAATTTGGCCGATTAAAATCACCAGTAATGATAATTTTATCTCCTTCATTTGTGATTGCAGTAATTTGAGCAATAAGTTGACAAACACCGTCATTGGCAGTATCGTTGGATTTTGGGGGAACATGGAATACGCCAATATATAGATTAGATCTTTCCAGCTTTATTTTAACAACTTTATGCTGGAACAATTTGTATTCTGTGGAGGTTACTTGCTCGCTCATAAAGGAATTGTGTACTGCAATTAATACACTACGTTTTTGTGATTGTTCTGTGCTGTTACAAACCAGTATACCCTATGTATACTGGTAAGAACTGGGAGCTCAACTTGATGCGTATCCTATATACA
Source organism: Odontomyia ornata (assembly GCA_963969285.1). Lineage (NCBI taxonomy): Eukaryota > Metazoa > Arthropoda > Insecta > Diptera > Stratiomyidae > Odontomyia > Odontomyia ornata. The sequence continues at coordinate 37,676,582 of OZ017740.1, forward strand.
ACATCAGGGCTCCCGGGGAAAGACCTCACTGTATCACCACTTACCTGCTACTCTGTTCATCTAAACTAAATCAACAAAAAGTAATAGAGCTACATGTTGAAAGGATTAAGTTTTATTAATGTTGCTATTTTAAATTGGTTACATTTACACCTCTTAGTTATTTTTATATCATCTATCCATACGGTGTCTACACGGACGGAGGATGCCTAGAAGAAAATAAAGTAAGTTGATGGTGGGTACGCAGCGTAATACGCAAACAAGCCGAAGGAGGTTCGCGGCTCAAGCCTACACCTCACCATCTTAGTAATTATCGAAGATACTCCGCATTTGCACCGGAACTATATGAACGGATTGCACTGTCTGACTCGAACACTGGCTTCGCTGTTGAGTTCTCGGCGAAATACACTACGCGTACAGTTCCCTAACCGCTGTTATCACTACCTGCCGTTTCTCGCTCGGTCAATTGCTTTTTAAACGATTCATGCGGCCTCAATTCGCCCTAAATTCGCTGAGTAGTTGAAACGTGCGTTCTCGTTCCACGAAAGCTTCTTCCTCCACGCTCCGTCTCACTTGCTCGCATGGTGAAACTTTGCGGCGAATTGGAGAAATGGTTTGAAGGCAGGGAGAAATCAGGCGAGGAAAAGCTTTTGTTTAGCTTTTCTGTTCTCTACACAGTGTCACTCCGCTGGAAGCACACCCCGAAGCTTCTCATGTACATGGTCGTTGTCGTCGCTAATGTTATGGCTTATGTAGAGCGAATTGCTTCTCATGTACATGATCGTTGTCGTCGCTAATGTTATGGCTTATGTAGAGCGAATTATGAAGTCTTTTCGCTTGCCGTTGGTCGACAAGTACATGCTTTGATGACAATGGGCGTATGTGCTTGACCGTATAACACTTGGCGTAGTGCGAATGCTTGTCGATATTTCTATAAGCACACCCCGAAGCTTCTCATGTACATAGCCGTCGTCGCTAATGTTATGAATTATGAAGACTTTTCGCTTGCCGTTGGTCGACAAGTATATGTTTTGATGACAATGGGCGTATGCGCTTGACCGTATACACTTGGCGAAGTGTGAACGCTTAGACGATTGACGACGTTTCTATATAGCATAACAGTGCTATGATGATGATCTCTATCATCTCTGCATATATTCCAGTTACTGTCAAGCTTCTCTTCATTAATAAGAGAATCATTCAACCATCTTTTAGAAAGGGTAAGGATATTAAAATGGCACAATTTTGTCTCAAGAAAAAGTTTTGTTTAACTTACCACGCATATCACCACAGTTATGGCAAAACAATTTAAAATTTGTCTAGTTACTGGGGACGAAAAAATTTATGGTGCTGTTCTCTTGCCCTTTGCGGTGACGAGATATGGTTAGAACTAACATGGAATGCGTAGGTTTCAAGATCTTTTTTGCCTGGTTTAGAATGATACCAAGTGCTTCATAGGAGGACAAATACAGAAACCAAAGAGCCTCAAGATCGATTGGAAGACCTTCTCTTTGAATCGCAATGCTTAGACTCATTTTCGTTTTATCATCTATGTAAGTGGTTCCTGGTGCCATGTTTAGGTTTAGGGTGATACCAAGTGCTTCATAGGAGGACAAATACAGAAACCAAAGAGCCTCAAGATCGATTGGAAGACCTTCTCTTTGAATCGCAATGCTTAGACTCATTTTCGTTTTATCATCTATGAAACTTGTTCCTGGTGCCATGTAAAGCCGAACGAATTCATAAATTTTATTATCTCTAAGTCGAGATATTAGATATTTTTTTCCAGGTCAGCAACCGAAACCATAGTGGCCTTGGCTATAGGTGGGTCTAAAAAGGATTGGTTGGTGTTGGATGGGGCAAGTGATATGGGCTCTAAAATTGAACCGGATGATATCGGCGTCAAGTCATCTCTCCGCACAAAGTTGTTGTAAGTACCCTGCATAGAAGAAGATTTCGAATTTGAACAGGAAGCTGCTTCTAGTTTTTATGCAGAAAATGCCTCATAGTCTAAGACTGCTTCCAATTGACTATCTCTAAGATTGTGTAGTTTTTGATCAACAAACGAAACGCTACACTCATTCAAGCGTTTAGAAGAACATGGGGATTGAGATTTGGGGTTTATGTTACTAGTAGAGAGTAAATTTTTAGTAATGGTACTGGCTTACATACATTCTTAGAGCTATTTATTTTTCTACTATCCTTGGATCCCGGGCTTGCAAGTTTATCAATCCATTCCTTGAAAATCATGCCGTTCCAGGAACAAACACCATTCTACTTCTTAAAATCCAGGCATATCGTATTGGAATAAACACTTTGAATTCACGTCTTCGCTGATTGTGGAAGGGTAGCTCCTGAACTTTGCTTCCACTAATAAGAAGGGCATCTTCAATCGTTTTTTGTACTATGGCCGTATTACAAATCTTTCTGTTTCCTTTCACAAAAAAATGCAGAACTTTGCCTCATATTTTAAATCCGGCTCATGGTTTAAATCTGAAAGTCCTTTAATATAATTTTCCCATTCTTCAGCTGGCCAGAAGGTTCCAAGTTTGTAAATGTATTTTTGGCTTTTTGAACTTGGCCATGGTGGACTGCTGGGCTGTATATCAATTGAATAGGGAATCTGCAGCACGTTATGAATTTCATCTTGCTCTTTCGAATTTTTTCTTGCCCCTCCATTATGTTGTTGCACTTCTCTTCAACCTTATCGAGTTTGGTTAAAGCTGAGACATTTTCCTTTGATGATTTGCCTTGTTTAAAGATGAAGCCGATTTCTCGAAGTTTTTTTTATATTTGTCGAAAGTTTTCACGATGATGCTATGAAGAGACGAAGAATTCTTGCTGAATTCACTATCCTTCGACGATTGGTATCAAACAGCCTCTTTGATGGATATGATCTGTGATCCAAACATTTCAGATTTTTTCTTGCTTTTACGTTAATGTCGGGAAATCTAGCAGCTAGTTCATCGAAACTGCATGCCATTTCCACGAAGCTTTCGTCATTGGCACGAAACTGTGTTTGCTTCCGCGAGGTCGGATGGTCTTTTTCTTCGTTTAATTTTTCGATGTAGCCTATCAGCCTGTCGTACATGTTTTTTAGTGTGTTGTCGAATCCCTGGCAGTCACTAAATATAAAAGAGAAATGTTTAACGTGTACACATCGTTATCATCGTCTCTTAGTACTACAGACCATGTCGGGCCTTAGCTACTCGAATCAGTCACCCCTAGCAGTCTCGGTGTATCAACCGCATCCTCTAGTTTTGAAATCCAAGTAGCATTTTGCTATCTTCGTCCCCCGGGTCAGAGCAGCACTTCCTGGGGTTTATAACTGGACCTCATCCCTCAGATTTGCCAATGAATGCCTTTTAATATATTTGCCCTTTTTCTATTCGTTACATATGGCTAGCACATTACAGTTTTCGCAGTTTTATCACAATGTAGCCTCTGACTCGTCAAACCATAGTTGTAATACAATATATTCAACATTGATCCATTTCCCATTTGGCACCTAAAATACACCTCAGAACCCACCTTTAAAGCATTTGCGGAGGCTTGAGTGACGGCCCATGACGCACATCCGTAGCAAAGTACAGATTTCACCACAGATTTCATGTCAAACTATGCTATTGAGTCAAGAAGGATGCAGAGAGATATGAGGACGCCAGTAGTTGTTCATTAGCCTCCACGTAGGATAGTCGTCAAGCAAGTGGACCGATCATTAGAAAACAAATGAAGATTTCTGACCACCGTTCACTTTATTTGAATGAATGATTTCCCTTAGGACATTTTGTGACTTTCCTTTAGTATTTAATAACTTCAAAAGTGGGTTATTCCCCCATTGTGCGCACCACCGTTGAATCCAATTCACGAATTGCTAATTGTAAAAATGCCGATAGTGAGGCTCGACGGATTGTCCCCAAAATAATTGTGGGTGAAGTTAAATATGCTGAAGCGCTCGATTCTGGGCACTAGGGCTTATTTAATCGCGTCATGCAAGGAGGATGTCACACCCAAAAATCGTGCTGATTCAGCGGGGCTTGCGGACCTGGATAAACTCCTCCAGAGACGGGCTTGGAAGTGCCACTTGCTTGCGCAATAGAACCCCAATAAGTTGTCTCAAGGTTTTTAAGACTGCGGAAGCTAGAATGGACTAGACACATAAATCGTATGGACGAACAACGGATACTAATACTGTATCGGGTGTATAAGATTGTTCAGATCAAGGTTTATTTATATCATGACGATCCATCTTCACAAGTAGCAGGCAGTCAATTAAAGGGTTTGAGCCATTCACATCAAGACGAGATTCTTCAATATCTGGTTGGTCAACTAATATACTCTCACTGAAAATAACGAAGAAGCGGCCAAAGGTGATTTTTACATCATCTTAGAGCATACCCTGGACAAACTACCTTCGTACGACGATTATCCTAAGGGACTTTATCGCTCAAATAGGTTGGGAGCTAGCTCACTGAGAAATAACAAGAGGGTACAGCCGACACGCAGAGACCAATCGAATGGACAACGCCTAATAGACTTTGCATCAGGCAGAAATTTCATCATAAGCCCCAACTGCTTCCCGCACCGTGACATGCACAAAAGAACGTGGACATATACCGATGGCTGCACGCATAAAAAATGGACCACGTTCTCATGGAAGAACAAGCTGCCATCTGTATTCTTGACACATGTCATTCCGTGGCACGCACTGCGTATCGGACCATTACTTTTTATCCAAAGTTAAATTCCGGTCATTTGTTTGTTTTTTAGCACTATAGCCCCTTTCAGGCCTTTGCTTAGATAGTTAGAATATCTCATCAAATTTTGATGTTGAGTCTCCAAATATAAAAACAAAATACGATCTTCCTAAGTTAAATGACTATTCAGCGAAGTCCGTATTCAGGTCGTCACTAGAAGGTACACTGAAAACAGTCCCACAGGCGGGATAAAATAGCAACGCTGTGAAAAATGGTCAAAGACGCATTCACAGACATGGCGGAAAAGGTCTTAGGAAATCTACCAAAAAATTATCGGAGTGACTAGTTCGACAAAGAATGTCAAGATTTTGTTAATAAAAGAAATTATACACACAAACAGTATGCCCAAAGAGCAACTCAGGTGAAAAAGGAGCAATATATTACTCTCCACCAACAAACAAAAATACTGTGGCGACAGAAGAAACGACAGCCATCAACCGAAAGGTAGAAAAAATTAATAAACATACCAGTATAACGCTAAATTAAGCCAGAAACAGCTTCAATGGCGATACTCACCACCCACGAGCCTCTGCAAAGATGGGCAAGTTGCAATGATAGGCAGCCCTATCGATATTATAAACAGGTGGAAGCAATACTTCCAAAAATTTCCTACAGCACCTACAACAACTATCGAAACTGTGAGTATTCCAAGGGCTGAAGATATTATGACAACGCTACCAACAGTAGAAGCGGTAAGGACACCTGCACGTGGCATCAAAAAGAACAAAGCTCCTGGAATTGACGGAATATCGGCGGAACTGCTTCAAACCGCAGGAACACACCCTATATCACCTCCTTCATTGCGCAAAAGCATTGTATGCCCCATGCATAAAAAGGAAGACAGGCTACGCTGTGAAAATTACAGAGGAATTGCTTTGGTGTGCACACCATACAAATTACTGTCCAAAGTCATTGAACGAAGGCTGAGGCCCTATCATGAAAATATCATTGGAGTACCAAGGTGTTAATGGTATATGATTAGCTAGATATTTTCTGTAAAATTGGTACTCGAAAAGTGCTGGGAATATCATATCGGTGTACACTAGCTCTTCATAGACTTCAAGCAAGCATACGATTGTGTTGACAGAAATATAATGTACTAAATATGTGAATGATTGACTTTGGCGTCCCAGCCAAACTCGCCCGGATGACCAAGGTTACAATGCTAAACAAATCAAATTTACGAAGTTTTGACTGAAAGCTTCCCAACGAACTCAAACCTAAAACAGGGGAATGGACTTGTCCCAATGTTGTTCAATATTGGTCTGGAACATGTGTTCTAGAAAACGCTAGTAGACACCACGAGCACGCTACTCTATAAGCCCACGCAACCTGTAGCGTATGGCGACGACGTTATGTCCAGATCAATTTCAGATACAAAGGAAGCGTTTATACAGATGTAATCAGGAGCAAAAAGTCAGCCTCCTGGCCAATGAAACTAAAACTAAACTCATAACCCAAACAAGGAAAGACATGCTAGTCCGGAAACCTAACCTTAAAAGACTACAATCTGCAAAGTAGGGATAGTCTCCCATACTTATGAGTCCAATATGGAAAAGGATAAATGCGGCTATCAGAGCCTACTTCTCAGTACTTTCCATGCAAAGATCCTGAGATGTTACAGGGAGAATAAGATTCGCGTATATGTTGCTAATAAGACAAATTTTTTTGCAAATGCGCTGGACGTATTCGAACCCAAAGACCTCCGGAGGATGTACGGTCCAATAAAGTATGGAGCAGAGTGAAGATTTCGTTACAACGAGTCGCATAATCTTTATGAAGACACACCTATATCCGCAGAATAGAAGAGCACAGACTCACTAGACGCTCCCTAGCGCAAGGAAAATTTCCAATTGGGAAAGCGAGCAGACAATGGAAAGATTGAATCGATACTGACAGCAGATTTCTGCTTGGAAATTACTATTTGGCGAGAAAGGTCGCAGAACCGCGACAATTGGAGCCGAAGGCTAGAATTGGAGCTACGCCATAGATAATGATGACTATAACCATGTCTCTCAAGAAGGATGAAGATTCAGCAGAATATAAGATGCGAATTCTAAGGAAGCAGGATCTATAAAAGGAGGAATAGTGGCGAATATGAAGTTCAGAATTCTATTGTTTATTTTCCTGATGATGGTCGGTTTGGAGAAAGGGAGCAGAGGGACGAAAATAATAAAACGTGATTGAGGAGCCACTGCATAAAGTTACATAGTAGGAGTTCATATTACACCTTACAGTAGACAAATGAAAATCATCACAGATCAGCATTTGAATCAGTTCGTTAAAAAAACCAATTTTACGTTCACCCAGAAATTAAAAAGCAAATTTTAGGTACAGGTAACAGAAAGTAAACTATGCATTCCACTTAAATCAACCATCTGACTTCCAGTATTATAAACTCACTAACTTTCTTCTTTGTAGCACTGCAGCCCCTCTTGAGGCTTCACTTAGAGATAGTTTGAGTATCTCATTTTCATGATCGTATGGATTTTTTTGGAAGTTGGTTTGGTCAGTACCGTACTCAGCTATGATATGATCTGATTAAATCAGTACATATCACCACTGAGTGAACACTCATAATCTGTCCAAAAAATCCCCTGAACTAAATCACGTTGCTCCCAACGAGATTTGAACCTGGGACCTTCAGCTTATGCGTTCATGCTCTAACCACTAGACCACACAGACCACCTCACTAATTTTACTTGCTTAGTTTTCGTTTAAAAATAGTTTTTGTATAAGGCCTGAGGCCGCGAAACCTCAATGATTTTTGGATCCTTTGTGCATGCCATCGCAGTCTATTTTTCAAAACTGATACGGCTTCGATTATGTTCAAAAACATCGTGAGAAAAGAAGTTACATGCATAAGTTTTCTTCCACACATCCTTTAAACACTGAAGATGACTCGAAGGAATCAAAACGCATCTGCTCACAGAACAAAGCAAGGCTCGACGGCTTTTCAAAAAGAAAAAAAATCTATAATTTCGTTAGCGAGGGAGATTTCGGCGAAACATATATACTGATAGCCGGAGACCAGTGGAGAAGCCGAGGAAATGCTGGTCTGACACAGTCGCCGACGACAGTTCATCGCTGCTTGGATTTCGAAATTGGAGGACGCGGTCAATGGAGGTGCTTGTTGCAGGAAGCAAAGGCCCGAAAGGGGCGGTAGTGCTACGAAGAAGAAGAGGCTGCAAAGTGAGAATTCAGTTTATTGGTATGAGGTAACTCACCTCTAGGAAATCGTAATCTTCCCAACATCGAGACAGAAACCACCCTGTCAGTGGAAGTTATCGACATCAGTCTTTGCGCGTGATTATACGTCACTACCGAGGAAGGTGAATATTATTTCAATGGCGGTCCAGACCACCCTTAAAACTCCTCTAAACCTTTTCTTACTTCTTTCAGATTTCACATTATTTATGTCAGATTATTCCTACAAAACACCATTTTCTTTCTCACTATTGAATTACTTACACTTCTCTCCTGTTTCGGATTTTAGCACCAAAACACTGCCCACTTTCTCACTATTAAGTTATCTTCGCTTATTTAGTCTCTGCTCTAACCTTCCAAACACCACCGTACCTTCTACACAAAATAGAGTAGATAGGTAATGACTGCCCCAGTACGCTTTTGATCTCTGCTCAAGATCAGGACATCTAATAAAACTTTAAGTTCTTCCATTGAGGTTTTTGACACAGTTTAACTTTGAATTTTGTTCCTTGTGTCTCTATCTTATTGTTAATGTATTGTAATATCATTGCCAGTACATGTAGTATCTGTGATGAAAGCAGTAAAGTGTTCAAGAGGAGTAGTGCAATTTCTAACATTTCCACTAGGTTCGGGTTGAACATGAACAATATTTTGCCTCTGTATTCTGGTTCCAACTGAAACCAACATGGACGTTAAGCATTCAAAGCCATTTTTAAACTTTTACTGAGTTCCCAGGGAAAGTTATTATGCTCGAAGATAAATCAAAGGAGGCGACTGGGCCAGTGGAAGTTAAAGGAGATGTGATTGACGTATGTGCAACTAGGCATGGATCATTGCTGTGCCCATACTGCCTACCTCTAAGTTTCGACTATTTTTCTCTATATCCTCATGAATCTCTTTCAAGGCTTGATTTTTTATTCCTTTTTTTGGGTTTTTTATCTTTTTATGTTTTTTTTTAACGACGACGCAACCAGCGGTTGCAGCCACGACGTTAACAGTACATCGAGAGTGGTACTACCGATGACAAAAACGACGAATAATACAACGACAGTGAAAGTGGACGAAAACGGAGATTAGCAGACAGTCTGGTCCAGACTGAGATTCCTGCGGCGTTCAGGCGAAGCAAAAAAAATTATGCGAACGCCAGAGCGTCCTATAAATGAAAAGCGGGAAATTCTGCAGGACACTTCAGGTGTTCGAGCGGTGGAAGAAAATATAAAGAACATCGAGAGTTCGATGGTCACTACTGCGATTGTTACCGAAGCGACCGATGCAAGGTTCGTAAATCGCGACATAATAAAGAATAACGCTGAAGTCAACGAGGAGATTACGGCAGGAAAAGCAACGAGTGACCAGACAAATAAAGCGGCGCTGTGTGATTGCATCGCCAACGTCGAAAATGTGGCGGAAGTACTGTATTTGGAAACGGAAGTGATAATCTCTCCCAGGGATGGTCACAAAGTACTATTGTTGCCCAGTGACACGAAGAAGAAAGGCTGTTCCAAAAAGCGGGAGATGCTCTGAAAACAATACAATCTGCATGCAAATCTCCAAAAATCAGCAAAGCAGTAAAGATTGGGCTCCTTGAACTAGAGAGCTCCTAGACCACATAGGGCATTATCAGAGGAGCTGGATAAAGGCCGAAGACGAGCAGAAGGCTAAACAAGCAGCGGGGGCGAAATCTAAAGGCCACATGCAGATAGCTCCACCAGTAAAAATCAATAAAAGAATGGCGTCTTGCCCAATCAAAGGAGATCAGGATAAAAGAAGGAAGGAAGAGGCACTTGATGGGTGTGGAGCACCAGATCACGGGTTCCAGACAGTGCTTACAAAAGGAGCGAAGAAAGTCACAAAGAAACTCCTTTAAAAAGTGTCAGAAAGTAAAGTTCGCATGGGCGCCCAACAAGAAAAAAGACCTGAAGCAAAACTGGAGAGAAAGAAGCCCCGACAAACATCCCGGCAGCAGGCACTGCTTGTAAAACCCCAAGATTATTGATCCTATGCGGAGGTGCTGCGGGACATAAGGGGAAACGTAAGGCCAGAGGACACCAACGCAACCATTAAAGCAGTACGGCCAACGCGGTCGGGCCACATACTGGTCGAGTTCGGAGCAAATCCCAACAATAAGGAAGTATTCTGCGACGCAGTAAAGGAAGCCCTCGGCAAAAGCCCAACTAAAGCCTCGCTCGAACTGATGGCAACGATCGCAATAACAGACATTGACTGCATCACGGATCTGACCGAGGTAGAAGAGGCCATCAGAAGGGAGTTCCTTAGCGGATGAATGATCAAAGCGAGACTGACACCAGAGAACGATAGGGGACAACGCATGGCCATAGTTGACTTGACCGAAAAGGACGCCGAACAATTCCTGAACAAGCGCAAAGTGCGAATAGGGTGGGTTGTCTGTAAGATATGGCGAAGAGCAACGCCTCTTCAATGTTTCAAATGCCTTGGCTATGTTCACACTACACAAGTATGCAAAGGACCCGATAGGAGTTCTCTATGCTACAAATGTGGTGAAACGGGACATAAAAGAAAAGAGTGTACGAAGGAAGCACACTGTATTCTTTGCAAGGTTGCTGATCCAAGACCTGATTTTGAACACGTCTTGGGATCAGGAAAATGCGGGGTTTTCCAGGAAGCCCTAGCCAAGGCAAAATCAGAACTTCGATGACCCGCATCCTGCAGCTAAATCTACACCACATTTCAACCGCTCAATATATGCTTGAGAAGTTTGCGAGGGACATGAAACCCGATTTCTTGCTGCTGAGTGAGCAACACCATGATAACAGTCCTGTATTATGGTATCCTGAAGAAACTGGTACTGTCACCATCGGGTTCGGAACAGTGATTTCCAAGTGGAGAGTTGTGGACGGGGGATGGTTTCGTGTGGGTTCGGTGCTCAGGGACCACCTTCTTTAGTGTATACCTAACGCCGAACGAATCGATATCATCTTTTCAAGCCAAGCTTAATGCTGTAGATGGCGCTGAACGCAGAGGGCAACGTGCTCGTTGGGGAGACTTCAAGGCTAAAGCAATCGAATGGGGCTTGCCTCAAACAGATCCGCGGGGAAAACGAATCCTGAAAATGGCGCCCAGGGCGGAGTTTGTCGTACAAAACACCGAAAATATGCCAACTTTCCGCCGTAGTGGCTGTGAGGAAACCATACCGGACATAACATTCACCTCGGAGTCCTTGGTACGGAGAATACACAATTGGAAAGTATTAGAGGACTACTCAGCCAGTTATCACCAGTGTATTTTGCGTGAGATCAGTGATGTTGTCTCCCAAAGTCCGTACTCTCGGCTTTCTACAACTGGATGGAAGGTCGGAAGTATGGACTTCAAGAGGTTCGTCGAGGTGCTCACAGTAGGTGAGCCGCTGCAGGGAGCTTTGGAGGGGACGGAAGAATTGGCAGCTCAAGATGTGGTGAACCCAACTGTGAGCATCATCATTACCGCTTGCTGTACTTCTATGCCCCGTCAAAAAGCCCGGCCCGGCAAACCCCCAGTGTACTGGTGGTCAACTAAAATCACTGAAAAGCGAAGGGAGTGTCACAAGCTTCGACATGAGTCAGTCCTTTCATTGAAAGCGAGGAAGGCTCCAGGTCCAGATGGTGTTCCGGCTAAGGTGTTGTGGCTTGTCTATCACCATTGTCCTGACTTGCTGCTCAGCAGATTCAATGCTTGTCTACGTAATGGGGGTTTTCCGACACGATGGAAGGTAGCGAGGCTCGTGCTGATCAGCAAGGGGAAGCGGAATCCCGAATCGCCATCTGCATACCGCCCGTTATGCATGCTAGACACGGCTGGGAAAGTGCTAGAGAAACTCATCAAGGGAAGACTCACTGACACGATTCGTGCTGCTCGGGAGCTATCTGCTCGTTTTCAATTAAGCCCGGACGATCTTCATTCCGCAAAGTAAACTCCGAAAGACTGTGCGCTTGCTTGGTGGCTGAGCGAGGATCTAAATGTGTTGGCAACAACACTTGCCTTTAGTGAGCAAAACATGGATTCCACAGAACTTCAGGTGGAGCATCTTTGGTAGAGGGTAATAAGTCCCTTGTTGTAAAGTGTTCCCCACTTAGGGTGTAAGACGCCTTCACTTTGAAACGTTTCATAGATTCAATGAATTTAATAAGTTCCATTGTTTTGTTTGGCCCTTCTCTTCTAAATATTTTGACTAAATACATTAAACGTATCAAACTCGTTGACGGTCTTCACAAGTCAAATTACCTTTGATAATCAAAGGGTACATCATTGAAAAATTTATAATTAATTGAAACGTCTATCAAATCAAATGATATTTTTAAATTTAATTTTGCTTTTAATAGAACTAGTGTCTGCGAAAAAATTTGAAGCTACCCCTAGAATTATAAATGGAACCATTGCAAAGCCGGGGCAATTCCCCTTCACCGTAAGTCAATACAATAATAAATACTAAACATAATGAAAAGAACGAGGTTTTTCTATACAGGTTGCACTACTTGACAAAGAAAATGTTCTCATATGTACGGGGAATCTAATTTTTGACTGGCTTGTTTTGACAGCTGCTCACTGCTTAGGACATTTTGTGAGGAAGAAGTTTTGTTTTGCATCCTTTTTCATTAATTCATACATTATTTTAAAGACTCAAGTGCTAGCTGGTGATACGAAGATTAACGGAACGTCAGATTCTAGGCAGATCAGGAATGTGGCTCATACCGTTCGACATCATTGCTATGAGCATAGTCCAAACACTTATGATTTGGCCTTGGTTTTTGTGAGTTTTGATTAAATTAAATTGCTAATCATGAATTCAATTTTCCTTCATTTTTTTTTTTTTGAAAGGTAAATGAGCCATTTATTTTATCCGAGTTTGTCAAGCCAGCAGATCTTTGTGAGGAAACCCCAAGAACTGGAGAAGTTTGCACAAACGCAGGATGGGGTAATGTTGATCCCAAAGTAAGTAACTTCCTCGGAAATGTTCCTTAAATATCTTTGTAATGTTATTGGTTTCTAGAATAAAACGGGGCAGTCAAATGATCTGTTGTATCATCGGTTAAAAATCCTAGGTTTCATGGATTGTAGCCTGAAATTACTTTTCGACGGATTAGTGTGCGCTGGTTCTAGCGATTCGAGACCTTGTTATGTATTTAAATTATAGCACAGTTTAGTATGTTTTTTTCATCATCGAAATTTTAGGGTGATTCTGGAGGACCCTTGATTTGTGGAGGGAAATTGTGCGGAGTCACGAGTGCACGAATAGCTGTTGGACGACCTTATAATATGTTTGGTAATGTAGCTTATTCAAGGGGGTGGATTTTTTCAAATGGTACAAACGGGTAAAGTTTAAGTGAATAATTGTAAGTTGAATCCGTAGCATGTCTTATTTATTTTTATAGTGACCCACTGTCTTTGATGTACGTCAGGAAAACGTTTATATTCAAAGCAGCTTTATCAAACCTGATAATTCTAATAGTGAATTTTTGATTTATGACTACGATTTAATAATTTATGAAATTACTGTTATTCAAAGTAACCACCAGAATAAATATTTGAAATTTTATTCAAATTGTTTCCCTGTTAGTTTACGAACCAATTTCTGCTGCATCATGTAGAAAAGTCAAATGGCTAGATTTCCTACTCAATAAAATATTATTGATTGTCAAGCTGGTCTATGTAGCAGCTTATCATGTTGTTAACATATGTGCCTCAAAAGACAAAAAAATATCTATCCATCTAATTTCTTCTTTGTACATAGCACTAAAGCCCCACTAGGGCCTTTTCTCCTTACAAAAGGTGCTTCTAACTATCTCGATCGATCGACCGCGCCCTCCTTTTTCAAAGTTCAAGCAGCGTTGACGAAATCAGACCAGTGTTCACTTGGTAATTCCACTGGTTTCCATCCAACAGTTCTCCCAACGATACCTTTTTGGTAGTCCGTTGATCTTCCATATGATTTTCAAAGTCAAAGTCAATAGCGCGTTATTCAATATTAATCGTTATAAATTTTAAAAGAATAGAAAGCGAATTCCAACCAATTAAAATACAAAAACTGTTCAAGTGACAAGTTTCAAAAGTGACAGCTCTTAAGATGCTCTGTCTTTTGTGTAGAAATAACTATAGTCACGTGTTCGGAATCAGCTATTTAGAACAAGTGAAGTGATTCTAATTTTGCTCAATGAAATTAAAGATAAGTTGCGATATTTTAAGACATTAATTTCATTTATTCAATTTCACTTAGGCGAAGGAAAAAATAACGGAATTGGGAATTCTTGCTTTGGTTTAGAAGTGGAATCCCCGTGTAGATAAATTTATTGTAAAGAATTCTGAATTTAATTCTATATTTATATTGAATAGGGGTACCGGTTAATTCGCGCGGTTTTTTTAATATTCAAGGTATTGTCCATCGCTAGCTATAACTTTTTCCCATTTTTCTGGCAATTCACGAATCCCCTCTGAAAAATTCAGCCGGCTTCTCCGCTACCCACGAATCGATCCAATTTTTGACTTCTTCATAATTGGAGAAGTTCTGGCCAGCCAGGCCATGTTGCATTAATCGGAAGAGATAGTAATCAGATGGCGCAAGGTCTGGACTATACAGCGGGTGGGGTAGGCCATCCCATTTGAGCGTTTCAAGGTAGGTTTTGACAACCTGTGCAACATGTGGCCGAGCATTGTCATGTTGCAAAATTACCTTGCCGTGCCTTTGTTCATATTCCGGCCGTTTTCATGCATTGCTTGGCTCAATCGCATCAATGGTCATCGGCAGACTTCCCCTGTGATTGTTTCATTCGGTTACAACAGCTCATAATATATCACACCCAGCTGGTCCCACCAAATACACAGCATAACCTTCAGGCCATGAATATTCTGAACGGCCGTCGAAGATGATGCATGGCCTTGGTATCCATACGTTGCCCGACGTTTTTGACTATCGTAATGAGCTAACTTTTCATCGCCATTGACAATTCGATGCAAAAAACTTTTTCTTTTGTGCCGTTGAAGCAGTTGTTTACACGTGAAAAATCGGCATTCGACGTCTCTTCGCTTAAATTCATACGGCACCCAATGGCCTACCTTCCGAGTCATTCCCATTGCTTTAAGACCATCGAAAATGGTTTATTGAGTGACGCCAAGTGATTTTGCAAGTTCCTCATGCATTTGGGATGAATCTTGGTACAGCAATGTCTCCAATTCGTGATCTTCAAACTTTTTTGGCTGTCCGGGCCGTTCATCGTCCTCCAAGCCAAAATTGCCACTTTTAAACCGTGCAAACCACTTCTGGCACGTACGCTCAGCTAGAGCATGCACACCATACACTTCCACCAAAATACGATGACTTTCGGCAGTCTTTTTCATTATATTGAAGTAATGAAGAAGTATTCCCCGCAAAAACATTTTATTCGGCACAAAATTCAACATTTTCAGAGCAAAAATAGGTATTGTTGTTCACGCTTCATCTAAACTACACTTACTGATTCTGAAACTATATAATAGTAGCTTTCCAACACATACTTGGAAAGGTGAATGAAAAATTTACTCAAAATAACAATATAATTTTCAATTTAATTTAAATTATTATACATTTTATGATTTAATAAGAAAAAGAAAAGAAAACAAAAAAGCACTATTCAAAAATTTATTATAATACTAACACAACAGTGGTTTTTTATCCTACATCTCTTAATTTTTAACATAAAGAAACCCCGTAGGCGGAATGCCGGTTGAGAGGAATACTCTTGGAGGCTAGTATTCTTTTGGGGATGACGCCCTTACGTACCCGAGGAAATTCCCGCAGGGGAATGCCGCTCGTCAGAAATACTTTTGGAGGCTACCATTGTTTGGGCAGTGCCGTCCTACGCACCCGAGTATGTAGAAGTCGTCGTGAGGTTCTTCCTGGGGTGACTGATAACAACCTTGACTGAATCTGGACTATGCTTTCGACAACTAACTGGAATTAATGCTTTGGGCTCACAGATATGGTGGTTCGGACCTAGTTGGTCTAGACGGTAGCATCGAGATGGCACTTCTGCATGAACGGCTCCAATCTAACTATCATGTGAAACATTAGAAGGCCTCGGAATACGGTCGAAGTTCGAAACATTGGGTAAGTGGTGTACGTTCGGTTGAGACGCACTCCAGATTAGTGCTGGTCTGGCTCTGAGCACTTGTCTCCATAAGTACTTGGGCCAACCCTCGCATAAGCTCCTTACTCTGCAAAGATGGGGGGGACCAAAAAGGCAACTACACACACGAACGGAGATTGTGGCTCTAATGAGAGACAGAAACAAACTGGAGCAACTTCAAGTAAAACCCGTAAAAACATATACTAGAACATCCAAAAAATGTAAGCTTCATCTGAAGTGCACATTCAGATAGCTCCACCATCCAAAATTAACAAAGGAATAGTGGCTCGCCCAATTAAAGGAGATTGGGATTAAGGAAGGAAGGAGAAGGCACTTGATGGGCACGGAACACCTGATCAGGTGCTCCAGATAGTGCTGACAAAAGCAGCGAAGAAAGCCGCAAAGAAACTTCTTAGAAAAGTACCAGAAAATAAAGTTCCCACGGACCCATAAGAAGAAAAAGACCTGATGCGAAACAGGAGAACAAAAACCCCGACAAAGACTCCGGCAACAAGCACTGCTCGTAAGACCCCAATATTGTTGATCCTTCAAAAAAGGTATTGGGGCATCAGGAAAACTGTAAGGCTTGCTAGCAAAGCAGTATGATCAACGCGGTCAGGCCACATACTGATCCAATCCGGAGCAGAGGCCAACAATAATAAAGCATTCTGCCATGCAGTAAATAAAGTCCTCGGCAAAAGCGTAACTATAACCTCACCCGAGCCGATGGCAACGATCGAAATAAGAGGCATTGACTGCATCACGTTGAGATACTAGAAGCAATCAGGAGGAAATTCCCTATCGTGGCCAGGATCAAAGCGAGGCTGGCACGAGAAAACAATAGGAGACAACGCATTTCCATCATTGACTTGACCAATGAGGACACCAAACGATTTCTTAAGAAGGGCTAAGTAAGAATATGATGGGTTGTCTGCAGGATAAGGCAAAGAGCAGCGCCTCTTCAATGTTTCAAATGCCTCGGCTATGGTCACACCGCACAGGTTTACAAGGTACCCGATAAGAGTTCCTTATATTACAAATGCAGTGAAATGGGACACAAAAGAAAAGAGTGTGCAAAGGAGGCAGACTGTGTCCTTTACAAGAATGCTGATACAAGACCTGATCTTGGGAACATCTTGGGATCAGGGAAACGTCGGGTTATCCAGAAAGCCTAAGCCAAAGCAAAATCAGAGCTTCGATGACCCGCATCCAGCAACTAAACTAACACCGCGGTTCATCCGCCCAATATCTGCTTGAACGGCTTGCGAGGGACATGAATGCTGACTTTTTGCTGCTGGCTGAACAACACCAGGATAAAAGTCCTGCATTATGGTATTCTGGTGAAACTGGTACTGCCACCATCTGTGTTCGGAACAGTGATTTCTAGGCGGAGAGCTATGGACATGGGATGGTTTCGTATGGTTACCTTGCTTAAAGACCGCCTTCTTCAATGTGTAATTAACGCCAAAAGAACTGACTTTCCGGCGTATTGGCTGCGAGGAAACTATACTGGACGTGATATTCCCCTCAGAGTCTTTAGTATGAAGGATACACAATTGGAAAGAATTAGTGCACTACTTAGCCTGTGACCACCAGTGCATTCTGCTTGAAAACAACGATGCTATCTCCCGACGTTTGCTCTTGACCTTTCAAAATTAGGTGGAGCATCTGGAGAATGGATGTCGAGAGGTTCATCGACGTACTCACAGCAAGTGTATTGCTGCAGAATGATTCGCAGGGGGTAGAAGAACTGGCAGCTCAAAAGGTGGTGAACTCAACTAAAACAATATCACAACTGCTTGCAGCGGTTCTATGCCTTCAACTTCGCCAAATGGGTGGGCTTTTTAGATCCGGTGGAAAACCCCTTTCAAGTTACTGAATATCTCATGTGACATCCGAGGGACTCCCTGAAGGACCGAAGAGTGCTTTATGACACGATGGGTTACCCTGGGAACTATTCTTGGTCTAAACCTGTGGAACATGTCTTACGATGGGATACTGAGACTGGAGATGCCAGAGATGAGGTGCGCTTGATTGCCTTTGTGGATGATGTTTCAGCTCTAGTCACTAGACGCACCGTCAAACACACGCAACTGAGGATAGGTACGTTTATGAGCCAAGTGAGAGACTGGATGACTGGTCCCGGGTTCAGTCTAGCACTGGAAAAAAATCAAAATGGCCACCTTGACAAAAAAGAGAATCCCTAGAGTAAGGATGATCAGTATTGGTGACATACAAATGGAATCAATGTCAGCGGTGAAGTACCTGGGGCTACTGATCAACTCAAAGATGAGTTTTTTAACAAATCAGGGCATTGGCTGAGAAGGCTATTTCGGGAGTATCAGCTCTCAGTTGAATTATGGCCAACTTAAGGGGACTCAACCCATCAAGAAGACGTTTTTTGATGCATGTTATAGGGCCAGTGCTACTGCACAGAGTGGAAGAATGGGGTGATGCTCTCAGTAAGAAAGTTTGACGAAAACGCTTTGCAGAGGTAAGGAGAGATGCACTGAGGACTGCATCTTCATAGCCGACAGTCCCTGATTTGGTGGTGAGAGTTATTGCAGGCATGATACCTTTTGCCCTCCTGACTAACGAATGCTGCGCCCTTTACTCACGTCGAAACGAGGACGCTAGGGAAACTGTTGAGAACTCACTTAAGGATAGGCAGCAGTCTTGGATGAATTGCACGAAGGACAGGTGAACTGCGCACTTCACCTTGGATCTGATACTCACGCATGGTGAGGCTGACTTCTATCAGAACCAATTTATAGGCGGGCATGGGTGTTTCCAGTCTTACCTGCACAAGATTGGTAAGTCACGGTCAACCCACTGTCGGTTTGCGCCGTAGAGGTGAATGATGACTGCCACACATTTCTTGCGGGCAAAAGGTGTAACAGGCTGTGACCGGACTCCTACAGGGGGACGGGAGTGCTTACCCTGGATAGTTTAGTCGCGGTGATGCGTGAATCAGTTGACAAATGGAAGCATGTGGCACATAATGTTCGGACGGTTCTAAAAGATAAAATGGACTCACAGTGCCCAGCGACATCAGGGCTGGGGGACGACTTATCTGGCGATTCCTTTTCCTCCCTGGCATCCCACAAGAGAATGGATCCACCAGCTTGAAGTTGCCTCAGGGCGTAACAAAACGAGACCTTGTCCAAAGTAACGTGTCAAAAGGCTCCAGATTGGGTTCTACGGTTAGCGGGGAGGTGCTTAGTGGGAAGTCACATTCAGTGCGTCACCTCCTAGCCACCAAAACATACCACAACAACATTGATTGTAGCAATAATGAGCTGAAATTCAAAACCAAGTGACGAAGAACACAAGAACTGAAAAATAAACACGAATAATTTAGACATTGTCATCCAGCCACCAATACATAGATTGCTCCGTCTGAGCTTGATCAGCTTTTGCGAATCTAGCAAATGAGTATCTCCATTGGAACTGTTGATCTCGTGAACTCAAATATGGAGGTTTTTTATCTTCTTATCGGTGGCCCGTCGATATATATGATATATGACTGGGAGGCGGTCAGAATCAAAATCATATTGATTCATGTCCAAATACACGAATGCTTCTAGCGAAATGAAGCCAGTAGCGAGGCAAATCGCAATATCGCCGTCTTTAGGGTGGAACGGCTGTAAAATCCAAGGATTTTCACTCACAGTTACAGATCTTGCGATATGATTCCGAAGAAGTTTCAATATGAAGATATCGAATCTTGTCACTTGAACAGTTTGATAAATTCTTCTATTCGGTATATAATGCTGTAATGCTTCCAATCCATCTCAGGCTTTCTATTTGATCCAGTATACCCACGTAAATATTTTCTTTCGAAAATTCTTAATTTTTCCATAGTACTAGCACTCTGGTCGTGCCAGATCTGACATCCATATGTCAAAACTGGTGGAACCAGGGTCTTGTAACAGATAATTTTGACCTTTCGATCAATGTATCTGGAATGAAAGAGTCTTCGTCGGGCCAGGACTGCGTTTTGTGCTTTACTGAGCATGATTTTGACATGTTCAGCATAGTACAGATACTGATCGAGATGAGCACCGAGGCATCCAACACAGGATTTATGTGGCACCCGTTCTGAACTACCCTCGCCAGCTATGATGCGGAAATCCATCCAATTACGTTTCAAATCTTGACTGACCCCCTGCACCGTTGTCCGAAACAACATTTTTTTGCACTTTTGCGGATTGATTTTCATTCGCCAATTGTCAGTATACAGCAGCACATAATTCAAAATTTTTGAAGATTGCTCTGAATTTTTGTAGTTTTTCGGTCTGCCGTGTAAATAATCAGAACATCAGCAAAAGCTACCAATGATCGCGTTGGCGAGATGTTAAAATCAAAGCCGTTCAATAGCTTGTGAATGAATATTGAGAAGTGCAGAGGTGCAGTAACTGTTCCATGCTGTAGACCATTCAAGACCTTGAATTCGCGCATTGTTGTCAGATTTCCATCAGTTGCAACAAACAATTTCCCGTATAACATATTGCACATCATGTGTGCGGGGAACTTGTCCTGAAGAAGTTTAAAAACTAGTCCATCTAACCACACCATATAGAAGGCTTTCTCCATATCAATGAGACATGCTCCAACACATTATCTATCATTATTGCATGTGTGGTCGAATGCCTGGCACGAAAACCAAAGTGGCAATTCAGCATCAATGCAACAGCGCTTTATTCAATATTGATCGTTAAAAATTTTAAAAGAACACAAAGCAAATTCCAAACAATAAAAATACAAAAACTGTTCAAGTGACAAGTGTCAAAAGTGTCAGCTCTTAAGATGCTCTCTCTCTCTGACGGAAGACTTGAATTCAGCTTTAATAGTCCTCAACGGAAACTTTAGGTGCTTCCTTATGAAAGTAACCATAACGCAATCGTAATGGAAATCAATTACCAAAGGGATGATTTCTTCCTCATTCCAGTTCAACATGAAAATCATCGGTTGAATTTCAAAAAAAACAGACTGGGGAAAGTCTCAAAAGAAGTTTAATAGGTAGCACCAAAAACAATGTCTCCCTTCTGATGGTGGCAACTTTTGCTTAATGGTTCTCAATGACAGGAATCTAACTAACGATGAAATAGATCTCTATTTGTCGAAGTTAGAGAAGCTGACGTTGGAAACGATGGAGAAAGTCGTTCCCAAGATTGAACATCGAAACAATATGGAAGGATATGAAACAGCGACCATCGCAAGGTTAAAAAGATTGAAAAGCCTTCTTCTTATACGCCTCAACAATATTTATCGACGATTTTCGGACTACAACCATCCCTCGTTGGATTTGTTGAAATTACACCTGACGAATGTCCGGAGCTTAATTCGTTCATACTTCAGGATTGAGGTCAGCAATCAATGGGTGGAAAAAATGAAGGCCATTAGCCCACAGGACCCAGATGGCGTTTTTGCGAAAGTGAATAGCATATTCCGCAAGAAGTTTCAAGTGAAAGTATCGAGTCTTGAAGTTATTAGTGATGAGAAAAATCTTCTCGAAAGGGCTGGTATCGAAATTGATAGTACGACTCCGGATAGAAATGGAAACAGGATTATATGTGAGGGATTGCAGAAACTTGCCCGTATTGGAATACATTTTGAATTGGTTCATCTACCAAACCCCGACAGAGAGAACGAAATGTTTTCAGAGGTCGTTGAAGCAAAAGTTTCCGACTTCAAATCAAGCCTGAATGGCCAATCAATTCTTCGTTTCAATGAAACATTAAATCTGACTTCATACCAAGTTTGAATCTTATTGATTATTTTGTCAGCTATGAAGACTTGTGTCTCATATTTCGCAGGATACGTAACAAGAAATCATGTGGTACTGATGGTATTCGATTTCCATTTCTATTTCTATCCGGAGTCGTACTATGAATTTTGATACCAGTCCTATCGAGAAGATTTATCTCATCACTAGTGACTTCAAGATTCGATACCTTCACTCGAGACTTCTTACGGAATATGCTATTCACTTTCACAAAAATGCCATCTGGGTCCTGTGGGCTAATACCCCACAATTTGTCCGCCCATTGATTGCTGACCTCCCTCCTGAAGTATGAACGGATTAAGTTCCGGACATTCTTCAGGTGTAATTTCAACAAAACCAACGAGGGATGGTTGTAGTCCAAAAATGATCGATAAATATTGTTGACGCTTGTTAGAAGAAGGTTGTTCAACCTTTTCAACCTTGCGATGGTTGGTGTTTCACATCCTTCCATATTGTTTCGATGGTCAATCTTGGGAACTACTTTCTCAATCGTTTCCAACGTCAGCTTCTCTAACTGTGACAAATAGAGATCTATGTAATTGTGAGTTAGATTCCTGCCATTGGGAACCATTGAGTAAAAATTGCCATCATTAGGAGGAAGACATTGCTTCTGGTACTCCCGATTAAGCTTCCTTTGAAACTTTCCCCAGGTTCTGATTTTGAACTTTAACCGATGAACTGGAATGAGGAAGAAATCATCTCTTTGATGATTGATTTCCATTACGATTGCGTTATTGTTGCTATCATAAGGAAGCACCTGCAGTTTCCGTTGAGGTCTATTAAAGCTGAATTCAAGTCTTGCATCTGCAATGCAGACGTTCAAATATGAATTTGCCCTTGGTTATGTTGGGAACTCCTACCCATATAGATTGCACCTGTATTCAATTCGGTTCTCTGTTATCCACGATTTCAGGAAAACACCTCTTGGATTATTGGTGGCATTCAGCCATGATGTAGACCGGATATTTAGGTCGATTCGAGTATTTCAAACAAGGAATTGAGTTCCTCCTTGAGCTTGAGAACAGTTCCACCAGTTGCATAGGCAAAGATAACGAAGAGGTTATCCCCACCTGGCAGTGAGATTTTGATAACGGACACTTCAAGAGACTCAAAGCTTTTGAACTCAACTTTTTCAATATTTTGGAAACAATAGGGTCTTCGACCCAATATCCCAGTGCCACCTCCCCGTCACCGTTTACCCTATCGTTTCTTGCGAATTCAAATTCTGCGAATGTCATCGTGTGCCATAAATTGAGCAGAAGCATTTTGTCAGGCTTTTGCTTAACAATGAATTCAAGTAGATAATTACGCCGATGTATCCTATCCATGGGAATGTGACTGGATGACAAATTATTTTTAGGCATTTTAAAGCCCTAAACGCTTAAAAACAAGATTGATTCCCTCCGATAAAGAATTTTGTTGCTGGTAAATTTCATTATTGCCAATTACATTATTTACACTATTTACCGCATTTTCTGCTGGTCCTCTAGCGGCGAGTGCAAATGATACACTGTGGTGTAGTTGTGTTTGCTTTGGGACAAATTTTACTCTCGCATCTTGATATCGGGAGCATCGTCGATATGATGCCGGGTGACCAAAAACACCGCACACACAGTATAATTTCTCTTTTGACTCCGTCTGAGCCAATTTGCACTCATCGGGAGCATGCACGTCCTCGCATTTGACGCATCGATAATGCATGGCGCAGTTGGCAGCCGAATTTCCAAATCTTTGACACCGACAACACTGGTTGATTATTTTTCTTGAGGCGCTCCCATCTCTCAACTCGGAAGTTTAAGTATCTGATTTGTTGAAGAGCACTTGGACTGCTCTTTTTTGAAGTCTGCACTGATTAAAGTGGTCAATTTTTTTCTACCGTCAACTTTCTTGTCGCGAATGTTTTAACGGAAATAAATTCAATCTGTGGTGCTTGTTCCTTCAACAAAAAGGTCCGGTTCTTCTCGCTTTTCGGGGTATAGGTGAAGTGTGGAACCTCCCCAGAATTTGTAGCATTTTTAAACTGATTTGAAATTAACCAGTGATTTCGTTCTGATCGTTAATTTTTCGGCATTGATACTTTTAATCTCGAAATTAGTTGTTATTTTCGGCTGCCATTAGCCGAACTATATCCTGTTCCCTTTGACCGAACACATTAACTGGTGGAACTTTCTCTGTATTTTTGGCAACTTTTTGAGGAGGACCAGCAGAACTGTGAGCTGGTTTCTTCTCCTTGTTTTAATTTTTTAGATAAAGGATAAAATTATCATTGCTATTTTGACTAATATTACCTTCAGTACTTTCGTCAAACGCCATTCCTTGTTGGAGTCCGTCTAGCAATGCATAGTAGTTCTGGCTGTCGTTAGCGCCACCAGCACTTAGTATTTCCTCTGGGATGACTGATTCTACGTCTAGCACTCGTTGCGTGTAGACGTGTTTTTTAATCGCTCCTGTCATTAATTTTAAAAATTAATTAATTTTTAACAAAAGTCAGTTTCAAAATATTGAAATAATTTTTTACGAGCCAGTCAAAAGCAAGTTTTGATTTTATTGGGGAAGAATTCATCGTCGAAGGCATCGAACAACCGTACCCATAAACCAAGAAAAGGCCAAACCAAAGACAACTCGGGACTGCTGTATGGAGGAGCCCGACGGCTTCCCTCCATTGGGGGGCCCCGGGGAAAGTTACGGTGTGAAATTGGCAAGTGTCAACAAGCGGAGACACACGAGCACCCAGAATACCGCAGATGCCGGTCGTAAAACGCAAGTGCTCGAGGATAGACAGGAGGTGTGCCGCCTTCGAAGTGAAATCGAAGAGCTAAAGGCAAGAATTCAAACGTACGAAGAAATGTTCAAGACGGCAAAAAAAGTTCAAGAGAGTGGTCCGATACGAAAAATCGAAAAACAGAAGAAAGCTGCAAATCCAATAATAACTGAAGAGGTATTAAGTGCTGGTGGCACCAACGAAAGCCAGAACTACTTTGCGGCGCTGGATGGACTCCAACAGGACATGGAGGTAGACGAAGGTAATAAAGACGATAATTTTATCTTATATTTAAAAAATACAAATAATGAAAGTAGAAATAGGGAGAAGAAACCAGCCCGTAGTTCTGCTGGTCCTCCTCAAAAAGTAGCCAAGAATACCGAGAAAGTTCCGCCAATTAATGTCTTCGGTCAAAGCGGAAAAGACATGGTTCGGCTGTTGGCAGCCGAAAACAAATTGACAAATTTCGAAACCAAACGAATAAATTCTGAGAAGCTGTCAATTAGAACGAAATCACTGGTTGATTTCAAATCAGCGAAAGATGCTTTGAATTCTGGGGAGGTTCCGCACTTCACCTATACCCCCAAAAGCGAGAAGAACCAGACGTTCTTGCTGAAGGGCTTGGACTGCGGAGAAGATACCGTCGATCTTCTTCAGGTTCTCAAGGAAACAGCACCACAAATCGAGTTTATCTCAGTGAAAACATTCGCGACAAGAAGGTCGACGGTAGAAAAAAAAAACTTACCACTTTATTTGGTACAAATAACAAATAAGAGCAGTCCAAGCGCTCTTCAGCAAATCAGGTATTTAAATTTTCGAGTGGTGAGGTGGGAACGCCTCCAGAAGCGAGAAATCAACCAGTACTATCGCTGCTAACGATTTGGGCATTCGGCTGCCAACTGCGCCATGCATTGCCGATGCGTTAAATGCAAAGACATGCATGCTCCCGGTGAGTGCAAATTGGCTCAGACGGAGCCAAAAGAGAAGTTATACTGTGTGAACTGCGGTGTTTTTGGTCACCCGGCATCATATCGAGGATGCTCCCGATATCAGGATGCAAGATTGAAATCTGCCCCAAAGCAAACACAAATACACCGCAGTGTCTTAGCTCCGAACTTCGTCAAGCCCGGAGTATCATTTGCACAAGCCGCTAGAGGACCAGCAGAAAATGCGGAAAATAGTGTAAATAATGTAAGTGGAAATAATGAGCTGCTTCTTAAAATTTATCAGCAACTAAATTCCTTATCAGAGCGAATCGATAAACAAGATTCGAAAATTAACATTGTTTTTCAGCGTTTAGGACTTTCAAATGCCTCAAAATAAGTCAACGTCAACTCCATTGTTACTTTACATCGGCGTGATTATCTCCTTGAATTCATTGCCAGACAAAAGCCTGACATCCTGCTTCTAACCGAAACCCACCTCAATTCATGGCACTCCATGACATTCAAGGATTTTGAATTCGTAAGAAACGATAGGGTAATAGGTGATGGGGGAGGTGGCACCGGGATATTGGTACGAAGACCCTATCGTTTCCAAAATATTGAAAAAGTCGAATTCAAAAGCTTTGAATCTCTTGAAGTGTCCGTTATCAAAATTTCACTGCCAGGTGGGGATAACCTCATCGTTATCTCTGCCTATGCAACTGGTGGAACTGTTCTCAAGCTCAAGGAGGAACTCAATTCCTTGTTTGAAATACTCGAATTGAACAGGCTGCATAACTATTATATTCTTGCTGGTGACCTGAATTCCAAGCATACATCATGGCTGAACGCCACCAATAATCCAAGAGGTGTATTCCTGAAATCATGGATAACAGAGAACCAAATTGAATACAGGTGCAATCTTTATGGGTCGGAGTTCCCAACATACCCTAGGACAAATTCATATTTGGACCTTTGCATTGCTGACGCAAGACTCGAATTCAACTTTAATAGTCCTCAACGGAAACTGCAGGTGCTTCCTTATGATAGCGACCATAACGCAATCGTAATGGAAATCAATCATCACAGGGATGATTTCTTCCTCATTCCAGTTCAACACGAAAATCATCGGTTGAACTTCAAAAAAACAGACTGGGAAAAGCTTCAAAAGAAGTTTAATCGAGAGTACCAGAAGCAATGTCCCCCTTCTGATAGTGGCAACTCTTGCTCAATGGTTCCGAATGACAGGAATCTAACTAACGATGAAATAGATGTCTATTTGTCGAAGTTAGAGAAGCTGACGTTGGAAACGATTGAGAAAGTAGTTCCCAAGATTAAACTTCGAAACAATATGGAAGGATATAAAACACCAACCATCGCAAGGTTGAAAAGATTGAAAAGCCTTCTTCTCACACGCGTCAACAATATTTATCGACGATTTTTGGACTACAACTATCCCTCGTTGGATTTGTTGAAATTACATCTGAAGAATGTCCGGAACTTAATCCGGTCATACTTCAGGAGTGAGGTCAGCAATCAATGGGCGGAAAAATTGAGGGGTATTAGCCCACAGGACCCAGATGGCGTGTTCGCGAAAGTGAATAGCATATTCCGCAAGAAGTCTCGAGTGAAGGTATCGAATCTTGAAGTCACTAGTGATGAGATAAATCTTCTCGATAGGGCTGGTATCGAAATTGATAGTACGACTCTGGATAGAAATGGAAACAGGATTATTTGTGAAGGATTGGATAAACTTGCCCTGGTTGGAACACATTTTGAATTGGTTTATCTACCAAACCCTGAGAGAGGGAACGAAATTTTTTCAGAGGTCGTTGAAGCAAAAGTTTCCGACTTCAAATCAAGCCTGAACGACCAATCAATTCTTCATTTCAATGAAACATTAACATCTGACCTCATACCGAGCTTGAATCTTATTGATTATTTTGTCAGCTATGAAGACTTGTGTTTCATATTTCGCAAGATAAACAACAAGAAATCATGTGGTACTGATGGTATTCCAAATGTAGTTCTCCGACATTTGCCGGAGGTTGCTATTAGGAACTATTGCATATTGTTCAACAACATGTTGAGCAATTCATATTTCCCAAATGAGTGGAAAAAGGCTAAGGGATTTCCGATCTTGAAGAAAGGAAAAGAATCTTCATGCCCCAAAAGCTATCGCCCAATTAGCTTGCTGCCTAACATCAGCAAGGTGTTTGAAGTGATACTCAACAGAGCATTAAACGCCCACACTGAGGAAAATGAGTTGATGCCGAATTGCCAATTTGGTTTTCGTGCCAGGCATTCGACCACACATGCAATAACGAAAGTAACCTCAGACATCTGTTGGAAACTAAATGATAGACAATGTGTTGGAGCATGTCTCATTGATATGGAGAAAGCCTTTGATACGGTATGCTTAGTTGGACTTATTTTTAAACTCCTTCAGGACAAGTTCCCCAGACACCTTGTCGCCATGATGTGTAATATGTTATACGGGAAATCGTTTGTTGTAACTGATGGAAATCTGACAACAATGCGCGAGTTCAAGGTCTTGAATGGTCTACAGCAGGGAACAGTTACTGCGCCTCTGCTCTTTTCAATCTTCATTCGCAAGCTATTGAACGGCTTTGATTTTAACATCTCGCCAACGCGATCATTGGTAGCGTTTGCTGATGATCTGATCATCTATACGGCAGACCGAAAAGCTACAATAGTTCAGAGCAATCTCCAAAAAATGTTCAATGATGTACAGCTGTACACTGACAATTGGCGAATGAAAATCAATGCGCAAAAGTGTGAAACAATCTTGTTTCGGACAACGCTGCAGGGGGTCAGTCAAGACCTGAAACGTAATTGGAAAGATTTCCACATCATGGCTGGTGAGGGTAGTCTTGAACGGGTTCCACATAAATCCTGTGTTCGATACCTCGGTGTTCATCTCGATCAGTATCTGTACTATACTGAACATGTGAAAACCATGCTCAGTAAGGCACTAAAAGTAGTCATGGCCCTTCGAAAGCTCTTTCATTCCAGATACATTGATCAAAAGGTCAAAATTATCTGTTACAAGACACTGGTTAGACCAGTTTTGACATATGGATGTCAGATCTGGTACAACCAGAGTGCTAGTACTATGGAAAAATTAAGAGTTTTCGAAAGGAAATGTCTTCGTGCATGTACTGGTTTGTACAGAAAGCCTGAGACGGATTGAAAACATTATATATCGAATAGAAGAATTTATCAAACTGCTGAAGTGACGAGGGTCGATATCTTCATATTGAAACTTCTTCGGAATCATATCGCAAGATCTGTGACTGTGAGTGAAAACCCTTGGATTTCACAGCCGTTCCACCCTACAGACGCGTATATAGCGACTTGCCTCGCTACTGGCCTCATTCCTCCAGAAGCATTCGTGTATTTGGACATGAATCGATATGTTTTTGATTCTGACGGCGTCCCAGGCATATATCACATATATCGACGGGCCACCGATAAGAAGATAAAATATCCTCCTAATTTGAGTTCACGAGACCAACGATTTCAATGGAGATACTCATTTGCTAGATTCGTTGAAGCTGATCGAGTTGAGACGGGGCAATCTAGGTATTGGTGGCTGAATGACAATGTCTAAATTATTCGTGTTTATTTTCAGTTTTGGTGTTCTTCGTTATTTAGTTTTTGAGTTTCAGCTCATTATTGCTACATTTAGTGTTGTTGTTTATTTTTGTTAAAAATTAGGTATAGGTTAGGTATATGTAATGTTTACTATATTCCGTTAGAGATAAGATTAAACACTTAGGTTAGGAACATTATAATTGATTTTTTTAGTATAAGTTAAAGTTTTTGATTGTATTTTATTAGAAATAAGTTACCACATATTAGGTGTAGGATCAAAGTTTCATTGTTGTGTTTTGATTATAAATGATTTTATGTCGGTTTTTTCTCCTTTTTCCAATTAAATTTTAAAAATATGTAATAATCGTAATTTATTGAATTTGCTATAGTTTTTTTTTTTTTGATGATATGAGTTAACGATAACGTACAAATTTAGAGAGCCATTTGGGCCATTAAGTTTTTTGATTGTTATTGTTTGGAATTTGCTTTATATTCTTTTAAAATTTATAACGATTAGTATTAAATAAAGCGCTTTTGACCTTGACCTCTGGGATGACTTATTTGACCGCTTTCTTCGCCTTTTGTTGCCTTCTTTACTGTCCTAACCGGCTCTGCATCATTAGTTTTCTTCGCTCTCTTGTACATATCTTCGAACGTTTTCAGTCGTAGGTTCAATTCCTGTATTGCAGTTTGAAGTCGACTCACTTCTTGTTTGTCTTCGACACTTGAGTCTTACGCCCACCATCTGTGGAATCCTGTTTACTCGTGTGTCTTCTTTTATTGAGGCTCGCCGCCAATTTCGAATTACAACTCTCCTGAGCCCCCCCAACGGAGAGAAGCCGTCGGGCTGTAGTGGTTTATACAGAATGCCTGTATAAACCAGGTACATGATTTTTTAAGCTTTAGTAAGGCTTTGAGTGATTTTTTTAAAATTGGCAATGCAAGCTTCCATGAAGTAAACGTACAATAAATACAAATCTGCTTCTTTATTTAGATGAATGGTCTTACAGGTAAAAGAGGTTTTGTTGTTCAACAAGCTTTAATCTGTGCATAGGTAAGCTGCTTACAGATTTTACGCGTGGCATTTCGCTGTAGCAATTATGAACTTGATTAAAACTACTTTTATTAAAATTTTTTTCCTGACATGAAGAGACGATGGTGCTTCACTAAAATGACAAATTAACATGTGTTAAAAATAAACCTAAACTCATTTACTTATGGCTTACCCTTTCGTACCGTTTGAAAGAATCCAATTCTTCGAATCAGGTACATTACCAAATAGATTGTAATGCGGCTTGTGAATTCTTGTTGCACTAGTAACTCCGCATAATTTCTCATGACAAACCAAAGGTCCTCCAGAATCACCCTAAAAGTTCAGACAATTTAAATAATGACTGAATTAAGGCCTGATTGTTTTACAAAGCAAGGTCTCGAATGAGCGGAGGCAGCACACACCAAGTCTCTGAAAAATATCTTTGCGCGACACTCTCTGGTACCAAGGATAGCTAACTCATGATACATGAGATTATTTGAAAATCCGCCTACATCAACCTCATCGACATTACCCCAACCTACGTGTACGCAAATTTCACCGGTTTCCGCGATTTCATCACAAAGATTTATTGGCTTGACGAATTCAGATAAAACGAATGGCACATCCACCTTATAGGAAAGATTGCGAAGCATTAAAAAATGGAAAGCAATTATATTATTGGGAACTCACAGAGACAAGCCCTAAATCTTTAGCATATCGACTTTTTGGAAAACCAGGATGTGGTACTCCCCGTAATACATTCCTCAATTGCCTTGAATTTGCTGTTCCATTAATTCTGGTATCACCAGCTAATACATAAACCTTTCAATGTATAATTTGAATTGATAAATTGAGATTTATAAAATAAAAATTCAGCATCTTACAAAATGGCCAATGCAGTGAGCAGCTGTCAGAACAAGCCAGTCCATAATTAAAGTTCCTGTACATGTAAGTTGGGTTTCATTGGCAAGCAGGGCAACCTGTATGAATGAAATACCTCATTTACATTTATTTTCAATTTATTTGGTAAAGAAATGCATACGGCAAAGGGAAACTGTCCGGGTTCTGCCATGGTTCCATTTACAATTTTTGGGACGGCGAGTTCATCTCCAGTCACTGATTTTGTTAAAAGCAAAATAAAATTTAAAACTAACATTTGATTTGATGGACGGTTATTTAGTATTTTACAATTTAGATGCCTGACATCATTAGAAATGAATTTAACGTGTAGGCTGTCAGTAGTCTTTCTTGATGTATTTTCGACATTTCCTTAATAATTTGAGTTTACCAGAGGCAAAAGGGATCAGGAAGATGAAAAATATTCATATTTTTTCTTGAAAAGCCTTCCAGCTCTGCTTTTTTCAGTGACTTGTTTCAACTTCTTTTGAGTCATCTTTAGTGTCAATCATATTTCATCTATTAAATCTTCATGTATTGATAATTACCTTTTCCTTACGCCCTCAATACCTGAACCTGATGTAATTATTTTTCTCTATCGGGGACCACTATTTTGCTTTTGATTGTTGTTAAGAAACCTATCCATTATAAAAATAACCACACTTTAGTTTCAATTGTAATGGAGAGCTTCTATCTTTTTTATACTCGTCTATTTAATTTTTTAGTTTATCTCTATACTAACGGTAAAATTTTTATGTCATATTAGTTTGCAAATTTTTGTTTTAGTTCTGGTGTACTCCAAATATTTCATATTGCTGCAACCACGGAAATCACCGCAGTTGCAGACATTGATTTTATGGCATAAGATTTTTTAACCCACGGTGGCATTCTAGGCCTGACGAAATTGTATGCCCGTGTTGGGCCACCTCATATCAAAAGCGCATCACAAAGAGGAAGTATGGGAAAAGAAGGGGTCTGTTTGAGAAATGAAAAAAATATGGTGTCTATAATACATCATGTCCACTTTTTTTATTAAATTAAAAAAAAAACAATCCAACAAAATATGAGAGAATTCAAGAATATAAATTACACAAATTTAAACCCTCCTTGTCAGAAAAATATGTAGAACAATCGACCAAAAATCAGTGAAAACCTGTTAAAAAGATCAATGACAATGGGTCAATAAAATTTTAATTTGTTCCATACAACAAAAAAAAACTTGAAAGCACTCACCTCTTTTTAGTTTGCTAAAAATTTGGCAACTGGAGTAGGGGGGTGGCACTGAAAAATTTATTTTAATTCTTTTTCTGCTAATACTTATTAACAAAATAAAAACAAATAATCTGTTAAAAGAAACTAATGATCATCCACTTTCCACTTTTTAATGTTCTAGTAGTTTTGACGCTAGCTGAATTAATATACATATGGTTCATATCAAACATTTGATTTATTCGACACTCAAGATTTAATATTTTTCACTTTATCCTTCAATAACTTTACAACAAACTATTCACTGTTTTGTATTCCGAATTTAAATATTTACCAGCGGAGTTACTTTACTCGCTCAAGAACAGCAGGTTCATTTTTAGCGCCCCATTCACTTCAATAATCGACTTCTTAGCCACCTGACTCCTCTAATCCCAGAACTTCTTTTTTTCCAACTATCCGCTGCCGATCAGAGGTAACTTGATTGAAGTTCATCACCCTTCAATCCCGTTCCCTCTGTTCATATTTCAAATTTTGCCAAAGGCAGTAATTCCAATTACATAACATATATGGTGATTTGAATGTAACCATGATAATGCTTAGCTATATGTAAATCGTCATACACATAGACATAATCACATTTGACGAAACTTAAATGCTCAAATACATGCATTCTAAATGGTGGCTCGCAAACCACATGAGCTAGAATGATGAAATTTTCTCTCTCTTAAAATTTGCAGTTTAAGATAATATTTTAAGGTATTTAAGGAGGGGCTCCTTATACAGGCCATGGCAAATCATGTGCTGTCTGAAGGCGGCAAAGTAAGGTGGGACGCCGGTGGCGGAATGATAAGACGACTGCAAAGCGCAAGTGATGGTGGACAATCTGCGGTCCCAACGCTTCTGAATTGGATGGACATAAGAACGGATCGCAGCTAATAGTGTGCGATTCAAAGGTTCTGATGCATTAGATTGAGGTGAGTATATGGGCTTCAGTTGGTGTTCAACACCGTATTGTTCGAGTAGACCCTTAAACTGCCGAGATTGGAACTGTACTCCGTTGTCCGGGTACAAACTTTCTGTTACCCCAAAGACATGGAATACTCGACTCTCTAAAAATTTCACAATGGGAGGAGTCGTGAATTTGCGAATAAGTCCCACTAGTGGGAGTTTTGAGAGCTGGCTGAGCGCAATGATAGCTCCGATGTGTCCCATAGAAGGACGAGGATATTGGCCGAGCAGATCTATTTACAGACGTTGGAATATGCGCTCCGGAACATTGAGTTGACTCATAGGAGGTCGGAGGGACTGGTTGGGAGCTTTAGTGCCTTTACAGATCTCACGGGCACTTACATTTTCTTTGACCTGGAATGATATTTTACGCCAAAAAAAGTACTTTTTAAGTCATCGAAGCGTCCGACCATAACCACCGTGAGCGCATAGAGGATGGTTGTTCTATCACTGAGTCTGTTGCGATTGCTGCGGACTTGCGTAGGCCCTTGCTTGCAAGTTTTTTGGTTTCTTGTAATTGGTGCATTTTGGCGCATAAGTATCTAGCTTCCCAAAACGGGAACAAAAAATTTTAGCCTCTGACTGACATGCGGTAAAACGGTGTCCCATCTGCCGGAAGTTCCAACACCAGTTCGTGTACTTCAGTCTGATGTTCTTAGTCTAGTTTGTGGGATGATGGGGAGAGAGTCTCCAGTAGGCTGTCTGTTATGGCTGAAATGAGACAAGCCGGCGCGAGCAGAGCAAGCACGCTGTGCTCGAGCTCAGCTACTGAGCGTCATTCTGGTTGCTCTTGTCGGCCAAAGAATTTACCTGGGTATGAGGACCGCTGGGAATATTGCACCGCTTCAAGCTCCTTTGCTGACGCATGAAGCACATGCATGTTGTGGCGTGGTTCAAGCACCAGCGGCTCTCGCAGCTCAGGCCTAATTCCCTCCCAAAAGAGACTGAAAAACTCAGACTCTGGCATGGGCCTCATCAGACGTTCCAACATGCAACACAGGGCTTTGTAGTAGTCATCTACGGTCTCCTGCGCCTGTTGGTTCCAAATTGACTGCTTCAAGATCTCATCTGCATCGGCTGGGTTGAACTCCCGCAAGGTGGCATACCTCAACTTTTCCCAGTCAAAGGTGGAAAATGTGTCCACAAACCTCCAGAACCAACGAAGTGCTCTCCCAGTAAATAGCATTTTGGCGTAGCGTGTAACGGATCTCATGTTCCCTCCTTAGTTCAACGAAGCCATCTTCTCAACTTTTCTCAGAAAGGTCCCGATGGTTGTAGGGTCATCCTGGCGTGCAAACGTTTACTTCCAGCTAGCCACTATATGTGCTGTTTATGATGGTGGGATAACATACGGCAAACGATTGCGTTTGTTGCTGGACTCTCCCGGTGCAGTCTTTTTGCAATGAGCAGGCCTTCTCGTTCAGTGATCTCCTGGTTGAGTTAATGTGGGTAAATCTCAAGTATACCAGGGCATTGAGCCACGTTCATGAGCTGCCTTCTCGAAAAATTGTGGCTCAAGGATCCAGGCAATCATATTATTCCACTGGTGCGGTCGCGAAGTCGGGCTTGTATTCTGGGACCATGGGTTCATGACTCCGCTGAGCCTAGGAGGTACTGGATCATCAGCTACTGTTAAGAGTAGCTCTGCGGTCTCTACTTTATCTGCTCGTGCCGATGATGCAGAAGGCTGGGTTGGTGGTTGCGGAACAGACTGTCGTTGTAGTTGCTGTCTGATCTGTTCCATGCTTGCAGCCATCGTTTGCATGACAACCAGCAGCTGAGACATCTCTGATGAAGCTGAAGATGGGGGTTCGGAACTGGGTCTGCCTGGCGGTAGGGCTCTGGCGCCACTGATATCACAGCGCGTGCCCATTAGAATTGGTGGAGAAAGTCCGCCTTTGGGTACTGCTCCACAAGCGATGGAGGGCTGAGGTCGTTCTGATGCGGTAGACATCTTCTCTAGAGGCTGACAACAGAGAAGACACGTAGACGAGGTTTGCCGTAGCTGGCTTAAACACAGTTGGTGTAACCGATGCCCACGCGGCAAAGTCTGGCTTGTCAACTTGTCTAAGTCCTCGTGGCAGATGGAACACAGGAGTGTTGGCCCAGCATCCGACCTGAGCTTCCTCCTCTCCGGAGTTCTTTTTGTGGGTATTTACTTTTTCTTGTTATATAATATGTAATAATAAAATATGAAATAGAAAGACACTCAACGCTCCCAATTTTCAGACTGCCCCAATTTGACTCACAGAACGTTGTATAGAAAAAACAGTGTTGGCATTACCGCTCGTTTCATTTAATATTTATCCTAAACATTCTGCCCGCCAATTAGCTTGCATACCTTAACTGGTTGGGTGCATGTGCCGTGAGTATGTCTGATAGTAACAACCCTGATGAGACCGTCGTTACCGGGGGTAAACAGCAATGATTCTACCCAAACGCCATTGTGTGGGTGGTAAATTCTCATTCCGTATTACGACGATGTCACTCAAGTCAAGATATCGTTTGCAATGAAACCAGGTATTCGTCATGCCATCGTTGCCAAAAATGTTGGTGCATCTGACGAATTTGTTGCCATTGCTCAAGTCGACAGGTTGGTCCAACGGATGTGGGTTCCTTTGGAACGGCAATTAACGACCGACCGATAAGGAAATCGGCCAGACTGAGCACCAAATGATCACCATGTCCATCATGGAAAGCCAATAACGGACGCAAATTAAGGCACGCCTAAATGCGTACAAGTAAAGTGTTAAGCTGGTCGAAGGACATAGATTGGTTGCCAACCATATAGAATAAATGCTTCTTTGCTGAAGTGACTGCAGCTTCCGCGATTGCCTTGGTGGGGTGCTCCAGGAGCGATAAAATGCCATGTAATACCGCCATTTGCCAGTTGCTGCTACGTGTGAGTAGAATGCCATTCCACCCAATCATCTTGCATAATTTTGCTAGCACCAACGAAGGACTACGCCGACTAATGAAGTGGTTGAAAACGTTTAAGAAGAAGAAGATAAGTCATCCGCCAATTCAATCTGCACAACCTTCGTCGCCATATAGATAAAGATAGCCATGTATGCCTTGATCACCACCCGTGATCTTTTTGTGCTAACACGTAACGTACAGTGGCCACAATGGTCCACACCAGAAGATGCAAATAGAGGAGGTGTAGTGGCACGTTGTCTCGTAAGCGATGCCCTTCACTGACGAGACATAGCCTGCTGATGTCATCCATAGGTAGTACACCGGTAAATGCACTGTTTCACAGCAGACCGGCCAATTATAATCCAGTATTTTGTCGCAACGCCTATAACATAGTTTGGATTCCACCGCGCAATGTAGTATGATGAGCTTGCTGGACCAGAAGCCGAGTAAGGGTTCCCGATTGCACCAAAATGATTGGGCGACGTTGATCGACGCTAAACTTAGCATTTTTAAGTTGACCCTCAACGCGGAGGATGCAATGACCATCCAAGTATGGTGCAAGAGTTATGAGAGTGCTCGACGATGCAATGTAAGCCTGATATTGGAGTTGTTTGATTTCACTGCCAAAATATCTGCTCTGTTCGCTGCGAATATGCCATCATAACGCCTCGTCCATCTCTTCGTGCATGATGAATGTTCGATACTAATAGTGCCGTTGAGTAGATTGCCATCGTAATATATATAAAGTAACTTAAAGCAACTTCCCAATATTGCTGAACCTTTCGAGTAGGCCATTAAATGAGCCATCAAGTCTGCGGGTGTCAATTTGAACTAGTTGCCAGAGCCAAAGTTATTTTGACTGGTTTTTCTTCTGCTGCCATTGCCAAAACCTCCTTCTCGGAAAGGACCGGACGCTCAGTTGTGGGGGTATTATCTGTCAATAGTGATGCAGGACCATGCCAACATATGTAATGTTCACCAAGATTCCCGGCGCTGACACGACTTGCGCAATCTGCTGGATTATTCTGCGCAATCTGCTGGATTATTCTGAGGGCTAAAGTTATGCAAACTTCGTATATCGCCATGTTGTTGAATGTAGCTAACCCGATTTGCCACATAAGGCGTCAAAGTCCCGCTGGTTCCTGAATCCAACTCAGGCCAGTGCTGGAGTCTGACCACATGGTGTATTGTGCATCTTCTAAAGATTAGCACACTTCACGCCTTTCATCGTTGTTGCCAGTAACTTTACTGCACAGAGCTCAAGCCTAGAAATCGTTGTTGTCGTTA
This sequence comes from Odontomyia ornata, assembly GCA_963969285.1. Lineage (NCBI taxonomy): Eukaryota > Metazoa > Arthropoda > Insecta > Diptera > Stratiomyidae > Odontomyia > Odontomyia ornata. Next base: position 37,714,100 of record OZ017740.1, read on the forward strand.
CTGGCACCACCTTAGTTTCCGCTATAATTAGTTTTGATGTTCGCTTGCTACTGTGATCAATACTACAGAGATAGATGACTGCAGCAAATGCCTTTGCACTAGCATCGCAAAAGCAATTTAATCGTGGTTGAACTTCTAACCGTAAGCACAGCTAAGATGGTATGCGAATCGCTTCAAGCTGTCTGAGATGATTCCGGAAAGTAAGCCACTCTTGCAATAGTTGTGATAGTAAGGGAGTCTTACATGCTAATCCGTCTCGCCAGAATTTTTTTATGAACATTTGTGCCACTATAATCACTGGAGCAAGCATGTTTGTAGGGTTGTTTAATTTCACAGTATCACTCAGCACCTGCCTTTTCGTATCCGACAGTGAGTCATCCAATTTGATTTTGAAAAAGAAATCATCCGTAGCCGGATCCCAATCTAATCCCAAAGCTGTCATTTCTGTTAACTTTAGCAACATGTTTTCCATAGAGATCTGGTTGGTTGTGAGTCTTGCTAATGTTACAGGATCATTTGATCGCTATTTCAGCAAAATGAAATGTCCATGCCATATATTCGATCTACATCGCCTGCCAATTGAATTGCCTTCTCAGTTGATTCAGCACTTGCCCAGTATTCATCAACGTAGAAATTGCAAAAAATACTTCTACGAGCAACCTCTCACCGGGAACTATCTGCTATTTGCCCGTGGTTGTAACGTGAACATTGTTGTTATGCATGGATTGCATTATAAGGGCCACATGCCATGCCATATGTAACAGTAGTTAACTCTTGTGTATGCAATGGTTCGGTTGCCGCTTCTCACCACAGAATTCTTTGCCAAGGCTGATAACGCTTATCGACGCGCACTTGTCAGAACACCTTCTCTATATCTGCTGATAAAGCCACGTGGAATAATTGGAACCGAAGGATAATGTTCACCAATTATAGTTGTAGCATTGGTCCAATCAATTGGGTGTCATTCAATGAAATACCATTCAAAGATTTTGGCGATGCGTTGAATACAACACGAAACATCGTAGTGACTGCATGATGAGGAATGTAGCACACATGTGATTCATCACCCATTGTTTCATCCATTGCACGCATGCACCCAAAAGCAATGTACTCCACCATAAATGCCATGTATTTGGCCTCCAATTCTGCATCTGCTGCCAATCTTCGCTCCAGCTGATGGAATCAGCGTGAAGCCGACGAATGGGAGTTGCCCAACGCTGGAGCATCTGGTTGAAGTAGGATCTGCACGACATAACGGTCATCACTGTTGTCTCACCAAAAACAGCTTCTCACAAATGTCCGCCTACATTGACATATCTGACACAGCTGTGGCCTCTTCGACCTACTAAAAATTACGGAGAATATCTTCGAGACGTTGGTCACTGTCACCAGCCTGTGCAAAAGTGTCCGAGTCGGTTGAAGCTGGACCGAATACTAGCCAGCCAAGTTGCGTTGCCTGCACAAAAAGTTCATCGGATGAACCTCGTACTATGCCATCTTGAATGATTGAGCCCGAAACGTCAGCACCATTCAATGTATCTATTCTGCCAGGAATTCCCAATGCTGGATCAACTAAAGGTAGTGAACGCAAATGATTTCAACATGAATCCGCAATCCGCGGCACTGGTATAGGTGATGTCATTTAGTAAAGAATGTAAATTTGACCTTCAATGCGACCGTCGGTTGAGTGGTCGATAATTGTTGCAAGTGGGATCTGCCACAGGTTTATGTCGGAGACGATGAATCCAAGTTATTGAAGAGTCGTGAAGCTATGAAGCTAACTTGAGATCCAGGATCACATAATAATCTACATCGGTGTCGATTACCAAACCCATCAGTAATGTACCCAAGGGCTGTTGTCAAAGAACAATCTGGTTGATGACGAGCATAAATATCTTCACTGCATCGGCCAGTCACGCAACATAATTCCATGGTGGGTTGCTAGAAACTGTCAGTGGGGCCACGTTTTCCGACACTATTGGTTTTGTCACACCTGAGCCAGAGCCTGATGCCACTGATGAATTTGAAGTCAACTTTCAACACCACAAAGTGTGATGTTTGCTATTGCAATTGCGACAATTCTTTGATCGGCACATTTTTGTCGAATAACCTTGTCTTAAGCATTTGAAATATAAATATAAAACCTTCAATACGCTGAAAACGTTCTGCCACTGGAAGCACTAGCGATTAAGAACACTTTCCAATTGAATGATTTGCTTTATTGTAGTAGTCACATTGGCTAGGTAATGTTGAAGCCAAATTGATTTTCATCAATCTCGGTGACTGATTCAGTGGAAACGAGGGTCGTCGGGTATATGCTTGTCAAGTGCTGCTGGTGGCTGTCAAAAACAACACATCCACTGCCAAAATGTGTGCACACTTCTCGATGAAAGTCAGTCATTCCTCCGAAGCGGGTATATCATTTCAGTTTAGACTCATATCCTATGCCTGTTGAGTTGTCTCTGAGAGCTTTGATGTAACGCTTGGCACTGTATGCGCATCCTATTGATCCGCCAGAAGTTTAATAACCATTCATTTGCGCAGAGATTTGCGAACCGCACCAACGATAGTCAGCGAATTCAAAGCTGACTCCTATACTTGTGCCTTCATCATGAGCAACCGTGAGACATGAATCTCTGCCAATTGTTTCGGGCTGTCGTATCTTGCTTTTAATGCCTTCCATACTTCACCATAACCACCTGCATACATGCCAACTACCAGTGAAATTGCATCGCCTTTGACTGCTGCACGCAACTTCACCAATTTATACGCCTCTGGATAATCTGGTTCATGGACCAGAGTCCCGAATGAGTCTTTTAAGGCTAGCCAATTACGTAGTGTCCCATCGAAAATAGGCACAGCCTGTTGCTCCAATCGCAAATCGACTATGTTTGACCATACGGAGCTAGCCGCATCTTCTAAAGCCAGTTTCGCCACCATCCGATACACTTTTGCCACCACCAAATTATATCTCACTATGACTGCTGCAAAGTGTTCATTATGGGCATCCATCTCCGCTTCTTCAGCACTCGCCAACAAGCAATCATGTGCCAGCATAAACCTGTCGAAGTGCATTTGCAAAAAATTTAGCTTTTGAATCCATTCCTGCTCAGGCTGATTATAGGTGTCGGCTAGTACCGCCGGTGCTATCCGCGGAGTAGCAGCCATTGCCGCTGTACGTTTATTCAAATCCGCCATCTTTCTCTCTCCCTGAGTAATTTGCCCCAAATAGAAAAACAGAAAATGCTGCCTGCAACTTCATGCAATCCAAAAAGGGCCACTCAAGCCAATAAACCACATACTCACACGATTCAAAGCATTCATAAGAATGTAAATACGAGTCGTGAAAAACAATCTGAATGCAAAAGAATGCCACCGGTCTGTTCGGGGAAAATCCTCACACGCACGCGCACAATATGTACAAGTATGTCAATAAGAACCATTATCCAAGCGCAAGAAACGCTTTTAAAATATACAACATTACTTTACAAGTCCAGCCCAGTAGTGGCCTATGCGGACGGCATCAACATTCTGTCACTGTCATTAACAACTGCCAAAGAACTCTTCCTGAAACGCAACAGCGAAGCAAAACTAGTAGGGCTACAAATCAACGCAAATAAAACGAAGTTCATGACGCAGTCGAGGAAAAATACCTCAAATACACAAAATATTACACTAGGCGAATACAGCAGGCAATGAAAGAGACAAAATACGCCGAAGAACACAGCTCGCAAATAAAATATTTTATTCAGTATTGACGATCTTGAAATCCAGCTGCATAGACAGGAAAACAAAACTCCAAGTATACAAATCTATGATAAGACCTGTGTTATGCTATGGGTGTGAAACATGGACCCTAACCCAAGCATCCGCAAATATATTGAACGCCTTTGAACGACGGGTCCTGAGGCAAATAATCGGAGCGAAGCTAGACGGGGACCAATGGCGAATTCGATACAACCATGAGCTGTATGAAATTTTTGATGAACCGGAGGTCTCAAGGATTGTAAGACTGCAGAAACTGCAATGGGCTGGACACATGAATCATATGGACGAACAACGGATACCCAAGAAGGTATTCGTTGGGAGAACTGAAGGCCGGCGGCTAGTGGGGAAGCCAAGGAAACGTTAGTCTGACTTGGTCGACGAAGACAGTTCATCGCTGCTCGGATTTCGGAACTTGGAAGACGCGGTCAACGGACCGAGATAGTTGGAGGCGCTGTTTGCAGGAAGCGAAGGCCCGAAAGGGGCTGCAGTGCTAAGAAGAAGAAGATATACGACGCCATAATCCGATAACTGGCACTGAACATTCTAAGAAAAATGCAGGCACGCACGATCACGGAAATGTCTGTATGTGTGTATAACAAATGTCCAAGACCATTAAGCCAACCACTGCACAACACGCACTTTGCCCGGAATAATTACAGAGAAAATGCCACAGGTGTCTTAAATTCAATTCCTCACTGGGCAACCGAAAATGTTAGGAGAAAACTATGCCACGTATCCCAAATGTCGAATTTGAATGAAACGCACTTTATCATTCTTAAATGTACTTTCTTTTATTCACCATCCAAGTACCAGCCACACTCAACGCTCCCAATTTTCAGACTGGCCCCACTCGGCTCACAAAACGTTGTATAGAAAAAACGGTGTTGCCACTACCGCTCGTTCTATTTGATATTTATCCTAAATAGAGTCAGTTACGACTGAAGAGGGATAGTGCTCACTGGGCGATTGGCAACAATCCTGGATAAATGATATGAAGGAATGGAGCACGTGCCTTATTCTTGAATTAAGAGCGTAGCTCAATCATAGTCATGGTGAGGCTGACTTCTATTTGGCCCAGCGTCTGAGCGCGCATGGATGTGTTCAGTGTGACCTGCACAGGATTGGCAGTTCACAGTCTGCCGGCTATGTTTTCTGTACTGAAGGGTTTGGCGATGCTTGCTACACACTTTTTGCTAGCAAAGAGGAGGATGGACTGTGCAGTGATCTGGTTAAGCCGGATAGTCTAATCGGAGAGATGCTCAAATCAGTTGACAAATGGAACTAGGTACCATATTACGTTTGGGCTGTTCTAATTGCTAGGATGGAGCGATTGAAGGCATTGTGGGCGATGGGGTCTCTTTTCTAGTATTCTTTATAAAAAAATGAAAGAAAGTAAATTCCCTTTAATTCTTCTACTTTTATTTTAATTCTGTATACAATTGTTTCGTTTTCTACTTGAGAACTTCCTCAGTATTACTATTTCCTAGACTACAAGTGTCCTAAGATTTATACTAAACTCTTTAAACTATTAAAATGAATCTTTAATTACACCTAACATGTCTCTGATCCCTCAAAGTTCTTTTACTTCATCTCTAATTACCTGATCCTTTTACCATTCAAAAATTTTGTTTTTCCTTAATTACTACTTAATTACATTAATTATTTTGTAAGCCTGAATAGCCAGGTGTATCCGTTACTGGGTCGCCGTTCCAAATATTCTGCGTCTTTCAATTGAATATCTTCAAACACTCTGCTACATCAAGCTTCCAACCATTTGTAATCGTTTTCAGGATGCTCACGTTGTCCGCAGTGATGTCATGTTTTTCAAAGACCAGATCAGCAGCGAATTCGGTAGAATTTACTTCGAAGGTTTTGTCCTGGGGACCTTCGGAAGATGGCGATACGATGGTGCCATTTGATGTGGAGGCAGTTTTTTCCATTCCGGTCAAACAAGCACTTGCGTTACTTGAGGAGTGGATTCTGATTCAAGGATCAGGAGAACAATAGAAAGCACGAGCCAAAATGTATTTGAAACTGGCTGGACTGGCTAGCGTAGGTGAAAGTTATTTCACCTCCAGGGGAGAATTCCTTAAACAAACACGTGGTGCTCCAAGGGGAAACCTTCTTTCCTCGTTTCTAAGTGAAGTTTTTATGGCATTTTTGGACGAGAAGCTAGCACAAGAAGGTAAATTGTCACATGGATGGGTGAGTTATGTAGACGATATCTTCACGATCATCAAAGAGGGTCAGGTCCAGCAAACTCTCAGGGTGATCAACTCGATTCACAACAACATCAGTTTCACCCACGAGCTTGAGTCGGAGGGGCGGCTACCATTCCTGAACGTGATGGTATGTAGAGGAGCTAATGGATTGGAATTCGAAATATACCGCAAATCAACGGACACCATGCGGATATTTCCGTTCACTTTGTACCATTGCCAACAGCAAAAATGGGCGGCATTTAGCTGGCTTGTGAATCGAATGCTAACGCTTCCATTGAAAAAGGAAGGCCTGAAAAAAGAAACGTCCCACATTTAAAAGTAAGCCGATTGAAATGGATACCCTACGGATGAAGTGACCAAATTGATAGCCAAATGAACGAAGGAGATCTTCAACAAAAAGTTCACAACGCTAACTGCGGAAGTCGAGCAACGGAAGAGGTTGGTTGTAACTTTTGACTCAAGGACAGAAACAATGAAGAGGGCTATGAAAAACGTAGACATTGACCTAGTTTATACGAGCCGGGCCACAAAACTGCAGAACTTGCTAGGATCAACCAAGGACCCCATACCCAAAATAGAGCGGAGTGGAGTCTACAAGGTATCGTGTACGAAATGTAATGGATGTTATATTGTACAAACGAGGAAACCACTGGTGTTAGACGAAACGAGCACTTAAGGGAAGCAATCAGCAAAAACAAAAAGCATGATGCAAAAAACTTCAAATCAAAAGTGGCGGAAAAACATGACATCACTGCGGACAACTTGAGCATCCTGCAAACGATTACAAACGGGTGGAACCTTGATGTAGCAGAAAGTTTGGAGATATTCAATCGAAAGCCGCAGGACATTTGGAACGCCGACCCATGTAACGGATACACCGGGCTATTCAGGCTTACAAAATAAATAGTGTAATTAAGTATAGGTAGTAATTAAGGAAAAACAAAATTTTTGAATGGTAAAGTAGAAAACAAAACAATTGTATACAGAATAAAAATAGTAGAATTAAAGCAAATTTAGTTTTGTTAATTTTTTTTTATATTAGAAAGTTCTGCTAAAGGCAGAATATCTTTAACCATTAGTATTGTGACATACTGCGAGCTACTGTCGCAATTGTTTTCATAATCATTAAGAACGTCAACAAATGAATTTACTCGAACCCATCAACATCTGCAAGTGACGTCACTCCATTCATTAATTTGCTCGAATCTACCAGGTACCTCTCGGTAGAACATTCGCCAATGTACGAGAAATGGGTGAATAGGTAGATACCCTATATAAAGGCGAGCTGAATGAATGGGGGGATCATCATTCATTCGACCGCGATAAGAACTGCGATTGTGTGTGGGAAGCGATATTATTCGAGTAGTAGAAAAGTGTGTTTCGTAATAGTGAAGTGATTTAGAAGACAATTGCGATAAGAAATTTATGGACAAGTGTTAGAATTTTAATAGTGAAAATTAAAATTAGGTGAAATAGTTAAACAAATGATTGTGCATTTTTAATTAAATAAACTCTTTTAACTTAAATTAAGAGACATTGCGTTTTCACTTTCCCGGAACATTAAATTATTGGCCGCGAACCCAATAACACGCGACAGTATTCTTTATTATTTCCTCCCCTTCCGCTGCAAGAGGGATCCCTGTAACCAAATGATACCTAAGACATAAAAAACAAGGCCTAGCGCGAAGGAGTGTGTCAAACAGTTGCAGGCTAGGCTCTCAGGTTGACAAGGGAGGTGTTTGCTGGGTTACATCGAGGCTCTAGGAGCCCCACACTCAGCGCATAAATACCCTTCACCTCCTACCCATAAAAAAAAAAATTATGATATGTGAATTTTACGTTTTTTTCCTTTAAATTGAAACGGTACTCTTTATTTCCTTCATAATTATGTATGTTGATACAAAACCCTAGCGTGTACATAATTTCATTTAAATCGGATCATAATCAAGTGAGGTACATATAATAATTTCAATGACGAGACTATGGGAATACAACATGTGATACTCGTACATGTAGTACTCGTATGTAGGATTTATTTAGATTCTCATGAAAATTTCAAGAATAGTATTTTATTTGAGTTTGTTGGGTGTGTCATGTATTCAGATAATTTATTTGAGATGGAAAAAATGACGACTATTTTGTTTTTATGAAAGAAACCCTCTCGTATATACATAATTGAACGGTTTGTTGTATGTGCAATAGATTCATAATCCAAATCACTGATTCAAACCTTCGGAAAGTTGTTTTGAAATCTAGAATGGTTACTAAGCCCTTCTAATCGAAGCACTCTTTTGCCTACTTAACTTCTTAATATTTAAAATCTATTTGGTTCCGATGTAACAATAATAAAAATATATTGAAACACTAAAACCTTTACATAATAAAGATTCATCAAATCAATTTTTAGAGCCATTCTAATTCAATTTTTCAATTGGTATTAATACTACTCCTTTGTAAATGTGCATCAAAAGCATTTCATGTGTGACGAGTATCCTTCGGATTTTCCTCAAACGGCAACCGATAAGAAAATTAAACCCGTTTGATGAAATCCACTTCTATTTCACATAAATGGATGCAGTCATAAAACTAACCAGCGTGTGGCTTCGAAACGTCTTCATCTTCATTCAATGGGAATAATTGTGAACCTTTTTGTTAAATGCAGGCCTCCTCGTCCGCTTTCATCCACGTTGACTGCAGGTTAAGTATCTTGAGAACTGGATTTTCTATTGTTAGTCAATTACGTCCAAGAGCATAATATAATTAATGCACCCACACTTTGACCCATTCTTGTTGTCCTCAGTTGGTTGCAGGAGGATTCTTGGTTTCTTCTTGTGATTACCTATTGCCACCAAGTTAGAGGTCTCAGCTGCGTTGACTGACCGCTTCGAAAAGAAAAGAACAAGTTTTTCTCGGTTCCTTGGTTTTCCGATGGTTGCACCTTGGTGCCAAAAGACAGTCAGCCGGCAGGCAATGTGTCCGGGATATAAAAGGAAAATGTCTCCTTTAAAATAAAGCTATGAGTTTATTTTGGTTGATGACTCGGCGAGATTATGTCATTTTCATTTAAAATTAGAATGGCAGATGATAAGGGATATAGTGTTGCTAAAGTGGTACGTAGTGAACTCATTTAGGGTTACATTTTATCCTTATTAATTGACTTTATGATATGTCGGGTGTTGAATATTTAAATGAATGAATTATTCTTGCTGTTTGCTAACTTTGTACTGTCTAAATTGTTAACGGATGAAGAGTGGTAAAGAGATCGCAATGTGCTGGCCAAAATAATTAATTATCATTTACTATACATTGGAATATCAAAATCACTAATAAACCCTTACAGGAGAGAGTCAAAATTCAAAGTCCTTTATGTTTAAATATTGTTAGCCAAATAGCAACAAGAGCTATCTAGCAAGGATTTGTTGGCAATAAATTAATTTTCTTATTTAGTTGCCAAAAAGGCAGATGATTGCAATAAAACACGATAATAATACAATACTTTGTTATATGCGCTGAATTTGTGCAGCGGAATGTAAATATATGATAACAAAAAATTTCCTTTTTCTTCGCTACAATAACTCTATTTATTTTTATGCAGACACGGCGCTTCGACAGCAAACTACTGTCTTCTTCAGTGCAACTAATCCTAATTTTACATTTTCTTGGCTTATATAGCTAAGAACTTAAAAGTCGATCTTATCTAATTACATTTTAAAAAGATTATCTAATTATTTTTTTAAAAAGGGGAAGATACAAGATATTTGCAAAAAGTAATTAATTATGCATTTTGAAACTCGCCCTGTTTAATTAATCGACCGCTGCCGCTGCTTCGTTGGCTACCTGCCCATCGTCATAATGTAGATCACTAATTAGTTTCAATAGGCTGCTGTATGTGTTTCCCATGTCCGTATTTAACCGCTTTTCCTCTGGAGTTTTAGAAATCCAATAACTCTCCGTAGCGTCCAGTTTATTCCAATCGGTGATTTCTTCCAACGGGGTTGCATTATCCCATGCAATATTGTGTCCTGATTCGACAATGTGCCTCGCTACCGTAGATCTTATTGTCCTTCTTCCGAATTTTCTGGCAAGTGCTGCTTCTTGGAGATGCTCCGCTACCCTGGTTTTTACCGATCTTCTTGTCTGACCAACGTATTCCATGGAGCGTTCGGGGCATGTGATTTTGTATATACCGCTCTTCTCCTCGGCCTTTTTGGCGTCCTTTGCTGATCCCAGAATATTTTCTAGTATGAATGATCTCGAAGAGGGTGTTGCGTCGATATTCGCTTTTTTCAATATTCGCTGTATTTTTTTTGATGCCGTTGAAAATGTGAGTCGCGTCCGCCTTGTTTCGGATTTGTTTTGTGTAAACAATGTCGAAAGAGCCCGTTTTCGATGCTGTTCCTCCAGTTTCCGGATTCGATTGATAATTAATTGTTTTTCGTACCCATTCATAGTCGCAGTTTCAAGTATGTACTTGATTTCGTCGTTCTTCCGTTCGGTTGTCATTGGTACTGTGAGCATCCTCCGGATCATGCTATTATAGGCTGCTTTTTTCCTTTGAATGTCGAACTCAACGCCGGTCGTGCTCCTTATTATAACTATATCCAAGAATGGTAATTTACCGTTTTCTTCCTTTTCCATGGTGAATTTTATACTTGGGTGGATTTTATTAATTGCTTCTAAAAGCTTCTCAGTCTCTTTGGCCTTAATAATAGCAAAAACATCGTCTACATATCGCATCCAAATGGTTGGTAGGAGGCCCTTTTTCCTCCATAATGGTTTCGACGTATCCCATGAAAATATCGCTGAGTAGAGGGGAGAGTGGGTTGCCCATCGCCACTCCCGAAGTTGTTTTGTAGTAAGCTCCTCTAAATGTAAAATAGTTTTCAGACATGCAAACACTGGCCAGTTTTTTGAGAGTTTTGACTTTTCTTTTCCATTCCGGGGATGAGTTGTATTTTGCTAACCATTTTTCAAATTTGGTATAGAGCTTGAGTTACTGATATGCTTGGGAACAATGATTTAACGTCGAAAGATACCATAATTTCATCATCCTCAAGCTTATCTATTCGTTTAAGTTTTTCAATAAGTTCATCCCTGCAGTATCTAAACCAAGGGTTAAAGTTTGCTATCAGACCCAACACAGTACCGGTAAAGGACATAATCATAGATGTCGAAGCAGGCATCCGCTTCAACGATATAGAAACTAAACAGACAGTTCGTAGGGACGCAGCCAACGTTTTAAAATCTGTTAGCAACAAGAAAGGCGGCCGCAATGAAATCAAAATAATCAGAGATTTGAAACAAAAGCCGGTTTACTATTTGCAAGCTGATAAGGGTAGCTCGGTGGTTATAATGGACAAACAACAATACGATCACGCAGTGGAGGAGAAGCTAAATACTGGAAATTTTCTCAAATTAAGAACTGACCCCTACCAGAGTCTATCAAAAGGATAGACAGAGCACTCCGAGATGAGAAACAAACAATTGGTGAACATATCAACCTAAAGGTATCAAAGCCAGTTTTGCCACGCATAAAATGCTTACCTAAGATCCATCCCAAGATCCATAAGGAGGGCAACGAGATGCGGGAGATAATTACAGCAACGAATGCCCCTACAACACGTACAGCCAAATGGATAGTCGAAGAATGCACAAAACTATCACAAAATACCAGCAAACATGGCATCAAAAATCGGGATGAACTTATTGAAAAACTTAAACGAATAGATAAGCTTGAGGATGATGAAATTATGGTATCTTTCGACGTTAAATTATTGTTCCCAAGCATACCAGTTAGCAAAATACAACTCATCCCCGGAATGGAAAAGAAAAGTCAAAACTCTCAAAAAACTGGCCAGTGTTTGCATGTCTGAAAACTATTTTACATTTAGAGGAGCTTACTACAAAACAACTTCGGGAGTGGCGATGGGCAACCCACTCTCCCCTCTACTCAGCGATATTTTCATGGGATACGTCGAAACCATTATGGAGGAAAAAGGGCCTCCTACCAACCATTTGGATGCGATATGTAGACGATGTTTTTGCTATTATTAAGGCCAAAGAGACTGAGAAGCTTTTAGAAGCAATTAATAAAATCCACCCAAGTATAAAATTCACCATGGAAAAGGAAGAAAACGGTAAATTACCATTCTTGGATATAGTTATAATAAGGAGCACGACCGGCGTTGAGTTCGACATTCAAAGGAAAAAAACTCACTCACGAAGAACGATACCGAACAATTCAAACCATTCCTTTGGACAAAAAATGGCAGCCTATAATAGCATGATCCGGAGGATGCTCACAGTACCAATGACAACCGAACGGAAGAACGACGAAATCAAGTACATACTTGAAACTGCGACTATGAATGGGTACAAAAAACAATTAATTATCAATCGAATCCGGAAACTGGAGGAACAGCATCGAAAACGGGCTCTTTCGACATTGTTTACACAAAACAAATCCGAAACAAGGCGGACGCGACTCACATTTTCAACGGCATCAAAAAAACTACAGCGAATATTGGAAAAAGCGAATATCGACGCAACACCCTCTTCGAGATCATTCATACTAGAAAATATTCTGGGATCAGCAAAGGACGCCAAAAAGGCCGGGGAGAAGAGCGGTATAAACGAAATCACATGCCCCGAATGCTCCATGGAATACGTTGGTCAGATAAGAAGATCGGTAAAAACCAGGGTAGCGGAGCATCTCCAAGAAGCAGCACTTGCCAGAAAATTCGGAAGAAGGACAAGAAGAAGACAGTAGTTTGCTGTCGAAACGCCGGTGTCTGCATAAAAATAAATAGAGTTATTGTAGCGAAGAAAAAGGAAATGTTTTGTAATAATAAGACAATGTTTTTTTTTGTTTTTGAATACAACACAAAGGCTTGAGGGTGAAAGGGATTTTATAAATTCAGGTTCAAACAGCACCTTTGGGCGTACTGGTCACTAGACTATTTGAAGTCTCTAAAATATCAGTCGATTGGATGATTGTCTGCTTAATTTGTCGCGCATCTGCTAATAGTGAGCATGGGAGCGCGCATTGTTCTTCTAGTAAGCTCATTCAAGCGGATTTTATCGCAAATAATTTTTACTCTAATACTGCCCCTTAACACATTGAAAGCCAAGCATGAAGACTACTTGATTCCCCTTGAAGAATGGGGTGCCAGATTTATGAACTGGAGTCAATTTTCAGAAGATGGTAGGTTATGGAAAATTCTCGGGTTGCGGAAGAACCTCAAATCAAAGTGAAGTGTCCAAGGGATCGAAAGAAAGAAGAGACGTAGTTACCAGTGCTGGCAACAAGTGAAGTAAAAAATATGCTAAACTGCAGTAAAAATTTGCCAAAAAAATGTCAACGCTTATCAAATTAATGCCAAAAATTATGCTTAAATTTTTTTGTGCCAAATAAAACGTCATTTAATTTTAATTGTTTACTAAAAAACTTAATCTAGACTAAATACATGTTTTAATCGACTATGTTGGGGAATAATATCTCAATGTCTTCATCTTCATCTGCAGCTGATGTGGAAGTAGTAGTGCTAGGCTCAGTGTTAAAACTTTAACTCTCGCAGTACGTTGCCCGGAGCTGTGTAAGAAAAGAAGCAATTCCACCCAAATGTGGTAATGATAGTAATGATATTGCTAACGAGGATAAACCTGCAAAGGAGTTATTGCCTGCTGCATCTATATAATTAATTACTTCATTCAAAAACTTTACAGTGGAAGATGTGAATTCCCATTTAATGTGAACTATGTTTCTTCATTGGGACATGAGCCGGTCTTTTATAGATTTGTGGCGAGTATTTTCACCACATATATGTTCTTATATGTTCATCTCTGGTATTTCTTCTTATTACTCCAAATAAGAAAATATGTTCTCTTTTTTTTTAATAATTATTTATTTTTAGTTAACAATGAATAAAGTCTTATATGACAAATCTTAATTAATTGTACACAGTTTTGAATTCTATCTACTAATGCATTTCATTTCTAACTAAATTTTTATTTCATAAAAATTTGAATGTCAAGAAAAATATTTCCTAAGGTTACTCCTTTTTGCAATAAAAAATATTCAACTGAATTAATGCTGTTTTTAAATTCAACAATACTAAACTAGATTAATTAAAATTTATATTAAATTTATATAATATTAAAAATGAGAAAGTTCCACCGCATTACTTCCCCCTCAGTTAATGCTGGTCATTAACGATTTACCTTAGTATTTTCTAAAAGAGTTATTTTAACTCCCATGTCATGTTATACATTTAATTTTGTTGTTCTTCTCGTCGAAAGATACTTTTTTTTATCATTTTTAACCGTGTCATGGTTTGGAATGCAGGAGAAAAAAGGTTTCAATCTATCTATTGAAATATTACATGATTTGTTTTTGATTTGAATGCTATAATATTTTTCATATTTTTTTAAAACTTTATAAGGTCCATGATAAGGTGGTTGTAAAGATTTGCGCACTGCATCTGTTCTAATCAGCACTTGATTGCAACTATTTAGATTTTTAATTTCTCTTGATTTTACGTCACTATGATTTGAAGCTGGAATAGGTTTAATGTTTAACATAACTGCCTTTAAGTCTTGAACGAAATCTGATTGAGGTTTCTGATCGAGACAAATCTTGTGTAAATCACTCGGCAAACGTATGTTCTCTCCGTAAACTAATTGAGCCGGAGATGCTTTCAGTTCTTCTTTAAATGCTGTCCTCAAACCCAAAAGAATGAATGGTAATGTTTTTGACTATGATGGATTTTTATTAGCCTTCAATGTACGATGCCAATTCTCTATCATTCCGTTTGCTTGCGGATGATAGGCTGTAGTACGATTTCTTTTGAATCCAAGAATTTTTCCCAGCTCACTGAACAATTGGGATTCGAACTGTCTACTCTGATCTGTTACTATAACTTCTGGAACTCCGAAACGTGCAATCCAAAAAGTACATAATACTTCTGCACAATTTTCAGCCGTTATATTAGTTTAAAGTATTGCTTCAGGCCATCTCGAATATCTATCTATTATTGTTAAGCAATACGTGAAACCTTGTGAGTAAGGCAATGGCCCGACTATATCCATATGTATTATTTTAAAACGTTTTGATGTAAGGGGGAATGTTTTATGTTCACTTCTATTGTATCTCGTAATTTTTGAACGTTGACAATCCAAACAAGTGCGAGACCAATCCGCAACGTTTTTGTTGAGAAATGGCCAAAAGTATTTATCTGATACAAGGCGTCTTGAAGTTCGGATGCTTGGATGAGCTAAATTATGTACTGAAGTGAAAATTTGCTTCCGAAATGCTTCGGGAATATATGGCCTTATATTTTCATTTGTAATTTCACAAAAAATTTTGAAATTTGTGTTTGGAAAAGTTATTTGTTTAAATGAAAATTTTGGTTTTGATTTTAATTTCTCAAAAGATTCGTCTATAAGTTGAGCTTCAGCAATTGCTTTAAAATCGATAGAGCTAGGAATTTCAATTTCAGAAATTCTAGATAGAGAATCTGCAACAATATTCTCTTTTCCAGAAATGTGTCTGAAATCTGTGGTAAATTCACTGATGAAGTTAAGTTGACGAAGTTGTCTTGGAGAAGCTTTTGTAGGGTTCTGACGAAATGAAAATATTAAAGGTTTATGGTCTGTAAACAATGTGAATGTGCGACCTTCAATGTAATATCTAAAATGTTTTACTGCTTGATAGGCCGCTAGTAATTCACGATCATATGTACTATAATTTCTTTGAGCTTCGTTCAATTTTTTTGAAAAGAACCCCAAAGGTTTCCAACAATTGTTTACCCATTGTTGAAGCGCTGCTCCAATGGCAATATCAGAAGCATCTACAAAAATTGCTAATGGAGCATTTAGTTCTGGAAAAGCCAGAATAGTTGCATCGAAGAGTTGTTGTTTGGAAGTTTCAAAAGATTTAATAGCCTCCGGTGTCCAATTTATTTTTCTCTTGTCTGACTTCTTAGAACCCATCAAGAAACTATTAAGTAAAGCGTGGTGTTTAGCGGCATTTGGTAAGAAGCGACGATAAAAATTTATCATTCCCAGAAATCGCCTCAATTCTACAATTGTTTCTGGTAATTTGAAACTTAAAATATCCTTACATTTATCTGGTGAAGGTTTAATTCCTTCTGACGAAATAAAATGACCTAAAAATTTAATTTCTTTTTGTAAGAATTTATATTTATCCAGATTAATGATTAGTCCGTTATCATTTAACCTTTCAAAAATTATTGATAAATGCGTTAAATGATCTGAGGCAGATTTTGAAGCAATAAGAATATCGTCTAAATATACAAAACAAAAATTTAGATCTTTTAGTATTGAATTAATGAAGCGTTGAAAAGTCTGCGCAGCATTGCATAAACCAAAAGTCATGCGAGTGAACTCAAAGAGTCTAAACGGTGTGCAAATTGCAGTTTTCGGAATATTTTCTGGTTCTACTGGAATTTGATGATACGCTTTAACAAGATCTAAAGTTGAGAAGGTTTTGCAATTTGTTAAAAAAATGTGTGATATCCTGAATGTTAGGAATAGGATAGCGATCTGGTGTTGTAATGGCATTAAGACGTCTGTAGTCACCACAAGGACGCCAATCACCATTGCTTTTTAGTACCATGTGTAATGGTGAAGACCATTGATTATCAGAGAAACGACAGATTCCTTGTTCGAGAAGGAAATTAAATTCTTTCTTAGCTGCAGTTAATTTATCTGGCGCTAAACGTCTGGGTTTCGAAACTATTGGTGATCCAGAAGTTGTAATTTTATGTTTTATACTATGTGTAGGATGTTTTGTAAAGTCGGACTCTAAGGTAATTGATTTAAATTTATTTAATAAGTCTTTTACTTGTGGATCAATTTCTGGTTTAATTAAAATGGACAAGTTTGAAGAATTTTCCGATGTAATAGTTGCTATTGAACGAAGGTTTGTAGTTGGTTCAATTATTGCTTTGTAAGCGATATCAACTAAAATTCCAAAATGACCCAAAAAATCTGCACCTATAATAGGTCGCGAAATATCTGCAATAGTAAAATGCCATGAAAATTCTTTTCTTAGACCCAGATCTAATTTTAGTAGTTTTCTGCCGTATGTATCAATTGAAGATGCATTAGCAGCAGAAAGTTTAAAACCTGAAGCAATTAGATGACGATATTTTGGTTTTGGAATAACTGAAATTTCTGCACCAGTATCGATTAAAAATTTCTTTTTTGTGGAATGATCATAAAGTAAAAGACGGCTTGAAGCAATACTACTTAAATTTACCGTCGGAAATTTAAGTTTATCTAGTTTTTTGAATTTTCCTTAAAATCGAATGAATTTTTCTTTTTGAAAGTGCATGGTTCAATGCACTTGTATGCTCTAGTACCAAATTTAAAATGATACCAGCAAAATCCCTGTCCTTCAGGTCGTTTACTTGATGGAGAACGAGAGCGAAATCCTCTAAATCTGTTTGGGCTTCTACTAAATCTATTCATATTATTGAATGCTCGTGACAATTCAGCAACTTGGAGAGTTAGTTCAGAAACCTGCTTCTGTAATGTTGACTCTTCACTTGTGTTGCTTGACAGAGAAAGCAATGCTGGTTTATTTGATACTTCGTAAATTTTATCTGCACACGCAGCCAGATCCATTAGGGAACTTGAAAGATTACACGTTAAAATTGCTTGCATATTTTCTGGCAATCGTTGTAACCAGATGTTCCTGAGCAAGTCATTTCCTACTTTCCCCCCTCCAAGCTGTTGCATTTCCCTAAGCAGTTGTGATTTAAAAACGATCTCCCAATGTAAGATTCGTTAATAAATTATTAAATTTTGAACTCTCACTTGCAGATAACCTAGAAATTAATGCTTCCTTTAAGGCTGTATAAGGGTTTGTGCTAGGAGGGTTACTGACAATATCTGACACGGTACGGATTGCATCTGCATCAAGAGCTACTAATATATGATAAAATTTTGTTTGCTCTGAGGTAATACCCGCCAGAGCAAATTGAGGTTCGGTTTTCCTAAACCAAATGTCAGGGAATTCCTTCCAAAAGGGAGGTAATTTAATTGCGACTGCGCTTAAATTAGGGATAGCATCCAAAAATTCCTCATTATTGACCGACATTGTGAAGAATAACAAAATTATGTATTTAAAATTCACTTACGCTATTATCGATTGATATCAATATAAATTTCAATTAATTCCTAAGGGTTTGAGGTGCCTTCTGGCGGATATATCCCCCCTGTCGCAAGATATATCCTTCCTCTTTAGCGAACTAGAATAACTCACAAATTGAATAAGGAGTAACCCTTACAATTTGCTTGATAAATTTTCTTAAAAAATGTTAATTTTAAATCAAATATAGATATAATATATAATATTTGAATTAAAAATAAATGGTCCACCAATAATTGGGGTTCCGTTAAAATTACCTCAAAAAGGTTGCTTTGAATGAATATTAGAACTTAAACGATATGTATTTTGATTCGTATTTTGTAAGCTTGGTGCAGTTGGAAGTGACGGTATTTCCGTAGGCGAATAAAATTTTGGTGGTTCTAGTGGCTGCTCCGGTAATGCAGGTGTGCTGCAGCTCTCGTGTTGTTCCGGGGCATAAAAATGATCGAATGTCGCATTCACTTGGGGATCGGCGTTCAAAACATTACTATCTTCAAGATGCTGGCTAACCAACCAGCCATAATCTTTAATCACCTTTGAAAAAGTTGACGGAACCGTTGAAGCCACAGATGGTAGCTGGGAGAATGATGATGGTGTTCCAGGTCGCAATTGAGTTCACTGTAAGTTCTACTCACTTAATTACTTCTCGATTCTTTGTGTGTTGATTGCTCCTCGATTCCTTATGTCAATTGTCGATCTTCTTGATTTTCAGTGGTAGCACATGGAATAACTTCTTGGTCCTTTTTCAATTTTGTCAGCTTCAAATTCGCAAGACTGTCTTCGTATGGATCGTGTTCGGTTGTGTTCAGTTGAATCTCCTCGTCAAGGAATTGCTTCGATAACGTAGCCAGCTTATTAATTATAGTTGCGGCGTCGTGAATCGATTTCGAATCACGTCGGGGTCACCAGATGTGGCGAGTATTTTCACCACATATATGTTCTTATATGTTCATCTCTGGTATTTCTTCTTATTACTCCAAATAAGAAGATATGTTATTCTCTTTTTTTTAAATAATTATTTATTTTAAGTTAACAATGAATAAAGTCTTATATGACAAATCTTAATTAATTGTACACCGTTTTGAATTCTATCTACTAATGCATTTCATTTCTAACTAAATTTTTATTTTATAAAAATTTGAATGTCAAGAAAAATATTTCCTAAGGTTACTCCTTTTTGCAATAAAAAATATTCAACTGAATTAATGCTGTTTTTAAATTCAACAATACTAAACTAGATTAATTAAAATTTATATTAAATTTGTATAATATTAAAAATTAGAAAGTTCCACCGCAGATTCATTAGTTCAAAACTCTTTAACAATATCAACTATGGAAGGTTTGACTACCTTTAAAGTTTCTTGCACAGAAAACAAAGATACTTTCTCCAGTATTTTAAAACTAATTGGTAGTCTAGAACGCAGTTCTCTCACAAGTTTCAGCGTGAAATCAATGCTCCGTCGACGCAAATTATTTTCCCCTTCTGGGAGAAGGTTGCACTCCCGCAATTTCGTCTCAAAAGTATATCCCATGCATGGTCTAGGATCCAAATAACTCTCTATATTTTGTGAAAAGATATCAACTCTCGCAGTTGGGTTCAAGATACGTCCACATATAGATTGAACTAAGCCACGCAAATCCTTGTATAGTTTTGTCAGGTCAACATTGTTGCTTTTGCACAGCTTGTTCACTACTGGAACTTCATCCCAGACTGGCTTTAAACACAAGTATAAGTAATTCACAGGATCATTGTACATTACATAAGGTGTTTCTACCATAAAGCAGTTATTTTCGCGCCTGGAAATTTCAAACAGTAGTTTCAATTCTAGCCATTGTTCCAAAATACGGTTGACCGCTGGTTCAACTGAAACCCATCAGGTGTTGCACATTTGTGGAATGGGTCGGAGCCACCGTTGATCGCTTGGTATATATTTTTATAATATAGCCGACGGTTTGGAAGGTGCAAGGTAGTGTCTCTTCTGTCGCATGAGATAAAGCTAACTGTAATGAATGGCACACACAGCGAACTAAAACCAAGTGATCATTGCCAGTTTCTGTTTTTAATAAGGCATGCACTCCATTGTTAGTGCCAGTCATTACCGTAGCGTTGTGTGTGCCGATATCTATAAATTTTTTTGTATCAAAGTTGGGGGCAGACAAAAATTCTTGAATGCCATCGACGATGCTCGTTGCAGTGCCATCTTCAATCTCGAATAACCCCAAGGAGGTGGATATTATAGTTGCAAGGATTGACTGAAATATCTTATCGATACTCTCAAAATATGGTGACGGAAATGTCTGTAGATTCATCCAGTAACGCACTATAATCATCATCTCCCAAATCGAACACTATTTCTTTTATAAAATGCGGCGCCAAAGCATTTTTTATGATATGAGTACATTTTGTGCGACGTACTCGCAAGTCTCCGCTTTTGTTATCACCAAATCCGTTTTTACATAGCTCGGATAAATGGTCAACAGCCATAATCGAACAATGTGCGCACACAAACATAGCTAATGAAGCTTCTACACTTGCTCTCTCTATATATACATCACTTTTTTTGGGAAACTTAATTACACTCTGGCTCTTCATTGGTTGTATGACTTTTTTATGTTTTGCAGATGAGGTATGTAGCTTTAGGCAATGCATTTTTACAACCGCGGAAGTCACCGCAATTGCAGACATTAAGTTTTAGCAGAGGGGTGCGTAGCCCGGGGTGTCATACTGAGGACGGCTAGTGCTCAGTCGTGTCGTGGGAGTTCCGGGACACCCTCTGCTCGTGCTGAGCCACCCTACATAAAAACACTAACACGGAAGGATAAGGATGGAAAAGGGTGAGATCATATTGAGAAATGAAAAATTAATGGCTTAGCAAATCATGGCCGTTTTATCTTATCAAAAAAGTAATTTACACAGTAAATTCAGCAATCAAAAGATATCAATCAAAAGCAGACCGATCCATCAATAATTTTTTAATGCAAATAAATCAAATAAGATAATTAAAAAAAAGAAAAAGCAAATTACAATAAACCGGGAAAAATATGTAATAGGTAGAAGAATGTCAAAAAACAAGAAAAAAATATTAATTATTAGATACTTTCTTCTTTTTCCGTGGATCTCCGAGCTCTCGGCGAAGGATATAAAAATAAAGAGGTGGGGTCACTGAAAAATTTAATTGATTTCATCTTAAAACGCATTAATTACTGATAAGCGGCCACTTCTTCGTAATATTCAATCTGCCCGTGATTTCCCGTTAATTTCCGTCTTAGTTTGTTTCGATAACTTCATCTAGTAATTCTCCCGCATAAGTTATTCAATATTTCCGTTTGTTGTGAAATTTAACCCCCACATATAACTCTCACTTATTGCAAAAGAAAACCGTTTCTCTGATTCCCCACATGAAAATTACGATTGCTATCTTCATTGTAGGATCAGAAGGTGATCAACTCAATCTTTTGGCACAATTCTCATGATTTAATGCTCGTTTCTTTTTTTTTTTTAGGGTTTTGTAAAATAATTTTACAAAACCCTTCTAAAATCGCGTCCTGTCTGTCCGTCTGTCTGTCCGTCCGTGTGTCACAGCAGTTTTTCTCGGAAACTACTTAAGCTAGAAGCATCAAATTTTGTATGTAGGTGTAAAGTGGTGATCTCTTCAAAGTTCAACTACAAAAAAATTTTATAAGGTATTTAAGGGGGGTCTCCCCATGTAGGGGAGTGACCCCCCGAAAAAAAAATTTCATTGAAGGTAGCCGATATGGGTATCAAATGAAAGGTCTTGATGAGAACTTTTCAAAACAGGTCTTAGTTTGGCAAAGTTTGCTTCGAGGGGCACACAGGGAGGGGAAATACACGAAAAATTTGTGTCCCCCCCCTCGCGATTGGACACCTGTGATCCGAAAAATCTGAAAAAAATCAAGAATGTAGGCCTTGATGAGTACAACAACAACAAGTACGTGAGAAGTCGCAATTCACTCAACTTTGTTAGTAATAGTATGATTTATCGATTTTACATTTTCTTGAATAAAATCTTAATGGTACCCTTAAATTCAATGAAATTCAGTACACAGATGACTATTCATAAGATTGATTAACCCTGCAAGTTTCATAAAGATTGCATCATATTTAGCGAAGTTATAGCGGTTTGAATTTTCCTGTATTACTATGGAACAATATGCGCTGCATGTATTACTATGGAAACATATGCCTATTGAACAACATGCGATTTTTACCGACTCAGACACTATAGTTTTGCTAGGATTTGCATGAAAATTTCAGGAATGATAGGTGTCATGAATAACTTTGAGAATCAGTTCAGCTAGTGGTATCAGTAATCGTAAAACAAAATAGTGGCTGTTTTAAATGCGAAGATTGAATAATTTTGAGTTATTTTTTCCCAACTTCAACGTGTAAGGTGCATGCTTTGAATACTTGATTCAATTTAATGAATGGCTGAAACTGAGTACCTACAATTAATACTCATAAGTGA
Organism: Odontomyia ornata; assembly: GCA_963969285.1. Lineage (NCBI taxonomy): Eukaryota > Metazoa > Arthropoda > Insecta > Diptera > Stratiomyidae > Odontomyia > Odontomyia ornata. Next base: position 37,736,752 of record OZ017740.1, read on the forward strand.
AACAAGTCAAGGAGGCGGGAGAGAGCTTCTAACAAAAGTGCTTTGTAACAACTCTAGGATTCGAAAAAATTGGCTATTAATTGATGATAACAGTACAGCAGAGTGGCCCCTGAAAAAAAATTCATCAAACGTTGCCGATATGAGTATGAAATTAAAGTTTTCATGGGAGCTTTTCAAAACAGTTCTTAAACAGTCAGTTTTTGCTTCAGTGGGGGCACAGGGGGGAAATACATGTAAAATGTGTTTCCTCCCTCGCGAATGGACATCTGAAATAATTATCAAGGAAGATATTTATGAGTTTAACAATAACAAAAACCTCAGAAGTCGAAATTCGTTCAACTTTGTTAATAATAGGTTGATCTTCGAATTTCATAGTTTCTCCAATAAAATCGTCATTGACATGCTTCTTGACTTTATTCAATCTCGTGACTGCATTTTGAAAATTGAATACAAAACCCTTCTGACATGAGCGTAGGTCTGTTTACCCAACTTGTTTTCTTTCCACTTCTCGTATCCACTTATTAATTTTTCTACAGTATCACAACCACTAGGATGAAACCTTTCTGCTACCAAAAATCTTTTATTCACTCATCATCTTCTATCCAAATCAACTGTTTTTTTAACTCCCACAAATTCAACCTTATTTCAACTTATTTAATTAATACACTAAACTTCACGGTTGGACTTCAAACACATTTTATTCCCCAAATTTTTAAACAAAGCTTTCTCCGAAACCGCTAAAGAATTCCACTCTCCTTCACAAGCCAAATACTGACTGCCCCAAATCCAAAAACCCAATCCAGCATTTCCCGCAATGCTTTCATTTTCCATTACCGCTGCCGCATCTGGGTAATGTAATCGAAGTTCATTTCACTTCGATTCCACTACCCACACATCTTTAACGTACCGAAAAATGCTATAATTTCCATTTTGCATATATGGCAATTTGCATAACCAAGGAAAGTGTTTGATTAGATGCAAAGTGTCGTATATATACGGAAACTATTCTTTTTGCCGATGTGCCAAAAAGAGTGCCTCCCCGCACTCGGGGAACTTGAACCCAGGGTCCCAGCGGACCCCCGGTCAATAATCCACGACGCTACCAATGGAGCCACATTCTACTGATTTCCCATTCATCAAATTAGCGACTTCAACTCTTGATTGATGGGTATGAAATTGAAATTTGTTAATAGGGAAACGTGAATAAATTTTTTGTTAGCATGAAAAATAAAATTTGTTAGTGGGAACTAATGAATCGAATTACTTAGTATGAAGGAAGGAATTAGGTTTTGTTAGGAAAAATGTGTCGAATGAAATTTTGTTAATGGGAATTATTGAATGGAGTGTTGTTAGTGGGAAGATTAAAAGTATTACTAGACTTTTATTTTTTTCCGTAGTTAAAAATAGGATAAGAGGGTAGGATTGAGATGATGGGAAATTAAGAATTATAGGGAAATTGGAAAAATGTTAGTAAAATAAATATATATACAGGGGGAAAAGGTATAAGTGCTCAAAGGAGGCCGGACATGTTACGGCGGCAATTGAATTTGCGAATGGGAGAATGTCGGTACGCCGGAATTTGCAACAGCAATTCTGCAATAATATCACATTTGCAGTACTTACAGTACGCTTTCGTTGTACCATTTTCAACACGTTGCAACCGCTCCCAGTCCTACATGTAATGGTGACTGTATTTGGGTGGAATGTTGGGCTAATCAAACGCTTAACAACACTTTTCGCTCCGTCACAACTTTGAATTTTAATGAAAATCACGGTCTCCGTATGGACGCGGTAGAACATTCAATGAGCTTGAATTTGAATTTTTTCGATAAATGAATGGGAAATGGGAAATCCCTGGAATGTATGAAAGAAGCTTCACTTCTGTATTTTTGATGACCCTTTTACAAGTGGCAAAGGCGTAGAAATATGAAGGATTGTCTTTTCATCCCGCATATTAAGTCATGTTCTAATCGCACATCTGTGAGCCTAAAAAAAATTAACAATGTATTGTTCGCTAGGAACAAAAGAAGGGAAAAGAAAGTAGATTTTGAAAGGATGTTTGCTTCCCTCGAGTGCAGTAAGGGTGCAACCTACACCTCTGGGCTGATATTTGCAGTTGAACTAATTAACAAGGCGTCCCGCGCTAGAAACAAAAGACGGGAAGGGGAAGTAGATTTTGAAAGGATGTTTGTTTCCCTCGTGTATAGTGAGTTACAAAGTTCCCCTAGTTTTAGCTCAATGGTTTGCATTCAGATTGTAGTTCAATGGGGCATGCAAATGAAAGCTATCCGCAGGAAAGGGTTTGAATTTCAAAAAACTCGCAGCCGAAAACTCCGAATTCAAAGCGAACAGACCCTATTTTATTTTCAAATGATAATCAATCACTTTTTTGTAGTATCAACTGGGCTATTTAGCGCATTGTTGGTGTTGTTTAGCTACCGATAATGTCGATTTTTAAAATTAACGTTCTTTCAGGTGGACAAATTTCGTTGGCCAGACTCTAGCGAGTTTATGCTTAAAAAATATGCTTTATGTCAAACACCGAAAAATATGCTAAGCAACATGAAAATCTGCCAAATTTAGCATAAAATACCCTAAATTGGCAACACTGGTAGTTACTCAATATATGATTTTGGTTTATTCGGCGGAATACGTGTGCGTCTTAGCATGGCTAAGAAGGTACTGCTGTCACCTCGTTCATAATTATACTGCGCTACTAAGCATAGATGGCACGATGCCTGAATTAAATTAAATTTAACAATCTAACTTCGAGAAAACACCAAATTAAGTTCGTAGCTTTTCGCACAACGCTTTAATGCGTGTCTTAACAGATTTAATACAACAATTACTTAAATTACAGAATTTCTAAAGTGAAAAAGACACTGATTTACTATTAAAATAAGATTTTAAATTATAATAAGAATATCAAATTAAGAATAGCAAAAATTTTAAATGCTTTCCTTTCAAAAAAAAAAAAAACAAAAACAAAAACAAGTCTTATTATAAACAATTAGTTAATTTAGAGTTACTTTAGTCACAGTTCACCATTGTTGCCCGCCTCCATATCTTGAAGAAAATCCGCAATCGCGTTTAGGCCTGCTTTTCTTTTCTTGCGTTTTTGAAATTCTTGGGGAATATTCTTGTTCAACTTCTCTTGTCATTGTTTCTACCTCCCTTTGCACGTCATCAACTTCTAAGTAAAACACATTGTTGCAGGGTAACGACTAACTGTTTATTGAGAAAAAGAACAAAAGGGCACATGAGGTTGACAGTTTAGTTAACATTATTATCATTCTTTGCAATACGCTCACTATATCAAAATAACAAATAAACTTATACATTTTAAATAATAATCAATTTACTTTACAACAATACCAAGTGTTTCCATGAACTTATAATATTTTATTCTTGACAATCCTTTAGTTAACAGATCCGCATGTAGGAATCAAGCAGTCACACAAGTAAACTGCTCGAAAACCTTCCTTTCTCCTATACAAAATTTTAATGGCAGATTAAGAAAAATATTTAATTACATGCATTCATAATCGCAATTTGTAACATAGTTTTCTTTCTTATTATTATTATTAAATGTAATTTTATATCAATTTTCCCTTATATTAAATTTAAACGTTTCTCTTTAATTATATTCCTCATGAAATTTACCTTTTATTGCTATTTAGAATCTTTTTCACTTTTCTTTACTTCAGTTAATTTTTCTTGGAAAAATTTAAATCTGCCAATTAAAATTTCGAACATGGGAACACTGATTTATTGCACTCCAACGTTGTATCATATCACCGAAAGCTAGCTAACTAGGCTGAGCGAGCAGCTGCTGGGTTTGCCATGCACACAGGAATCGAAAGAAAGAGAAGTTTTTGGGACATATCGGGGAGTTGACTGACGATGGTGAAACGGAAGGCACGCGAGGAACGGCCAGCAAGCGGTGATTGAAAAGAAAAGCCAAATTTCCAATTTGAAGTGGCCCCAAAATTTTCATTGTTGAAGATTCATGTCTGACGTGTATTAGCTAGCGAGAAAAAGTGAATTTCCGACTATTTGATTGTGCTTGTGGGCATATCGTTTCGTGTCTATCTGTTCCGAATATCAAGCAAAACATATTTAGAAGATATTAAGATCGCGAAGTGTAATTCCTCATTGTGAGATAAATAGGCGAAACCATAGTACGAGTGAAGTGGTTTTGGACGGATCGAAGTCCACGGGAGATCTTAAGAACCACGGGGAAATTGGTGAAGTGCTGTCCGAGAAAACCTTTTGTAAGTCGGTAAGTTTTGTCGCCATTTGATTAGGTGCCGTGTGAATTATTTACATCGCGCCTTGGCGAATATTTGTCGGGAAGTTTTACGACATGTAAAAGTTGATGTTTCACAAAGGCAACAAAGAGTCGACTTACAGCCATGACCCGGAGAAGACGAAAGCAAATCGACCGTAAATTTGGTCAGATCTGCGCTAAACAAAAAATTAATCACTAAAAAAAAGCCAACGCGAATAGCAAAGGGGACTTGGGCGTGAGTTAGTGAAGAAAATCACAGCGGTGGTGGCTATTCATTAAATGTTTTTGTTGGTGAAACGATAATCAGAGTCAGAACGATAAGAACAATTGAAAATTGTGGAGAAAAGTATAGCGCAAAGGAAAGTGAAAGTAAATAAATTTTTAGTGTATTACAGTTGATCATGGTTGAAATTTTCCTCCCGTCTTTGGAGCTTGATTCGTAGTGAACAGAAACAACTGAATTTTTTGCAAGGATTAACTGCACACACAATTAGATGCGAAATCAAAAGAAGCAAAGAAAAATAAATTAATTCCCATTAAAGTCAAGAAGAATCTGTTGAAGGAGTTGACTCACGACCGCGACCGGGGGTTGACGCAAGAACGACGGCGATATTTTCTTGGCCGGATTTTAAAGTCGGATGCCTCTAGTGTTTGCCTTTTTGTTGCTCAGAACCAAAATCGTGTCGCTCCCGCGCATTCAAAGTGATTTTTGCTCCCGAAATATCTTTGGACTCCCCTCTTCAAAATCGCCTGAAATGAATTGGGCGCCGCCGTTGAATTGAGCTTGTTTGGAGTCGAAAAATGAGAAATTCCGGTGTAGAACGGAGCCCCAAATGGTTCGCCCATGAGTCGCGTTGTCTTTGCTTAGTTTGAATCAGTGAGGCGAGAAAATAAAAGCAATAAAAATTGAAATCAATTTCATCATCCCAATCCATTGTGAATGAAATTTGGTGAATAAGTGCCTCCAGTCCAATATCTATTGTCGTGTTCTTTGTGCCGGCCATTGTGGATAGGGTGCAGTAGCAAAAAGTCCTGTTTCCGTAAAGTGCTTGGAAATTTACTATAGAAGTGCTCACGTCCATTCAACCTTGGCTGATTAATCTATATCTGCTGAATTCCTGGAGCTACTCGCAAAACAAATAAGAAGAGGCAGAGATGCTGGTTATCCAAATACAATTCCTTAATTCGCGATAAGACATTAACAATATTAACCGAAAAAATTGCAGTTAAGCTTTGGATAATCACGGCTCCACTTATACTCAAAAGCGTCAATTCCAATGTAATAATGCACATTTAATGTGTTGACTAAGATGCAAATCATCATTCATATGATTCTCCCAACATCGTGTGATATTATAAAGTACAAAAATTCAAGTGAACGGCCATCATCAAAGCATTCAGCAAATAAGTCATCGAAGAAAGCTCGTACCAAGCCTATTAAATACATAAAACAACAAAAGAAATTTCCGATAATATCCAAGACGCAGCTCACGATTTATGCACGGGAATCGTGTTTCGCGATAAGAGATACCGAAAAACTTTTCCTGGATTTACCATGAAGTCTTTAAAGATGCTTTGGGAACAACATGATACCAGTGATAAGGAAGTAATGCAAGAAGCTTATTGCCAATTAGCGGAAGATATTACTTATCAGATTTGCAACGTTGTAAAAGTAAGTTAGATTTTAAATTTTTTTGCTTTGGTTAAGTTATAAAAATAACATTCGTTGAGATTATAATCAATATAAAGTGAGTAAATATGATGCTTTTTACACGGAGATTTGGTCACATCGCATTGATGTAAATTAACGTGTTAATTAATTAATTAATGAATTAGTTACTACAAAAAATGATTATAAGTTGATAACAATGCGAATAAATGTAAACATTTGATTGAAAAATTAAAAATATTAGCAAAGTCTTAAAGTCTATTAAGTAAGAAAAACGTTTTTCTTATCGTTCATTATAGCGAGTAATTTCACATTCACATAATTTAATGTCAGGTTAAATATCGAAACCTTGTAAGTCTTCTGGTGTTGATGTTGATCGCGACAAATAAATAATAAAATGAATTGTTAAACATTAAAACTCGGTCTTTTCATTTCCTCCTCTGCTATAATGGGCCAGCTATCGGGCGTGCTCCTCCATTTCCTTTGTTTAACAGGGGCTCTTGCCGGGGAGAGTGGCCTTCCGACCGCGTACCCTTTTTTGATATAGGGTTATGTGATTTCATTGCATAACGCTTTAGCATAAATCGGTTACGTTTGTATTTCTCATTTGAGAGAAAGAGTCATACAAAGTACTTTTGTATGAGTTTTTCACTCAAATGGGAAATGCATGGCCACGTCTACGTTTGGACCTTGATCCGGTTGGGACGATCCGAGGGGGCACCGCTTCCGTCTGGCTGCCCCACTCTTATTTGTGGGCCTAAGAATCGTCGGTAACGACGAAGTCTCTGTAAGTCCATCCGTTTATGCCCGGCCCAATTTGTTCTTTGAGCAAGCAATTTTAACCCATAGTAGGTGACCTCGGCCTCGACACCAGTCGATCGGCATTCGACCATGTTTAATTCGTGAACGGAAATTTTTTAGTTGGTCCCTGTACTAGGGAGAAAGAACCCAACCCACGACACTGCAACGCTAGCCTGCCGGTGCATTCACGCGTCCCCAGACAAGGCCAATCTCGGCTGATCTCAACATCCTTTTCCGCCGAGGCAGCAGACCATCGCTGAACGGACATTTATCATAACCATTTCAGTACATGCAGGCATAGTAGAAGTTGGCGAATACTTCGTTTCAATTCTATTATCGTTAAATACATCTCTGATGAAATTATATCTAACATCAGTATGTTTGGAAAGTTTATGAGAATAATGATTGCTTGCCATCTTCAATGCACTCTGATTATAATTATATAAAACAATTTTACTGCAGCAACCTATCAATTCACATTCTAAATTCTGTAAATATAAACAATCTCTGCATGCTTCTGACAAAGCCATGTACTCTGACCCAAAACTACTGAGAGCTACAGTTCTTTGCTTTTTGCTTTCCCAAGAAATATCAGATCCAGATTTCTTGAAACAAGATCTTGTATATGAACGTCTATCGATGGCATCACTGGCACAATCTGAATCCACAAAACCTACCTGTTCTGCTCGTTCTTTGGAATGTCTTAAGCAATAGTTTGTGCTTTCAACATTTACTTTAAAATTCTTTTGGCATAATTCCAACGCAATTGTGAATAACATTTATTAAATTGGCGAAGATAACTTACTGCGTATGCACTATCTGGTCAACTACCTATTAGTCTCTGAAAAGGTAAGTTATTATCACACATATTCGATTTTTCTGCGTTCAATTCACTTTCTGTGGGTGTGTTTACTAAATTGCAATCAGTCATTTTAAACTTATTTGCCAACTGTTCATGCCCAAATACTGTTTAACTTGACCCATTTTTTATGTTAAATTTTTGGCTCAATCGTTGCATTCTTTCTCAGGCCCAAAAACGGAAACACTGGGTTATGTTTAAATCAAACAAATTTTTCAAGATTTTTGACAGTACATATGACTGTAGTTTGAAATTTTATCAGTACTATGTCAACGATTTATTTTAAATATGAGGCGTCGAAGTGCGCAAATATATGTATTTCATTTGTATTGTTTCGGCTAAATTTCGTCTGAGGAATGTCATATTTGAAAATCTTAAAAGCTTACTTTCAGCCTACTGAGATGCTGCTTTCAAGTTTTCTGGACAGCTGTTTGTCGAAATTTAGGGCTACTGATCAGCTGTTTCCTGTATGGGAAGTGACGTCAGGTATGCTAATTGATTTCCAATACTCAGCCATGATCTGTATGCATGATTTTTATTTTCTTATTCAGAAAATTCACTGCCATAGATTTGAATGCTTTAAAATGATTTACGAGTAATACTCCACTCTTAGTTTTCAGGAAGTAAATAAATGTCATCCTGGTATAGTCATCAATGAATATTAAGAAATATCATGCACCACCTATTAACACAGTCCCCATGAATGAATTACCTGAAGTCTCTGTGGTACGTGATTGGTGAATGGAAACCTTGATTGCTTTCCTTCGCAGCAAATTCGGTAGCTAAATTTGCTTGTTATGAACCCATCAGCATAATCAAGTCTTTTTACCAATCCACACTTCTTCATTTTGTTCGTATCCGCGCTATTGATGTGACCAATTCGTTTGTGCCATGTATTGCCACTGACTGTCAGCATCCGATTGTGTTAGTATTCTTAGCGTCATTCAACCAGGTCAGCGATTGCAACTGCAGTTCAGCGATTGCAACAAACTCTTCCAATTCACTTCTTAGGAGGCACTTATTGTGCTCAAATACTACGCTGTCCCCATCTTTAATTAATTCACTCACCGACAAGAGGTTAGTCGTGAGACTTGGTACACACAATGTATTCTGCACAGTGGTGTCGTAGTTGTAGCTCGTCATTATTGCTATGTCTCCTGGACACAAAACGGAAACTTTCGTCTTATTGGTCACAATGATTTCTGATAAACTTGATGAGTATTTAGGATTTTTCAACTAATATTTATTCGGCGTCATATGTCTGCTTACCCCCGAGTCGATGTAAAAGTCACTTATACTGAATCAATGTTGAAAGCGTTGCTTTGCTTCTTATTGCCTTTTTCTCCTTCAAAAGTGAGCACCGGTTATGGTATTTCCTTACAACGATAATAAGTTATTATTTTTGTGTTGACACTTGATGATGATGATTTTGATGTATTCGAAATCCGTCCACCGTGTGTACTAGTGCTGCCTCCTTTAGTCGATTTTCTATGCCATTTTGCTGCTAGTGCTGAATTGCGTTCCTATTCACTCGTATTTGCCACTTCCATATCAAGTAATTTCGACTTGATCGAATCAGTGGTTATTTGAATCCCGGGATGCTCTATAGCTCTATAGCCATAGGCATAAATGGCTCTGGTAATCCAGTAAGTAACCATGAACCAACCGATTCATCATTTCTAGCGAAGCCTGTTCATTGTTGGTTGCTATCGACCGTGACAAAATGTTAATCTCGTCCCCATAGACTACCACTTAACTTTACTGGTATGATAACGTATCTTTTGTATCGACAGGTAGCTTCTTATGGCATAATCTAGAGCCAAAGGCTTTACAAGTATGATAACGTATTTTTTGTATCGACAGGTAGCTTCTTATGGCATAATCTAGAGCCAAAGTGAATAGCCATGCGATCAGCCCAGCTCCCTGTTTAAATGCGATGTTTCTGTCAGAGGTGTTGGTGAGCACTTGCTTAGCTGAGAATATTTGGTCTATTGTAAACCATTCGCTACGGAAGCCTCCCTTTTATTCTCCTAGATTGTTTTCATAAAACGGCTATAGTTTTCTTCCTGTGATTTTGGAGATCACTTTGTACGACGTACACAGTAAAGTGATGTCTCTATAATTAACATGCCTCGCTTTATGTGTGCACGACATATCATGCTTTTTTGGCAGTTCTCTGGCAACTGCTTCTCTGACCATATTCTGCTTATGAAATCAATGAAGAAGGTTACTTAGATGCAGACCTAGACGCAAACCCTCTTCTAAAGTACTTTTGCTGGTATGACATCTACATCAGGAGCCTTATCTTTTCTGAGATTAATTGCTGATGCCCATACTTTGCCCCCAGATAATGGTGAGTCTGGGATCTACTGTTTTGTTGCTTCCTCTTCACAGCTTCAATAGTTGTTGGAGGTGCAGGGGAAATACTGCAGCCTTCTGAAAATATTGCTGGTGCCTTAACTTTGCCCCTTGATGGTGGTGAGTCTGGAGTCTATTGCCGCCTTCTGGAAATATTGTAGCCTTTTGGTTTTTGACTGGGTTACATCTTGTGCATTTTGTCAAGGACTTGTTGTATGAACTGAGCCGGCTCTTAGTTTTTTCATAGAGGCATATGCTGATGTGACTTCATGTATGGTCTTGTTTTTGTTTATCTATTAGTCCTTGGTGTTGATGGTTAGTAGCTTCTTTCTTCAGCATACGCTTTTAGCTTGTTGTCTGAGGGCATTATATTGTTCTTCTCTCGCGAGCCGGATGTATTTTTTCTATCCCTGGTGCCTTTTTCAACCACTTCCTCATATTTCCGTTTGGCTGATGCCACAAGACGTCTTCGGATGTTTTTGTTATCGCATCTTGTACTTTGGAATGTTCTGTGATGTTATAACCATTTAAATTTTCAGATATTGCAGCAACAATAATTTGTTCTTTATTTTGTTGTTCATAATGTAGAAAAGTGAGGAAAATTGGTCATTTCCGAAAATTAATTTTTTAGAAGAAAACATTTTTGACTTTAACTTTTTTGTCTCAACTATTTTTGAGTAGTCCAGAGTGTATTCCTAGCATATACGAGGGTGGTCCAATAAGTACTTGACTAACAAGAGAAAAATGAAAATTTTGGGAAAGCTCGCCATTTATTTCTCAACATAATCTCCTACTAGCTCGATATATGACCCAGCAATGCTCCAATTTCTTCAACCCGTCTGAAAAATGCGTCGTAATCCTTCATGGAGGCGATGATCTCCTTATGCAAATTTCTCCCCGGGGAGCGACTTTTTGAAGTTTAGAAACAAAAAAAAGTTACGTGGGGCCAAATCTGGCGAATACGGTGGATGGGGTAGCAGTTCATATCCCAATTCGGCGGCAGAGTTGTGAACCGGTTCGTTTTCATGGCGTCGTCAAAAGGGACCTTTTTTTCTACAATCCCACATCCAATTGGCCCAATAATTTGGCATAGTAGAGCCCTGTGATCGTTTTACTCTTCTCCGGGTAGTCGATGCAGATTACAACTTGTGAATTTCAGAAAACGGTGATTATCACCTTTCCGGCTGAAATGACAGTCTTCACCTTCTTCGGCGCACGTTTGCCGGGTGAAGCCCCCTATTTGACTGCTCTTTGGTCTCTGGTGAGAAACAGTGGAGCCATGCTTCACCGAAGGTCATTAAACGATGCGGAAATTCCTACAAATTGCGCTTATACAGTGTCAAACACTGCTCTGAAGTGGGTCCACGGTTGCGTTTGTTGTCCGGAGTGAGCAAACGTGGCATCCATCGCACTGACAGCTTTCTTATGCCCAAAATTTCATGAGATATGACCCACGCGGTCTTTTAATATCTTGCGCACCTTTAATTGGCGGTCTACTAATGCGAGCCCGTGGATTTTTGTCACGTTATCCTCCGTGGTAGCCGTTTTTGAGGCACCTGGGCGTGGCTCATCAAAAACCGACGTGCGACTACGTTGAAACTCGTTAAACCAATTTTTACGGTTGCCATCACAAGAGCAGAGTCACCGTTCGTAGCATCTGGCACTCTTTGATTTTGCTGCGTGATTTTCCTTCCAAAATAAGAATCAAATCACCCACCGATACTATTATTTTTCTAAAATCCGCGGAAACGCCCATTTCCACAAGCTATTTAAACAAAACTATGAGTCTGATTTGGTTGAAATTTTGACAGTAGCCATTAACAAGAATATGCTACATGATAGTGACATTTTTTTTCGATAGTGGTGCAATCGGGCGGCGAAGCTAAGTACTTATCGGACAACCCTCGTAAGTGTAGTTTTTGAATAGTGATTACATGCAAAATTTCAGTTCGATTTGCATACCCCACACTCTTGTCGTCTCCTTGTTGAATACAGTTTGATATTTAGAAACGATTAATAATCTTTTGAAGCATAGTAGCCTTTTTGTTAGATTTTTCGAGTTAGTTTTCTTACAAAGAGAAGACGTTTTTACGCTTACATGGGAAGATAAAGAATAAGTTGATTATGTTTGCAAGATTTATTAAAATTGAATCTGGAAATCAACAAGAACAAATCAACTTGTAGACTTGAATTCTGAAAATAATTTTTATTTTTGGCATGATATTTTTTAAGTTGCTAAAATGGCCTTTTTTTGAACCTTCATCACAGCTAATTTGCTATAGTGATGGAAAGTATTTGCTTATGTCTTTCAGAGTTTCAATTATTCTTGTAAGTAGTAGATACTTTAGAATAAAGATTACATCGACACCTAAATCGCTGGGTTGCATTAAATCTTAATTTTTGTACAATTAAAAAAATTAAAATTTTAAGTTCAAAATTAAAACGGAAGCCAATATTTTCCCATGGAATCGTGACTGAATTTTGGGACGATTCATGTTGAATTACAATAAAATATTCACTTGAAATAAAATTTCTTTCTAGCACTACATAGATTGCATTGAATCTTCTACAATTGCCTGGTTAAATTTTTCACTGATTTCTATTGCTTGTTCGTTATCTTCACCCAAATTGTTCCAGAGTCTTGCATAACTTGTAAAGTTACCTGTTACCGTAATAAGAAATGTGAGAAACTATAGGTTAATCGTTTGGTTACCTATGAATGTTTCTGAGTGTATTCTTATGTAGATGGATGGACGAAAGATCAGTGGAAAAAGAAGAAGATTGATAGGCAGATTATAACAATCCAAAATGTTGTACAATTGTAAAATGTTTTTGGTTTTTTGAGTGTACCAAATTGATGTTCAGTGACCTCTGTCATTCTCTTTTTGAGGGATTTGATAAACGAATTTTACAAAAACATATAGTTTTGCATCCTGTTCGTCCATCTATTCGTGTTTGACTACAAGTTTTCTCAGAAATTAAACTACTCGTAGCTTAAAAGCTCAAGCTTTGTGGAAAGGTCAAAAATTGTGACCTGTAGAAAGCTTAGGTCAAATCGAAAATTTCAAAGCTTTTTAAGGGGGCATTCCCTAATACCGAAGTGACCTTGTAAAAATTTTTTTATCAACGAGTCGAATAGGAAAATAAATGAACTTTCTCAATTAGAACTCTAAGCACCTGAGCTAAAAAAGTCAGTTTGTGTATCAGGGGATCCAAGGGGAAGCAAAAAGTATGAAAAATTTGTGTACCCTCTCACACCTTTGAGCCAGAAAATCTGAAAAAGGATCGAGAAGGTAGATCTTTATAAGTAAAAGGTGTTGTTTTTGGGCATAGAGCTTTAAGTTGGCTTTTTTTTAATGCTACGTATGGCGTGGCAGCTGTCATGCGTTTTAAAGTTAGTTTGGTCTGCCATTTTTTCATGAATAGGATGGAATGGCAGACAACATTTGCCGCGTTCTTGACGAGATACGGTCCCAATTATTGGCTATAGTAGTCGAAAATTGGACTCCTCTCTCCTAAATCATATTGAAATAAAAATGGCAAAAAATCACCTTTCCAATAAAACCAATTTCATGGCAATCAAAGCAATGTACCTGTATTTTATTTCATTTCAAAACTCTTTACCTAAAAAAAACCTGTACAAGGGTGACAAATAATAGAACTATGTTAATATTTTTTATTAAAATAGAAATATTTATGGCAATTGTGCGTAAAACAAAATATCGCCCTAATGCTCGCCGTGGGTACGATGGCATACTTCTATCCAATGGTCCATATTTCCAATGACTGAGACAGAATTAAGGTTCAATGTCGTTAATGTGCTGAATTATCTCATCCTTTAGCTCTTGAATTGTTCTTGGCTTATAGACGTACACTTTTTCTTTTAAATATCCCCAGAGAAAGAAGTCTATCGGTGTCAAATCACATGATTGTGGCGGCCAATTAACATCGCCACAACGTGAGATAAGCACGGCCATTGAATTTCTCACGCAAAAGAGCCATTGTTTCGTTAGCTGTGTGGCAAATGGCACCATACTGTTGGAACCGCATATCGTCCAGGTCCATCACCTCAATTTCTGGCCACAAGAAGTCCGTTATCATCTCGCAATAGCGAACACCATTTACGGTAACTGCTTGGCCGTCCTCATTTTCGAAGAAGTTGGGCCCGATGACACTGCCAGCCCATAAACCGCGTCAAACAGTCACTCTTTGTAAGATACATCAGCTTTTCAACAATCACTCGTGTATTCTCTTTACCCAAGTGCGGCAAGTCTGCTTGTTAATGAATTCACTGAGATGAAAGTGTGCCTCGTCGCTGAAGATGATTTTCTTTGTAAAGTCACCATTCCCTTCTGTCTGTTCGACCAACCATTCGGCGTATTGCCGACGCTTGAAATGGTCAGTAGGCTTCAGATCTTGAGTCAATTGAACCTTGTAAGCGTGTAAATTCAAATCTTTATTCAACGTACGCATCGGTGATGTTCGTGAGATGTTCAATTATTAGGCACGACGACGAGTCGAGGTTGACGGCTCTTATGTCACACTATCGCGAACAACAGCGACATTTTCCGCAGAATGAACTAAGCGAGCATGTACAGGTGATTTCATATTGCCTATAGACCGGTTTTGCTGAAATTTGCGCACAATTCTCCTGATTATGAACACATTTGGTCGGTTATGCTGACCAGAAAAATCACGAACGCCATTTTTGTGAAAGGTTTCAACAACTTTAACACACTGCTCAATTGTGTACCTCTCCATGATTGAATTTGTCAAATACTGGAACAAAGAAATGTCAAATTGACTTTTGCGAGAAACTTGACGTTAAGGTGTGACTCACAATTAACATCGTGCATTATAGTTGGACCACCCGTTAGTACAGACCCATAAAAGCTGAAAGCCAGAAAATACAGACCTATAAAAGCTGAAAGCCAGAAAGCAAAAATTAAACATTCAAAAGGAGCAAAGAAAGCCGCAAAGAAGCTCCTTCAAAAGTACCAGAAAACAAGGTTCGGACGGACGCCCAACAAGAAGAAAGAACTGATAAGAAACAAGAGAGAAGGAAGCCCCGACGAAGTTCCCGGCAGCAGGCACGGCTCGTAAACCCCAGGATGGTCGATCGTTTACCAAGGAGCTGCGGGATATCAAAGGATACGTAATGTCTGAAGACACCAATACTGCCACTAAATCAGTGCGACCAACGCGGTTGGGCCACATACTGGGCGAATTTGGAGTTGTCTAGAAGATACGGCGAAGAGCAGCGCTTCTTCGATGTTTCAAATGCCTTGGTCATGGTCACATAAAGGCCGACTTTTTGCTGCTGAGTGAGCAACACTACGGTAAAAGTTCTTCATGATGGTATCCCGATGAAGCTGGTAATGTTGCCATCTGGGTTCGGAACAATGATTCCAATGGGGGATGGTTTCGTGTGGGTTGGGTGCTCAGGAACTATCTTATTTAGTGTGTACCCAACGCCGAACGGATCGCTATCATCTTTCCAAGCCAAGATTAATGCTTTGGAGGGCGCTGTTTCGAACACAGATGGCAACATATTTGTTGGGGGAGACTTGAACGCGAAAGCAATCGAATGGGGCATGCCTCAAACAGATGTGCGGGGAAAATGAATCTTAGATATGGTGCCCAGGACGGTGTTCACTTTACCGACCACTCAGAAATACGTTGACTTTCCACCATATTAGCTGTGAAGGAACCATACCGGACGTGACATTCGCCTCGCAGTCCTCAGTACGGAGGAGACACAATTGGAGAGTATTAGAGAATTACTCAGCCAGTGATCTTCTGTGTGATGCTGTCTTTCCACAATTGGTTGGAACATCGAAAGGATGGACGTCGAAAGGTTCGTCGAGGTGTTCACAGCAGGTGCCTTGCCATAGAAAGATTCCGTGGTGGCGGAAGAACTGACAGCTCAAGACGCGATGAACTTAACTATGAGCATCATCCCGACTGCTTGCAATGCTTCTTTGCCTCGCCGGAAACCCCCGGCATGGCAAGCCCCCAGTGTGTTGGTGGTCAACTGAAATCGCTGAAAATCAATGGGTGCTTCACAAGCTTCGGCGTGAGGCTCAACGACCACGGAGCTCTGACGTGGCATGCAACTGGGTAGCAGCCTATAAGTTGGCCAGGAAATGCCTTCGCTAATCGATTAACAACAGCAAAGCTCGCTGCCGGCAAGATTTAGTGGACAATATGAACACGAACCCGTGAGGCCTTGGCTACAAGCTTGTTATGCGGAAGCTTGGTGCCCTACGAAAGCCTTATATACATGATGCGAAAAAGATTGAAGGGCACCTTTTCCCGTCCATCCCGTCCGTGTTGATGCTTCCATGATGAACACCAGTCGAGTGTCCACTTTTCACACAGCCGCAACTGGAGGAGGCAGTCTTTTCACTGAAAGCGAGGAAGGCTGCAGGTCCGGATGGTGTTCCAGCTGAGGTGTTGCAACTTATCTATCACCATTGTCCTAACTTGCTGCTCAGCACATTCAACGCTTGCCTACGGGACGGGGTTTTCCCGGTACAATGGAAAACGGCAAGGCCTATACTGATCGGTAAGGGGAAGGGAAATCCAAGATCACCGTCTGCATATTGCCCGTTATGCACACTAGACATTGCTGGAAAAGTGCCAGAGAAACTCACCAAGGGAATACTCACTGATGCGATTCGTGCTACTGGGGACTTATCTCCTTGGCAGTACGGCTTTAGACTAGGACGTTAATGTGATTGCACATGTCAGGGGCAAATAGCTGTAACAAGCGGTGGATCGTCCTGTTAGTGACACACGACGTTAGGAACGCCTTCAACTCCGCTAGCTGGATGAATATTCTGGATACGCGAGAAAACGCTTTTCAAGTTCCAGAATATCTAATGCTGCTTTTGCTTATTTATTTATTTACACTATTTTACAGATCCGTGAGCCCAATTGCAAAATAGGTTATGAAATATAATATAATATAATACATGCGAATAAACAAATTTGCAATTTGAAATAAGGCAAAAAAAAACAAGAATATAAAATACTAATTAACTATTGGGAGCTAAGGGGAATATTATGCAATATGCTGTGTTTAAAGTATGTGGCAGGGGACCCAGCTCAAAAATGAATAAAAATAATTATCGATACGAGCAAAGGGCACAAAGAATATGTCAGTTGAACGTGTTCTGGAGGTGAGACGTATATAAAGCCTTTCCTGAAGGTTGGATGAAAGAATACCATGTTATAATTTAAATAAGCACCACAGGTCTAAGAATTCTCTCCTATTTTTGAGTGATGGAATCTTGAGCACCTGTAAGCGCTCATCGTAGGAGCTGCAAGTGAGGTTGTATTTGTAGAATAAAGAACGTTCGAATTTCCGCTGTACAGTTTCAACAGCATCCAATAGATTGTTATAGTGAGGAGATCATGCTTGGAAGGGATACTCAAGGATTGACCGGGCTAGAAGTATGAATAGATGGACGCTGGTTGAAATACTAAAAGACTTGCAAGAGGATTGTAAAATAAAACCAGCGACACGTGAAGCTCTAGTGGTTATGCATGAAATATGGATGTCAAATTTCAAACCTGGCTCAAATACTACTCCCAAATCTTTAAATTTGTCCACAAGTGCGAGTAGCGATCCATCAATCCGGTATTCATATAAAACTGGATGAATTTTGTTGGTGAATCTCATGTGACAACATTCTGAAACGTTAAGAGGAAGTAAACTATCATCAGCGTAAAGAAGACAATTAGAGGACAGGCATTCGAGAAGATCATTTATGAAAATGTTGGATAGCAAAGGGCCTAAAATTGATCCTTGAGGAACACCAGACTTTGGGCTACATGAGTCCGACGAAAAAAATTATTCAATGTAACGAAGCAGGAGCTTTGGGATAAGAAGTATAAGATCCAAGAGAGGATTGGGTCGGAAACGCGGAACTATCGGAGTTTGTTAGCCAAAAGGCTGTGATCAACACCGTCAAAGGCTTTAGCAAAATCAGTGTATATGACGTGGACTTGTTGGCTCTTGTTGAAAGCAAGAGAGATGGTATTCGTAAGTTCTAACAAATTAGTTACTGTCGAACGACCTTTAATAAACTCATGTTGTTCATTTGCAAACAAGATACTGATGTCATCGTACATTCTGTTATGCACAATTCGCTCAAGGAGCTTGCCAAAACAAGACAGCAAAGAAATTGGACGATAATTCGAGATTTCACTACGATCTCCGGACTTATGGATCAGAAAGATGTTAGCATGTTTCCAGACGTCAGGAAAGCAGGAGGAAGAAAGGCTAATATTGAAAATAATTGATAGTGGGGTAGATATTGAAGAAGATAATGACTTAACGAACAGATTTGGTATTTCATCAGGACCCGGACCGCCGTTAATGTCAAAAGTAAGCAGCACATTTTCAATTTCCGATGGAGAAGTCACGATAGAATGCATTATAGGGGAAGGAGAAGGATACGATGAGTATATAGTGGGGTTCGAAACCTTAAATGTGGAGGAAAAAAATTAAGCGAAAAGGTCACAGATAGCTTGCCCATCAGAAGCTTGGCAGTTACGCCATGAAAAGATATTAGGATGATGGGATGTTGTTTTCAGAGAGTGTATGTATGTCCAAAAGGGCTCAGGACTATTAGATTGCAGTGATGTTTCAATCATATAATAATAAGATCGCATAGCGTACTTAACCGGTACTTTGGCTTCTTTACGAAGCAGTCGGTAGTTGGTGAGGTCAGTGTCAGATTTGGAATAATGTAATTTTTTGCGCACCGGGTCCTTCAAATAAAGAGCGTCTGAGACTTCAACGGAAAACAAGCTAGGGCTCTTTTTCGGAGGGGAACGGCATATAGATACATGGTTTCTAATTATGCTACTGAGATTCTCATAGAAAGTTAATAGCGCTGAATTGACATATAGCTTCTGTAGCATTGAATTTCAGTCAATATTATCCAGCTCAAGCTAAATGGCTGCTTAGTTGGCTTTGGGGAAATTCAATCTTGGGGACAAAGGAGTGCGTTTGGACTGAGGTCGAGAAAAGATAAACGAAGCGCAAGCGGAGGATGATGGGGATCATGTTTTATATATTCAGAGGGGGATTTTGTGATCGAGGAGATAGAAGCAGGATTGGTAGTAAGGATGAAATTGGTAAGTTGATTGTTTACGTTTGGGATCATATTCAATTGCGACAGGGAGCAAAGCGTTAAAAAAGAAGAAAACAGGATAGAGAGATCATTGAAGGATGAGAGGGTATGAGAGCTTGTGTCCCACCTTAGACAAGGTATGTTAAAGTCACCACAGATTAAAATAGTGAAAAGAGGGTTGATGCTACAGAAATACGAAGATAGTTCAGAAAACAAACGGTTGTAAACGCGTAAAGGAGCATTGCAAGCGATATACACTCAAAGAAATACTAAACTCACGGCTTGAGAGATATTGATTAAGACAGTGATGCATTCTACTGGAAGTGACGGTGAAAAGTCAGAGCAGAGTTTGCTGTCTAAGGCATTATGAGTAGCAATAAGTACACCACCACCGTCAGATTTCCCTGAAACCAATCGATCTCAAGCAGTTCGGTAGACATCATATAGTGGGAAAAGTTTCACTACTGGCGATATCAGGAGTTAGCCAGGTTTCTGTTAAACAAATGAAATCATCGCCGGAAATGGAAGAAGCAATTTTAATGGCTTCCAGCTTGGTTCGCATGCCACGTACATTTCGATTATAAAGATTGAAGCTACGAGAAGTGTGTAGAATATCAAAATTTGAATTAATATTTGAAAAAGGTGTAGGTTGACCAGTTGTTAAAGTTTCAGTAGAGAGCTTACCACGCGACGTAAATTTCTTCTTTTGGTGGCCTCGAACGGTTTAATTAATGTTCCAGGAGGCCAGTATTCTGGTTGAAGAACTATGCTGCGGTTTGATGGTACATTAAACATAAAGGAAGCTATAACTCTTCCCTCAATGTTGTCTTTTGTCAGTTTGTGGCAGCTGATGATCTTTACTGAAGGTCCAAATTTCTTTAAAGCATAATCACAAATGTCACTTGTCGATGTCATAAGCCAGACAAGATATAAATATTTGCTTTGGTGGCGCCACGTCATGAAGAAATGGAACTATTTGTTGTGCTGGCAGATTATCAGTGCAATTAGAAACATCAGCTACTGTTGTTGGTTGAATGTCCGTTACAAGAGTGTTGGGGGAAGTGGGCCGATTTTTCGATATAGCACCTCGACAAGAAGATGAGGGCCCAGGTGATGAATGAAATTTTGAGGGACTCCCTGAAGAACTGAATCCTGCTTTACGACATGCCAGAGGGCCAACGAAGGATAGAAGTTACATCTGGTGTTGCTCAGGGATCTATCCTTGGTCCAGACCTGTGGAATGTATCTTACGAGGCTGCAGTGCCTGACAAGTTATGCTTGATCGGCTATTCGAATGATGTTGTGGCTCTGGTTGCTGGACGAAAGTGGTCATCTTGACACAAAAGAGAACCCTTAGAGCAAGGATGATCAGTGTTGTAGACATACTAATCGAACCGAAGGCAGCGGTGAAGTATCCAGGGCTACTAATCGACGTAAATATAAGTTTCTCTGAGCAAATCAGGACAATAGCTGTGAAGGCTGCTTTGAATGTATCGGTTCTGAGTTGACCTACGGCAACCTTTATTAATTTGTGGAGATTTCAACTCGCCCTCGGTTTCTTGGTCATCTTTTCCTGCATCAGTTCCGCCTTCTACGAATAATCTATCCATCGTTCTTCTTTTTTAAATCACTGCTCCCTCTCTCAATTTGATTCTGTACATAATAATAACGACAAACTGCTGGATCTAGTGCTTTCCAACGTTGCTGATCAACATCTTTCTGTATCTCGGTCGGCGGTTTGTTATGTAGACACTGACTCATTTCACCCTCCCCTCTCTATGGTCATTTCTTTGAAATATCTAGCACGATGCAAAACTCGTACGCGGCCTAGGTTCAATTTTTACAAATCCGATTTCCATTCAATTTCCACGCATATTTCTACCATTGACTGGCAAAGTTTCTTTGCTGACTTGGATTGTGAAAAAGCAATATCAAAATTCTATTCCTTTCTATTTATTAGTATCCATAACTTCACTCCACTTTATGCCTCCTCAGCAGGCGCTAGTCCTCCCTGGCTTACGAAGCATGTTAAGGAAGCCATTAAAAATAAAGATAAAGCTCATAAATTGTGGAAATCTCATGGAACAATTGATTATCGTCAAGAGTTTGTTAGGTATCGGTCAATTGCCAATATGGAGGTTCTGAGAGCCAATATCGAAAAGTCTCTTCATTCCAACCAAACTTAGCCCTTTTGGTCTTTTGTTAAAGCTCAAAGATCTTCAAGTGCATTTCCAAATTTTTTTCAGTGGAATATCAAGACTGCTTCTTCCCCTTCTGAAATTTTTAACTTATTCTCCACCTTTTTCTCCTCTACATTTTCTTCATATACCAAGACTTCTATACCTTCCTCTTTTTCCGTATTGCCTTCGCCTATTATAACCTCGATAGTCACGAATCCTCTTCAAGTTGAAC
The DNA here is from genome assembly GCA_963969285.1 of Odontomyia ornata. NCBI lineage: Eukaryota > Metazoa > Arthropoda > Insecta > Diptera > Stratiomyidae > Odontomyia > Odontomyia ornata. The sequence goes on from OZ017740.1 coordinate 37,758,288, forward strand.
TTATTATCAACTCTATTGATCCTAACGTTGGACCTGGGCCGGATGGCATTCCTAATTTCTTTATTAAAGCATTAGCATCTACCATTAGCTTTCCACTTTCATTGCTTTTCAATCTAAGTTTGACAACAGGTCACATGCCAGATTGCTGGAAGATTGCTAATGTTACTCCAATACACAAAAGGTGGTGAACCAACCATCCAAAAGGGGGTGAGCTTCATCCTTTTCTTAAAATTTTAGAACGAATTGTCCACCTAGAGCTCTATTCTTCTCTTTGTTCCCAAATAGCTCCTGAGCAGCATGGTTTTGTGCCAAATCGTTCTACCATAACCAATCTCTTGGAACTTACTGACACTGTGGCGGTAGCCTTAAATGAGAGTCTTCAAGTGGATACTATCTACACTGATTTCCCTGAGGCACTTGATACTGTCAACCATGACATTCTTATTTGCAAATTGCAGCATTATGGTGTGGGTGGCTCCGTTTTGTCATGGTTAACTTCATACCTAGCTTCTAGAACATGCCAAGTTGTCATTGATGACACGGTTTCCAAGTCATTTCATCCCTGCTCTGGAGTTCCACAAGGTTCCATCTTAGGTCCGTTCCTTTTCACCATGTTTATCAATGATCTCCCATCAGTGTTTGACTCTTCCTGTCTCTTATTTGCGGATGATTTGAAGATCTACAGAGTAATCAACTCGCCTGCTGACTGTCATATTCTTCAAAATGATCTGTTATCTCTGTCTTCTTGGTGTAAGGCTAACCTTTTGAATTTAAATGTACCAAAATGCCACAAAATGTCGTTTTCGTTGAAAAGTTCATCAATATCCCATTCTTATTTACTGAATCAAACTCCTCTAACAGTAGCGGATCAGGTGAAAGACTTAGGGGTTATCTTCGACCCAAAGCTCAAATTTAACCTTCACATTATAAACTTAGTCACTAGAGCTTCCCGTGTTTCGGGTTTTGTTCTTAGGCATACTTCTATTTTTTCTAACCCTAAGTCTGCTATCAAACTATTTATCTGTATCGTACGTTCTCTTCTTGAATACTGTTCTCAAATTTGGTCACCTCACAATGATTATCTGAGTGTTCTCCTTGAATCTGTCCAGAGCAAGTTCACCCGTTTTCTATTTTTCAAATTCAAAATCCCTTATGCGACGTACGAAAATCGCCTGTCCTTCCTTCAGATTCCCTCTCTTGAAATTCGCAGATTGATACTTGATGAATGTCTTCTCTTTAAAATATGTAACCGCCTTACGGATACAAATCTTGATTCTCGAATTTATTATAGGCTAAATCTGCGCTCGGGTAGAAATGCTAGTATCTTTCTTGTACCTTTTGCTCGGATTAACCCGTACTTCGATTCTCCACTGCTAAGGCTACCTCGCAATCATGATCGTCTACAAATTGGTCCTTTTCCTCGTTCTCTTTATTTACTTAAACAAAAACTTATTAGTTTACTAATTTGTTAATTTTGTGTGTTTCTTAGTATATACTTCACCATTTGTATTAGAGGTACCTCTGTTAATGGCAACATAAATAAATAAATAAATATAGGGGGACCCAGCCCGTCAAAAAGATGCCTCCTGATGCGTGCTGTAGGGTCAGTATTACTGCACGGAGCAGAAATATGGGGCGACGCTCTCAGTAAGGAAGTATGCCGTAAATGCTTAGCACAAATACAGAGAAGAGGAGCACTGAGGATTGCACCTCCCTGTCTGACAGTCTCTGATTCGGTGGTGAGAGTTATAGCAGGCGTAATACCTGTTGCCCTCCTTGATGGAGAGCGCCACGCTATTTACCTGTATCAAAACGAGGAGGCTAGGGCGATGATTGCCCGCGAGGAGAGACCTCGCTGATTCAACAATTAGCAACAGTCTTGGGTGAATTGAATCAAGGGAAGGTGGACTGCGTGTCTCATCTCAAATGTGAGACGGTGGCTAATCTGAAGACATGGTGAGACTGACTTTTATCTGACGCAGTGAAGCCAGTTCCTGCCACACATTTTTTGCGTGCACAAAATGAGATAAGCTGCGATCGGACCTCAACAGGGAGACGGGAGAGCACACCCCGAAAAGTATAGTCGTGATGGTGGTTGAACAGGTCGGTAAATTAAGTGCAGGTACCTAAAAGATAAGGGGGACACACAGCAGCTGGGGGTTTTGGGACTGAGGGATCACATGTCTGGGAATTTTTCTTCCAGAGGGATTCCCCAGCTAGAAGGCATCTCACGGTGTAACAAAACAAGACCTGGCCCGAAATAATATATCAATAGTTCCAGGCTGGGTTCTCAGGTTGACAGAGGAGGTGTTTAGTGGTGTTTAGAGTTGTCTTTAAACCCAGCGCTGAAACCTGAAACAAAAAAAGCACAAAGAATCGTTTTTTCTTTTATATTCAAATTAGAAAACTTACCTGAATTTGATGTTGTTTACACTCCCAATCAATATTGACAGACGTTTCTGACATCTGATTGTCAACAATTACTGAAGATCACGGTGATGATTTTATCAGAAGTGATATATTGTGAATTTAGAGTTACGATATTGTCGGTTTGAAATTCGCTGATAGCGAATTAGAAAGTACCGAATTCCTTTGTTTTGAAAATTGCGGTACAGCGGAAAATCTGTACATATTATCTCATTAGTTTTCTGAATGTGAATGTGAACGGTCGAAAAGTAAATTTAAAGATAAATTCAAAGTAAAATCAATAAGTTCTGTAGTTGAATTTAAATTAGTAAAATAATGAGTTTGTGATTGAATTTAAATTAGAAAATAATAAGGTGAAATAAATAGTAGTTTTGTTTTTCAATTCAAAGTGTTTTATATCCGGAACATTTTTGGTCCGTCGAGCCGGATATAAGAATTCGTATAGATAATCGAATCCGGTACCAATTAATTATTTGATGTGGTAAAATTGAATATAGTGACAGTTTCTTTAGTGGTATTATTTAAATTTCGGGCCGCGCGGTGAATTAAATCCAAGACATATGGTTAACGGCAAGGAGGTCTGGTAAGTCCTTTTCCATTTTCCTTATTTATCCTTTGTTTGAAAAGTTTCATACTGCTGTGCGTCAAAGAGACGAAAATATAAACGTTGTTTCGAATTTTATTTATTATACATAACTGTTTGAAAGTTTCTCAATTATGAGCGTTAAAAGACGCCAAGCAAACTTTGTTTGCAGTGTTTGGACATAATTGTGATAACTGTTGATTGCTTCAATTTTAATTTTGAACAGTTCGTGTTAAGAAACGCACGAACTGTGCAAAGTGTTTGACGTAGTATTCAAGCACTAACATAAGCAACATCAACCGTTTGAATAATAGTGACCGAATATTGATAATAGGAAATAGCATATTACAGGTCAAATTCGGTCGTCACAGACAAGAAATTGTAAGCCGAACGCAATCTGCCGACTTTAAAACGTACTCTTCCTAGTACAGTATTTTAAAACTACGGCAAGCTGCAAAAATGGAACGTTTAGTAGCGCAACAAGACGTACTAAATGAGCAAATACATAAAATTTACAATAATTTCCGAAAGGACTCCAAAGCCCGTAAAACGTTGGCGTACGTCAATAAATTAATACAACGGGTACAAGAGGTCCGTCGATCATTTATCCAAACTCATGATCAAATATTCGCATTGGTTCAAGGGAAGGAAGATTTGACACTGGAATATTTTACGAAAAATGTGTATGTTACCTTCGAAGAGTTCAATTTGAATTTCGAAACGGAGTTGGAGGAATTGCGTATAGAGCATGAATCGCAAGGAATACAAGGCAATCAGAATACACAAAATCAACCCTCGAAGGCTTCAGAAGAGACAGACGTTCGACTCCCGAGAATCAATTTACCCAAATTCAGTTGGGGATACAGTGATTGGACAGCATTCAAGGACCTATTCACATCGTTAATTCACAGCAAAACAAATATCGCCAAAGTGGAAAAGCTGCACTATTTGAAATGTAGTCTTGCAGGAGAAGCCGAGCAGCTACTGAAACATTATTCAGCCACCGATGGCAATTACGACTCGGCATGGAAGCTTCTACTAGAACGATACGATGACAAACAGGTCCTCCTGAACGTGCAGCTGAAAAGGTTACTAACGTTAAGCAACGCTAATGAATCTGCTTCGTCAATAAAGCCACTACTGGATAGAACGCTTGATTGTGTTCAAGCAATAAACAACTTAAAAATTGACGATAAGTGGGATGCGATGTTGATTCATCTCACCACACAACGTTTGGCAACTGATTCACGCCAATTGTGGGAACAACAGCAAGCCTCTCTTCCTGAACCACCGTCGTTTCAAAAGCTGAAGGATTTCATGCAATCTCGTTTCAGAGCGTTGGAGGCTGCTGGAGTGGATAAACAAAGACCAAACAGAACTGTTCATAATGTATTGTTAAGTAAGACAGGTCAACGATTGAATTGTATCCTCTGCAAGAGTTCACATCATCTCAGACAATGTACAGAGTTTCAACAAGCTAGTCACTCAATAAAATTTGATACAGTTAAAAGGAATGGCTTATGTCTGAATTGTTCGGAAAAAGGACACTTGGTTGGGCAGTGCCCTAGCGAAACTAGATGCTTTCGCTGTAAGAAAGCACATCACACGCTGATTCACAGGTCTGAAATGACAAGCAATACCGACGTCAATCATCGAACATACATGTCACCTAGATACGAAACTCAGGGATCGAGTTCTGGAATTTTCAATGAGCAACAGCGAATGGCAGCACCTAATGAACAACCCACAATGGCATTTACACATAGCACACAATCACAGATGTTGGATGTGTCCGGAAACCTCTTATCGAATAAATCACCAACAAATGGTATTATTAGCGACAGCTTTAGTGAACGTAGAGACTTCAAATGGAGACATCACACTCCGTGCTTTACTAGATCAAGGGTCACAAAAGTCAATAATTTTGGAATGCGCAGCCCAAAGATTAGGACTTAAACGAAGGTCCACAAACACCACTATAGCAGGCATTGGGAAATCAAAGGGTATTTCGACAAATGGAAAATTGAGAATGAAGTTATATCTCAGAAATAACGAACATTTGACCATAGAGGCTATCATCTTAAATAAATTGACTAACTTTATTCCATCACAGACTATTTCTACGTCTATTAGAAAACAAATTGAACACCTAGACCTCACTGATCCTCACTTTGATAGACCCAGCGAAATTGATCTGCTATTAGGAGCAGACATTTATGCACAAATAATCCTCGGAGTTATTAGAAATTTGAAACAAGGGCCAGTACTCCAATTTACCAAATTGGGCTGGATAATATCTGGGAAAGTTGACATAGGTGACACCCAAATATTACGTACATTTGCAACTGAAACAAACCGAAACTTAGAAATCAGCGAAGAATTAAAGAGATTTTGGGAAATTGAAGAAGTCAAACGGACGATATCAGGTCCGATTACCTTTCAAAAATATGGATTGCCAGCATCAGTTAGGAACCTCTAGAACAAGTGCAGTAACAAGCCTATTGAAATTAGAAAACCGTTTTGCCGTGAACAAAGAACTTTATGCAAAATACTCAACCGTAATCCAGGAATACATCAACTTGGGCCACATGAAGGAAGTTCCTTATTGTGAAGAGTCAGTTTTCGAAGCTGGAAGGAAAATCACCACAGCCAATTTTCTCCCACATCACGCTGTACATAAAGAAAGTACCTCAACCAAATAATGCGTAGTGTTTGACGCGTCGAGGAAAACGAGTTCTGGAGTGTCACTCAACGATATTTTGTTGACTGGACCATCTATTCAAAAGAGCATGACGTCAATCATCATCCGATGGAGGTTGAAGCAGTTTGCAATGATGACTGACATCACAAAGATGTATAGACAGGTGAACATGCATCCTCAAGATGCGAATTTTCAAAAGATTGTCTGGAGGTCTCAACCGAATGAACCAATCAAAGACTACTGCCTTACAACAGTGACTTTTGGAACCACGTCTGCCCCATTTCTTGCAATACGCACGCTAAACCAACTGGCGATGGACGGAAAAGAAAAATTTCCTGTTGCTTGCGAATCGGTACAAAACGAATTTTATGTGGATGATTTGCTATCCGGAGGACACAGCCTACAAGAATGCATCATCAAAAAAAAAATCAATTGACTGAACTACTGAGCTCTGGTGGTTTTCAATTACGAAAATGGATAGCAAATAACAAACAAATTTTGCAAGGAGTCCCAACACAGGATATAGAGATGAAGGAAGCAATCGGCTTCGATATGGATCAAGGGTACAAATCGTTAGGAGTTATGTGGTTTCCATTGATGGATTACTTCACGTATCGATTGAAGAAGCGTGAACAACTAACAACGTACACAAAACGCGCTATTCTATCAGAAGTAGCACGTCTATATGATCCGCTAAGCTAGATAGCACCTACCATAATAGTGGCGAAAATATTACTTCATAGTCTTTGGTTGTTTGGGCAAAACTGGGACGACCCAATACCAAGTCATCTAAACACAGAATGGATTACTTTGTGGAAGCAGCTACCTGCAATTGAACGTATTAAAATAACAAGATGGGTGACATATCAACCAGACGCACTTGTATCTCTCCATGGATTCTGTGACGCTTCTCAAAGGGCTTACGCGGCTGCGGTTTACTTAGTCACACAATCAGGTCCAACGATCACCTCTCATCTTCTTGCGGCCAAAACCAAGGTGGCACCAGTAAAACCAGTGGCTCTTCCCCGTTTAGAGTTATGTGGAGCAGTATTATTGTCTCGGTTAGTAAAGGAAGTCACAACGGCATTAGAATTGGTAAAGATGTCCACCTGGTTATGGACCGACTCGGAGATCGTTTTAGCTTGGTTGAGAGGTCATCCCACCCGATGGTCTATCTTCGTCACCAAAAGAACGGCTAACATTGTTGAAAGCGTTGGCAACGTGCCGTGTCGTCATGTGCCGTCAAAATACAATCCAGCTGATGTAGCTTCGAGGGGAATTAAACCCGACGAGCTGGTCAATAATAAACTATGGTGGCACGGACCAAGCTGGTTAACTGCACCGATCGATGATTGGCCTGAAAATAAAGATATACCATCAACTGATATCGAGCAACGTAAAGGTACGATGGTTAATATTGGAATAATAAAGAACAATTTTTTGGATGATCTATTAAAAAAATGCTCGACACTAACAAGGTTAATAAGAATCACCGCTTATTGTTTGCGTGCGATTAAACCGAAATTGAATCGACTAATCCCTCAAACATATCTCACTAGCGATGAACTAAAACATGATGAAAATAAATGCTGATGCGGCTGAGACCTTAGCAAATGATGGAGTGAAATGGCATTTCAATCCACCAGCTTCCCCTCATTTTGGTGGGCTCTGGGAAGCCGGAGTGCGTTCAATTAAATTGCATTTACGTCGCATAGTAGGCAATGTACCTTTAACATATGAAGAGCTTTCTACAGTGTTAGTTAAAATAGAAGCTTGTCTCAACCCTCGTCCTTTATGCCCTCTAACTGACGACCCTAGCGATATCACTGCATTGACTCCAGCCCATTTTCTCATCGGTGATATTATGGGAGGACCACCTGAAAGGGAATTCGAAATGGCCAATTTCAATCACTTAGACCGATGGCAACTGACTCAAAAACTTACCCAAGATTTTTGGAAGCGATGGCAGAAGGAATACTTGAGTCGTCTCCAACGTCGGCCGAAATGGTTAATTAAAGAAACCAACGTGAAAGTGGGTGACTTATGCATCTTAAAGGATGAGAAGCTGCCATCTTACCGATGGCCTTTAGCTCGGATCACGCAAGTACATCCGGATACCGATGCAATAGTACGCGTTGTTACGGTTTGGGCAAATGGCAAAACATACAAACGATCCATCACAAAAATAGCATTACTGCCTATACAAAGAACGACACCATCACAACATACATCATAGCCAAAAATTCCAATTTATCATTTCCTCGTTTCCCAACCTTTCCATCAATTTCCCATGTTTTCAGAACCGACTTGCCGTAACCACTATGAGCATAACCGCAAACTAAAGCGCGATGACGGTGTAGGAGGACGCCCAGCATAAGGTGGGATAACTTCACCACGCCAATGCATCGAACCACGGATCAAAACTTAAAGAACGCTGAAACCAAACATCCGAGCCTAATTGACATCAAAGGTATATCAAATAATAAAACTATCAAACTAATGCTTACATTTACAGGAACTGCACTTGAGAGTAAAGCTGATGAGAGTTTTCAATAAACTCCTCATCCGGGGGAGTATGTTTAGAGTTGTCTTCAAATCCAGCGCTGAAACCTGAAACAAAAAAAAAGCACAAAGAATCGTTTTTTCTTTTATATTCAAATTAGAAAACTTACCTGAATTTGATGTTGTTTACACTCCCAATCAATATAGACAGACGTTTCTGACATCTGATTGTCAACAATTACTGAAGATCACGGTGATGATTTTATCAGAAGTGATATATTGTGAATTTAGAGTTATGATATTGTCAGTTTGAAATTCACTGATAGCGAATTAGAAAGTACCGAATTCCTTTGTTTTAAAAATTGCGGTACAGCGGAAAATCTGTGCATATTATCTCATTAGTTTTCTGAATGTGAATGTGAACGGTCGAAAAGTAAATTTAAAGATAAATTCAAAGTAAAATCAATAAGTTCTGTAGTTGAATTTAAATTAGTAAAATAATGAGTTTGTGATTGAATTTAAATTAGAAAATAATAAGGTGAAATAAATAGCAGTTTTGTTCTTCAATTCAAAGTGTTTTACATCCGAAACAAGTGGGTAGTCCAGGCACTTGCGAGTACAAGAAAGCAAATCTGTTTAAGAAAGTAAAAGAAACAAATCTAAAATAAGTGTAAATATTCTATATAATAATTTAATTGTGTGCTCGTGTTTTTCTTCTTCTTAGCATGACAGTCTCTTTCAGGTCTTCGCTCCTATAACAAACGCATCCAACTATCTCGGTACATTGACAGCGTCCTCAAATATTGATGAAAATCTGAACTGTCTTCGTCGACCGAGTTAGATCAGCGTTTTTCGGTTTACCCACTGCTCAGCTCTCTCAACGAGTACCGTTTTGAGTATCCCTTCGTCCGTCCATGCGATTCATGTGGCCAGCCCATTGCAGCTTCTGCAGTCTTTCAATTGTTGAGACCTGTGGCTTATCAAAAATGTCAGACATCTCATGGTTATATCGAATTCGCCATCGGCTCCTGCCTGCTTTCGCTCCAATTTTCACCTTCAGGACCTGTCGCTCAAAGGCTTTCAATATGTGTGCGGATGCATGAGTTGGGGTCCATGTTTCATACTCAAAGCATAGCATAGGTCTTATCACAGATTTGTATACTTGGAGCTTTGTTTTCCTGTGTATTCAGCTTGTCTTTGTTTATTTGCAAGCTGTATTCTTCGGCATATTTCGTCTATTTTATTAGCTTTTGTAGTTATTTTGGCGCCTATATACACAAATCGGCCTACATTTTCAATTTTGTAGTCGGTAAGTGTGATATTTTGAGTATTTTTTGAGTATTTTTCTTCGGCTGCGTCATGAGCTTTGCTTTAGTCTTATTGGTTTGTTGCTGTGTTAGCTTGAACTTGGCTTACAAATTTTGCTACTAGCACATGAAAAAACAGTTATTTAAAATAATTCACCATAATAAGTATTGCAACGACCTATTTGTTAATAGCCATAAAATTAGCGTAGTCCGCGTGGTGTGGTGGTTAGAGCGCTTACTGCCTAAGCCGTAGGTCCCTGGTTCGAGTCGCGGTTTATTTCAAGTGATTCTTCGGGCGGACTATAAGTTCGTTCAGTTAGGAGACGTACTATTTTAAATCAGAATGTATCGCAGCTGGGTGGAGGGAAACACGGTCAAAGCGTGGTACTGGCTATTTCACCTTCCCGAGTACCGGTACATTCGATCAAGACAATGAGATACTCTAACTATCTCTCGGCGTAGACCCGAAATGGCTGTAGTTCTGTAGCAAAAAAATTAGTGACAATTGAAATAATTATCCATGATAAAGGCCATGGATGTCTGCCGACTTACCACTTGTCGTTGTTACCAAACAAGATGGTTTCTTGCACTGCATGCATTTTGACGTAACATTTTTCACCACACTCACTAACGGTCGAAGTGTCCCTGGGACACGTACGTTCTAGGTTCCAAAATAAGAAGCACGTTTAACGATGCGAGTGTCATTGCTTTTTACCCGATCCAATCTGAGACTGATTTTTAATTTCATGGCAATAGGTACGGGTATATACAAAGTGGAACACCGAAGGAGCCCCGACTCTTTAATCTATAGGTTGCATTTTATTTCTCACCTATCTCCCGGCTTGCCAGTGGGGATATTTCTCAACCCGCCAACTGAGGATGCATATGAATTTGGACTGGAAAACCCGCACGCAAAATTTATTACATTAATAGAAACTTTATCCTAGTGTATCAGTTAATTTACGCATTTACTTAGCCACTTCTTTATGTATGTTATTACCTTGATATCTTCAGCTATATCAACTAAGGACTTTTATGGATACGTCTTGGGAATGTTTATTTCTTTTGAACTTAACTTCTTTTCTAGCGTTACTCAATCTTTCTTACCGAGGCCAAAAGTTACTTACCGCAAAAAAAGCTTTCTCTCTTATTACCTTAGCTTTTCCATTTCAGGCCCAATCATGCTGACTTACTGATGCATTGTCGGTCGTCCTTGTCATCGTTGAAAGGAAATTCGAAAAGTTATCCATTCTTTGCTTTAAGGCTGCTCAACACAACTCCACTCCGGGGAGTAAAGTTGAATAACTGAATGGAAAAACCTCCGAACTGTACAAATTTGGGAAAAGAAAAGTTTCGAGGATTTTTTTTCTCCGCTGTAGCCTCTCTTTTTCATCCAATGCGGCTTTATTCAACTTGTTTGTCGATGATCTCATCGGGTTTCCAACGGTTTTTTAGGTTTTTCGTTGTTGTTGCTGTTATTGCGGGAGTCCTTACCGCGCTCTATTGTAAAATTAACTTGAGAGTTGTCGGATGGCTGCGCTCATGTTGATGATGATGACGACGATGGTGACGACAGAGGAACGGTGAAAAACGATACCCAACCTGCATCACTATATGATTGTTATATTATGACCATACAAAAGGGAGTAATGAAAAATTGAACAGCTTCACTGGAAGTTTTTTTATGGATATTGTACGAAAAGTTTTATAGCAAAAGATAAGGAAAAAAATTGAGTTTTTTTCCCCCTCGGTTGCTTCTGTATTTTGGTCCTTTTTTCGAGCTTTCTTTGTTGCTCCTTGGCTTGGAGGAAGGCAGTTGCGATTTTGTTTATGAAATTTCCACAGTAATCATACACGGAAAGAATGATCGTAATTTTGGTAATGACTGTTGTTCAGAATCAAAGGAGGGAGTAAACGTTGTAGTCCAAAGATATTTGCAATTTGTGAGAAAGGTGAATACTTGTATGCTACGTGTGTCAGGGGGAGCGCAAAATGTTTATGTTATATTAGATGGGTCTTATAAAGTGATGTAATACTGAAACGAGGCTAGGAGAAAAAATTGTTAAAGTGATTCAGCCATTCTTGCAACAAGTAACCTCATTCGTGACCTCAATAAATTGTGTCAGATATTGTAGTGAACATCTCAATTTCATCTAACAACAAACACGTTACGTAGTCTGCCTCGATGTTAGGTAACACATGTGATAGCGTTTCTATTGTTCCTCTCAATTCAAGGTTCGTTAGCGTCGAAGGTTGGCTCACAGCCGCCCACTCTTAATCATGACATAAAAGAGCTCGAGGGAATCAAATCAATAACAAGACGTCCAATCCGTGGAAGATGAGGGAAAGAAGTTGGATTGAAGGGTAGGCAAGATGCACGCAGCACATCAACCTACAATCAAACCTACCTGAGCGTGTGCTTCAAATTTACGTTTTGTAGGTAGTAGACAGACGACTAGTATGAGGTTTTAGGAATTGAGTACATCTTAAAGACGTTTGGAACCTCACAAAAGTGCATTGACTCCTTTCATCCTCGCACGCCGACGGGAGGGAGTTTGTAAGTGCATAACATGCTTAGATGCGGGCATCACGTCCTTGTGAGACTTTCTTCTCAAGATATCGCTCTGCGTATTGAACAATTTTCCCAATCAAATGTTCACCATTTGGTCGTAATTGTGAAACTTTTATAGATACATTATCTGTTATCGGCGGCGTGGCGGTGGCGGGCAATAGAATTGAGAAGAAGACGAAAAGATTCAGACCGACTGGTTTTATAGACTTGATCTAGACGTAATAATTCCAAGATAAAAGATGATTGTAGTCGAGAGAAGCTTAAGATGCTTTTAAGCGGGTTTCATTCGTTTGTTGGTCGGAAGATTCTTTTCAGGTTTCTTTCTTCTTTTTTGTTTGGCTCGTTTCAATTTCGATAGAACTTTTTATAGCGATAATTGTAACCGTCAAACATTTTCACGCTTTTGATTTATGGAAGTGAAACGTGAGTATGGAGAATGAGTGATTGGATGAGATTTTAAGATTTAGGGGCTTAGATTCGCAATTGAAATTGTTGAAAACGTAAAAAATGTTCTTTATTTGATTTAAAATTATTTCAAGAAAGACTTTCTAATAAGCAATTGTTACAAAATTATGGATATATTCTTTTTGCTTATTAGTTAGAGCAGATTAGTATGTGAAAGCCCATTTGAACTCTACGAATTTGGTTCTTGTTGGCTCCTTTGAACTCTTTCCATTAATTTAAAAATGTTTACTGTACTGTCGCGTGTTATGGCTTGCGGCCGATTATTTTAATGTTCCGGGAAAGTGAAAACGCGATGTCTTTTAACTTAAGTTGAAACAGTTTATTTACAAAGAATGCACAATCATTAATTTCACTATTTTTACAAAAATTAATAAAAATGTTATTTTTCACTTGCCTATAAATTTTTATTTCAACTGTCTTAACTATCAACCAATATCGCCTTTAATTCGCCCTCCACGCTTATCGCAGTTCTTATTACCCCTCTCCATTCATTCACCGCGGCTTTATATAGGGTCTCTAGTCATTCAATCCATTTCTCATATATTAGCATATGTTATGGCGAGAGCTGCCTGGAATATTCGTGCAATTCTAAATAGCCCGCAGTGACGTCACTTTCAAATGTTGATCATCCTTGGTGGTTCCGACAACAATTGCGACAGTAGCTCGCAGAAATGTTTGGCCTTCAGTTCTTTTTGCCCCGAAAAGATCACCTTTTGCCCCGAAAAGATCACCTTAGTTCTTTTTGCCCCGAAAAGATGTGTCCCCAGACGGTCCATATGCACGATTTTCATTTTGGCTCTCGGCTTACGGTGTTCCTGTATGCGATAAACGACGTCATTTACTCGCCTTATAACTCAGTATGGTCCCTCTCAATCATGCTGTAACTTCGGAGACCTACCCTTCCGCCGTTGTGGGTTATATAGCCACACCAAGTCATCTTGCTGGTAGCCAGTAGAATTTTCCTTTATATCATACCTGGCCTTCATGCTTTCAGCAGCCGATTCGAGGTGTTTTCGCACTGTCCGATGTATCTGGTTTAATCGTTTTCTTAGCTCAGTTGCGTACTCTGAGATCGTTTGGGGTTTCTCAGTGGGTATTCTGAACTTTATATCAGCCGGCACACGAATAGTCTTCCCAAAAGTGTCTTTGGCTGGGGTTTCACCCGTCGATGCATGTTCGGCAGCTCTATACGCCATCAAGAATAATGGGATGTGCTGGTCCCAGTCCCTTCGGTTCTCGTCAACCATCTTGGACAGGTGTTTATTGAGCGTGCCGTTGAAACGTTCGACCATTCCATCGGATTGGGGATGTAGTGATGTTGTCCTCGTTTTCCGTATTCTAAGCAGCTGGCACGTTTCGCTAAAAACAAGTGACTCAAAGTTTCGGATTTGATCCGAATGTGGTTCACAAGGTACGCCATACCTACTGACCCAATTTAACACTAGCTGTTCGGCTACAGTAGTTGCTTCCTGGTTGGGAATGGGGTATACCTCGGACCACTTACTGAAATAATCGGCCACAACCAGCGTGTATCGATTTCCCCATTCGGATTCAGGAAGGGGTCCTACGATGTCAACAGCAATCCTTTCAAATGGTACTCCCATGTTATAGGTCTGCATTTGTCCTCTCAGTCGTCGCTTTGGACCTTTGACGGAAGCGCAGATTGTGCATCGAAGGCACTAGTTCTCTACCTCTCCTCGAGCGTGGAGCCAGTAGAACCTTTCCCGCAATTTCGCTAAGGTCTTGTTGACACCAAGGTGGCCTCCCGAGGATCCTTCGGGCATGTCCTTAGCCACATCGTGGATTTGGCTTTTGGGAAGTATAGTTTGCATCCTATAGGAGCTGCCATCCGCTATTTCCCATTTCCACTTGAGTACGCCACCTGAAGGGAATTCCTTGTGCGGAATAGCTTTTCAGGGTGGCGCCATGCATCGAAACGCCGCCCAGTTGTCTACTTCCATACGAGAAATGGTCCGATGTCTTCATCGGCTAACTGGGCATTTCAAATCTCCTCTGATTACCAACCTTCATCAAATTCGGCCGTTATCACTTGCAGATCAATGGTCGGCTCCGTTTCCTCAACCCGTTGGCAATGCTTGCAGTTAGCTGGACATGGATGACGAGATAGAGCGTCAGCATTTCCATGAGCTCCGCCCTTGTGAAGTAGTGGTTGTCTCACTAGGTCTGGTCGGATAGTGGATCGGGTTGCACCAGTGTTCTTCGTCAACTTGACCCGGAAGGCATCAGTCTGCTTCTCCGTGATGCAATCTTGACACGGTGACGGGGGTGCTAGGGACGTCGATCCTCCTAGCCAACGTCCGCCCGACGAAGTGAATCCCTCCGGTTTGATGGGCATCCATCCTAGGCTCCTGACTTGGTCTGGATCTCCACCACCCTGGACAATAGCTCCGTTTTCTTCGCTTCTTGCAATCTCTTTGCAAGTGGCCTTTGTCACCGCAATTCCAACATCTAGGCGCACCAATCACCTGCGGCTCTCACTCAATTCCCACGCACGTGTACCTGCACTCATCTGCCAATACATCGCGAACTCGGGCAATGGTACAAGTCACATTTTTCGCTGCCTCAAAGTTCAAACTATAGGCCAATGCGTCCTTAACGGTTTGCTTTTGAGCTAAACGCACGGCTTGTTGCAATTTCTGCTCCTTTAATGCGCTGATGAATGCTTCTGTTGCTGCATCATCTCGATGTTCTGGGTTGTAGACTGGGTAAGCCAAAAATGCCAGTCGCTTGATGTCTTGGGCTAGCTGGTGTAAAGTTTCGCCAGACTTCTGCATCCGATGCCTAAGCTGTTCCCAATAAATCTGCTTCAGATGATCGCCTCCATATCGCATGTCGAGCGAATTCAATATAACAGCCGTGCTTGTGTGTAACTCAACGAATATAGTCTGCAAAAGCTTGGCAGCTGGGCCTGTTAGAGCAAAAATTAATGAAGTTGATCACTCCTGCTCATTCCAGTGATTTAGCCTATCAGTGGCTTCAAACTGGATTTTGTAAATGCTCCAGACCGTTTGCCCGTCGAATATTGGTGCTTTCATATTTCTGGATGAGCTTTGCGCTGCGGTTATAAGCGGGGCTGGTGAGGTGGTTTCTACCAATTTTGCTGCTTTCATTTCATTTTTCATTTTTTCCATCTCACGGTTAATTCTCTCCTCGACCTGGCTGATATCATGGTTTATTTCCTCCTCAACCTGGCTGATCTCATGGTTGACTCTCCTCGACCTGGTAAACCTTTTTCTCGACGCATTTTATTTGTTTTTTCAGACTACCGAGCTCCGCTTTTATTTCGGTTGACGGTTTTTGCAAATCTGCTTTTGAATCGGTTGACTGTTTCTCTATCTTCTGTGTGATGTCTGCCTTGATTTCGAATGCTTGTTGTCGTTGTGCTTGCTGCATCAGCATCAACATTTGCATCAGCGCATTTTCTGGCTCCTTTGATATTGTGTTTCTACTTCTCCACCGCATCAGAGGGCTCACCCGAATCCCAATTCACGCCTTCCGACTCGATCGCATCATGCAAGCGTGCAATCAGTATGGCCTTTGTACCTTATGTGGCCAGATTTCGCTGTTCCAACTCCTCCGTGAGCTCCGATATGGTCGATTCATTAAGTCTTAGATGTGGCATTTTTATTGTTTCGACTATTTTCCCACCAGTTTCCACGTTAAATTTTACTATTGTGCACTATAAAAATGTACACATTTTCACTTTCAAAGTATTTTTTTTTGTATTCCACTTCCGACACCAATGTCGCGTGTTATGGTTCGCGGCTAATAATTTTAATGTTCGGGAAAGTGAAAACCTACTGTCTTTTAAATTAAGTTAAAAGAATTTATTTACTTGGAATGCACAATTATTAATTTCACTATCTTACAATTTTACTTTCTGACCAATCATTCACTTGTCTATTTCACGTTTTACTATCGATGCGATCGTAGAGGTGGTGAGCTCGTGACAGATCGTCCTGTTAGTGACACTCGACGTGAGGATCGCCTTCAACTCCGCTAGAGGGGTGGATATTCTGGATACGCTGGAAAATCCTTTTCAAGTTCCAGAATATCTAGTGCGGCTTTTGAGGGACTACCTAAAAGGCCAAAGTCTACTCTATGACATGACACAGGGCCTAAAAAAGATGGCGGTTACATCGGGTGTTGGCCAGAGATCTATCTTTGGTCCATACCTGGGGAACGTGTCTTACAATGGGCTACTGAGACTAGGGATGCCAGATGAATCGCGCCTAATTGGCTATGCGGATGATGTTGCTGCTCTGGTCGCTGGGCGCACCGTTGAACAAGCGCAACTTAGGCTGGGTATGCTAACGTGCCGAGTGAGAGACTGGATAACTGCTCGCGGGCTTAGTTTTGCACTGAAGAAATCCAGAGTGGTCATCTTGACAAAAAAGAGAATCCCTAGAGTGAGGATGATCAGTATTGGAGACAAACAAGTCAAATCGAAGCCAGCGGTGAGGTATCTGGGGCTACTGATCGACTCAAAGATGAGTTTCTCTGAGCAAACTAGGGCAACGGCTGAGAAGGCTGCTTCAGGAGTATCGGCTCTGAGTCGACTTATGGCTAATGTAGGGAGACCCAGCACGGCAAGAAGACGCCTCTTGATGAGTGCTCTAGGGTCCATGCTACTGTACGGAGCAGAGGTATGGGGCGACGCTCTCAGTAAGAAGGCTTACCGAAAACGTCTGGCACAGGCACGGAGAAGAGGAACGCTGAGGATTGCATCTTCGTACCGGACAGTCTCTGATTCGGCGGTGAAAGTCATTGCAGGTGTGATACCTGTCAGCCTCTCTGCTAGAGAGGGCTGCGCTATTTACCTGCGGCAAAACGAGGACACGGAGGAGATGGTTGTCCGTGAAGAGAGACAGCGCTCACTCAATGATTGGCAGCAGTCTTCGGTGAATTGTATGAAGGGAACGTGGACTGCGCGCCTCATGCCGAATGTGAGACCGTGGCAAAATCAAGGCATGGTGAGACTAACATCTATCTGACCCAGCTTTTGAGCAGACATGGGTGTTTTCAGTCTTACCTACACAAGATTTGGTAAATCACGGTCCCGCGATTGTCGGTATTGCCCAGGAGAGGAAGACAATGCCTGCCACACATTTTTTGCGTGCACAAAAGTTACGCCTTAACGTCAAGTTTTTCACCTAACTTAATTTGACATTTCTTTGTTTCACTGTTTGACAAATTTAATCACGGAGAGCTTCACAATTGCGCATCGCGTTAAGGTTGTTGAGACCTTTTACGAAAATGGGCGTTCAAATCAAAATGCATTTCGTGCATAATCCACCAAATGTGTCCACTATCGGGAGAATTGTGTGCGAATTTCAGCAAACTGGGTCTGTCGAAAATGTAAAATCACCCGTGCATACTCACCCAGTTTGTTCTGCGGAAAATGTTGCTGTTGTTTGTGAAGTGTGCCAGTAGAGCCGTCAACCTTGACTAGTTGTCGTGCCCATTAATCGAATATCTCACGAACATCACTGATACGAATTTTGAATAAAGCTTTGAATTCACACGCTTACAAAGTTGCGATGATGAAAGTAACCGTGGACATCTTTTGTAAATGAAAAAATAGAGAATTTGTTAGAGCATGCCTCATCGATATAGATAAAGCCTTCGATAGGTTTGGTTAGATGGACTATATTTAAGCTCCCTAGGGACAAGTCCCCTCAAACGTCTTGTGGCCATGATGTTTAATATTTTGTATGGAAAATCGTTCTTTGTAGTTGATGGGAATCTGACGGCAATGCACGATTTAAGGTCTTGAATGGTAATGGGCAAGGAACAGTCACTGCATCTCTGCTTTTCTCCATATACATTCGAAACCTATTGAACAGCTTTGAAAGGAGCTTTTTAAAAGTGTTCATCGATGCACAGTCTACACAGACAATTGGCGGTTGAAAGTGAATGCACAAAAATACGAAAAAAATTTCTTTCAGACAGCGCTGTGATGGTCAGTCTTGTTTTGAACGTAATTGCAAAGCTTTCCATATAATGGCTGGTGAGAGTATTCCAGAATGGGTTCTTTATAAATTCTGTGTTGGATACCATGGTATGCGTCTTGATCAGTATCCATACCATAATGGATATGTCAAAACTATGCTCGAAAGAGTGCAAAACTGTTCATGCCCCTTAGATTCCAGATGCATAGATCGAAAGGTCGAAGTTATCTGTTACATGACTCTGGTTAGACAAGTTTTGATATTCCGATACCCAAATAGGTATAATTCAAGTGCTAGTGCAATAAAAATATACAGGTATGTGAGACTTTCAGTTCTATATTGGACACGTCCTCAGGAGGTGGATAGAGGCTACTCTAACCAGCTAACTGGCAGGTATGTGGTACGCTCCACAAGCGTGCTTGAAAACGTCGGACGTATTCCCTTTCACTCTTGCTTCATTGTGATTTTTACCTTTTCTTTTTCCTCCTACCTTGTGCAAAGTGACATATTTACACTCTGTTTGAATCGGGAATCTCTACAGTGCGTGTGATTTCTTTCCCCTCGCGTCTGTGTCATTATATCTGCATATTCTTTCTTGGTTCCCTTAGATTTTATGATTTTTTGTTTACTTAATTCTGACAGTGCTAATACAGTGCCATCTTCTGGAGGGTTACTAAATAGTGCAACAGTATTCATAGTCCACTATCCGAGTCGACAACCCAATTGTGCAATTGTGATTGGATTCGTTAAATTATAGTTCAAGTTTTAAAACTTAATTAATTCAGTGTTTAGTTCCACCTGTGTATTGAGTTGCAATAGCACATACACAATAGTGTTTACGGTCCACTATTCGAGGCGGTAACCTAATCTAGCAATAACATCCATAGTCGCCTGTCATATTGTTATTGGCTTCCATTTAAAGTGATTACTTTTTCTATAGAAGTGTATTTATTATTTAAGCCCTATCTGCCGTTCAATTGGTTTGTATATAGTGTTTTGACCCCCCACTGCGGCACCAATTTCACACATACTCTGATTCCGAAAGTTTTTTGATTTGAATTGTTTTTATTGGAATTGTTATTTGAATTATAATGTCGTGCAGGGCGAACAAATGCGTAGACTCAGGTGATAAAACGCCACTTATATTATGTTTTGGCTTTGTGAGCGTTCTTTCCATTCGGCGTGCGTAAACATCAAAGGTTCGGTTGCTGATGTTATCCTCAAATCAGAAAATGGGATACACTGGTATTGTGTATCTTGCAGGCGGTACTCTCTATCGGCCTACATCTCTCGGCTACGTGTCGCTGGGCAGACTGTTAAAGTGCTGTCTAAGGAGCCTAATGCCCTGCAGGAAAAATGCCTTTCAGCCTGTAAGGAAGTGGATTCGCTACTTTATTTTGGAGGACTGAATGATTTAACTACCACGGAATTTAATACAGCATATCCTCGTGTGTTGACCCCCTCATCGCCAGTTCTTTCAACATCTTTTGACAATATCACATCGATTAACCTGGATCCATCACCGGCTAAGAAGACGTCTACGATTGTGACTAGAAGCAAGTCTCAACCCAAGCACTCGCCACTCAATAGTCCAAATCTAACCACTTCCTCTGTAATGGTGGCGATTCCTCCGCCTTTGCCATGAACTCAACCTATCATTCCTGGTGCTGTGACTAACAATTCTATTCAACCATCCATCTCACCAAGTGCTAGCTTGCTCTCTGCTGAAATCCAGCGTCAGGATCTATCAGGTAACACCTTGGTTGCTAATTTCAATGTGCCTAGACTTCAACATCCTCAGCCTCTACAAGTTGTGACACCACCACTGCGTGTCTTTGTTTCGCGGTTCGCTTCAAAAACATCGTGTGAGCAAATTCACGATTTCATCATACGCGAATTCGGAAAAACACCTCCGTTTCTGTTATGCAGAAAGCTCAGATGAAGAGTGTTACCTCGCTTCATTCAAAATTGACATAGACGCTGACTTCCAACAAATTCTTCACCAGAATTTCTGGCCCTCGGGCGCGCTTGTTAAGGAATTTGTTTCGGTGGGAAGAAGAAATTTTCGGAAACCAAAGCAGCCCTCAGTCATTACGTAACTTTGGATAATGTCAACGCTGTTTATAGATCTAACTTTGAATCCCGTAAGCAAGCTAGTCAACTTATTTTGGATAATGTCAACGCTCTTCATAGTTCCAACTTTCATCCCCGTAAGCTAAATAATCAAGTTTCCATCTTTTATCAAAATGTTAGAGGTTTAAGGACTAAGCTTGAAGATCTTCTTATTTCTTATCACCTCAGGAACGATAGCATCATATGTTTTTCTGAGACGTGGCTGAAACCTTTTATTCTGGATTCAGAATTGTTCTCTGATCACATTATTTATAGGTGTGACCGTGATCTTAATGCCACAAATAAGTCTGATGGTGGCGGAGTCTTGATTGCCGTCAGTAATTCTCTGTCTAGTTCCCTTTGTACTGATTTTAACTTTTCCCATGCCTTAGAATGTGTAGGTAATGGTCAAAATAGCATTACCTAATAACGCGCATTTACTGATTTCTTCTGTATATATTCCTTGTAATTCCTCCATGCAATTATATGAGTCTTTCTTTGATGATCTCGCTTCTTACTTCATACTACGCCATCCTCAATCCAGAATCCTTGTTTGTGGTGATTTCAATCTACCTGCCGTTGATTGGGCTGGCACAACTGTTTCTTCCATTTCATCTTCTAATGCATCTTCTCTTGCCATTTCTTCCTTTCTTTCTTTATGTGCTCTGTCCCAGTTTAACCAAGTCCGTAATACTAATGATCGACTCCTCGACCTAGTTCTTTCGAATGTTTCTGCTCATCGTCTGTCTGTATCTCCTGCCTTATATCCCGATGTTTCTCCTGATCAACACTATCCTCCTCTTTCTATTAACCTCACTATAGTTCCTCTTATCATAAAAAATCCTGTCACTTCTCCTAAATTCAATTTTTTCAGGTCTAATTATGAAGCAATCAATGCAACACTCTCGTCTGTGAATTGGCTTCAGTTCTTTCAAAACCTTGACTGCGATTCTGCTCTTACTAAATTTTATGGGCTTCTCCATTACCTTAACTGTAGATTTACACCTCTTCAGTCGGCCCGTAAAAATAAATTTAAACCTTGGTTGACAAGACGCGTTCTTACTGCCTTAAATGCCAAGGATAGGGCGCGTCGTGAATTTAAACGCTCAGGTGCAGCAAAGGATAAATCCAACTTTTGCAAGTTGCGTTCTGATGCCAAAAATGAATTAAAAATTGCTATGAAGAATTACTTTTCCAGCCTGGAAGCTTCCCTCAATCTTAGCAATGTTAAGCCATTTTGGTCTTATATCAAGTCTTTAAAGACTACATCTCATCTTCCTTCATCAGTCCGCTGGGATAATGTGGAATGTTCTTCTCATCAGTCAATTTCCGATTTATTTGCCCAATATTTTTCCTCCACCTTCGCTCCCCTCCATGAATTTCCTCCCTCCATCTCTGCGGGTAACTTTGGTTTTTCGTTCGCAACTCTAAGCACTGACCCTTTTGAAGTTGAATCCTTAATCAATTCCCTTGTTCCTAACGTCAGCCCTGGTCCAGACGGACTACCAAATATTTTTGTCAAGTCCTTAGCTTCGTCGCTTACATCTCCCTTGTCATTTCTCTTCAACCTAAGCTTATGCAGTGGAACCTTTCCTTCTCAATGGAAAAATGCCCGTATCGTACCTATCCTCAAAAATGGTGATCCTTCGTGTGTTATAATTATCGACCTTTATCCTTGATATCTTGTTTTTCGAAGTTGCTTGAGCGTTTAGTTCACAACCGGCTCTCTGAACCGTTGAGCTCTGTTTTGGCTGGTGAGCAGCATGGCTTTCGCAAGGGTCATTCCACGTCCACTAACTTAATTAAGTTCACTGATTTTGTTGCAAGGGGTTTGGACAACAAATATCAAGTCGATGTAATATACACAGATTTCACGAAAGCCTTTGATACAGTCAATCATCGTCTTCTTTGCAGTAAACTCGAAGCTTTTAGAATCTCTAATTCACTGTTGTCATGGTTTTCGTCTTATTTATCGACCCGATCATGTCATGTTAGTTTTGGTCGAACGACGTCTATTCCATTCTGTCCTACATCTGGTGTTCCTCAGGGTTCAATCCTTGGGCCCCTCTTGTTCCTCGTGTTTATCAATGACCTCCCGTCTATAGTCTCTTCCCCCTCTCTACTGTTTGCGGATGATTTCAAGGTTTTTCGGACTATTAAGTCACCCCTTGATCGCCAGTATCTTCAGGAGGACTTGAATGTGCTCAATAATTGGTGTTTGTTCAATTTTCTCTACCTCAATGTTAATAAATGCCATAAGATGTCCTTTTGTCTTAAGCAACATCCTATTGCCTTCACCTATATACTAAACGAGGCCGCATTGACCGAAGTTACTACGTAGAAAGACCTTGGAGTTACTTTTGACTCCAAACTTAAATTTGACACGCATATTTCCTGTGTGATTGCTAAGGCCTCTAAAGTTTCGGGTTTTGTACTGAGACATATGCACAAGTTCTGTAATATCTCCACTATGATCCGCTTGTTCCTTTATCTTCTCCGTCCATTGCTCGAGTATTGTTCTGTGGTCTGGGCTCCCCATTATTCCTATCTTGTGTCCTCGTTGGAGTCAGTACAGAGGAAATTTACCCGCTTCCTATTCTTTAAGCTAAACTTGCCATATCTTCCATATGAGGATCGTTTATCATTCCTTGGTCTCTCGTACTTGTCTGCGCGTAGATCTTATTCGGATCAGTGCTTTTTGTACCGACTCTGCCACTATCAGACTCCGTATTGTATTTTTGCGGAGTTACACTTTAGACACTCCTTACGTCCTACTCGTGTTTCTTCTGTTTTTGTTATTCCATATGCTCGTATAGAGCTATATTTTCACTCACCTATTCTTCGTCTCCTAAGGAATCATAATAATCTGCAGCTTGGTCCTTTTCCCTCAACCTTTACTGCATTCAAAAGAATTTTGCAGGAGCTAATTTTAAATTCATAATTTAGTTTTATAAGCAATTAACTGTTCTGTGCTTTATTTCGTTTTATATGTATATGTCATTTTTATCTATTGTATCTAATCATTTTTCTTATTTTTTTTATTGTTATTACTATTTTTGCTATTCCGTTTTGTTATTGGATTTGTTGATCTGTAAAATGGAATTTTAAAATAAAAAAAAAATAAATAAATAAAAAAAAAAATAAAATACCAAACTCTCCGTTTATTGTTTACATGTCATGGAACGAGGACAATAGCCCCGGGTCTGATTGGATAAACGGCCATGGCTATCGCAACGTATTAAGGACTATCCTGTCCTTGTGTTGACCATAATCACAAAATTTGCTCCAGTAACGGCTCAGTCAATAACAAGCCCAGAACTCAATGCAGCCAATTTGTTTCTTAAACTTTAGGTTGAGGTCGCCAAAACACACTATTAGACTGTCGATGTATTTAAATTTGAAATTGTATCTCACCTCGACTACTTTCAGTGATGAAATCATCAAACGCTCATGCTTAAATAAAGAGCCCCTTCCCTTAAAAGCCTTTGATATTATTTTTCAACTACGAAACTTTTATTAGATAGCTAGTTTCGAATTTTGTAACAAGTTTGATGAATATAGTCTGTGTAAAATTTTAATAAGGTATTGGTTAACTCATGAAAGCAATAGTAAGGGAATGAGATTGCAGTGGAAGCCGAAGGTACCTGGTTGAAGTCCCGTTGGTGGCAACGAGATTCGCTTCGAGTGATTCTTCAGACGGACTGTAAGCCCGTTCAGTTATGACACGTACAGGTTTCAAATCAGAACGTTTCCTAGCTACATGGACAGATATACTGCCAGAGCGTGATACTGAGCATATCACCTTCTCGAGTGCTGATACATACGATCAAGATAAGCCTCGAAAGGGGTTATAGTGCTGAGGTATAAAAAAAGTAAGGTAATGAGATGTACATGTGGTGTAAATTTATAAGCAGATGGGCGTTGCATGAGTCTTGTGACGCGGCCGCACCGAAAATTCACCTTTTCATTCTAACAGATGGTTGTCTCACTACTTTTGACCAAATCACTCAATGAAGACAGTCATTGTAGTGGGAGAAAATTCTTATATTTTATCGGTACTATCCTACTTACTAAATTTCTTTGAATACTTATACTGAACTAATATTTGTGTGTATGTTTTCGTTACTAACATATACTTAGTTTTGTCAAACTTACAGCTGTTTATCAAATTTTTGATTAATTAGAAATTTTTGCGTGTTTCCAAATTAATTCATGTCAATTTTAATATTGGTTCTCATTTTACTTAAAAACTTGTTAGCTGAAAAAGTAGAAAGTGCACCTCGGGTTATAAATGGAACTTATGCACAGCCTGGAATGTTTCCTTTTGCAGTAAAACCTTGATTTATTGTCTGTTTCCTTGATTTAACACTTTACTCATTTAGGTTGCGCTGCTAAATAATAAAATAAAAGTATTTTGTACTGGAAGTCTGCTAACAGATAAGCTTGTGCTAACGGCTGCCCATTGTATTGCTTACTTCGTAAGGCCAAATGTATTCGTCAATAGTTTTGGTAATGCATGATTTACTTTAGCAAATGTATGTGTTGGCTGGTGACATTATGATCAATGGAGCGTCAAAATCTCGGCAATTACGGCATGTGGGTGAAACGAAAAGGCATCCTTATTTTGAGCAACGTCGGCAACAATCTTTTGATATTGGAATTGTCATAGTGAGTTTAAACATTTATTTTCGAATCTATGATCAATTATTGCATATTTCTTAAAGGTGGACAAACCATTTATTTTGTCTGACTTTGTGCAACCAATACAACTTTGTGACTATTTTATTAAAGTTGATGAAGTCTGTACGCATGCTGGATGGGGTGCAGTCACCAAAAACGTAACAGATAAATTTCTAGCACGATATCTTAATATTTCAAAAAATTATTTCTTTCAGAATGGATTGACCGCATCAGATTATCTTATGTATCATAAATTGAACGTACTTGACTATAGACGGTGTCTCTTTATATTTTTTGATTGGCATTTGATTTGCACATATTCTAGATATTCATCGGTTCACAATGTCTTTGTCTATCATAGAGAACTCCCTGACATGTTTTCTAAAACTTATTTTTTTCTCAGGGAGATTCTGGTGGCCCGTTAATTTGTCAAAATAAATTATGCGGCGTGTGTAGTGCGACAGTGATGGATCAATCTAGAACTGTTAACATTTTTAGTAATGTGATAAAGGCAAAAGGCTGGATTGCGTCAAATGGCACAAATAAGTATATGTAGATTTTATGAAAGTTGAGTTGATCTAAAACGCTTTGATATTTTTCAGTGCTGGACTTTATTTATTTGCTAGGTATCAATATTCAACTAAAGTTATTAATTTATGTTTCGCAGTTGTTATGATAAATAGTATGCTAGATTAAATGAAAAAAAATCTTTAAATTAAATAGGGTAAATCTCTTACAATGTCCACGGGTCCACACTTTGGTTAAACCAGATATGACAACCATATGTCAATTATGTCAACAGTGAGTCAAGTAAAGTCTTGTAACCAATGGATTGGTCATTATAATTGGAATATAAAATTCTTCGAAGGGTTATGAGAACTTTTCGCCAAGAATCCAACTAACGATGTAATAGATATCTACTTGTCGAAATTGTGTAAGCTGGCATTGAAAACCATCAAAAAAGTAATTTCGAAGACTATAGAAACAATATTCTCCTCATACGCGACAACAATACCCGTATTTATCAGTGATTTCTGGAATACCACCATCCCTTGTTGAAATCACAGCTTTAGAATGTCCTAACTTAATTCTTTCATACTACAAGAGTGAAGTCTGCAGCCAATGGGCGAAAATACTGAGGGCTATTAGCTCATAGAACCCAGGTGGCGTCTTCACATTAGTGAATAATATATTTCGTAAAAAGTCTCGAGTGAATGTTTCGAATCTTAAAGTCACTAGTAATGGGATAGATCTTCTTGATAGGTCTGCACAATACATGTTTCCTTAATTATCTATAATCTAAATAATAAATTAATAATAATTCAACAAATCAATTACATCAGCTTAAACATCTGCCGGAAAAGTTCTTGAACGGATGCTGGTGAATTTCTACAAGGGTTAGAAATCAAAGAAGACAGTGCAATACTTCGAGAATCGAATCAACAAGTTAAACACAGAGTGGGAAAAATTATTTAAGAGAGATGTAAAACTGCAAAGTTTTCGCTCAAAGCAAGCAGATCATCAATGTTTTGAGGTGGATTTCTTTGGCCAAGTCCAATACCTGTATGAGGAACTCAAAGATGAGCTAGGGGATGCTCTTGAGGAAGCAAAGGTGGTCAATAGTTCCGCTGTTGACCATGATTCAACCACATCTTTGCCCCTCGGAGGAGATGAACAACAGGTCCACAAAAAGCTCATCATTCAAGAGTCTTTAATCATCACTGGAGTCCCACCAGCAGCATCTCTCGAGTATGCGTGGCTATTGGACATCAATAGCAAGCAATCATCACGCATTGGTTGCTGAAACTACAAACTATGACATCTCGTGGTTCAGCATGTTGAAACACAACTACAATGCAATGGTTGTTAAGCTTATGGAGTTGGACATGCAGAATATACAACCATCAGATACGGAGGTGAAGCATGGCTCAGCAGCAATAAGGTTGCCAAAGGTTTTTATACCAACCTTCGATGGCGATTATATCAAGTAGCCTTCGATTGCATAGCTCTTCACACAACTAGTGGATAATAAGAATTTTCCAAGTGTGCAGAAAATGTTTTATTTGCTGGGGATCTCCAATCTTCTGTGCAGAATTATGCTACAGCAAGGCAGATTCTTAGGAAACGCTATGACATTCAGGGGTTGATAGTAGCTGCCTTTCTTAACAGCATTTTGAATGTTCTTGTGGCTGGTCAAGAGCCAGGTGCCTCTCTCAAATGACCACGGCACAGTGAATGTGAAACTGCTGTGTTTCAAAAATCTTGGAATTGAAACAAGCAGTTGGGATCCATTGATTATCCACATGCACCTTCAGAAGGTGGACAAAGAAACCCATCAGCAATACGAGCAGTCATCTTCCGATCCTCGGAAGGTTCAACCACTTTCTACGTTGCTGACCTTAATCCAAGCAAGATTTCAGACATTAGAGGGACTAGGGGCTCTACGATGAAACCAAAAGGTGACAAAAGGCCCTCCGCTCTTTTAACCAAAAAGTCGAAACTCTGCAAAAAGCATTGCAAGAATCTACGGCAATGCCTGAAATTTTCGCAGATGACCATAAAAGCAAAAAAAAAAACGGGTTCAGCATGGTCAAAAAGCTACAGTGTTGCATCAACTATCTTCAGAATTGGCATACACGCAAAGATTGCAGCCCTGCCTCATGTATGAAATGTAAAAAGTGACATCATATATTGATTCATTTTGTAACTGAGTCAGTGACACCCCCCGGAGCAAATGAAATGAGTCATTCAGCCTAAAGCCGTAAGATAGCGCAGGACTATTCCTTGGCACTGCATTCATTAAAATTAAAGAAAAGTACGGGCAATTCATTATTTGCAGAGCGATTCTAGACTCAGGATCACAGCTGAACTTTATCTTTGAGCGCCTTTTTAAGCAACTTGGATTTCGAAGGATTGATAAACCTATTGATATCTGTGGAATAGGGAGTTCAAAACGGCAACGTAAAGGGAGAATGAGTCAGCCAGCTCTCTGCTGTACTTGAATTGGTAATGTTTTCAGAAATAATTTCATACTAGCCGGACTAGATTTGCACTACGAATTCATGGTCCATTCCAGCAAACAAACATCTAGCCGATCCCAACTTTAATACAGCTGAAAGGATCGACCGTTTAATATGTGCCAAGATTTACGCCGACCTGATGTTATCAGAGAAGATTAAACTTTCCGCTAATCTCCCAACGCTACAGAATTTCGTTTTTGGTTGGATCATTTAAGTAAAATTGAAATCAACACAGCACTTACTCTCAACTGTTTGCAGTGTTGCCACCAGATCCATTGAAGAACAATTGAAACGCTTTTGAGAGTTGGAAGAAGTCGAAACCAAAACGTTGGCCATGACAGAAGCAGAGAGAATAGATGAAGAATAATTCCTGAAGACCATTTGAAAAGGCTTCGAGGGAAAATTTGAAGTCAAACTTCCATTTTCTGACTCACCTAATTCTTTTGGTGAATCGAAACAAGTCACAATAAGAGGATTGCTAAACCAAGAATACCTTTTGGAATGTCATCCTTGGCTTAAACGTCAATATCAAAGCTTCTTGGGCGAGTTAATTGCACTAAAACATATGGAGAAAATTGATCCAGCCAGGATTCCAAAGGTACGTTATTTTCTGCCCCACAATTGCGTGCTGAAACTTAACAGCACAACGAAAAAGTTACGTATCGTTTTTGACGGCTCATTTAAAATGTCAAGCAACATCTCTCTTAACAATTTGCTTCTTGTGGGACCTGTGGTTCAAAACAAATTATTTGCCATACTCATTCGCTTCAGGATTCACCAATATGTTTTTTCTGGAGATGTATCGACAAGTTTTAGTCGCAGAAGAAGACAGAAACTTTCAGCTGATAATCTCACTGAAGCAATCAAATATTACAGACTGCAAGCAGTAACCTTTGGTACCACTAGTGTACCGTATTAAGCCACCAAAACGCTGCATTACTTGGCTGAAATAAAGCAGAAAGATAATCCATTGGGAGTTGGTGTTGCTTCAAAATATTTCTACGTTGATGACATTTTATCTGGATCTAACAATTTAAAGGAAGTCGTGCGCTTTTAATCCGAGCTGAGGACCATTCTTTTTGAAGGTGGATTTTTGTTGCGCAGATGGTGTGCTAACCATCCTAACATATTTCAAAAATAGATTTGGAAACTATGACCACGTAAAATACGAAACATTACTGCTACGCTAGATCACTTGGAATAATTTGGCATCCCCATACCGATACTAATGGCATCAAGGTAGAGCTCCCAATAGTGGACAAAGTCATTAAACATAGAGTCTTTAGTGATCTTATGTGTATCTGTGATCGTTTGAGCCTCGTGAACCCTTTCGTTTCAAAATGAAAAGTCTTCATCTAAGAGTTGTGGCAGCTCAAACTTGATTGGGGTAATCCAATTCCGGAGTCATTATCAACAAAGTGGTATAATTTCCGTAAAGAGCCGCAAGTATTAAATTCACTTATTATTTCACGTGGTGTAATGTCAGGCAATACTTTCAATATCGAGCTACACGCGTTTTCAGATGTAAGTGAAAGTGTATTTGGAACAGCAGTTCATATACGCTCAACTAACTCAAACGGAGAGAATCTCCTGTGTGCTCCGTCAAGAATAACTCCACTGAAACAAAGAACAATTGCCAGACTAGAACTTTGCGTTGCTCATCTGATGGTAAAACTTGTGGTCAAAGTGCAGAAAGCATTGTGGGTACCAGTCAAAAACGTTTTTTATTGGATCAATTCAACGATCATACTCTCATAGAGAAGAGGATCGTCATCAATGTTGAAATGGTTCGTGGCTAATCGATTGGCGTTCATACAGGAATACACCAAACTAATGTTCCGACGAAGAAAAACCCTGCAGACATTCTTTCTAGAAGTGATATCCCCGGTAATTTTTTCAACTCTTGCATTAGGTCTAGAGGACCGAAATTTTTGGAGCTCTCAAACAAAGAATGGCCAAAACCTCCAGTCAAATACCTGGAACTAGAAGAAGAACGGAAACTCCTGGCTTTGCTTTCAGTACAACCACATTCACCAATTATAGGCGCTATCAATTCTCGAAACTTATTCAAATTTCTTCAACGTACAGCTGCCTACATTCATCGCTTCAAGCACAACCTTACGTTAAAAGATGATACTGTAATTAGACCACTAACTGCAACTGGGCTTCACGACGCATTACACTATATTGTTTATCGCCTTCATGGACGAAATAAAACAATTGCAAAATATCCGATGCGAGGGACAGGATGGCTGCTCGTGGGCTCAGTTTAGCACCAAAGAAAACCGAAGTGGTCATATTGACAAAAAAGAGAATCCCTAGAGTAAGGATGATCAGTATTGAAGACATACGAATCGAAGCCATTGGTGAAGTACCTGGGGCTACTGATCGACTCAAAGATGAGTTTCTCTGAGCAAATCAGGGCAACGGCTGATAAGACTGCTTCGGAAATATCGGCTATGAGTTGACTTATGGCCAACGTAGGGGGACCCTGCCCATCAAGAAGACGCCTCTTGATGAGTGCTGCAGGGTCCGTGCTACTGTACGGAGCAGAGGTATGGGGCGACGCTCTCATCAAGGAGGTATATCCAAAACGTTTAAAACAGGTTGTTACAACTGCGGAAGTCACCGCAGTGGCAGACATTAAGGATTAGCAGAGGAGTGTGCAGCCCGGGGTGCCATACTGAGGCCGGCTAGCGCTCAGTCATATCATGGGGCTTCCGGGACACCCTCTGCTCGTGCTGAGCCACCCTACATAAAAACACTAACACGCAGGGGAAAGGACGGGAAAGGAGGAGGTCATTTCAAGAAATGAAAAACATGGTTTTTAGCAAGACATGGCCGTTTATTTAGTTCAAAAAATATAATTTACAAATTCAACAATCAGAATATATCAATCAAAAAAAACGGACTATTCAATAATTTTTTATGCAAATAAATTATATAAGATTTTAATCAAAAGAAAAATAGCAAATTACAATAAACTGGGAAAAATACGTAATAGATAGAAGGATGTCAAAAAGACAAGGAAAAATATGAATTATTACTCACTCTCTTTTTTCCGTGGATCTCCGAGCGCTCGGCGAAGGACACAAAAATAAGGAGGTGGGGTCACTGAAAAATTTAATTGACTTTAAATTAAAACTCATTAAGTACTGATAAGCGGCCACTTCATCATAATATTCAATCTGCCCGAGAATTCCCGTTAATTAGCGTCTTAGTCTATTTCGATAATTTCATTTAGTAATCTTTCCGCAAACGTTCTTCAATATTTTCGTTTTTTGCAAAATTTAACCCCCACAAGTAATTCTCACTTATTGCAAAAGAAAACCGTTTTTTTTCTGTACAAACTTTTGATTCCCCACATGAAAGTTGCAATTCCTGTCTTCACTGTAGGATCAGAAGGTAATCAACTCTATCTTTTGGCACAATTCTCATGATTTATTGCGCGTTTCTTTTTTTTGGTTTTTTTCTTTCCACTTTTCGTATCTGCTGATTGATTTTTCTACAGTATCACAACCACTAGGCCGAAACCGATCTGCTACCAAAATATCTTTTATTCACTCAACTGTTTTTTATTTAACTCTCAAAAATTCAACTTTATTTCCATGTATTTAATTAATGCATTAAACAACATTATTGACTAATGCATTAAACTTCACAGTTTGACTTCAAACACCTTTTATTTCGCAAATTTATAAAACAAAACTTTCTCCAAAACCACCAAAGAATTTCACTCTCCTTCACAAGCCAAATACTGACTGCCCTAAATTTAAGAACCCAATCCAGCATTTCACCTCCAGCGAATCCAACCCCACAATCCTTCACTGCCGCATCTGGGTAACGTAATAGAGGTTCATTCCACTTCGATCCCGCTACCCACACATCTTTTTCGTACCGACAAACGCAATAATTTCCATTTTGCATATATGGCAATTTGCATAATCAAAGAAGCGTTTGATTAGATCCAAAGTGTCACATACATACGGAAACTATTGATTTTGCCAACACTCCAAAAAGAGTGCTTTCTTGCGCTCGGGGAACTTGAACCCAGGGGCCCAGCAGACCCCCGGTCGAGAATCCATGACGCTACCAACGGGGCGACATTCTTTTGATTTCCCATTCATTCGGCATGAAATTGTAATTTGTTAATAGGGAAACGTGAATAAATTTTTTGTTAGTATGAAAAATAAACTTTGTTATTGGGAAGTTATGAATAGAACTTGTTAGTATAAAGGAAGTAATTAGGTTTTGTTAGGGAAAATGTATAGAATGAAATTTTGTTAATGGGAATTAATGTATGGAGTGTTGTTAGTGGGAAAATTAAAATTATTATAATATTAGTAGTTTTTTGTAATAGAAAATAAGGGGAAAGGGTAGGATTGTGATGATGTGGAAATTAAAATTATAGGAAAATTGGGAAAATTTTAATCAAATTAAATAAATATACAGGGGAAAAGGTATAAATGCCCAAAGGAAGGTGGAGGTGTTACGGCGGTAATTTTAAGTTGCGAATGGGAAAATGTCGGTACGCCGAAATTCGTAACAAGGTACATAGAAGAGGAGCACTGAGAATTGCATCTTCGTATCCGAAAGTCTCTGATTTGGCGGTGAGAGTTATTGCAGACGTGATACCTGTCGCCCTCCTTGCTAGAGAGCGCCGCACTATTTACCTGCGCCGAAACGAGGATGCGAGGGAGATGGTTGTCCGCGAGGAGAGATAGCACTCACTCAACGATTGGCAGCAGTCTTGGGTGAATGGCACAAAGGGAAGGTGAACTGCGCGCCTCATCCCGGATATGAGACCGTGGCTACATCGAATGCATGGTGAGACTGACTTCTATGTGACCCAGCTCTTGAGCGGGCATGGGTGATTTCAGTCTTGCCTGCACAAGATTGGTAAGCCACGGTCCCCCAATTGTCGGTTTTGCCCAGGAGAGTAGGAAAATGCCTGTCACACATTTTTTGCGTGTGCAAAATGTGTCAGGCTGCAAAGGAAACTCTACAGGGAGACGGGAGAGCTCACCCCGGATAATATGGTCGCGGTGATGCTCGAATGTAATGTGTCAAACGGTTCCAGGCTAGGTTTTTAGGTTGACAGGGGAGGTGTTTAGTGGGTAGTCCAGTCGCCTTCTGCGAGCATGGGAGTCTCACACACTGTGCACAAATGGCAGTCACCTCCCTACCACAAAAAAAATGGAACAAAGTGGCACATTATGTTCGGGCAGTCCTAAAAGGTAAAAGGGACTCACAGCAGCTGGGGGTGTTGGGGCTGGGGGACCGCTTGTCTGGCACTTCCTTTTCCCCTCTCCCCTCCCGCTAGAAGAGGGATTCCCCAGCTTGGAGGGGCCTCACGGCGTAACAAAACGAGACCTGGCCCGAAGTAATGTATCAAACGGTTCCAGGCTAGGTTCTCAGATTGATAGGGGAGGCGTTTAGTGGGTAGTCTAGTCTCCTTTTGGCGAACATGGAAGTCCCGCACTCCGTGCGTAAATGGGCATTCACCTCCCTACCACAAAAAAAAAATTGTACAGTAGCAGAGCAAGGACAAGCAATACTGATGTCTACAGACAGCACATATCGAAAAGTGCTTATGGGGTACACCTAAAGTGTAAAAACCGTCAGTTTTCCACCCGAACGTAATTTGACGCCAGTGAGGTTACTTAAAGACGTTAGTCTGTTGCATTCTTACTACCGATAAACATCCCGGCTTCTTGGATCCCGCGGTGGGGATTGAGTGGATTCAGATTTGTTATTGATACGTAGACAGCAGCAATGTTAACTACCTCTGCGATCTAAGATTTCAGGCTTGACTAGAATAACCTTACTTAACATATACGTGTGCTGGCAGCTAGCTTTCTGCAGTGTAATGGGGCGGGCCCTTTTTGCCAGCGGAGTGACCATACCTCTCAATTCTTTTCCGCATGTACGATTTTAGATAAAACATGGCCCGACGGAGACCGAAGGGGTCTTGTGTTTTCTCGCCTAACCAATTGTTGACACAAATTATCCTTCCGTTTTGAACGCGGAAGCTACCTAATATGAAAATGGGCAGCCGGAAGGATTTGGGCCATTATCTTTTTACGTATTTTAAAGTTTTAAAACTCGCTTTATGTTTGAATAAATTTATAACGGCTGAGCTAATAAAGCGCATTTGAACAATCAATCATAAAGCTTGAAGTTCAAATCATAAAGAAAAGTTCGGTGGATTTATTCAGTTTTTATCACATAACGCAATTTTGAAAATAATTTCCAGAAATCATCGATCTTTAACATTTTTTCGACTAGGTAAAGAAATCCTTTTAATTTATAGTGTAAGCATAATATCATTCATGGACATAATATGTTCAGCTAAGTCTGCTTGAGGGAGAGCATTTATGATACCATACCACGCACAATATTATGCCTTACATTATAGTCAGTAATTACTTTCAATAAAATTACAGTTAAATAAAATACATTAAAAGTTTCAATAGCTCCACACATCCAATCCAAATTTTAAAATAATCCTTTTTCTTAGCATGACTTCGTTTAACATAGTATTGATTAGCAATTTCATGACTTTGAATAATTATTTCCTCATCCACCCATTCTAAAAAGGGTTTCATCGTTTTAAAGGAAACTAATGAAGAACTTAGCCTAGGATTATTTATAAATATCCCACAAAGCTTTTGTGAACATAAAACAGGACCTCCGTGTTCAATCTATAATTAAAATTTTTATCATTTATGTTAAATTAGGTAAAAGCTGTTTTCACCGCCAACTCTTGATAATCAAATACACGTCCACAAACACCCTGAATGCGCGAAATTCTATTGCAATCCTTTTTGGCAGCTATTTCAAACTGTTGGTAGAGAAGCATGCGAGAAGGTTTAGATTCTTGTTTCGCAGCTAATGTGAAAGATAGTGAGGAAGCTACAGCATTGGATAAATTTGAGGATTCTAGCTTTTCTGTTGTTGCTCCGTTGACCACCACACCCCATCCAACACTGAAACAATACTCCCCTACATCGGGTGGATAGCCAGAGATCAGTACAGGTTGGACGTTGGGCATAAGGTTGAATGGTTTGCTGACCTGTTGATACAGGGAGATGAAATACGAGTATATTCTGAATTTTATGTACCAAATTACCAAGCATATTGCCACGTCGAAATTTGGATCCTTTGTGTCCTCATAATTTGGATGAACAGTTACTCGTACGATGGAACGTAGTTGTCGACTCTTTCTGGAAGTTCGCGACAATGATATGTCTCCAGCTAAAGCCATCAACTACAAAAAGAAAGTATCTCTTATTTTGAGATTTTCAAGAAATACTTTTATTGGACACTTTTGAATTGAGACATCCATTTAAAATTTTAGCACTTTTTAAATCTCTAAATTTTTAGTCGAAAAGGTGCTAGTTTTATTTAACAAAATTAAAAGGACCTTGCTTTTTAAAAATGATTCCTACTCAAATGGCTCCAGTGGTTAATGCAGCGATTCGGAGAATACATATTATCATAGTTCATATTTAGAGGAGAAAACATTCAACGATATACTCACAGCTTTTCCTGGTACATGCCATTTTGCTGCTGAGAACACGTGATATGTTGTAATTAAACTACCCGCCGCTACGTAATTCATTTTCAGATCAAGGAGTGCAACCTGCAAGCAACTGTTTTTATTATATTGCATAAAATCATTTGACATTGCTTACCAATGAAGGAAATTGGCCATTTTCTGCATTTTCCAGAGATTTACCGTTGAATTGATGGACCAAGACACATCCTAAAATTAATATAAAATTTAAATGCATTCCTAATTTTTATTGTTAAAATGGTTAAAATAATTTATTTAAAGTTCTATTCAAATTTTAATTACATTGAAATTGACATGAAATTAAATATATTTCAAAATGGCACATATGATTTGCTTTGGATGCGCAATATTTAAAAGAGTCATTCTGAAGCGGAATATATTCAGATAATTTGTCTTTGGAAGTCTAGATAATTTTATTGACGTTACAAATTACCATTCTTAAGCATAAATTTCTTAAATAATTAATTAAGTAAGAAAATATGTTTGAAATATTCTACTAAAACTACTCAAAACGTGGAAGTTGTAAAAAGGCTTTAAGAAACAAAATTTTCATTAAGCGAACCCTGATCCATCCGGGTCACAGCCAGATTTCTCGAAAACTTTTTTGGGTGGGTGGGAAGAGAAAGCTATTCACAACCTGAGTGTGAGGCTCACAGACATGCAAAACCTCATTACTACCGACCAAACATATCTCTTGTCAACATGAGAACAAAGCAAAAAAAAAAAAAAAAAAAAAAAAAAAAAAATTAATTAATTTTTTGCAAAAGTCAGTTTCAAACAATTGCAATATTTTTTTACGAGCCAGTCAAAAGCAAATTTTGATTTTATTGGGAAAACTATCACCGTCGATATTATTCGAGCATTTATCGAATACCTGAAATTCATTTCCTGAAGAAATATCAAAAGTGGAAATACGTTCAAGGGAAGTCCCGGTCTGAGAACATTCCCTCCAGTCTCGCTGCGAGACAGCCATCAATCAGGATCATGCCCACTGCCAATGATGATGGGCGAAAAAAAACTAAAAAGAAGTCACGAGAATAAAGCAGAAAAACCGACAATCCTATCGGTTACGGAAATCGAACAGCTTATCCACGAAAAAGATAGAGCTGAAAAAATCGAAAAAGAAAATGAAGAACTCAAGCTGCGAGTTAAATCTTTGGAAGCACTTGTTGGAACGTTAACGTTCAACAAGGATAATGAAAGCAAGAAAGGCCGACAAACAAACCCAAAAACCGAAGAAAAGAAAATTAAGAAGCCACAGGAAGCTCATCAAGAGGATGTCCTCAGCGCAGGAGGCGCAAACGAAAGCAAGAATTATTATGCAGCGCTAGCTGGTCTGGAAGAAACAATGGACGTTGAAGAGGATACAGGTAAAACGTCAAAATTAGATAGTGATTTCATTGAATATCTTAGAGTTAAAAACCGGGAGAAAAAACCAAAAGGTTTGTCTGCTGGTCCGTCCGTTAACATTAATGAAAAAAAAGAGAAAGTCCCACCAATCAATGTGTTTGGGCAAATGGGAAAAGATATGGTTCGGCTTCTGGCAGCCGAAAATAAACTAAAAGATTTTCAGATAAAAAGAGTCAATGCCGATAAGTTGACAATAAGGACAAAGTCGCTGGTTGATTTCGAGGCAACAAAAAGTGCCTTAAATTCTGGAGATGTTCCACATTTCACGTACACCCCGAAAAGCGAGAAGAACCAAACCTTTTTATTGAAGGGTCTGGACTGTGGTGAGGACACAATCGATCTCCTTCAGGTGCTGCAAGAAGCTGCACCAGAAATACAGTTTATTTCAGTTAAAAATTTTGCAACGAGAAGATCGATTGTGGAGCGCAAAAACTTGCCTCACTACTAAGTCCAAATTTTCAGCAAAAGTAGTTCGAGTGCCCTACAGAAAATACGGTACTTGAACTTCCGCGTGGTGAGGTGGGAACGCCTCCAGAAAAGTGAGGTCAACCAATGCTACAGGTGTCAAAGATTCGGGCATTCGGCTGCCAATTGCGCCATGAAATATAGGTGTGTTAAATGCAAAGACATTCATGCTCCCGGCGAGTGCAAATTGGCTCAGGCGGAGCCAAAAGAAAACTATATTGTGTGAACTGCGGTGCCTTTGGTCATCCAGCATCATATCGAGGATGCCCCCGGCATCAAGATGCAAAGGTTAAAGTCACTCCAAAACAAAGTCAAGCACACCGCAGTGTGATACCTACCAACTTCGTCAAGCCCGGGGTGTCATTTGCACTTGCTGCGAGAGGACCAGCAGACAATGTAAATAAAATAAATAATGTAAGTAGCAATAATGAGCTGCTCCTTAAAATTTATCAACAACTAAATTCCTTATCGGAGCGAATCGATAAACAAGATTCGAAAATTAACATTGTTTTTCAGCGTTTAGGGCTTTCAAATGCCTCCAAATAAGTTGTCATCCAGCCACATTACCATGGATAGGATTCGTCTCATCTCGATCAACGTCAACTCCATTGTTACTTTACATCGGCGTGATTATCTCCTTGAATTCATTGCCAGACAAAAGCCTGACATCCTGCTTCTCACCGAAACCCACCTCAGTTCATGGCACTCCATGGGATTCAAGGATTTTGAGTTCGTAAGAAACGATAGGGTAACAGGTGATGGGGGAGGTGGCACCGGGATATTGGTTCGAAGACCCTATCGCTTCCAAAATATTGAAAAAGTCGAATTCAAAAGCTTTGAATCTCTTGAAGTGTCCGTTATCAAAATCTCACTGCCAGGTGGGGACAACCTCTTCGTTATCTCGGCCTATGCAACTGGTGGAACTGTTCTCAAGCTCAAGGAGGAACTCAATTCCTTGTTCGAAATACTCGAATTGAACAGGCTGCATAACTATTATATTCTTGCTGGTGACCTGAACGCCAAGCATACATCATGGCTGAACGCCACCAATAATCCAAGAGGTGTATTCCTGAAATCGTGGATAACAGAGAACCAAATTGAATACAGGTGCAATCTATATGGGTCGGAGTTCCCAACATACCCTAGGACAAATTCATATTTGGACCTCTGCATTGCTGACGCAAGACTCGAATTCAGCTTTAATAGTCCTCAACGGAAACTGCAGGTACTTCCTTATGATAGCGACCATAACGCAATCGTAATGGAAATCAATCATCACAGGGATGATTTCTTCCTCACTCCAGTTTAACATGAAAATCATCGGTTGAATTTCAAAAGAACAGACTGGGGAAAGTTTCAAAAGAAGTTTAATCGGGAGTACCAGAAGCAATGTCTCCCTTCTGATGGCGGCAACTCTTGCTCAATGGTTCCTAATGAAAGAAATCTAACTAACGATGAAATAGATGTCTATCTGTCGAAGTTAGAGAAGCTGACGTTGGAAACGATTGAGAAAGTAGTTCCCAAGATTAAACATCGAAACAATATGGAAGGATATGAAACACCAACCATCGCAAGGTTGAAAAGATTGAAAAGCCTCCTTCTCACACGCGTCAACAATATTTATCGACGATTTTTGGACTACAACCATCCCTCGTTGTCTTTGTTGAAATTACATCTGAAGAATGTCCGGAACTTAATCCGGTCATACTTCAAGAGTGAGGTCAGCAATCAATGGGCGGAAAAATTGAGGGGTATTAGCCCACAGGACCCAGACGGCGTGTTCGCGAAAGTGAATAGCATATTCCGCAAGAAGTCTCGAGTGAAGGTATCGAATCTTGAAGTCACTAGTGATGAGATAAATCTTCTCGATAGGGCTGGTATCGAAATTGATAGTACGACTCCGGGTAGAAATGGAAACAGGATTATTTGTGAAGGATTGGATAAACTTGCCCTGATTGGAACACATTTTGAATTGGTTCATCTACCAAACCCTGAGAGAGGGAACGAAATTTTTTCAGAGATCGTTGAAGCAAAAGTTTCCGACTTCAAATCAAGCCTGAACGGCCAATCAATTCTTCATTTCAATGAAACATTAACATCTGACCTCATACCGAGCTTGAATCTTATTGATTATTTTGTCAGCTATGAAGACTTGTGTTTCATATTTCGCAAGATAAACAACAAGAAATCATGTGGTAATGATGGTATTCCAAATGTAGTTCTCCGACATTTGCCTGAGGTTGCTATTAGGAACTATTGCATATTGTTCAACAACATGTTGAGCAATTCATATTTCCCAAATGAGTGGAAAAAGGCTAAGGTATTTCCGATCTTGAAGAAAGGAAAAGAATCTTCATGCCCGAAAAGCTATCGCCCAATCAGCTTGCTGCCTAACATCAGCAAGGTGTTTGAAGTGATACTCAACAGAGCATTAAACGCCCACATTGAGGAAAATGAGTTGATGCCGAATTGCCAATTTGGTTTTCGTGCCAGGCATTCGACCACACATGCAATAACGAAAGTAACCTCAGACATCTGTTGGAAACTAAATGATAGACAATGTGTTGGAGCGTGTCTCATTGATATGGAGAAAGCCTTTGATACGGTATGGTTAGATGGACTTATTTTTAAACTTCTTCAGGACAAGTTCCCCAGACACCTTGTCGCCATGATGTGTAATATGTTATACGGGAAATCGTTTGTTGTAACCGATGGAAATCTGACAACAATGCGTGAGTTTAAGGTCTTGAATGGTCTACAGCAGGGAACAGTTACTGCGCCTCTGCTCTTCTCAATCTTCATTCGCAAGCTATTGAACGGCTTTGATTTTAACGTCTCGCCAAAGCGATCATTGGTAGCGTTTGCTGATGATCTGATCATCTACCCGGCTGACCGAAAAGCTACAATAGTTCAGAGCAATCTCCAAAAAATGTTCAATGATGTACAGCTGTACACTGACAATTGGCGAATGAAAATCAATGCGCAGAAGTGTGAAACAATCTTGTTTCGGACAACGCTGCAGGGGGTCAGTCAAGACCTGAAACGTAATTGGAAAGATTTCCACATCATGGCTGGTGAGGGTAGTTCAGAACCAATTCCACATAAATCCTGTGTTCGATACCTCGGTGTTTATCTCGATCAGTATCTGTACTATACTGAACATGTGAAAATCATGCTCAGTAAAGCACTTAAAGTAGTCATGGCCCTTCGAAAACTCTTTCATTCCAGATACATTGATCAAAAGGTCAAAATTATCTGTTAGAAGACACTGGTTAGACCAGTTTTGACCTATGGATGTCAGATCTGGTACAACCAGAGTGCTAGTACTATGGAAAAATTAAGAGTTTTCGAAAGGAAATGTCTTCGTGCATGTACTGGTTTGTACAGAAAGCCTGAGACGGATTGGAAACATTATATATCGAGTAGAAGAATTTATCAAACTGCTGAAGTGACTAGAGTCGATATCTTCATATTGAAGCTTCTTCGGAATCATATCGCAAGATCTGTGACTGTGAGTGAAAACCCTTGGATTTCACAGCCGTTCCACCCTACAGACGGGTATATAGCGACTTGCCTCGCTACTGGCTTCGTTCCTCCAGAAGCATTCGTGTATTTGGACATGAATCGATATGTTTTTGATTCTGACGGCGTCCCAGTCATATATCACATATACCGACGGGCCACCGATAAGAAGATAAAATATCCTCCGAATTTGAGTTCACGAGACCAACGATTTCAATGGAGATACTCATTTGCTAGATTCGTTGAAGCTGATCGAGTTGAGACGGCGCAATCCAGGTATTGGTGGCTGAATGACAATGTCTAAATTTTTCGTGTTTGTTTTCAGTTTTGGTGTTTTTCGTTATTTAGTTTTTGAGTTTCAGCTCATTATTGCTACATTTAGTATTGTTATATATTTTTGTTAAAATCAGGTATAGGTTAGGTATATGTAATGTTTACTATATTCCGTTAGAGATAAGATTAAACACTTAGGTTAGGAACATTGTTATAGTATTTTTAGTATAAGATAAAGTTTTTTTGATTGTATTTTATTAGAAATAAGTTACAACATATTAGGTGTAGGATCAAAGTTTCACTGTTGTGTATTAATTATAAATAATTTTTGGATAGTGTTGGTTGGTTTTTTCTCCTTTTTCCAATTGAATTGTAAAAATATGTAATAATCGTAATTAATTGCATTTGCTATAGTTTTTTTTTTTTTGATGAAATGAGTTTATGATAACGTACAAATTTAGAGAGCCATTTGGGCCATTAAGTTTTTTGATTGTTATTATTTGGAATTTGCTTTATATTCTTTTAAAATTTATAACGATGAGTATTAAATAAAGCGCTTTTGACTTTGACTTTGACATGAGAACAAAGCCTGGAATATTTATTACATTACTTCGGGATAAGCCTCATTTCACTATGCTGTGGGGTGCCTTCAAGTTAGGGAATACCTCCTCTAGCGGAAGGAAAAATACCCCCCAACCCCAAAGTCCTCGGCTGTTCAAGTGAGCTCTTTTTATCTTCTAGGACTGCCCAAATATAATATGCCCCATGCTATCATTTGTCAACTGGTCTAAGTATGTCCCCGATTAGACTATCCAGGTAGAGCTCTCCTGTTTCTTTGTTAAGGTCTCAGCGCAGCCCCTCCCATCTTTTGCATGCAAATAATGTGTGGTCGCCGTTATCTCTTCCTCTCCTATGTAAAACCTAGAATCAGGAGACTGGAAATAAGATTGAAAACACCCGCGCCCGCTAAAAATGTGGATCAGGTAGAAGTCAGTCTCACCGTGCATTCGGTGGAGAGCCACTGTCTCAAACCACACAAGAGTGAG
This sequence comes from Odontomyia ornata, assembly GCA_963969285.1. Classification (NCBI taxonomy): domain Eukaryota; kingdom Metazoa; phylum Arthropoda; class Insecta; order Diptera; family Stratiomyidae; genus Odontomyia; species Odontomyia ornata. The sequence goes on from OZ017740.1 coordinate 37,800,924, forward strand.
GCACGTAATCCATAATCGGTTCGTGCTGTTCACCCTGGACTGCTACCAATCATTGAGTGAGCGTTGTTGCTCCTTACGGTAAATTGTCTCCTTCATGTCTTCATTTTAATGCAAGATAGCGACGCGGTCGCACCACCACAGAATTGGAGACTTCTAGATATGAAGATGAATCTTCAGTGCATTTTTGGTTCTTTGCTGTGAGTGTTGGCCCAAATTTCTGTTCTGCGCAGTAGCATTAACTCTATGGACCTCATCAAAAGTCTCCTCTTGATGGGTTAGGTCCCCTTACATTGGCCATTAGTCATCTCAGAGCCGATACGCCTGAAGCAGTTTTATCAGCCATTGCCCTGATTTGCTCAGGGAAACACATCGTTGAGCCTCAGGTGCTTGCTGCTGGATTCAATTCAACCAGTAATTCTCCGATTCTGATCATCCTTTTCCTGATGATTCACTACTTTGTCAGAATAACCACTTTGGTTTGCTTCAGTACTAAATTGAATCCACAAGCAATCGCGCAGTCTGTAGCGAAGCACATTAGCGTGAAAGACTGGATGACTGCTCACGCATTCAGCCTTAAAACTCCGGAAGATTCTGTGTTTAAACTTTGTAAAAAGGTCATAAGTGGAAGTTATATCTAAAATAAAAAGTTTGGTTTATGCTAAAGTGACTCAAACAATTTTATTTTTTTAAAGTAAGTCAAGTGGGATATCAAATGAAAGGCCTCAATTAAGACTGTGAGCATCCCAAACAAAAAGTTAGTTCGTATGACAAAAAGTCTAAGGTGAGCCTAAATGTACGAAAATATTATCCACATCCCTGGCAAAAGGATACCTTTGAGCCAAAAACTCTGCGGAAAATAATGAAGTTATTGCTTTACGAGGACAATAAATACCTCACAAGTTGACATTCATTCAAATTTGTTAGTAACAGTATGATTTGCGAATCTTACGTTCTGCTCCCTAAAATCAAAAAGGTGTAGTTATCTAGGAGCTATGGCTCTAAAAGCAGCGCTGACACAGGCACACAGCACGAACGCAATTAACAAGGATGCAGTCGATTCAGTCACCTTCCCCATCGCAACACTCGTTTTTTTTTCTTTGCATGGCAAATAGGTCTAGAAAATGTCTTTTGTACTTAACTCCCGGGAAACAAAATTCTAAAACTGTTTAATATTTAATGTGTAGTGATTTTATAACAATATCTTTTGAATATAATTTAACGAATTGCGGTATAACGCGGGATACAAATGCTAGAACGAAACGGCTAACCTTTTAAATTATATGAACGCTAAAATCATTGTATCATTTAAACCCCTTAAAATTTGTCTAATTCTTCCGATTTTTCCCACTTAATTACGCCTAATCATTATAAACGAAAATTGCTTTCAATTGATAACTTAAGCGAATCTACAAAAGACGACTTAGAATTTAAAAACAACCGAAACGAGTGTGCATTATCACCACCGCGGGTTCACCCATAGATGGCACTATTAAACGAAACTTTGCACGATTTTCCATTGCTGTTTCGTTGCTCGATGGCTCGGCCCCGCCATTTAGTTCGCGAGTTGCACAAAATCCTCGTGAGAGGAAGGCTAGGGAACGTAGGAAAGTACGTGTGGTGGCCATTTTAGTGTCGTGAGTAAATCATGATTGTAAGAGAATTCTCTTGATATAAAGTTGTGAATTTATAGTGAAAATAGTTTACATCAGCGAAGGAAACCTTTAAAACCAAATCGTGGTGGATGTAAGTTGAACATAATTTTCAAAATTCATTAGCATGAGTATCATTTTCCTACAGTGCTAGTTAACCCTAGATACATAACCTGACAGCATAACGTGAGGTCGAAATGACCCACACATGATTTCTACCCAATAGCGCTATGGTTATTTCGTATTTTAATTTAGGTTATGAATTCATATTTAAGACTTGTCTTCATATTTAAGACATGCCTAAGAAATGAAATAAATAAATTTATGGGTTGAGTGGCCCAAGCAAGGTGCCTTTTTATGGCATAGAGTTATGCAATTCAATTGTATAATTCTATGACATAAATTGGTCACCGGGGTACTCCCCTTCTGATGGGAAAGCTCATATAATTCAAGTTGTATGAGTTTTCCACTCAGAAGAGGAATACCTGGCCACTTCAACAAGTTAACAATGGATTTATTCCGGTTGGGTGGGTATGAAGGGGCTCCACCACCACCTGGCTGCCCCTCTTTCATTTGTGGGCCCTGAATTTATTTGGGTAAAGACGAGGTCACCCCAAGTTCGCCTTTCTTTTCAGGTTTCACTTGTTCTCGTAACAAGTAATAATTCCCTCTGTGTAGTTATCTACAAATTTTGCGACTTCGGTCGTTTTCTTTCGATCTCTGAAAGCAATTCGTGAATGCGAAATTGTTTTGTAGTGAGTCCTCGTGCCGGGGAAACGAACCCGTCCCACGACACCGCAATGCTAGCCTGCCAGCGCATTCACGCGTCTCCGGACGAGGGCGTTCTCGGCAGGAACCAACACCTTCCTCTGCCGAGGCAGCAGAACATCGCTGCAGTCCTTCACGGACTTTATGAAAATCCTTTTATTCACTACAAAGGCAATCCTTTTTCTTTCTTTTTTTTTGTTAAAAGCAATCGGGCCTTGATTTGTTGATTGAGCAGATGCGTTTAACCTTCACTGAGTCATTGTCAGTGACTAAAGGAGGAACGAAAAGAAATGACTTTTTATACGTGTAAGACTGAATTCCCGCGGAGGGAATGCCGGTCGACAAGAGCACTCTTGGAGGCTAGCATTCTTTGGGGAGTTCCGCCCCATGGACCCGAGGATATAGGGGGCGCCGTGAGGTTCCCTCCTGGGATGACAGGTAACAACTCTGATTGGATCTGGACTACGCTTTGGACAACGAACTGGAATTGACGCTTTGGGCTGGCGGATATGATGGTTTGGAACTAGTTGCTTTACACAGTAGCGCTGAGGTGACACTCGTGTGTGAACGTTCCAATTCCCGGTAAAACCTTGCCAGGCCTCAAAGTTCGTTCGAAGTTTGCACCATTGGGTTGGTGGTGTATGTTCGGTTCGGTTGAGAGGTCCTAAGGATGAAAAAACAACGAATAATACAATGACAGTGAACATGGACGAAAAACGAAGATTAACAGACAGTCTAGTCCAGAATGAGATTCCTGCGGTATTCGGGCGCAGCAAATTATGTGAACGCCTGAGGGTCCTATTACTGCTGCGATCATTACCAAAGCAACCGATACAAGGGTCGTAAATTCCGACATAATAAAGAGCCATCCTGAAACCAACGAGGAGATTATGGCAGGAAAAGTAACCAGTGACCAGACAAATAAAGCGACGTTGTGTGATTGCATCGCCAACGTCGAAAATGTGGCGAAAGTACTATATTCGGAAACGGAAAGCGATAACCTCTCCCAAGGATGGTCGCAAAATACAATTGCGACCCAGCAACATGAAGAAGCTATTCCGAAAAGCGGTAGATGATGCGACTCGCCAAAAATCAGCAAAGCAGTCAAGATTGGGCTCCTTGAATTAGAGGAGCTCCTAGATCACATAGGGCATTACCGGAGGAGCTGGTTAACGGCCAAAGATGAGCAGAAGGCTAAAGAAGCGCTGGGGGTGAAATCTAAAGGCCACATGCAGATAGCTTCACCATCAAACATCAATAAAAGAATGGCGTCTAGCCCAATCGAAGGAGATTGGGATAATGAAGGAAGAAAGAGGCACTTGATGGGCGTGGAGCACCAAATCACGGGTTGCAGACACTGCTTACAAAAGGAGCGAAGAAAGCCGCAAAGGAAATCTCTCAAAAAGTGCCAGAAAGCAAAGTTCGTACGGACGCCCAACAAGAAAAAAGACCTGATGCAAAACAGGAGCGACAGAGGCCCCGACGAAGACCCTGGCGGCAGGCAATGCTCGTAAAGCCCCAAGATGGCCGGGACATCAGGAGAAAACATAAGGCCCGAAGACACCAACACTACCATAAAATTAGTTCGACTAACGTGGTTGGGCCCCATACTGGTCGAATTCAAAGCAGAGGCCAACAATAAGGAAGCATTCTGCGACGCAGTAAAGAAAGTCCGTGGCAAAAGCGCAGCTATAGCCTCGCTCGAGCCGATGGTAACGATCGAAATAAGAGGCATTGACTGCGTTGCGGATTTGACCGAGGTAGAAGAGGCCATCAAAAGGGAGCTTCCTAGCATGGGAAAGATCAAAGCGAGACTGACACCAGAAAACAACAGGGGGCAACATATGGCTATAGTTGACTTAACCGAAAAGGACGCCGAACAATTCCTGAACAAGGGAAAAGTACGAATAGGGTGGGTTGTCTGTAGGATACGGGGAAGAGCAACGCCTCTTTAATGTTTCAAATGCCTTGGCTATGATCACACCACACAAGTATGCAAAGGACCCAATAGGAATTCCCTATGTTACAAATGCGATGAAATAGGACAAACAAGAAAAGAGTGGTCGAAGCAGGCACACTATATTCTTTGCAAGGATGCTGATCCAAGACCGAATTTTAGACACGGAAAATGCCAGGTGTTCCAGGCATCAGGAAAATGCCAGGTGTTCCAGGCAGCCCTAGCCAAAGTAAAATCAGAACTCCGATGACCCGCATCCTGCAGTTAAGCCTACATCACAGTTCAACCACCCAAAATCTGCTTGAGCAGTTTGCGAGGGACATAAAAGCCGACTTGAGTGAGCAACACCATGACAAAAGTCCTGCATTATGCTATCCTGACAAAACTGGTACTGCCACCATCTGGTTTTGGAACAGTGATTTGCAAGCGGAGAGTTGTGGACGGGGGGATGGTTTCATGAGGGTTCGGTGCTCAGGGACTGCCTTCTTCAGTGTGTACCTAACGCCAAACGAATCTATATTCAAAGCCAAGCTTAATGCTCTAGAGGGCGCTGTCTCGAACGCAGAGGGCATGGCTCTCGTTGTGGGGGACATCAACACTAAAGCAATCAAATGTGGCATACTACATACTACGGCTTTAGCGCAGGACGTTCTACTATCGATGCGATCGCAGAAGTGGTGAGCGTGGTCTAAAAGATAGAGGCACATAGTCGCATCAAACGACGGCTCGTCCTGTTGGTGACACTCGATGTCAGGAATGCCTTCAACTCCGCTAGATGGGTCGATATTCTGGGTACGCTGGAAAATCCTTTTCATGTTCCAGAATAACTAATGCAGCTTTTCAGGAACTACCTAAAGGAAGGAAGCCTGCTCTACGAGATGACACAGGGCCAACGAAAAATGGGGGCTATAACGGGTGTTACCCAGGTATCTATCCTTGGTCCAGACCTGTGGTACATGTCTTACGACGAGCTACTGAGACTGGAGATACCTGATGAGTCGCGCTTGATCCGCTATGCGGATGATGTTGCGGCTCTGGTCACTGGACACACCGTTGAACAAGCGCAACTTAGGCTAGATATGCTAATGTGCCGAGTGAGGGACTGAATAACTGCTCGTGGGCTCAGTTTAGCACTGGAGAAAACCAAAGTGACAAAAAAGAGAATCCCTAGAAAAGCGATGGTCAGTATTGTAGACATACAAAGCCGAATTGAAGCCATCGGTGAAGTACCTGGGGCTACTGATCGACTCGAAGATGAATTTCTCTGAACAAATCAGGGTAACGGCTGAGAAGGCTGTTTCAGGAGTATCGGCTCTGAGTCGACTTACAGCCAACATAGGAGGGGACCCAGCCCATCAAGAAGACGCCTCTTGATGAGTACTGTAGGCTAAGTGCTACTGAACGGAGCACAGGTATGGGGCGACGCTCTCAGTAAAGAGGCGTACCGAAAACGCCTGGCACAGGTACAGAGAAGAGGAGCACTGAGGATTGCATCTTCGTATCTGATTCAGAGGTGAAAGTCATTGCAGGCGTGATGCCTGTCAGCGCTTTTGCTAGAGAGTGCTGCTCTATTTATCTGCGTCGAAACGAGGATGCAAGGGAGATGGTTTTCCGCGAAGAGAGACCGCGCTCACTCAACGATTGGCAGCCCTCTTGGGTGAATTGCACGAAGGGGAAGTGGATTGCGCACCTCATCCCGGATGCAAGACCGTGGCTGAATCGAAGGCATGGTGAGACTGACTTCTATCCGACCCAGCTTTTGAGCGGGCATGCGTGTTTTCAGTCTTAGCTGCACAAGATTGGTAAGTCAAGGTCCTCCAATTGTCGGCATTGCTCAGGGAGGAAGACAATGCCTGCCACACATTTTTTGCGTGCATAAAATGGGATAATATAGTCGCGGTGATGCTCGAATCAGTTGACAAATGGAACCAGGTAGCACATAATATTCGGGCAGTCCTAAAAGATAAAAAGGACTCAAAACAGCCGGAAGTGTTGGGGCTGGAGGGTCACTTCTCTGGCACCTCCTCTTTCTCTCTCTCTTCCCGCTAGAAGAGGCATCCCCCAGCTTGAAGGGGCCTCACGGCGTAACAAACCGAGACCTGGCCTGAAGTGATGTGCCAAACGGTTTCGGGCTAGGTTCTCAGGTTGAAGGGGAGGCGTTTAGTGGGTAGTCCAGTCACCTTCTTGCGGACATGGGAGTCCCACACTCTGTGCGTAAATGGGCATTCACCTCCCTACCACAGCAAAAAATGTACATGTAGGATGGATTAAGCAGGCCAGGTAGAGGGGTATTAGGTTTTAGTCATTTGGGTTGTGGGATATCCATCTGTTTTGGTTCATGTTGCTACCATTTTCATCGAAACATGGGGTCTAGTGCTGATAAAATCGCGTTGCTAATATCACCATCTGTCCTTCTATGTGAATATATTTCAAGCTTTTCTACAATTCATGTGGATTGTGTAGTTGGAGTCTGCCTGTCTTTTTTGTGAACATTTCTAAACCGATGACTTCTTTGAGGTCTTGATATCCGCAAAATTTCGTTGCGATTTTTAGGGGGCCATCTTAATTTATGGAAGTGGACCTTAACGGTAGTTTTCTTTTTTTGCAAAAATCAGTCAATATCTATGTATAAAACAAAATGCATTTGTAAAAACCTTGAAGTTCATATGTGGAAAGTGTGAAGGCTAAGATAAAGAGCATGGGGAGTGGAAATTTGTTCAAAGTAGCACAGCAGATGATTGATTATCCTTTTAAATGTTTACGTCAAATTTCGTTACCCAAATAGATGCTGATGAACTTAAACAATCTTGCCTTTCGGATTATAGTTACTGCTGTATTTTGTATATTCCCCAGTGCCGTTGGTATTTGGTACAAAACTCTGGGTAAATTGACAACAGAGAAAATTTCCCCTTTTAATTTCTTATCGTAGATCTTTAATAATCGTCAGCAGGTGTTGGTCCGATTGGGTACGCATATTCAGCAAGTGATAACCACCACAAGGTGCGCCAACTTCTTCTAGTTGTGGGCTCCATATGCATAGAGCTGGACTATTGGCTAGATGAGGCTCACACAACACCTTTCCTGAGGAGGTTTTCAAACTATTTTTGCGTGTCATTAAGTCGATCTCCTGCAAAACGTCGTGATAATTTAAAAGATGGTGGCACTTTAGTAATAATTTGGTGCTGGGCTGACAGGTCGGGCAGTGAGGCCATTGCTTCTGGCTGTGCGATGACCTGAGTAAATTCAGTAATTTTATTTTTTTCTTCTTTTTTGTAGCCCTACAGCCCCTTTCGGGTCTTAGCTTAGAGATGGTTTGAGTATCTCATAGTCATGTACGAGTGTATCGGTACTCCACAAGGTGATATGATCATTATCACGCTTTGGCCTTCTGTCCGTCCACCCAAGTTATGCCTAAAAGGCCTCTCCAGCAGGCTGAGTTTCAAGGAAATTTATCGCCTGAGAAGCATAAAGAGCACGAAAAAATATTCGGAAACGTTTTAGCTACCACTTTCAGGGTTAAATTTAACCAAAGCTCAAACACTCACCGGAGGACTATTCATATACAACGCCACAACAACGGGAGAAACCATATTTAACTTGACAAGTGCCCCATCTTCTTTTAGTTAATGAACCTGAAATGTACCGAATATGGGAACGATCAATGTATGGGCTAATGTCAGCTAGTCACGATTTTAGTCGCATTAAATCGAATAGGGACTGAATAAAAAGAAAATATTCTCGACTGAAAAAAATGGTCTGCAATCCAAAATTAACAATGATTATGCAAATAAAGAAGAACGGAAGAACAGATAATGCAAAAACAAAACGAGAAATATTCACGGAAATTGTTTGATTTGGAGCGCAAATGCATCATACCTATCTACATATGTCTATCTTAATATACTAAACTCACACACACACAGCCAGAACTGGAAGGGACAGTTCTTTCACTGAAAGCAAGGGAGGCTCCAGGTCCAGATATTGTTCCAGCAGAAGTACTGCAGCTTGTATATCACCAATGTCCTGACGTGCTGCTTAGCATATTCAACACTTGACTATGGGCTGGAGGTTTTCCCGTAGGATAGAAGGTGGCAAGACTTGTGCTGATCAGCAAGGGGAAGATTAGCCCCAGATCACCGTCTACATAACTGCTAGGAAGGTGCGGGAGAAATTCATCAAGGGAAGACTCACTGACGCAAATCCTGCTGCTGGGGATCTATCTCCTTGGCAGTACGGCTTTAGTGTAGGACGTTCCACCATTGATGGAATTGCAGAGATGGCAAGGGCGGTGCAAAAGGCAGAGGCATATAGCCGCACCAAGTGGTGGATCGTCCTGTTGGTGACACTTGACGTTAGGAATGCCTTTAACTCCGCTAGATGGGTGGATATTCTGGATACACTGTAAACCCCTTTTCAATATCCAGATTATCTAATGCGGCTTTTAAAGGACTACTTTAAAGAACGTAGCCTGCTTTACCACACGGCACACGGCCAACGAAGGATGGAAATTACATCGGATATTCCCCAGGAACCTATTCTTGGTTCAGGCCTATGGAATGAGTCCTAAGATGGACTACTGAGACCAAAAAATCCAGATGAGTCGCGCTTGATGGGTTATGCGGCTGATATTGCAGCTCTGCTCGCTGGACGGACCGCTGAACAGGCGCAACTTAGGCTAGGTATGTTAATGCGCCAAGTGAGAGACTGGATGACTTCTTGTGGGCTCAGTTTTGCACTGGAGGAAACCGGATTGGTCACCGTGATAAAAAAAAGAATGTCTATAGTAAGGATGATCAGTATTAGAGATATACTTATTAAATCAAAGCCAGCGGTAAAGTACCTGGGACTACTGATCGACTGGAAGATGTGTTTCTTTGAGCAAATAGAAGGAGCCCACAGTAGCCGGGCTGGGGGATCGTTTGTTTGACGATTCCTCTTCCCCTCTCCTTTCCCCCTAGAAGAGGGATCCCCCAATTTGAAGGCACCTCAGGGCGGTACAAAATGAGGCCTGGCGCAAAACAATGTGCCAAACGGTTCCAGGCTGCGTTCTCGGGGTAACAAGAGAGGTTTTTATTGAGTGGTCCAGTCCCTTGGGAGTCTTACAATCACTCCTAGATTGATTCAATCATAGGAATTATTTCCATCATTCACATTGGTCGCGTTGTTATCACTCCTTAACATTCTTAGCATTTTCGAACCGTTATGTTCGGCTGGGCTGCGTATTGACGATTCGCGGCACAGGATGTCACCTCTTGAAGGAAGTTTAATTGTCCGTTGCTTTTAAGACACACCACCACTTCTGATGTGACACCACCAACCGACCCATATGTGGCGCCTTTAAGTGGAATGTCCGCTAGCTGACTATCTAAGGCGCACAGCAAAAGCAATAGCACAGAACGCCTCGATCTCGATAGTGGTTTCGAAAAGTAGTAGGAAGTAGGTCCACGATCCGCTAAAAGCTTGCTACCAGCACCGAAATCTTTTAATTACACCTCGAAACCAAGATACCAGCACGAGCAAGACGAGCCCCCGCCACGGTTGAGGCTGAAACTGTTGCGGTTGCTTCTACTGCTGCTGACGCTGTTTCCGCGACGTGTTCGCGGTGACGATCAATAACAGACTCCTCAATCCGCCAAAGTAGACCTCAGCGTAATCTCTATACCGCACCGGTAAATGAGACGAGCCTCTAGCTCGGCAATGCAATACATGGATGGGATGTATTAAATCGGTGCTCTCATGTCAGAAATTTAAATTTGCAGATTTGCGTAATACAGTTAATAAAAAAATAATAATATGTTGAAAAGTTTAAACCATAATAAAAAGATAAATATTATAAAGAATATCAATGTACAAGAAAATTTCAGTTTAATATATAAAAAAAATTTTAAATTTAAATTTATAAAAAATTAAATTTTTGTTCTAAGTTTTATAATTTAAATTTGAGTAATTAAATTTTTCAAATCTGCAATTGAAATTTTCGGAACAGTGTTATGCCGGTTTTGGGCAGTTTGGCTAGGTGACTGCCCAATCAGTATATTACCATTGCCAGCAACATATCCTTTCTTGCGGGGAAGAACCCAACATGAAGGCCACAGCAACCACCACGGCTGCCCAACCTCGAAGGGTTTTCTCATATTCAAATCAAGTTCCAGGTGGCCATCTTTCTTTCGTGTAGATCAACTTGTTTTGATTGCAAATGTCATTCGTTTTCGATTCACGATTCAATTTTGAAGTTAAAATTATGCGCGACATTGTCTCGGTTTCCGGTGGAGATATCATGTTCAAGCCCCGCTAAATGAGCTGAGGAGCTGGTAACCCGAGAATTCTTAACAATAAATTATTCTTAATAATACATTATTCTCTCTGAACATCTTGTCTGGCCGTTTCAGTTCATAGTTCCTTTTTCGTGACCAAAGTGTTTAAGTGCAACCAGGTCGTTGCAAAGTTGCAAATAATATAAAAGAACGCAAATTTACGGCGGCAGAGCAACAAACAGTGAAGACTTTTCTGAAAGACGTTAATGCTGGTGATGAACCGCAAATGTAAAAATTGGCTGTGGATGATGGTGGAAATGGAAACGGTGGCGACTCTAGTGGACGGAACGATAACCGAATATTTTATTGGCACTTTAAGCTAGGAGACCATTGAAAAGGACACCATTGTCATTGGAATTAAAGTGTGCATCCCGGAATTATTTCTGCAAGGTTCCGCATCCCTAACTCCAAAAGTTTTGGCCATCCCTCGTCATGGGAACTAAGTTCGAAATTCGGTGACGAAGAATTTGTTCAAACAGCTGCAATGTATTCCTTCCTTTCAGCATACTAAACCTAACATTCTTTATGACTTACAATTACATAACTTGTATAACAAATGAATCTACTCGACTGATTAATTTTCCTTAGCAATTTTCCAGTGCGTGGAGTGATTCCTTGACATTATTCCAATTAAAATGTTCGAGTGCGAGGAGCCCTTTCAAGAGTTGTTCCAGACCATTTTTGTTTTTCACTTGCTGACAAGGGACTTGACCAGACTATCGGCGTCGCGAACCGACTCAAACTGGTTTACTGCAAAGATGCTACCTGGTCCTAAGATTGTTTGCAGTACATATGCTGTTCGACCAGCCCAGGTGACGGAAGCGCCACACTAGAAGGTACACGGAAATCGCAAATAACATGTTGTAGTAAATAGTTAAGTATCAAAATGTCCGTAAAGGACTGCAGCGATGGTCTGCTGCCTCTGCGAAGGAAGATGTTGGTATCCGCCGAAAATGCCCTTGTCTGGGGATACGTGAATGCGCTGGCAGGCTAGCATTGCGGTGTCGTGGGGCGGGTTCATTCCGCCAGCACAAGGACCCACTACAAAAGAATTTAGCATTCACGAATTCTTGGGTCTCAAAAAAAAGGGTCGACCAAAGTCGAATAAAATTTAGGTGACTACCAAAAGGGAAAATGACTTGCTCAGAGAACAAGTTGAAACAAACCAAAACAGACGGATTTAGGGGAACCTCGTCGTCACCCGACGATTCTCATGGCCCACAAATCAGAGTGGGACAACCGGATGGTGTTGGTCCCCCCTCGCACCCGCCCAACCGAATCAAGATCCAAAAATGTTGCAGTGGCCATATATTTCCCTTCTGAGTGGAAAACTCATACAACATAACTTGTATGAGCCTTCTCATCAGAAAAGAAATATACCGGTGACCCATTTATGTCATAGAGTTATGCAATCAGATCACATAACCCTATGCTATAAAAAGGCACCTTGTCTCGAGGCCACTCAACCCGCAAGAGTCCCTGAAACTAAAGAAAGTTGGAGCGCACCCGATGGCTAGCTAGTTTTTTTAGACAAAGCCCTCCACCGTACCGGGTCCCGTACCTGGTAGGGGGAGCCAAAAAGAAAAGACCGACGTTGTTAGATTTTTTAGCAATTATTATTTTTTTTCTCTCATTTGACAATAATTAATATATGTTTTCACAATATCCTCGAGTAATTTTTTATTATTTTTCTGAACAAAGATCATTCATCAAATGTATATTATTCGTAAGTAACACGTTTCTTAAGCTACTATCGATGAGTTAGACTTAATAGATTACATAGGATCTTTATTCGGAAATTGAAATTACTTTTAACTAAGTTCCTTTGCATAATATATTATTCATTCCTTTCTACACGAAGTTCAAACCAACTATGTCATTAATTCTTGTTTTCTTCAAACATTAAATTAGATCATTTTTTTTTTTTTATTCTTAACTGAGATTTCATAAGTGTGAATATTTACAGGGTGGAAACGCTAAAAATGCTGTTCATTTTATTCTTGTTTTGATATTTTAAAGAGAAAATTATTCTAGTTAAAAGCATATGTCCATTTAATTATTCAATTCAACCAAATTTTTATGTCGGATTGATTCTACGATTATGTCTATATATGAAGAATCGGTTTCAATTGCGCAAAAATAATTTCATTTTGGAACATATAAAAATGTAAGGTTGCTTCTCCCTTTTTCAGGCTAGCTTCCACGTTTTAAAGACAATCCAAAGATAGGAGAGGTTTATCTCGAATGGAGTAGTCTATTAGCTGCACAATGTCCCTGCGAACGAATGGTTACTAAGCAAAAGATCTCAGCCCCATCAAGCATGATCATATTTAGTCCTACCTTTTCCTGAACGAACCAAACTGGAGCTATATACATTCCTCAATTATACTCCCCAAAAAAAAACTTCCTTTAGTAAACCTTAGATGGCTATTAGGAACAAGAGTATAAAAATACACATGAGTAAATCAACGAAATACTTTACTGTATACACCAACCTCTAAAGGTTTCGCGAGGCATTTAATAAAGTTTGTTTCTCAGGACATACAAATCTATTCGATGCCCCTGAATTTAATGAGGTTTATTTAAGTTGAAGTAAACATCGGTACATACAAACAACAAGAAAGGTTCGATTAAACTCCCTCAACTGAGCCAGTGAACTTCAAATACCCAAAGTTACACTCGTTGATTGCAGTCTGACAAAAATCCCATGTGAAAACTTGTTTTAAAAGGTTCAAAGCTACGTGGTCCGATTTTCCCGTAAATTTGGAATTAAACACCTAGCTTCCTTTCTTCACCTGTCCATACTGTGTTGAATTCTTCAAAACATCTTTGGAGCTCTCTAGGTAGAAAATCAATGGGCCTACTACCATGGGAATGGAGCAACGAACCTTGTGAATATCTCTACATTCAACTATCATACGTTTGGGTCCCTTAAACAGAATATTTTGAAGTCGCTCCTAATTTCAGATAGCAGCATTGATAAGCATGAATGTTCAAAAACGAAACTACCTCATTTTTTGGAGCACTTAAACATCAGAATCATAATCAATAATATACAAATCGTACGTAAAACTTCACATTAAAACCATTTAATTTAAATAGAAAAATCTAATTAAAAGATATCATGATATTAAAACCGTTCAATAATCGAGAATAATGTTTCCCTTTTTTTAACCTTGCTTAAAATATCAATGACTTGTTTTGCTATCGCATATGTAAATTTAAATAAATATTTTCATGCCCATTAATGCAATTTCGTTTCGAATCTCGAACAAATTTTGACGATAAAAAGTCACAATGGCTTTGTAGCCAACTGTCATCTTTGTCAGAGAAATTATCCAAAAGCAAAAGCGTCCATCATATAATCCATGATTCTTTACACTTCTCAATGACTTGTTTTGTTTGATGAGTACATCTTCCACATCACAATCACCTTCATATTTTTGAACTACCTCCTGCATACGCCGAATATGGGCTTCTGGAGCAAAGTCTTCATCTAGCTCTTCCTCCTTTAACGGCAGCTCCCCGCCGCCGGCAACTTCCTTCTGAATCCTCTGTTGAATTTCTTTTCGTCCAATTTCCCCGAGCACCTCTGGCTCTTCAAACCTTCGTTCCTTTTCCCCCAATTTGCGCTCTTTAGTTTCTAATCGTTTTTCCTTGTCTTCCGTATTATCACCCGATTTTTGGAAAAATTTTATTTCTTTATTATGAATTTTTGGATTTTTAACCTCTAAGCAGTGCAAGTGTCTTAGAAGATTCTTCATCGAACTGTTCACTTGTTACGACTTCATCCTCTGAACCATCAGAGTCCTCCCCAGATGATGACATCGAGACTCCGCTTCTGTCACAATATTCTCTTGGGCAATTCCCTCTGGCGAAGCCCGTCACATGATCTAGCACAATCCTCATTCGTTTTCCCTATTCACTACGAACACGGATGCAAAAATGAAAAACTCAGAACCTACAAAGAAAAAACTGGTACATTGAAGGTACAGGTTGTGAGCAATTGACACACATTCACACATTTGAAATTTTGCAGCTCACAACCGTTCGCCTTCTACACTAACAGGAATCTTCCTTCACCTGATCCGGATCTTGCTTATCGCTTAAATATCAATCACAAGAAAGCAAATCTAAATCAGCAGTGAGCAACGTGGCACAACTCAAACTTCTGCAACACAAAATTAAGCATCGGATGCGCAAAACACAACAAAACTTTTATGTCGCTAGCTACCGAAAACACTTCACGTCTGACACTGACTGTCGTCTCAACCTCACCTCCACACAGCTCCCTCAACTATCATAGTTGCTCATTTATGGGTTGCCATTAATTAAAATTTTAGTAGGAGATAGGAGAGTTTTCGAGCAGTTTGATATTGTAACAGCTCGAAACAAAAAGTAATTGAAGTAAAAAGAGAAATGTAAAGGATTACAAAATAGTAATAAAATTTAAATTCCATGACCAATACTATTAAAGTGATCCGTTTAAATATGAGATAAAGAAAATTGATATAAAAATTACGTTTAATAATAATAAGAGAGAAAGAAAAAAAAACTTTTAAGGATTACAATTAAAACTTCGGTTAAAGGGTAGGAATGTTTTCGAGCAGGTTGCTGGTGTGACTGCTCGATTACTACAATGCAAAATATTTAATTATTCATCAAAATCACATGGAGCCAAATCTGGTGAATACGGTAGTTAATCGATGGTATTTATTGCGTTTTTGGCTTTAAATTTGGTCACAATAAACAAATCCGCAGCGCACTATTGAGGTGTACCGACTTAAGCCGTTGCTGCAAACAACCTGGTTGACAGATCACGCCCATATTTGGCATAGTAATTAAGGACAATCCTACCAACTTAACAAAATCTAACTTTTTGAAATATCATTTACCCGGGGAATTTTATTTATTTATTGCCAAACAAGGCATCATTTAACAAAACACAAAGATATTACAATTTATACATTAGGTTACTTAATGATCTACTGTATCCGGGAAGAGCAGGATTGTGTAATTATGGACTTGAAAAGGGACTTGGAAATGGTTGGGGAATAATGATTACTGAATTTGTTAAATGCTTTACAACATCTTTTTATTGGCGCGTTATCCGCATATACATATGGTCCGATGTGTTCTTGTGGTGAACATAGGAGAATTTCTGGTAACTCTAGAAGGGTTATTCAGCCGTACCTTCTCGGAAATAAATTTCACGTTAATATTACCCCTAAGCACAACGAAAATAAGGCATGAGGACAACGCAGTTCGCCTAGGAGCTAGTGATGCCATATTCAATATTTGGAGTTGGTTATCGTAGGATGGAAGGCTATGGAAATCTCTGGGGTCATAGATGGACCTTAGGGCAAAGAGTAAAAACTGTTTTTATACCGACTCGAATCTAGTTTTATGAATGTTGTAAATTGGGTCCCAGATCAAACAAGCGTATTCGAGAATGGGACGAACAAGTGAAGTGTATAGCGATTTTGTTGCCCAAATATTCTCGAATTCTTTGGCTCTCCTTTTGATGAAACCTAGTATCCTATTAGCTTTAGAGAGGGCTTCGTTATGTTGAAGATTGAACCGAAGCTGTGTGTCTAAGATTACGCCTAGATCTACTATGCTCTCAAATCTGCTCAAACTCGTGCTTTTGATTTGATAATCGTTGAGGATGATTTTTTTTTCTGGAAAAACTTATGACATGGTATTTATCCAAATTGAGTGCAAGTTGATAATTGTTGCACCATTGTAGCAAAACATTTAATTTGGATTGAAGAAAGGAAGCGTCAATATGCAATTTTATAATGTGATATACCTTCAGATCATCGGCATAAGAAAGGTGAGGTATATCGGATAGTGCCGCTGAAAGGTCAGATATGAAGATATTGAAAAGTAATGGACCCAGATGACTACCCTGAGGAACCCCAGAGAGGACATTGATTTTCTTCGATTAGCGAACTTGGAACTTGACATATTGGATGCGGTTTATCAAATATGAATGAATCCAGTTAAGCCGTGGGCCAGTGATTCCAAAACTATGCAGTTTTTTTATCAATATTTCATGATTCACGCGGTCAAACGCCTTGCTGAAATCGGTGTATATGGCGTCGATTTGGTTACCTTTTTCCATCGCACATAGAATGACTGACGTCAACACGACAAGCTTGGTGGTAGTAGATCTGCTTTTCCGGAAACCATGTTGCTCGTCGTTGAGATAAGGTTCAATAAGAGGTGAAATTTTATCGCATACAATCTTTTCAAAAAGCTTCGGTATGGAAGATAAAGTAGCGATTCCCCTATAATTTTCAACAGACCGCTTTTCGCCTTTTTTATGGATTGGTATTATATAAGATGGTTTCCAATGTGAGGGGTAAACACCGCTCGAAAGCGATTTATTAAAAATGAGGAAAAGAGGGAGGGACAAATTATCTTTACAGAGGGCCAAAAACCGAGGGAGAATGAGATCGGGGCCAGGTCAATTGTTCAAATCAAGAGCTTCAATGGCTTGACTAATTTCCTCTTGAGATATCGAAATACTATCGATCTGTGCTCTTGGTGCTATTTCAGAGGACGGAAGGTTTTGAGAGTTTCCAGGATCGCAGTAGATTCCTTGGAAAAAATCAGCAAAAAACTCACAGATTTGCTCTGGAGAAGAAGAGATAGAATCATTGTATTTCATTGCTGAAGGGTAACCATGTATCTTACGTTTTACGTTGACGAGTTCGAAAAATTTTCTAGGATTCCGAGTGATTTCTTCACCTACAACATCTATGTAGGATTTATATGCTTCTTGAGATTTAATTTTAACCTCATTAGCGAGCTCGTCATATTTTCTCTTAAACTCTTCGCCAAAGTTGTCACCATTTATTAATATTTTATATAGCTTGTTTCGTTGGTTTCGTAAACGCCTGAGGTCACTTCCCAGCCAGGGTACAGAAACCTTGTCTTTTTTCTTAATTTTAGGTACAAATGAATCAACAGCGTCAAGAATGATTTGATAAAAGGTGGATAAGGCTTGATCCAAATCTAATGTTGACAAAGTACCAGTCCAGTTGAAAGTTGATAGAAGGCTGTTAATAATGTTATAATCGCCATTACGAAAGTCATATACAATCTCATTATTATAAGAAATAGGGTTTACTGAATCAGGAGTGGAAAGTTCAACAGAAAAGGTGGAGTGATGAATTGTATTGGAAAACAGGTGCTCGCTCTCATCATTTGGATTGACCACTACTTCGTCATGTGCATTTGTGAAAATGAGGTCTAACCAATTTCCGTTTTGGTTGGGGATAGGAGCGGTTTGCTGCAAATCATTGCCATATAGGGTGCTCACTAAGTTAAAGTCATTACTGTCTAGAAGATTGACGGGAAGAAGATTACCAAGTTCATCGGTTACGAATTTAATGTTTGGCCGATTAAAGTCACCAGTTATAATGACTCTTTCTTCTTCATTAATTCCGGCAGTAATTTCAGCTATGATATCACATACAGCATTATAGATAATTTCGACAGATTCTGGAGGTAAGCATGATTTTGGAGGGACATAGAAGACGCCAATATATACAGAAAATTTCTGCAGCTTTATTTGCACTATTTTATGCTAGAATAATGAATTTGACAGCGTTTTGACGGGCTCACTAAGGAGAGAGTTATGTACAGCAATCAATACACCACATCCGCGTCTTTGTCCAGTACTAAGGAAATCTCTGTTGTCTCTGTAAATGGACCAATTATTGTCCAGAATCTCCTCATTTTTGTGAGAGTCATTTAACCATGTTTAGGTCAGGGTAAGTATATTAAAATGGCAAGATTTTGCGTCAAGAAACAGTTGAGGAAGTTTATTACGGATACCACTACAGTTGTGGTAAAACAGTTTAAGACTATGTTGAATAGACTTATGAAAGGGGACGAAACATTTTTTGTTGGTTTTCTCTTGTCCTTTGTAGTGAAGAGATATAACTGGAACTAACAAAGGAAGCATAGGTCTCAAGATCTTTTTTCGCCTGGTCTATGGTCACACCCAACTCTTCATGATAGGAAAATTATAAGTTCCGAAGGGCGTCAAGATCGACCGGAAGGCCTTCTCTTTGAATAATGATGTTGAGACTAGTCCTCGTTTTACCTTCAATACAGGTTGTTTCCGGTGCTTTATGCATGTAGGAGAGGTAAAGGCGAACACATTCATAAATTTTGTGCTCTCTGAGCCTTGAAATAAGGTACCTTTTCTCCAGATCGTTACTCGAGACAATAGTGGCCTTAACAGTGGGTGGCACGAGTGGATCTAGAAATGATTTGCTCTTGTTTGAAGTGGTTGATAAAGTTGGCAGTCTGGATAAGCTCGTGGCTGGTGGTATTTGGTCTTCACCACGCACGAAATTACTGTATCTAGTTGTTGAGATGGATGTTTCAGGTATCGAGGACGGATCTTTAGTCATCTCATCGACACTCGATCGCTCTTTTCCAGAAATTTTTCGTGGTTGGCTACAAATCTCCTTAGTGGTGTTGACTTCTGGCTCATTTAACGTATCACTATTCATTTAACGTATCACTAATCAATTTAAATTACAATTTCTAGGTACTCGTTGTCATAATGTATTTATGATACTATTCGCAATAAATAAATTTTGCTTGAGGATCTTACCTAAAAATATGCAGATTGTGATTTAATTGATTATAATTTGAATTAAAAATTTCAAATTAACAACAGTCTATTTATTTAAAAAAAATTGCCTACTTGAAATTCAATGCAGATTCAATAAACGCAGTGGAAAAGGACTTTCAATCAATTCAATTTTTTACTAAATTTGCATATAATGCAAGCACTTACCTATTCAACATGCATTCCTCTTCCCATCAATAAACAGGCACTTATTGATTAACCAATTGTCGAATCGAAATTAGATTCAATTCATTGAGGCTTCTACAAATTCGATTGCCTATTCATGTGAAAATTTACCAAACTACATGAATTTACTCCCTCTACCCCTCCAAAGCACTGTTCATTCATCACCATCCCTTGCCTAGAAAAAAAAATTGACAAATTTCTACTTCAAACATCTCCATCCCCCATTACAAATTAAAACGCTGGAACGAGCATCACAAACAAAAGAGATACATAAAAGGATTCTCGTTTATTTTCACGTTACTAATAAACCCTTCTTTCCATTTCGATCGTCACGTCATCCGCACACGCATCATCCTTTTTCAAACTTCTAACTCCCTTTAGATTGTCACACGCTGTTTCATGTAAATATAACCAGGACTGATAGTTGTGTTGCGTAAAGCCTTTTGCCACGTTGACAATATTCGATTTTTGTCCGACAAATGTGTCAAATTTATTTCAAGTGGAAAATAGACAAAAAAGGGAAATTTAGAACGAACTTCCAACACAGCGAAACAATAGCGTATTCAAAGCTAATGGGGAGTGAAGAGCAGGACAAAAATAGAGAATCGCTCAGGTGGATAGGAAGATGGGACATTTTGATGGAATTTACGCCAGGTGTACGGAGTGGAGCATTGTCATTTTGAAAAAAGTGTAGTTGGGATGGATATTTATAAATACTTTCCATAAAATCAATAACCAAGCCCCAGAAAAGAACGAAAATATGAAAAGTTATACTTAAAATTCAAACCGCCATGATTTGCTCCTTCTTTAAATTATTTAACAATCATAAACACTCCTGGAGTGAACGTTTTTTGTTTCGCAAATAAATTACATTATCAAGCACGTCAACATGTCTGCTTAAATTGAATACAACTTCGTTGGCATTTCTCCCAAGGATAAATCTCCACCTGCAAGACAACTCCAGACAACTCTGCTCCTTGTAAATTCCGAGTCAAACACATTGCTTGTGACTCGATCTGACCCTGTACGTGACTGGAAAACTTTCTTTGAGGATTTATCTTTCTAAAACTGTTTGTCCACTAAACATATCTATCATTGTCCCTTTAAAAATGAAAAACTGTTGGATTTGCTCAAGTTTTGGGCAATTTAATTTATTTTGTTGAATTGATGCGAGTCATTTTACAGTGAGATACAATGGAAGATATGAGGGAAATGAATTGCTTTTATTTATCATATTCAAAGGAGATGTCTGGTTTGTGCGATTTTCTTTGGGATTTACATGAAAATTTGAACAGAAAATTTTATTAAATTTTACAAGAAACTTGAGGCATCATAATAAACATATAACAGTTAATTTTTGCTTTAGAGATATTCAAAAAAAGCATGGAAAGAATTTAAGAGTTTCTTGGTTATTTTGCTGCCAATTATTGTTATAATTTGTAACTGAGTTATATTTTTCCACTTTTAAAAAAGATTGAAATTCACTAGTATAAGCCTCACCACCTTCTATCTTACCTAAAAACCTGATCCTTAGGCAAGCGTTGAATGTCCTGAGCAGCAAGTCAGGACAATGGTGATAGGCATGTTGCAATACCCCAGCAGGAAAACCATCTGGACCTGGAGCCTTCCTCGCTTTCAATGAAAGGACTGCCTCTTCCAGTTTCGATGAAGAGTGGATACTTGATTGCTGTTATACCATGGATAGTGTCAATATTGTTACATGTACAAATAATTCTACGAGCTACTGTGGCAATTGCTTTCATAACCACTAAGAACATCATGATCAACAAAACGAACATACTCGAAAGCACAAGAAACCACCAAGCATGATCAACATCTGAAAGTGACGTCACTGCGCCATTGCTCGAATAATCCAGGTTGGTCGCCAATGTACGTCGATTGAATGACTGGAAACCCAGTTGTGTGAAAAATTTATAGACAAAGTGAAAAGTAAAGCAGTGAAATTGTTAAATTAATGATTGTGCATTTTTAGTTTTCACTTTCCCGGAACATTAAAATTATTGGCCGTGAACTATCACACGTGACAATATGGATGGGATGGCCGGGGAAGAGTGTCCGTACCATCTCGTCCATCTTTTCCGCATCATGTATGCAAGGCGTCCATAGTGCACCAAGCTTCCGGATAACTAACTTGTAGTTAAGGCCCCTCGGATCCTTGTTCACGTTTTTCACTATATCTTACCAGCAGCGTGCCTTGACATTGTTAATCAATTCACAAAGGTATTTCCTGGCCGACTAATAAGCTGTTACCCGGTGGCATGCTGTTGTGAATTCCAGCGTACCGACTTTCTCCCATTCCCAACTTCAAATTACCGCCGTAACATCTCCTCCTTCATTTGGGCACATGTACCCTTTTCATCAGCAAATTTATTTATTTTTATTTCCATTTAACAATTTCCCTTTAATTTTTATTTTCCCCACCCTCTCCATCCTAACCATTTCCCTTACTGTCAATTACAAACAAGTTGGGTAGACACACCTATGCTCATGTCAGAAGGGTTTTGTACTCAACTTACAAAATGCAGTAACCAGCAACGAATAAAATCAAGAAACATGTCAAAGACGATTTTATTGGAGAAAATGTGAAATTCGAGGATCATACTATTATTAACAAAGTTGAAAGAATTGTGACTTCTGAGGTATTTGTTTTACTTATACCCATAGATATCTCCCTTGATAATTTTTCCAGATTTTTTATAAACACATTTTTCATGTATTTCCACACCCCCCCTGTGCCCCAACTGAAGCAAAAACTGTCAGTTTAAGAACTGTTTTGAAAAGCTCTCATAGAGAACTTTCAGTTAATATTCATATCGGCTACCTTTCATGAAATTTTTTTCAGGGCCCACTCCTCTGTACTGTAATCATCGATTCATGGCCTATTTTTTCGAATCCTAGAATGGTTACAAAGCCCTTTTGCTAGGAGCTCTCTCCTGCCTCTTCGACTTGTTTCAATTGTATGTACTCATCTTCATGATACCTATCACTCCTGCAATTTTCATGCAAATCCTAGCAAAGCTGTAGTGTCTAAATCGATAAAAAGCGCATATGGCTCCATAGCCATATGTTTCCATAGTAATACAGGGCATATTGTTCCATAGTAATACAGGAAAATTCAAATTGCTATAACTTCATTAAATACTATTCGATCTTTATGAAACTTTCAGATCAACCTTATAGAAAGTCATCTGTTTGCTGAATTTTATTGAATTTAAGGGTACCGTTTGGATTTTATTCAAGAAAACATATAATCGATAAATCATACTATTACTAACAAAGTTGAGTGAATTTCGACTTCTCATGTATTTGTTGTTGTTGTACTCATTAAGGCCTACATTCATGTTTTTTTTTTCAGATTTTTCGGATGGAAGGTTTCCAATCGCGAGGGGGGGGGGGGGTACGCGAAAATTTCGTACATTTCCCCTTCCCCTGCCCCCCTCGGTACTTATAAGACAATTTTAAGACTTGTTTTGAAAAGATCTCATTGAGACCTTTCCAATGACACCCTACTCGACTACCAATGGTGAAAATTTTTTTTTGAGGGGTCACCTCTCTATATGGGGAGACCCCCCTTAGACCCCTTTGAAAAATTTTTCCACCCTTGAACTTTCAAGAGATCACCACTTCTGACCTTTTCACAAAGTTTCATGGCTGTAGCCTCTATAGTTTCGGAGAAAAAGTGCTGTGACATACAGACGGACGGACGGACGGACAGACGGACACAGGTCGTGATTGCAAAAGGGTTTTGTATTTTAGTACAAAACCCTAAAAAGAGAAACGAGATTGTGTTTGAAAAGATTACTGGCGAGAGTGCAAGCGTTGACAATCAGGTATGCACTCAATGGAATGAAAAGCTACCAGACCTTACGAAGGGGTACAAGCCGGACGATATATTTAACGCAGATGAGATTGGTCTTTATTATCAGTGTCTGCCAGACAAAACCTTAACGTTTAAAGGAGACGCATGTCATGGCGGAAAAAATAGCAAACAAAGAGTAACAATCCTGTTAGGAGCAAACCAAACCGGAACTGTGAAACTCAAACCGTTAAGGATTGGAAAGGCGAAAAACCCTAGATGTTTTAAAGGTATCCAAAGTTTTCCTATGGACTATACATCTAATCCAAAATCATGGATGAAATCGGAAATATTTGGAAAGTGGTTGAGTGACCTTGACAAAGAGATGAAGAAAAAGAAGAAGAAAATCCTGATGTTCATCGACAATTGTTCAGCGCATGGGGATCTCCCTAAACTTAAACACATTAAAATTGAGTTCCTCCCCCCAAATACGACATCAAAGCTACAACCATTGGATCAAGGCATTATTAAGAATTTTAAAGTTCTTCACAGGAAAGAAGTCGTGCGTCAGTTTCTTCGCGACATTGAAGAGAATAACCCAACGAAAATCAACGTGCTAGATGCCATGTGCATGGCATCAAAGGCCTGGGCTAACGTTACCGAAAAAACCATTGAGAATTGTTTCAAGAAGAGCGGTTTTAAGCATCGAACTCGAGAGGATGAAAAAGAGTTGAAAAAGACTAGCGTTGTTGATACACCATCTAATAATGAAACGAACGATCATGAAACTCCTGAACGATGGGGCGAGATTACAAAGACGCTAAATATTGAGGGTCTAACATTCGAGGAATATGTTAGTTTTGACGATGATCTGGCTATATGTGGTGAACTCAGTGATGCAGACATTATCGCATCTGTTTTTCAAGCAACAATAGAATATGCCGGCGAGGAAGATGAGGATAGCGAGGCCGATGTACGGGATCCAGAGCCCAACCCCACCCTACGTGATGCGCGTAGTGCCATAGCGACATTGCGGACATTTCTTCAAAAGAAACCGGCTATGACTGATCAAGTAATCCAGTTAATTGTTATTCTAGATGATAGTTAAGATAAAGCAACGCTTTCAGATGCTAGACAAACTATAATTTCAGATTTTTTTCAAAAATGTACTTAATCTTTCAACAAAATGATTACAGTATCGTTTTAATGTAACTATCAATGAAAGCTGTGTTTACAATTAACTTGATATATGTTTACTTTTTTTACATTAAAAAATCACTGTAGGTTTGAATTTTTCATTACATATTTGTGTATGTCTACTGTATTATTGAGTACATTTGACATTTCTGATTCCATTTGATGAATTTATGAGCTTTATTTTTCAATTCGTTTGGTTATTAAAAATAAAACAAAACCTCGAAAAATATTTTATTTTAGATTATATAATTAATGAAAGCTTTATACATACCTGTAAGCCTTCTATGCCATATTTAATATTACGTTCTTTTTATAAAATTACATATCTGCTAAATATAATCCTAGTTTTCAGCTCATGTTTTTTAATTCATAATAGCAGAACCTTAGTACATATTTTGAACTTAACAAAAAGAAATTATCTAAATGCAGTGAGTATTTGCAAAATGCACCGACATTTATCTCACGTTATTTTGAACCTCTATATATCGAAGTCAGTCAGAAATCACCTCGATATAACGAACCTCGTTATATCGAAATATTCGATATATCGAAGTTTTCTCATTTCCCTTCACGTTCGTTATATCGTGGTTCCACTGTAGTATATAATAATAATTTTAATTTTCTCACTAACAACATTCCATTCATTAATTCCCACTAACAAAACTTCCTTCGATACATTTTCCCTAACAAAACCTGAATTCTTCGTTCATACTAACTAATTTTAGTCATTGGCTCCCACTAACAATTTTTTTATACGTTTCACTACTAAAAAATTTCATTCCCACGCCCATCAAGAAAGAGTTGAAGTTGCTAATTTGATGAATGGGAAATCAATAGAAGTTGGCTCCGTTGGTAGCGTTGTGGATTCTCAACCGGGCGTCTGCTGGGACCCTGGGTTTAAGTTCCCCGAGCGCAGGAAAGCACTCTTTTTGGAGTAGTAATATTTTCCGTATATATAAGACACTTTGCAAACGCTAAATAGAAATTGTTGCGTTTGTCGGTAGGAAAAAGGTGTGTGGATAGCGGAATCGAAGTGTATTAACTTCGATCAAGTTACCCAGATGCGGCAGCGGTAATTGAGAATGAAAGGATTGTGGGATCGAGGATGTAGTTCTTGAATTTGGAGCAGTTAGTATTGGATAGAAAGAAGAGAAATTGCTTTTAGTGAAAGTTCGGTGAAGTAAATTAGTGGATTTGGAAGTTTCAGCAGAAAGTTAGTGATTTTTTACAATGTGGGAATTGGAGGATAAAGATTGAAGTATGTTAATTTTTAAGTTGGAAAAAAATAAAGAGGTCTGAATTTGAAGCATACGGGATTAATTTTTTTGGTGACGAAAGAAGCAAGTGAATGAATTAATTACGAAGTTGAGCGGCGAAAGTTTTGGTGTGAAGAAGGGCAAAAGAAATTACATTAGTTATGGAATAAGAAACCAGAAACCACATTAGTTGTGTGATAAGAAGTAAGAAATTACAATAGTTGTGAAGTAAGAAACAAGAAATTACAGTAGTTCTAGAATAACATAGGACCTATGCGCAAATACGAGTGAGGGAGAAGAATTTTTGGTTTTTGGCCTCCGGGAATAAAGTTGGTGCGAATTTGAGGTTGAAATGATTGAAATAAAATAAAGTGCCGAGAGTGATTCTTCCCTTTAAAAAAGCAAGAAAAAAAAACTGTTTTGTTGGGTTGCAAAGGGGGCCAGGTGCCGTAATTAAAGTTTTCTTTTCTGTGAGTAAGCCATAACGACGGATCGGAGAGTGCGATAAGTGGCCGTTGTGTGTTCCTTGATTTATTTTTATTCATTCGATTTTCAAATTAATTTTAAATTTAATTTGCATTGGCCCCACACACCCTTTTTTGCCTTCGCCGAGCGCTCGGAGATCAACGAGGAAAGAGTGAGTATTGATTTGGTTTATTTTCCTATTTGTTGTTATAAATTCACATCATCAAGTTCTTTTTTTTGCGTTTTCCTTTGCATAAAAATTTTTATTTGATTGTTTTTCTTCTGTACGTAAAATTTTGAAGGGGTCCATTTTTCTTGTTTTTGTTGAAATTAATAATTTGTAGATTTTTTCGTGGTAGAAATTTGCCTTTTTAGTGAATAATACGGCCATGTCTTGCTAAAGACCATATTCTTTCTTTTCTCAAAATGTCCTACCCCTTTCCCGTCTTTTTCCCCTCGTGTTAGTTCTTATATGTAAGGTGGCTCAGCACAAGCCAAGGCTTTCCCGGAAGACCCACGACACGACTGAGCGCTAGCCGGCCTCAGTATGCCGGCCCGGGCTACACACCCCTCTGCTGAAACATAATGTCTGCAACTGCGGCGACTTCCGTGGTTGGATCAATGCCTCATTACGGTTCCGTGCCCGTTGAGCCTCATGCCGAGGCTTGTGACATTCTCGTCGCTTTTCAGCGATTTTAGTAGACCAACAAGGGGCTTGCCGTGCCAGTGTTTTCTATGGGGCATAGAAGCATTGCACGCAGTCGTGATGATGGTCATAGTTGAGCTCACCACATCTTGAGCTGCCAGTTCGTCTGTCTCCTGCGGGTCACCCTATAGCGGAACACCTATCTTGAGCCCTTCGACAAACCTCAGCGTTCATCATTCCGATGTTCCATCAAATTGTAGAAGGTTGAGGGCACAGATATCGGGAGGCAACATTACTGATCTCAAGCGGAATGCACTAATGATCGCTAGCTTTCTACTTTTAAAATAGATTAAAGTTCACTAGGAAACAAACAAAATTTGGCTGGTTTTTCAAAATTCAAACTATTAACTCGTGCCTTTCAGTTATTTCCAATTTGTCATCATGGATGGCACATTTACCTCCACAAAATCACCGCTCATTCACAATCAATCTCGAGACTTTTCTCGAGTCAGTCACAAAATGTCCTCTCGTCAGTAGAGATCAATCAATGTAATAGTCCACTCTGTAGAAAATAAAAGTTCGTTCGTTTCCTTTCTTACTCTAAATTATTGTTATTTATCATCCCAAGTTGCTAACTCTACGAGGTAATGCGCCAATGATGGGCAAGTGAAGAAGAATCCCAATTTATAAACAATGGCATGCCTCGTTCAAAAAGGACGCGGCAGTATCTCTTTTTGTGTTCACCTTTTTTTCTCTCGCGTATGCGTTATTGACAGTTGTGGTCACCTGAAATTGACACGAACTCTGGTTAATCATATATATATTCGTTCCTTTATTGATTTTATTTCCTCAAGGAGTGGGTTTTATTTCGAAGACGCAAACGACGACATTTCTTTTGTTTGTGTGTTTTTCTTCGTTCAAAGAAATATAATCGACAAAATGGCTCAATCTCAAGCAAACTTCCATAGTTCGATGCAAATTGGACTTTTGCCAAAAGACAACTACGAAACTTGGAAAACCAAATAGAGGCTCTGTCAACATGGAACCAAACATGGTTGTATGTCCCTAGTGAAACCGACAAGCCCGAGGCCGATGGAGACGACACAAATAAATGGAAAGCAGCAGATAAGATGGCCATCTTTGTAATGATCTCTTATTTCGTCGTTTCGTCTTGCAAGATTTCCAGAGTGAAATTCAAGCCGACCTCATCCGCTTTAGACGTGTAGGCTTAAGATGAATCAAGGAACTGTGCCCCTTAACACCCATTTAGTCTACTCCAAGGTATCTGCTTGTCGGTCAGCTAATTCGGAGAGGAATTGCATTCGTTGATCTTGACGCGAGTAGACTATGCTCGAATACAATCTTTCAGCAACAGAGCTTAATGAAAAATTTGAAAAGCTTTCATAATAAAATTCATCGATGAAAAACTTTCGACTTTACTTTACTTTACCCTCCCTTTAAATCCATACAATATTTAATAATAGCAGAAAGAAACAAGCACGCGTTACCGAATACGTACCACCATCGTACAAGAAAAACACGACCTTAATTCAAAAATGGCACATCCCACGTTAATGAGAAATTGCAGCATCGAATAAGGACAACTTGCAACTGGACCGAAAGCCCGAAACAAGTTGCGGACTACCAATAATCACTCGACGGCATACTCACCTTCCGCTTCTGTCACCACTGCAACTTTAAGCTTCTGAAAGGAAAGAATTTCGTACGTTTAGCAATTCATTTTACTTTCAAAAGGGTTCATAGACATTTTAATTTTCCGGACATCCTTGAAACTTCTCGTAAAATTTTGTAATCAATCGATAAAATTTTAAATCAATCAATAAAATTTTTAAAAAACTTAAGATTCATCTAAGAAGATCAAACCATATAAATGTAAAATATATATTATAAATAGAAAAATAAAATATGTATTCTATCCATCTTCCTTTAAGGGCCCCATCACAAATTTTTGACGATCCGGAGGTCTCAACGATTGTAAGACTGCGGAAGCTATAATTGGCTGGATACATGAATGGTATGGCCGAACAACGGATACCCGAAAAGGTATTCGTTGGGAGAACTGAAGGCCGGAGACCAGTGGGAAAACCGAGGAAACGCTGGTCGGACTCGGTCGACGAAAGCTCGGCTTGGATTTCAGAATTGGAAGACGTGGTCAATGGACCGAGACAATTGGAGGCGCTGTTTGCAGGAAGCGAAGGCCCGAGAGGGGCTGTAGTGCTAAGAAGAAGAAGAAGAAACCAAGCCCACGAGTAGTTATCCAGTCTCTCACTCAACGCATTAGCATAACTAGCCCAAGTTGCGTTAGTTCAACGGCACAGTCAAGTGCAACACCATTCTACAGGCGATCAAGTGTGACTCATCTGGTATCTCCAGTCTCAAAAGCCCGTTGCATTCTATAGGTTTGAACCAGTTATAGATCCATGGGTGACACCTAATGTAACTTCCGTCCTTCGATAGGCCTTTGTTGTGTCGTGAAGCAGACTTGATTCCTTCAGTCAGTCTCTCAAAAGCCGCATGAAAAATTCGGTAATTTGAAAAGGGTTTGCCAGCGTATCCAGAATATCCACCTATCTAGCGGATTTGAAGGCATTCCTAACGTTAATCCACCGCTTGGTGCGGCTATGTGTTCTGCATTTTGAACCATCTACACCACCTCTGCAATCTCATTAGTAGTGGAACGGTCTGCTCTAAGGCTATACCGAGAAGATAAGTTCCCCGCAGCTCGAATCACATCAGTGAGCCTTCCCTTGATGAGTTTCTCCAGCACTTTCACAGCAGTGTCGAGCATGTATAATGAGTGATATACAGATGGCAATTCGGGATTCCCCTTCCCCTTGCTAATCAGTATAAGCCTTTTTCCGTAGCAACACAGCCCCTTTCGGGCCCTTGCTTAGAGATAGTTAGAGTTTCTTATTGTCATGATCGAATGTATCGGCAATTCCATAAGGTGACATGATCATCATCACGCTTTGGCCGTGTATCTATCCACCCAGCTGCGATAAGTTCTGATTTTTAAACCAGTACGTATCATAACTGAATAGGATTATGGTCCGTCCGAAGAATCACTCGAACTAAATATCGTTGACGCCAACGAAACTCGAACCAGAGACCTTCGGCTTACGGGCTTAGTGCTCTAACCACTACGCCACGCAGACTACCTTGCAAACTTCTATGGCACCTTAAAAGCCCTATGCCGTAGACAAGCGATGAAAACACTGAGAAGCAAGTCAGGACAATGTTGATAGGTATGTCGCAACAACCCAGCTGGAATACCATCTGGATGTGGAGCCTTCCTTACTTTCCAGTTCTAACTGTCTTAAGAGTCGACACTCGATTGCTCTTTCACCATGGACAGCGTCAACATGGACAGAATGAGCGGGAAGTCATTTCCCCATCATGTATGCAAAGCGCCCGTAGGGTGTCAAGCTTCCGGATAACTAGCTTGTGGCCAAGGCCCTACGGGCCCTTGTTCACATTGTCTACTATATCTTACCAGCAGCGTGCCTTGCCGTTTTAGTCAATTTGCGAAGGATTTTCCTGGCCGACTAAAATGCTGCTACCCCGTTGAGCCTCTTGCTGAGGCTTGTGACATTCCCGTCGCTTTTCAGCGATTTTCTGTGCGGCAAAGAAGCGTTGCAAGCAGCCGTGATGATGGTCAAAGTTGAGTTCACCACATCTTGAGCTGCCAGTTTATCTGTCCCCTGTGAATCACTCTACAGCAGAGCACTTACCATGAGCACCTCAACGAACTTCTCCACGTCCATCATTTCGATATTCCACCCGATTGTAGAAAGTCGAGAGCATAGACGTTGGGAGACAATATCACTGATCTCAAGCAGTATGCATTGATGATCACTGGCTAAGTAGTGCTGTAATAGTCTCCAATTGTATATCCTTTATACTCAGAACATCGGCATATTTCCGGTGTTTAGTATGCCAAGCGCCATCCTGGCTGCCATTTCTAGGACCCGTTTTCCCCGCAGATGTGCTTGAGGTATGCTCCATCCGTTTAATTTGGCTTTCAAGTCTCCCCCAACAAGCAGGCTGCCATCTGCGTTCGAGTCAGTGCCCTTCAAAGCAATATGCTTGGCTTAGCAAGATGATATTGGTTCGTTTTGCGTTATGTACACACCTAAGGTGGTCCCTGAGCACCCACATGAAAACATTTCTCCCGTCCACAGCTATCCATCTGGAAATCACTGTTCTGAGCCCAGATGGGGGCAGTACCAGTTTCACCAGGATACCAACATGCAGAAGTTTTATCTTGGAGTTTCTCACTCATCGGCAAAAAGTAAGCTTCATGTGCCTTGAAAACCGTAAGTTAGTTGCAGAATGTGGGTCATCGCAGTTCCGATTTTGCCTTGGCTAGGGCTTCGTGGAATATCTAACATCTTCCTGATCCCAAGGCGTGCATCCTTTCAAAGGATACTGTATGTCTCCTTTGTGCATTTTTTCTTTTAAGTCCCATTTTACTGCATATGCAACATAGGGAACTCCTGTTGGGTCCTTTGCATACTTGTGCGGTATGGTCATAGCCAAGGGATTTGAAATATTGAAAAGGCGCTGCTCTTTGCCCCATCCTGCAGACGACCCACCCCTCCTTTTTGGTCAAGTCAATCATGCCCATGGGTTGAACTCATTAGTTTTCTGACGTTTGCCTCACTTTGATCCTGTCCACGCTAGGGAACCCCCTTTTGATGGTGTCTGCTATCTTGCGCAGGCCCGCGATGCGGTCGATGTCACTTGTTATGATCATTGCCATCAGCTCAAGAGAGGCTATAGTTGCGATTTTGCTGTAGACTTTCTTTACTGCGTCGCAAAATGTTTCTTTATTGTAGGCCTCTCCTCCGAGTTCAACCGGTATGTGGCCCGACCGCGTTTGACGTACTTTTTTAATAGCAGTGTTGGTGTCTTTGGGCTTTATATTTTCCCTGATATCCCGCAGTACTTCTGCATAGGATCAACCATCTTGCTTGCTGCCGGGCCTTCATCGGGGCTTCTTTCTCTTCTGTTTCGCATGAGGTCTTTTTCTTGTTGGGCGTCCATGCGAACTTTATTTTCTGGCACTTTTTGAAGGAGCTTCGTTGGGACTTTCTTCACTCCTATTATCACTACTGTCTGAAACTCCTGATCTGGCACTCCACGCCCATCAAGTGCCTCTTCCTTTCTTCTTTTATACCAATCTTCTTCCATTGGGCTAGACCGATCAATAATTTGTTTGATGGCGGAGCTATCTGCACGTGCCCTTAAGCTTAGCTCCCAGCGCTTGTTTAGCTATCTACTCTTCTTTGGCCCTCTGGTCCTCTTTAGCCTTTAATCAGTTCCCCCAGAAATGCTCTGTGTGATTTAGGTCCTCCTCTAGTTCAAGGAGCGCATCCTTTACTCCTTTGTTGAGCTTTGGCAAGTCGCATGCAGATTGTTTTCTTTTTAAAACATCTTCCGCTTTTTGGATTAGCCATTTTTCTTCACGCCTCTGGACCGCAATTCTTCTCTGCGATCACCTTTCTTGGAAGAATTTATCGGCTTTCATTTCCGCGTACAGTACTTTCGCCACATTTTCGACCATGATAGTGTAATAACACAATGTTGCTTTATTTGTTTGGTCACTCCTTTATTTTCCTGCCGTGATCCCTTTGTGGACTTCAGAAGGGTTTTTTATCATTTAGGCACTTAAGATCCTTGCTTCGGTTGCTTCGTTAGTGATCGGTGCAGTAACCAGCGAGTTATCGATGCTCTTTATATTTTTCCCCACAGCTGGAACATTTGGCGCATCCTGCAGAGCTTTCCGCTCTTCATTTTTAGGACGTTCTAGTATTTGCATCATTTTTTGCTGCACCTGAACGCTGCAGGAGCTTCAATCTGGACAAGGCTGTCTTTTAATTTCCGTTTTCGTCCGTCTTCACTGCCATTGTATGCATTATCGTTTTTGTCATCATTTTTGTCATCGTGGGTAACGGTTCCGATGTGCTGTAAACATAGTCGCTGCAGCCTTTGATTGCGTCGTCGTTGTTGTTGTTTTTTCTTCTTTTGAATTTTTTTAAGGGTCTCATGGTTTTCTTTGCAGAGCGGAGAGGCCATACAAAGGTTGGCATAACCCCTTATGGAAACAAGTACTCAGAGTCAGATCAGCGCTAATTGGGAGTCCATCTCAACCGACCGTACACGCCCAGCCCAGTGGTGTAGACTTCGAACGTACTCCGAAGCCTACCAAAGTGTTACCGGAACGGATACGGTATGATAGTGAAATTGGGGCCATTCACACACGAGAGTCACGTCGAAACTACCGCGCATAGCAACTAGGTCCGAACTATCATGTTCACCCGCCCAAGGCATCAATTCCAGTTCGTTGCCAAAGGCGTAGTCCAGATTCAGTCATGGTCGTTACCTTTCATCCTAGGAAGAACATCACGCGATCTCCATATCCTCGAGCCCATGGGAGCAGTGCTTCTAGAAGAAGGTCAGCCTTCAAGAGCACCCCTATTGACTGGCACTCCCCCTGCGGGATCTTCCTTGGGTGGGAAGAGGTGGCACTCCCCCAAGAATTCTAGCCTCCAAGAGTATTCTGTCGGCCGATATTTCCCCTGCCAATATTGTTAGAGGTTATGTTTCGGTATGTGCCATAAATATGCCGAGATAACTCTTTGAAATAATATTCCCCTTGAGATAGTGCATGAGTGTTCGTGACTCTTTCGATATATGGTACTGCATTCATTGTGAACTTGTTTCAACTACGCAGATCATAGAAATTTTAATGCCGTATTTATTAAGTTGTTCTGGGATGTATATTCTGAATGGGCATCTTCCTTGAAATCCAAGTAATTGTTCGTCGATATTAACATGGAGAATAATTTATCTGATATTTATTTATAAAAAGTTCCCAAACCTTTCTTCACGGGAACTAATTGATCTTCTTGTAAAATAAGGGTAAGTAAAAATTTATCATCCATCTCTAGATATCTGATCAAGCAATCAAAACGATCTCTGCTCACCACAGCCCCAGACTTTATCCGTGAGAAAATTCTGTCAAATAATTCTTCAGTCGATAAGTGAATGTCTGTCATAGCTGCAATTAAAGTTAGGATACCGAGCAAAGCTCTAAGTTCTGTAGAGGTTGTGTCTCTAAAGTTGCGTTTGTCATATATACACGACGTTTTTCTACGATTTCAACAGTTGTCCACTTAACAACTACCTCAATAATAAATAAATTAAAGCATGATGCTGGGCAATATAGATTCCGACTCATTCTTATTTGACTTCAGCTTCAATGAATAATGTTTATGGCAGATGGTCTAGCATATTTTTAAC
The DNA here is from genome assembly GCA_963969285.1 of Odontomyia ornata. Taxonomy (NCBI): domain Eukaryota; kingdom Metazoa; phylum Arthropoda; class Insecta; order Diptera; family Stratiomyidae; genus Odontomyia; species Odontomyia ornata. Next base: position 37,835,161 of record OZ017740.1, read on the forward strand.
CCTTAAAAGTAGACAACCAATGTCTATCCTTACCTCAAAGCATTGCTTAATTAGGGATACTGATACAAAGATCATGCTCTGAAGTCAGGCTCTGAGGATACAAGCTGAAAAGAATCTACTTCATTCGAAATATTCCTTAACTGCTTTTTTGCTTCCTTATCCATGAATTCATCTTCATTGTCACTCTGTTGGTTTACTTCAATCAAACAATCTTCTAACTCGTTATCACTTTCCCGACATTCATACCCATCGCTCTTGTCTGATCTGCTCAATATAGCACATGTTACATTCTCCGTCAAGGATTTTTCTACTCATCATCATTATTGCGTAAGGAAACCTCCCTAAAAACTAAAAAGTTCTAAGCACTAATGCACTTCGCATAGAAAAAAGACAAACTTAAAACTTCACAAAAGATAACCATACGCCTGATGAGCGTACAATATGCTTATAACTGCTGAACCATGTATATGTACAATACGGTTGAAACATCTACGCCAAGAGAGCTAGGATTATTGACTGAGTTGGCTATGAATAAAGATATAGAGAATACTGGGTCCGCAACCGGTCGCGAGAGCAATTAGCAACCTTCGCTAAATTTGTGTGAAGTTGACGTTTGAAGTGATATGTTTTTGTTTTTGCACTTCGTTCACTCCGAACCACGTTCACTTTTATAAAGTTATTAATTTTCAAGATTGCGTGTACGAAATCGGCACTTTAGTTCTCCGTTTTTATAAAAAACTTACGAATTTTCCATCGGCTTTGACACATGAGCTTTCTCACCGTTTTCTCGCCTCTACGAATTTCATTAGCTTTGACGTTCGAGTTTTCTGTGAGAGTCGTTTGTTGTGTTGTACTCAAACTGTTCTACGAATGATAACGAAGGCGCGATCGTTTGCACGTGAAGCGAAATTTTGTCGGTGTGCACGGGTGTCAGTGGGGGAAGTGATTCTTCTGAAGAGAGGAAAGAAAAACCTGTCTGGTATCCCACATGGACGATTACACAGGTTCTCTTTGCTCGTCCATTGATTTATATTTCTTTTTTATGAAGTACAAGTTAATTAGCCCACTGAGAGAAAAGAGGTAACAATATGCTCACCTCTCGGGCACCTCTGAGACGAAGTTTATTTTTTTTAGGATTAGGCGGCACCACTTTGCAATGAACTGAATGCATGCGATCAAGATTCGTTGACTGTCTAACTTTTTCTAAACGTTGAAAATTCTAATAGCACTTTGGCTGACGACAGCCTAATTTGATCATACCGACAACTTGCACATTCTGATTAGCGATCGTGAAGCAAGGACGCATGACCCACATACACCACATTAATGATGAACAAATGCACGAATATATGAAAGCGAGTCCGATTTCAATCAAGGGATGACAGATACACAAATTCAAATAAAGTGATGCGAAAAATTTATGATTCAAAAGCCAATTAAAGTTTGTAACAATTTCTGACTATTAGACTCTTGAGCCCCCTTAGCATTTTTGTAAGGCTTGGTTCCTACTATTCAGAAAGTTGAAACGCTGTCAATCTACGAATACCAAATTGGACCAAAATGTGACACAAAGTAAAATATTTTGAATTAGTTCTGTATACTTTTTTTAAACTTAAATAAGCTCATATCGATTATTACTGGTGTTAATACGGACCATACTAACTACCATCAAATATTTATCAATGAGTGCAAGTAATCAAAATTACTAAAATTCACAAATTTATATATGGCTTCCAAGAAACATTGGAAGTTGTCTGAAGTTTCTAATAAACTGAATACTTCTCTTTAGACGATAAGCGGTTCAAGTCAAGCAAAAAACTATTACACCCACAAAGTAATCACGTTGCAATGCCAACACAGAATCCAATATGCATTGGATCATATATCAGCGCATCGCATTGTGGTCTCGAATGACTGCAACCCTTTAATCATATACCCAGTGGCTGGCTCCTATGAAAAATTCATCATCTCACAGCGCTCAACTATGCATGTCCTCGGCGTCTGAATTGCTGGGTTAATCAGCTATTCATGAAAACTTTTGACCTATTGCAAGCTGAAGTAGTCAGCGGCCCACAAAATAAACTTTATGTCGTTTGGGGCGTTCCAAAGCTGCACAGCGTGAATGCAACGCAACGAATTGCCTTGACAGAAAGGATATTCATGTAACTTGGATAGTTTTCTTGCAAAGCATGTATGGACGAGATAGTTGGTCGTATGTTGACTGATGAGGGGATTACAAGTGAAATCATTAACGATATAATCTAGAATTCACAAAGAAATGAATTAAGGATATGATGGTAAATATATATAAAAATTTTCAAAAAAAATCGACAAATTATTCCAAACAGTTATATCTATGGCTATAAATAAATTACTAGAAATTGTAGCAAAAGCAAAAAAAGATTGAATGCACTCCCAACATTCCCAATGAAAACTCCTTCGCGCAAGAATAAATTCCAATATTTGTTCACCCCCATCAACTACCATCACAATGATTAAAGTTCCCCTTCAACGCTAAACCAAATCAATACGATTAACAAATTCTCGGCTGAACAGATGAGCTGTTAACAAATATTTACACAAGACCGCCAATTCCCGATAAAATTCTCACCTGTGACATATCCATTAAATGGATATCCCTAAATCCAATTTTTCAAACATAGCAAATTTACACGGCGCCCTTCATTCCACTGGAGCGAAAAATGGCGGGTAGAGAGCAAATAGAGGATATGCCAGAAAGATAAGACGACCTGTAGCAAATCGAGCAAGCAAAATACGTTAAGCTGTCTTGTGAGAAAAGTGACAAGGATCAAATCTATTCCAGCTTCACATTTTTTTCTACCTTATGTAAGTTCTCTCGTCTGCAACGGAACACCTCTGGTCGCTAGCCTATTTTCCCTCTTCGCCTATGTACGAGGACTTTAGAGATGTTTTATTGGGCGAACGGAAAATTTCTTTCTAACGTCAATTGAATTGAATATTCAGGATATTGAAGAGTCTTATCAAAGATGGATTTAATTCATTCTGTAAATTTAGCTATCAATTGCTTTTAAGTATAATTCATGTCGTTTTTTTCTCATAGATGACGTGAACTGCATATTTCATGTAGTAGTGGTAGTAGTGATTACGTGGCTTATATTATTATATATTATTTTAAGGATTAAACTTTAGATTATCTTCAGTCAAAAATTGAGCGTCATTAGTAAACAGCAAGTTGGCTAAAATAACAATCAAAGAGAACCTTATCGGCAGATTTTATTGTTTCGAAAGGACGAGAATGCGGTACAAGCTCGAATGAAATTGTCTGAAGTTTATGGTGAGGACTGTCATACTGAACGCCAGTCTCAGCATTGGTTTACTCGCTTTCGTTCTGGAAATTTTAATGTGCAATATGCACCACGTACTGGTCCTCCAATTACTACTGATGACGACAAAATCAAGGCGCTAATCGAAACTAACCGGCTTATGACATATCGGATTCAACCATTTATTTGTACTTACAATAGTTTGAATTCGTGAAAAGCTGGATGTTTGGGTTACTGATGAATTAAAGGAGATCCACCTCACCAAACGCATGAGAATGAAAAAGGGATTGTTTATGATAACATAGTCATGAACCAAGCAATCGCCACCAAAAGCCAATATTGCCCACAAGAAGATTATGCTTTCTGTGTGGTGAGATCACAAGGGTGTAGTCTACTTTGAGCTGCTTCCAAGAAACCAAACTATTGATTCGAATGTTTACTGTCGTCAACTATCGAAATCAAACGAAGAAATCAAGAAATATGCCCTTAACTGGCCAATTGCAAAGGCGTGATGTTCCATAATGTTAATGCCAGACCCCACACCTCTTTGATAACCCGTCAAAAATTAATGGAGCTCAATTTGGAACTGATGCCACATCCACCCTGTTACGCTGACTAAGCACCATCAGACTATTGTGCAATTTTGAGCGCTTTGTTCTTTGCCGAGGTCTTCTGATTTTATCCGCAATTTTCAGCATGAGCCTCTAACTAACTTGTAGCCAAAGTCCAACAGATTCTTGTTCACATTGTTCCCTAGATCTTACCAGCAGCGAGTCTTGCTGTTGTTAATCACTTTTCGAAGGCATTTCCTGGCCGACTTATATGCTGCTGCGTGGTCGCTTGCCTCGTCACGGTTTCGCGCCCGTTGGGCATCACGCCGAAGCTTGGGACACTCCCTTTGCTTTTCACTGGTTTCAGTTGACCACCAGTACACGGGGGGTTGCCATGGTGGGGTCCCCGATGGGGCATAGAAGTATTGGAAGCAGCCAATATGGTGCTCATAGTTGAGTTTACTACATCTTGAGCTGCCAGTTCTAACGTCCTCTGCAAATCTCGCTACAGCGGGGCACCTGCTTTAAGCACCTCGATAAAACTCTCGACATCCATCGTTCCGATGTTCCACCCAATTGTAAAAAGTCGAGAGCATTGACGTCGTCACTGATCTCAGGCAAAATCTATTGATGAGCACTGGGTGGGTAGTCCTCTAATACTCTCCACTTGAGTTTCCTCCGTACTAAGGACTCAGAGGCAAATATCATGTCAGGTATGGTTTCTTCGCAGCCAATACTGTGGAAAGTTGGCGTACTTCTGGTAATTACTAGGATGAGTGCCCACGGATCTGTTTGAGGCATTCGCCATTCGATTGCTTTAGCGTTGAGGTCTCACCAAAGGAGCGCGTTGCGGTCTGCGTTAGCGACAGTGGCTTTGAAGGCATTAAGCTTAACTCGTAAAGATGTTAATGGTTCATCAGGCGTGAGGCGCAGACTAAATAAAGGTGGTCCCTGAGCACCGAGCCCACACGAAACCATCCCCCCGTGTGCAGCTCTCCACTTTGAAATTAACATTCCAAACTCAGATGGTGGTAGTACCAGTTTCATCAGGATAGCTTGGTGCCGAAGTTTTATTATGTTGTTGATCACTCAGCAGCATAAGGTCGGCTTTCATGTCCCTCGCAAACTGCTCAATCAGATTTGGGGCAGTTGAACTGCGGTGTAGGCTTAGCTAGAGGATGTGGGTCATCGAAGTTCTGATTTTGCTGAAAAATTCAGCATTTTTCTGATTCAAAGGCCTGCCAAAGAACCGGTCTTGGATCAGCACCCTTGCAAAGAATACAGTGTGCCTCCTTTGCACATTCTTTTCTTTCATGTCCCATTTCACCACCTGTAAAATAGATGGCGGCAGTACCAGTTTTATCAGGACACAATGATACGGAGCTTTTTTTTAGGCATTGAAGAGGTGCTGCACTTCGTCATATCCTGCAGACAAGCAACTCTATTCTTACCTTGCCCTTATTCAAAAATTTATCGGTGTGCTTTTCCATAAAGTCAATGATGGCCATGCGTTGTCCCCTACGATTTTCAGGTGCCAGCCTTACTTTGATACTGCTCACGCTAGAGAACTCCATTCTGATGGTCCCCTCTACCTCGGCCAGAACCGTGACGCAGTCAGTGTCTCCTATTTCGATCGTTGCCATCGGCTCAAGCGAGGCTACAGTTGCACTTTTGCCGAGGATTTTCTTTACTGCGTCTTAGAATGCTTCCTTATTTTCGGCCTCTGGTCCGAATTCGACCAGTATGTGGCCCGACCGCGTTGGTCGTACTGCTTTAATAGCAGTGTTGTTGCCTTTGGGCCTTATCTTCTGCAGTACCTCCGCGTACGATCGGCTATCTTGGAGTTTTACGAGCAGTGCTTGTTGTCGGGATCTTCATGGAGGCTTTTTTCTCTTCTGTTTCGAATCACGTCTTTTTAGGGTTTTGCACTAAAATACAAAACCCTATTACAATCACGACCTGTGTCCGTCTGTATGTCACAGCACTTTTACTCCGAATCTCTAGAAGCTACAACAATGAAACTTTGTGTAAATTTTTTTCAAATGGGTTTAAGAGGGGTCTCTCCATATAAGGAGGGAACCCTTTAAAATAAAATTTTCACCATTGGTAATCGAGTAGGGTGTCATTAGAAAGGTCTTAATGAGATCTCTTCAAAACAAGTCTTAAAATTGTCTTGTCGGTACCGAGGGGGCAGGGGAAGGGGGAATGTACGAACTTTTCGCGTGCCCCCCCCCCCCTCGCCATTGGACACATTTCATCCGAAAAAGCTGAAAAAAATTATGAATGTAGGCCTTTATGAGAACAACAACAAATACATGAAAAGTCGAAATTCACTCAACTTATGATTTATTGATTTTATGTTTTCTGGAACAAAATCTTAAGGGTACCCTGAAATTCAATAAAATTCAGTACACAGATGAACATTTGATTGATCTGTTCTGAAAGTTTCATACAGATCGAATGTATTTAACGAAGTTATAGCGATTTGAATTTTCCTGTATTACTATGGAACGATATGCGCTGTATTACTATGGAAGCATATGGCTATGGAACAATATGCGCTTTTTACCGACTCAGACACTACAGCTTTGCTAGGATTTACATGAAAATTTCAGAAATGATAGGTCTCTCTATGAGAGTCGTTTCAGATGGTGGTATTAGTAATCATAAAAGAAAATGGTGGCTATTTTAAATGCGAAGATTGAATAATTTTGAGTTATTTTGCCCCAACTTCAACGTTCAAGGTGCATGCTTTGAACCCTTGATTCAATTTAATGAATGACTAAAGATGAGTTCCTACGATAAATACTCATATGTGAAACAAGTGGAGGAGGTAGGAGACAGCTTCTAGCAAAAGGGCTTTGTAATCATTCTAGGATTCGAAAAAATTGGCCATGAAACGATGATTATAGTACAAGGGAGAATCAAATGAAAGTTCTTTATGGGAGTTTTTCAAAACAGTTCTTAAACTGACAGTTTTTGCTTCAGTGGGGGCATAGGGTGTGAAATACATGAAAAATGTGTTCCCTCTCCCGTGAATGGATACCTGTGACCTAAAAAATCTGAAAAACTTATCAAGGGAGAAATTTATGAGTATAACAATAACAAATATCTCAGAAGTCAAAATTCGTTCAACTTTGTTAAGAATAGTATGATCTTCGAATTGCATATTTTCTCCAATAAAATCGTGTTTTACATGTTTCTTGATTTTATTTGTTGCTGGTGATCGCATTCCGTAGGTTAAGTACAAAACCCTTCCGACATGAGCGTAGGTCTGGTTTAATGTTGCTTCGTTGGTCTGGGGCCACCTGTCCGGCGTGTTGTGGTTGGGATGCCTTGAACTTCCCGGTCTGTCTTGATCTCCTTTCAACGCCGGTACTTCTGCCGCAGTTAGCTGACCTGGCGCCGGAACTTGTCGCACTCCGCTGCAGTTGTTGCAATCTTGGCGAGTGGTTTTGCTTCGTAGGTGAGTTGTCGTAACTGCAACTGCCAGCCACTACGCAATGCCGGTGGTTTGCCTTCTATCACCTTGGTATCGAGTGGCTAATTCTGCCGAGCCCGGTATTCGGTGATGCTGATTGGTTTGGGGCCGGCTTTGGGGTCCACTGCAATAGCCTCTGCCAAACTTGATTATGGCGGTATCTAGGGTTCTAGGCAAATAGCCAACCAGAGCACCTAGATATGAAGAAACGGGTCAAGGCACTTCAGCCAACTAGACAAAACCAGGCGCAGGGTCAATTAGTTTTCAACCAATGTTTTAGGGTAAGCCAACCACCAGAAAGGTTCGAAGAAATTGTCTAGGTGCAAGACCAACAAGACAAAACCAGGCGCAAGGCCAACTGGGTTTCAACCAAACTATTAGCCAAAGCCAACCAGCAGAAAGGTTCAAAGAAATTAGTCTAGGCGCAAGGCCAACGGGTTTACAAAATAGTTGAGTGAGCGAAGCCAACCACTTGAAGCAACGAATGATAGCCGTTTGAATTTTCCTAGCCTGCTTCGCTGTTTATATACGTTATTTTTGCTTGCTCAGCAAAATTGTCTTTCCGTAAAGCATAGGAAAGAATTAATTTGAGCCTCATTGCCACCACCAGTGACATCTAATCTTAATGTGCATCAACCTTATTTTATTTCTCGTAGATGTCTTGGATATTTACGATCAAAGTTTCTAAAGAAGGTTGTTGTATTGGAACAGTGGTACGAGGTTGTTGTTTCCCCTGTAACATTTTCTATGAAAACTTGTACAAGGTTCTTGTTTCCACCGTTACATTTTCTACAAAAACGAGGTTGTTGTTTTCACTGTTACATTTTCTTTAAAACGAGGTTGTTGTTTCCATTGTTCTATTTTCTTTTATATGGGCCTTTCTCTACTAACAGGAAAATCATGGTCCAAGCATGTTTTTTTTTATTTTGGCTATATTAATGCATAGTTTTATTTAATAAAACACATAATATTTAACCTGTTATTTAAGGAGCCAAGCTTAATCAATATTTAGAATCATAATTATTTCATAAATTCGGTCGAAATGCCACTAAAAACAGTCCTTTGTTATGTTCTAATTCCGGGTCGAGTATGATTCGGTTCGGTTTTTATTAGTTGCATTTAAAAATGTAAAATCTTATTACTCTATGAACATGAAGAATATTGAATGCATGTGAACAAAAAACAATTATAATATTAGAGAATTTTTTTGTACTAAAAACTAGTGTTTGAATTTTGTCCGATACATTTTTGAACAGTCCTCTGTCACAATTTGCATATCGCGCCACAAAAATATTAAATACTATTGTGACTACATTTCGTGTCGAACGGAACAGTAACTATGTGAAGTTTACTTGGTTGCCATGCTAAACAAGTCGCCGCCATTTTTCGCACTGACAACTCCGCGTCTGTGTGGGAGCCACGTCTCTGTAATGTTGAGTGAACATTCCTCTGGTTAGTCTATTTTACGGTGTCTTATGTAATTTAATTATATTTATTTTACAAAAAAATTGCTCAGTATGATAATTTATAGCTGTTTCTGTGTTATGAAGTAATATTTAAACTTATACGTGGTATGACATTTTTTACGTAAAAACAACAGTCCTCTGTGCAACAGTCCTCTGGAAATTTATAACACAGAGGACTGTTCAATGTGACAGAGGACTGTTTTATTTGACGTCCGTGTATTTTATTAATATTCTTTATAGTCTGCACTAACCTACTGCTTGCCGATAGCCTCTTTCTTTCTCACATTGGCCTGTCACGCTAATTCAGGTCTTTTGTTTCTATTATTATGGACTTTGGAATATAAAATAATACGTACCTAGTAACTACCTGTTTTTGAACCCTTACGGTTTTTTTAATATTAAAAGTATGTTTTATTGTTTTAGTATTGCCGCGATGCCACCAAAGAAGAAACGTAAAACCAAAGAAGAAATAAAAGAGCAGAAACAAATTGCAGAAAGATTGAGATATCAACGGTTAAATAATGACCCTGTAAAAAGAGAGCAATTGAAGGAAAAAGAACGACAAAACTACCAAAGAAAGAAGGAAAAAAGTATAAGAAAGTCAGTTAAATATATGAGTCGACGTGAACACAAAGCTGTGACTAAAGAATGGAGGAAGCACTGTGCTAGCTACCGCGCAAAAAAAAAGCTTTGAAAGAAATTACAAACAATTTTGTACGACATAATACGCCCGAATCCGAGGTTTCACCTTCTCCTCAAAGTTCTGTCGCTCCATCAATACTACCTATGACCACTCCACGAAGTGATGCAAGTAATGCGAGAAAGCGTAATACTAGAAAGAAACGTGACTGAGAAACAAACTTACAACGACCCCAAGACCAAGAATGCTCCAACAGTTACCAAATACCTAAAAAAAACGTGCACGGTTCGCCCTCGAGAACTAAAAGAAGAGCTGCACAAGGATTTGGAAGCCTATTATCAACATGAGAGAAACATGACCCATCAATACAATGCTATCAAGAAATACAAACAAAACCTTACCGACGAAGACGCTATCATACATATGGATTTTTCAGAAAATTATTGTTCCAAATACGGTTAAGAAATACAAGCATTTCATTTTGGAGAGTCGAGACTTCAGCTAAGTCTTCATACTGTGGTAGTGTATACCAAAAACTCTATCAAGTCTTATTGTACCGTTTCCAAAAATCTCACACATTCACCAGCTGCTATATGGGCACATTTGCGGCCAATCTTTAAAACTCTCCTACCTAACATAAAGAGCATCCACTTCGTCAGCGATGGACCCGTAACTCAATATAAAAACAAAACGATGTTTTACATCCTGGCATCAAGGCTTCAACAAGAGGTTTCAAATGTGAAGAAGTTTACCTGGAACTATTCAGAGAGTGACCATGGCAAAGGGGCCCCTGATGGCATTGGCGCGACCTGCAAGAGAACCGCTGATGCCATCGTCGCTACAGGAGGTGATATTGATAACTTGGAATCATTTGTAGAGGCCATTCAACGAAGATGTTCCGCAATTACCTTGTTCACAATCGACGATAAAGCCATCCAAGAACTGACAGACGGTCTTCAAAATCAAACAGTTAATTTAAAAAGCTTTAATGGTACTCTATAAATACATCAAGTAAAGGCTGAAATATTAAGAAGTCTTCTGGAATCTGCTCCAAGTGCCGCTAAACTCATAATGAAAAGTTTAAGTTGCACTTGTGAAGACGAGTGCCAGCATTTCAATTTAGGAGTGTTAGAGTACAAAAACAAGACAAAACTTAACGTAGATGATATCTACACAGACTCTGAAAGTGAAAACATGGACAACTCACAGGATGCCATATGGAAACCGAAGACGACGCTGCACTGGCTGGACTTAGTTCAATCAACCAACAGAATTACACCATCGGTGATTACGTCTTGGTTAAATTTCTAGTAAGAAACACTGAATATTGTTATGCTGCAGTAATCAATAAGATAGACACGGAAGAAGGCGAACTAACAGTAACCTACTTAAAAATTTGTGATGACAACGGACACACATTCTGAGTCGATGAAAATGATGTTTCTTATGTGCCCTTTGACCAAGTAATAAAGAAGTTGCCAAACCCAGATGTTGCTCTAAAAGGGAAACGAATATTTTATTATTTTAATATACCTGTACCTGTTTTTGAGAAATAAGTCTGCATTGATAAGGAAACAAGGCTGATTCTTAGTACGTAAGCTTCATTTTGATTATAATTATTTTAATTTGTTACTTAGAGAGCTAAGCTCGCAATTTGTTCCTGATTTATCTTCAATACTTATTAGTATTTAAATTCTGTATGTGATTCAGTATTCAATAAAGAAGATAGTTTATTTGATTACATTTAATAATTGATATTGTATTTCTCTTCATATAAACATTGACATAAACTGTTCTTTGGGTGGAAAAAACAGTCCTCTGGGTGGCAAAACAGTCCTCTGGGTGGCAAAACAGTCCTCTGGGTGGCAAAACAGTCCTCTGCCGTTTTTTTTACAAAATTGCCTATAATTCGAAAAATAAGGGAAAATTACAATGGTTTCTTGTTTATATGTACTTATATTATAACTATATATCGACTTAACATATAATATTTTTAATTTTCTAGAAAAATAGGGTTGGGACAACTGTCAATAGAAAAGTTTCCAGTTAGTAGAGAAAGGCCCATATTCGAAAAGTTATGTTGTAACGGATCAATAATGTCGCGTGTTATTGGTTCGTGGCCTATAATTTTAATGTTCCGGGAAAGTGAAAACGCAATGTCTTTTAATTTAAGTTAAAAGAGTTTATTTAATTAACTAAAATGCACAATAATCCGTTCACACTTTCACTAATTTTAATTTTCACTATTAAAATTAAAATCTAACACTTGTCCATAAATTTTTTATCGCAATTGTCTTCTAAATCACTTCACTATTACGAAACACACTTCCCACACACTTTCGCAGTTCTTATCGCGGTCGAATGAATCAATCATCATGCCCCCATTCATTCAGCTCGCCTTTATATAGGGTCTCTACCTATTCACCCATTTCTCGCACGTTGGCGAATGTTCTACCGAGAGGTACCTGGTAGGTTCGAGCAAATTCATGAATAGAGTGACGTCACTTGCAGATGTTTATCATGCTTGTTGGGTTCGAGTAAATTCATCTGTTGACGTTCTTAATGATGACGAAAACAATTGCGACAGTAGCTCGCAGAATTATTTGTACATGTAACACTGCCCCCAACACAGTTCTTTTCGCCCCGAAAAGATGTGTCGCTATTTGTAGTCAATTCTCCCTGGGTGTAATATGGGGCAAGACGGTCCAGATGCACGATTTTCATTTTAGCTCTCGGCTTACGATGTTCCTGTATTCGGTATACGACGTCGTTGATTCGCTTTGTAACTCGGTATGGTCCCTCCCAATTATGTTGCAACTTTGGAGACCTACCCTTTCGCCGTTGCGGGTTATAAAGCCACACCAAGTCATCTTGCTGGAAGCCAGTAGAATTAGCCTTTAGATCATACCTGGTCTTCATGCGGTCAGTAGCCGATTCGAGGTGTTTTGGCACTGTCCGATGTATCTGGTTCAACCGTTGTCTTAGCTCACTTGCGTACTCCGAGATGGTTTGGGGTTTCTTAGGGGGTGTTCCGAACTTTATATCGGCTGGCAAACGAATAGTCTTTCCAAAAATGACTTTGGCTGGGGCTTGGCCCGTCGATGCATGTTCGGCAGCTCTGTACGCCATCAAAAATAGTGGGATATGTCGGTCCCAGTCCCTTTGGTTCTCGTCAACCATCTTGGCCAGATGTTTATTGAGCATGCCGTTGAACCGTTCGACCATTCCATCGGATTGGGGATGCAGCGGTGTTGTCCTCGTTTTCCGTATTCCGAGCAGCTCGCACATTTCGCCAAAAACTAGTGACTCAAAGTTTCGGCCTTGGTCCGAATGTAGTTCGCAAGGCACGCCGTACCTACTGACCCAATTTAACACTAGCTGTTCGGCTACAGTAGTTACTTCCTGGTTGGGAATGGGGTAGACCTCGGGCCACTTGCTGAAATAATCGGCTACAACCAGCATATATCGATTTCCCCAATCGGATTCAGGAAAGGGTCCTGCGATGCCGACAGCAATCCTTTCGAATGGCACGCCTACGTTATAGGTTTGCATTTGTCCTCTCAGTCGTCGCTTTGGGCCTTTGACGGAAGCGCAAACTGTGCATCTGCGACACCAGTCCTCTACGTCTTCTCGAGCGTGGAGCCAGTAGAACCTTTCCCGCAATTTCGCTAAGGTCTTGTTAACACCAAGGTGGCCTCCCGAGGATCCTTCATGCATTTCCTTAACCACATCGTGGATTCGGCTTTTGGGTAGTATAGTTTGCATCGTATAGGAGCTGCCATCCGCCGTTTCCCATTTCCGCTTGAGTATGCCACCCTCAACCTGAAGGGAGTTCCATTGTGCCCAATAGCTTTTCAGGGTTGCGCCATGCATTGAAACGTCTTTCCACTCAGGTCGCCCAGTCGTCTCCTTCCATACGAGCAATGGTCCGATTTCTTCATCCGCTAGCTGGGCATTTCGAATCTCCTCCGATGACCAACCTTCATCGAATTCAGCCGTTATCAGTCGCAGATTAACGGGCGGTTCCTTTTCCTCAATCCGTCGGCAATGCTTGCAGTTAGCTGGACATGGGCGACGAGATAGGGCGTCAGCATTTCCATGAACTCCGCCCTTTCGATGAACAATTTCATAGTCGTATGACTGCAATCTTTCAATCCATCTCGCAACTTGTCCCTCGGGGTCTTTGAAGTTAAGTAGCCATCTCAGCGATGCATGGTCCGTTCGAAGAACAAATTTCTGGCCATATAGGTATTTGTGGAACTGCTTGGTGGCCTCTATTATAGCCAAAAGCTCCTTCCTGGTCACGCAGTAGTTCCTCTCACTTTTTGAAAGAACTCGACTGTAATACGAGAGGACTCTTTCTTCGCCATTGATCTGCTGGGAGAGTACAGCTCCAATACCACCGTTGCTTGCATCAGTGTCAACTACAAACATTTTTCCGGGTTTCGGATACGCCAGCACGGGTGATTCACACAGCTTTTCCTTCAGGGTCTCAAAGGCTCTCTGGCATTGTTCGTTCCAGACATACGGACGATTTTTCTCGGTTAGCTGATGGAGACACTTAGCTATTTTGGCAAAGTCTTTGACGAATCTTCGATAGTAGGTTGCCAGACCCAGGAAACTTCGTAGTTGGCGCTTGTTGTTTGGTGTTGGCCAGCTTTTCACGGCTTCAATTTTCTCAGGGTCTGTTTTGACCCCTTCTGCTGATACGACATGTCCCAGGTATTTTACTTTAGCTGCGAAAAGGGTACACTTGTCGGGACTAAGTTTCAAATTTGCCAGTCGCAGTCTGGAGAAAACCTCTTCTAAATTCCGCACATGCTCTTCGAACGTTCTCCCGATGACGATGATGTCATCTAGGTACACCAAGCAGGTTTTCCAGGTTAGGCCACGTAGCACGTATTCCATCAAGCGTTCGAAAGTGGCTGGAGCATTGCAAAGCCCAAATGGCATCACCACAAACTGCCACAATCCGGTCCCAACTGAAAATGCGGTCTTCTCTCGGTCCTTCTTGTCGATTTCTACCTGCCAGTAGCCACTCTTGAGATCGAGTGTAGAAAACCATTTTGCGTCGGCTAAAGTGTCCATGATGTCATCGATGCGTGGGAGCGGGTAACTATCTTTCTTAGTGACGTCGTTGAGCTGCCTATAGTCGACACAAAAACGAGTGCTACCATCCTTTTTCTTTACTAGAACTACAGGCGCGGCCCATGGACTGACAGAAGGTTCAATAACGCCTTGTTTTTCCATGTCCGAGATCAGCGCGCTCACTTCTCCTTGTTTGGCTATAGGGAGGCGTCTGGGTGCTTGTCGAATCGGCTTGGCTCCCTGTGTATCTATGACGTGAGTTACCAGACTCGTTCGGCCTTGGTCATCCGGGCTTGTTGAGAAGATGTCACTGTACTTGGTGACCAGATCAGAGGCTCGTTTGAATAGCTGCACTGGCAATTTGACCTGCTTCAATATTGCAGACGTTGATTCCCGGGCTTTGTCTGTGTCTTGCCTCCTTTTGCAATGATGGTCGTGAGTAGCTTCCAAAGAGGTGATGGTGGAAACAGGCTGGCAGCTGCCGATGACTTCTCCCGCTTTGATGCTCGTGGTTGAACATGCGGTGTTAAGGACTCTTACCGGCACATATCCGTTCCTTAAAGATCTTACAAGGCTTCGTCCTACAATCAAACTGCGCAATGCGGACGTCTTCGTTGGCTCTATCAGATAGGATCGGTGGTCTCCAGAATCACCATCAAGCTTGGCCCATACAATGCTTTCGGAAGAATTCGGTACATCAGTGTCAGTAGATACCACTACGTTCATCTTGGGGATTTGGACGCTGGGATCCTCCATCAGTACTTCGACATTCTGCCATTTCAATACACGTTTACCCAAATCCAACGTGATTCCATGTGGTCGCAGAAAATCCATTCCGAGAATGCAGTCATCCATAATATTCGCAACCAGAAAATTGTGTCGGAACGCAAGGTCTCCCAACTGTATCCGGAGGTTGACCTCTCCATGAACAGGTGCAGTTTCTCCCGTAGCTGTCCGTAGTGAGAAAATTCTGCCCTTGTGAAGTTGTTGCTGTCTAACTAGGTCTGGTCGGATAATCGATCGGGTTGCACCAGTGTCGATTGTTATGGTGCAGTTTTCTCCGTTAACTTGACCCGGAAGGCATAAGTCCGCTTCTCCACGATGTAGTCTTGACACGGTGATGGTGGTGCTGGGGACGTCGATCCTCCTAGCCAACCTCTGCCCCACGAAGTTGGCTCTTGCAGTTTGATGGGCCTCCATTCTAGGCTCCTGGCACGGTCTGGATCTCCACCACCCTGGACAATAGTTCGGTCTTCTTCCCTTCTTGCAGTCTCTTTGCAGGTGCCCTTTTTCCCCGCAATTCCAGCATCTAGGCGCACCATTCACATGCGGGTCTCGCTCAATTTCCACGCGTTCACACCTGCACTCGTCTGTCACTACTTCACGAACCCGGGCAGTGGTACGAGTCACATTTTTCGCTGCCTCAAAGTTCAGACTGTAAGCCAATGCGTCCTTAACCGTTTGCTTTTGAGCTAAACGCACGGCTTGTTGCAATTCTGGGTCCTTTAGTGCGCTGATGAATGCCTCTGTCGCTGCATCACCTCGATGTTCTGGGTCGTAGGCTGGGTAAGCCAAAAGTGCTAGTCGCTCAATGTCTTGGGCTAGCTGCTGTAGGGTTTCACCAGACTTCTGCACCCGATGCCTTAGCTGTGACCGATAAATCTGCTTTAGATGATCATCTCCATAACGCATGTCGAGCGCATTCATTATAGCATTCGAGTTTGAGTGCAATTCAACGGGGATCGTCTGCAACAGCTCGGCAGCTGGGCCTCTTAGAGCAAGAATTAGCGCAGTTGCTCGTTCCTGCTCATTCCAGTGATTTATCCTAGCGGCTGCTTCAAACTGGATTTTGTAAATAGTCCAGACCGTTTGCCCATCGAATATTGGTGCTTGTACATTTCTAGATGAGCTTTGCGCTGCGGTTAGAAGTGGGGCTGGTGGGGCGGTTATTACTGCCTTTGCTGCTTCCAATTCCTTTTTCATGTTTTCCATCTCATTTTTGATTCTCTCCTCGACCTGGCTGACCTTTTCCTCGACCTGGTAAACCTTTTCCTCGACCTGGTCAACCTTTTCCTCGACGCCTTTAATTTGCTTGTTGAGACTACCGAGCTCCGCTTTTATTTCGGTTGACTATTTCTCCAGCTTCTGTGTGATGTCCGCCTTGATGTCTGCTTTGATTTCGATTGCTTGTTGGTCCAGCTTCGCTGATTGCTCGTTTAGCTTCGCAGCTAAACTGGATGTCTGTTCATTTAGCTGCGCTGATTGTTCGCTTAGCTTCGCTGATTGTTCATCAAGCTTCGTAGTTAAATTGGATGTCTGTTCATTTAGCTGCGCTGATTGTTCATTTAACTTGGCTGTTAAATTCGATGACTGTTCATTGAGCTTCGCAGTTAAATTGGATGACTGTTGTCGCTGCTCTTGCTGCATCAGCATCAACATTTGCATCAGTGCATTTTCTGGTTCCTTTGGTTTTGGTGTTTCGGCTTCACCACCTTCTGCGCCTTTTTCTGCATCTGAGGGCTCACCCACCATGGTAAATTCATTAATTTTTCACTGTTAGCTTGGTGGTATTTTTATTATTTCGACTTATTTTCGTTTTTCCAACAGTTTCCACGTTAAATTTCACTATTGTGCACTTTAAAAATGTTTAAATGTTTTCACTTTTCGAAATTTTCTTTCTCACTTCTGACACCATTGTCGCGTGTTATTGGTTCGCGGCCTATAATTTTAATGTTCCGGGAAAGTGAAAACGCAATGTCTTTTAATTTAAGTTAAAAGAGTTTATTTAATTAACTAAAATGCACAATAATCCGTTCACACTTTCACTAATTTTAATTTTCACTATTAAAATTAAAATCTAACACTTGTCCATAAATTTTTTATCGCAATTGTCTTCTAAATCACTTCACTATTACGAAACACACTTCCCACACACTTTCGCAGTTCTTATCGCGGTCGAATGAATCAATCATCATGCCCCCATTCATTCAGCTCGCCTTTATATAGGGTCTCTACCTATTCACCCATTTCTCGCACGTTGGCGAATGTTCTACCGAGAGGTACCTGGTAGGTTCGAGCAAATTCATGAATAGAGTGACGTCACTTGCAGATGTTTATCATGCTTGTTGGGTTCGAGTAAATTCATCTGTTGACGTTCTTAATGATGATGAAAACAATTGCGACAGTAGCTCGCAGAATTATTTGTACATGTAACAATAATATTTTTCAATCGTTAGAGAAATTCCTATCGTAACATGCGCATTATCAGATCAGCAGTTGGTCCTGTTGAACCAGCACATTTTTGTTGTTGTTTTTGTACTCATAAAGACATACACACATTATTTTTTTTTAGATTTTAGTATTTAAGGTATCCAATCGTAAGTGGGGAGGAGGAGCACGTAAATTTTGTGCGTTACCGTTTTTCCTGCACCCTTCGCCTATGATAAGGCAGTTTTAAGACCTGTTTTGAAAAGATCTCGTTAAGACTTTAAAACAAGTATGACACCCCACTCGACTACCTATGGTGAACTTTTTTGTTTATGAGGGTTAACCCCCTATATGGGAAGCCCACCTTCAAAACTTTTGAACAAGTTTTTTACTCATAAACTTTCAAGGAGTCATCAATTTTTAACCTATTCACAAAGTTTAATGGCTGCGGCTTCCTTAGTTTTGGAGAAAAGCTGCAGAGACATACTGAAGGATGGACGGACATACAGAAGAGTACAGATCGTGATTTCTATAGAGATTTATATTTTAAGACAAACCCCTAAAAAGCTCCATAGTGAAAATCAAGATTCAGAAGAAGCTCAATCTTACTTTGATTTATTTACTCTGAAGTTGATTATGAAGAATTTTATAAGGATCACATACGAGTATCAGTGGCTTTAGAGATGATTCCTCAGCCTCTATAATATTGTCGACCTTTTGGATCACTCGTACAGGCCAATAACGGAGGAAAGGATTTCGTAAAGTTTTTTGATTTTCGGCTTTAATGGTTAGCGCTTCACTACTCGGACAACACATAAATTGTGCGTTGGAACTCTTAAAATTCCAAAAATAATAGGCTGGTATACCCTTTTGTAAATTCACAAGGAAATCAAATATGTACTGACTAAAATTGGAGAGTTTTTCACTAGTTTTAAATGGAATCATTCTCCGATAGGAACTGCACGAGAATGCTAAATTTCACTTACTCCACGGAATCTTTACTTCAATTAAAGTTTACAGTCCGAATTAAAGAAAACACTTGGGAAAATCACTTTTTTTATCAGAATCTAATAATATAATTTATCACCTTTACAACTACTAATGAGCATATACACTATGTATACTTATATTACAAAAAGGCCACAAATTTCCACAATTAAGAAAACGATAGAGACTCCATTTACACCGCAACAATTTCTCCGGAACCATTTAAGCCAATGATTTATAATTTCATAAAGGGCATTTTCACTGTTGTGTTATCGTTTTGTGCCCATTCACCGTGAGTTTTTCGCCAATTTCTCGCATTAAGGGCAAACATCTTTAGCTCAAAGAAACGCTTTTAGTGGTCAATTTTTCGTAGGTAGGTAACGAATGAAACGAGTTACCGCCAAGATGTCAGGCTCATAATGCATTAAGAAGATTGGCCAACTTCTTGCTGTGTAGCGAAGTCATGGCCAACTTCTAAACACCTGGATAGGGGCTGTAGCATGAAACTGAATTTATTGTTGGTGGATGTAATGTTTTGATGAGGAATACTTATTGAAGGTTGTATATTTTTAACTGAATTCTATGAAAATTTTTGGAATGTAAGGAAAAAATACTCACTAGACATGAACTACATACGAGTATGTTAACCATCGATTTCTTACCTCAGTATCCACCACTTTCTTCAATATTTTCAGCGTGAAGAACCGATTTCTCCAAGGGATCTTCCATCCCTACATCATTATGCTGAAACGACACAACATAACGACTTGCAATTTCAGTCGTTTGGATACAATACCCAAGACGTTGGATACATACATACACCACTTATTCGTTAGTTCCTGAATGCTACCTTGGTAAGAGAAACAGTCGCCGACATTGTTGCGGGACCCTTTCTAAACTGCTGTGACCTATTTTCGGCGACAACGTTGGTCACGTCTTGTAAAGCATTTAACATCAGCTTCTTAGCTCACTACCTCATCTCCCAAAAGGAACAAATGCCATTCACCTGTGCTCGAAGCTTACGCCAAGCCCAGATGAGCAACCGCTAATGGATTTACTTTTTGTATTGTGCTATTGTTGCGGAAGCGCTTTGATAGCGTTATGTTACTTGACTTGGAATTCGTCGACTTACATGATAAAAAGTCGTTAGAAAAGTGATGTCGTCGCAGTCGTATAGATGAAGATTACACCAATAATAATTACCTATTGCCATTGAGAAGATTACATTTACATAGCGGAACGTTAATTGGGAGGGATGTGTGTGCTTTGCATTTTCATAGGTAGTCTAATGGGCTCGTTATCTTGATTTTCGGATAATTGAAAGAATTTTTTTTGCGGATGTTTAAATGGATTTTGGCTTGATTTTGATTTGATTTGAATTCAATTTTATCGCTCTGGAAACATAAACTTAATGCTAAGGTGCAAAATGCAGACCAAATGCTTTAATATCAAGCTACCTACGAAATTGTTGGTGATTGCGTCAAAGAAATTATATATTGTCGGCTTTATGCGATATTATGACGAATAGACATGTAGCTGCCGTAGCATGCAGAAATGTTTTATATTAATTGCTGTTAAAGTAGTGGACATCCAGCATTACAATTTTTAATTTTTTCCTACTGAAATTATCGTGTCATATTAAAGTTCCAGCTGTGGAGACGGGGTCGGTGTAATAAGTGGTGGTCAGAGCCGTGTAGCATTATCAATTGTTCACAATCCACCACCACTCAGAGGACCACTTAGGCACCCACTAGCGTTTAGTGTTGAAGCACAAATGGCCAGATTACAGCGTTTGAAACGCGCACGAAGTCATGAAAGTGATTGAAATTTAGTGAACTTTGTCAACTTCTTCTTTTAGCGCTGAGGTGTCGTATAAAGTCAAAGTAAATACAACTTAATTTTATATTAATCGTTAAACATTTTCGAAGAATATAAAATACTAAAAAAGAAAAAAAAATACTAAAAATGTATACAATACATGATTAATCAAACACGCTACATCAAAAAATATTATCAGATTCAATTTAATTAAAATTATTACATACGAGTATTTTATGATTCAATCGAAAAAAGAGAAAAAAACCAACCAACCCTACTCAAAAATTAATTATATAGTGGTCCTTCAATAATCCAGACACTCGTTAATTCGGACCCCGCAGCAATCCGAACACCTCTTCATTTTATACTGCGGACTCTGTAATTCGGACATTTTCAAATCTTGTAAAATTCTCGGTAATCCGGACTAGCAAACTAAAGAATTAGAATGCATTCGGAGAATTGCCGCGTTCAGTCATTTTTTTCTCATTTTGTGCTGACGTGTAGAATATCAATGCATAGTTGCTTTTAACATTGAAGTGGTTTCATGTGATTATTAAAGTGAATTATGGTTCGAGTAAACAAGAATTCAACACATCATCTCTTACCTTAGGGAAGAAGCTTGAAATACTAGATAAATTGAAAAGTGGAGGAAGTATAATGCATATTGCTAAGGAGTATGGAGTAGGGAAATCGACAGTCTCGGATATTAAAAAGAATAAGGAAAAAATAGATAGGTAGAAATATTCAATTATGCAGTCAGAGCTGAGTGTACCCTATATTCCAGGAAAACTATGAAATCCGCCGAGTAAAGGGTTTTCCAAAAAGAGGTGCTATTTTGAATAGCCCGCTATTTCGGTAGATGTCACTTTTGAAGCTGTCATTTTTTAACATTTGGCAAGTAAAAACTACGCCATTAATAACAAGTTGGGTAGACAGACCTATGCTCATGTCAGAAGGGTTTTGTATTCAACTTACAAAATGCAGTAACCAGCAACGAATAAAATCAAGAAACATGTCAACGACGATTTTATTGGAGAAAATGTGAGATTCGAGGATCATACTATTACTAACAAAGTTGAAAGAATTTTGACTTCTGAGGTATTTGTTATAGTTTTACCCATAAATATCTCCCTTGATAATTTTTTCAGATTTTTTAGATCACGGGTGTCCATTCGCGAGGGAGGAAACACATTTTTCATGTATTTCCCCCCTGTGCCCCCACTGAAGCAAAAACGGTCAGTTTAAGAACCCTTTTTTGAAAAGCTCTCATAGAGAACTTTCAGTTGATACTCAAATCGGCTACCTTTCACGATATTTTTTTTCAGGGGCCACTTCTCTGTACTGTAATCATCGATTCATGGCCTATTTTTTCGAATCCTAGAATGGTTACAAAGCCCTTTTGCTAGGAGCTCTCTCCTGCCTCTTCGACTTGTTTCAGTTATATGTACTCATCTTCATGATACCTATCATTCTTGCAATTTTCATGCAAATCCTAGCAAAGCTGTAGTGTCTAAGTCGGTAAAAAGCGCATATGGCTCCATAGCCATATGTTTCCATAGTAATACAGCGCATATTGTTCCATAGTAATACAGGAAAATTCAAATCGCTATAACTTCGTTAAATACTTTTCGATCTTTATGAAACTATCAGAAAAGATCAATCGTATAAATAGTTAGTTTGCAAAATTTTATTGAATTTAAGGGTATCGTTTAGATTTTATTCAAGAAAACATAAAATCAATAAATCATACTATTACTAACAAAGTTGAGTGAATTTCGACTTCTCATGTATTTGTTATTGTTGTACTCATAAAGGCCTACATTTATGATTTTTTTCAGATTTTTCGGATGGAAGGTGTCCAATCGCGAGGGGGGTACGCGAAAAGTTCGTACATTTCCCCTTTCCCTGCCCCCCCTCGGTACTAATAAGGCAATTTTAAGACTTGTCTTGAAAAGATCTCATTAATACCTTTCCAATGACACCCTATTCGACTACCAATGGTGAAAAAATGTTGTTGAGGGGTCGCCTCCCTATATGGGGAGACCCCCCTTAAACCCTTTGAAAAAATTTTTCACCCTTGAACTTTCAAGAAGTCACCATTTCTGACCTTTCCACAAAGTTTCATGGTTGTAGCCCTATAGTTTCGGAGAAAAAGTGCTGTGACATACAGACGGACGGACGGACGGACGGACAGACGGAGACAGGTCGTGATTGCAATACGGCTTTGTATTTTAGTATAAAACCCTAAAAATGGAACGATATATGCTTCAATAACGCATTAAAGTTATTAAAATTCACTTTGAAAATGGTGAAAATTTGGCAGAGACGGTTCGTAAAACTCGAACGTCTTTGGGTCATCGTAAAGCACCTTGTCGAACCGCAATACAGAAATTAGTAGTAAAATTCGAGCTTTTGGGACAACTTAGTGATGTGAAGAATAAAACCCGTACACGTCACTCAAGAACAGCCGAGAATATTGCTGCTATACCCGAAAGTGTTGAAGAAAACCCCAGGTTTGTCCATTCCTCGTCTTTCTTTGGAATTAGGCATTCCACAAACGTCTTTACACTGTATTTTGTTAAAAGATTTGGGCCTTAAGGCTTATAAAGTTCAGTTAACACAAGAACTCAAGCCGGTCGATCATCAATAACGTCGTGTTTTTGCTGATTGGGTCCTTGAAATGCATGAAAATGATCCGGAATTCCATCGAAAAATCATCTTGAGTGATGAGGCCCATTTTCACCTCGGTGGCTTGACGAAGATAGAGAGGCTTTCCAACAATAACTCTTGGTTTTTCTGAGCCCCAGATGCGACAATTTTGCTTGTTGACGAACAAGCAACATTGTCGCATCTGGGGCTCGGAAAAACCAAGAGTTATTGTTGGAAAGCCTCTCTATCCTCAACGTGTGACTTTTTGGTGTGGTTTATGGTCCGGCGGAGTCATTGGACCTTACTTTTTCGAAAATAAGGTGTAAGCAACAGTTACGGTGAATAGATTGCACTATCGAGAGATTATTAATGATTTTTTATGGCCGAAATTGGATGGTATTGATCTGGACAACGTTTACTTTCAACAAGATGGCGCTACGTGCCGCACAAGAAACGAAACCATTGATCCTTTACGGGAAAAGTTTCCGGACCGTGATATCTCTCGAAGAGGTGATCATAAGTCGCCACCGAGATCTTGTGATTTAACACCTTGTGACTTCTTCCTTTGGAGCCACGTGAAAGAAAAGTTTTACGCCAACAGCTCAGCGTCGATTCAAGACCTCAAAGATGGAATTCATGAGGCTATCGAGGACATAGGGCAGCTACTTTGCGATTTCGTTACGGAAAATGTCATGAAAAGGATATGGTCCTGTAAGCATGGTCGTGGTGGTCATTTTCTACTATTAACGACATATCTTTTTCTTTTTAATTGTGGTGGTTATATAATATATAAATTAAAATAACTCAAAAATATTCATTCCATGCATAAAATATACTTTACATAAAAATACTTAACTTTTGACATATTAAACATATAATGTAAATCTACATATGTATATTGTTTTTGAAGTTAAAAATAAAAATATTTTTTTGAATTGCATATAGATAGTCAATTAATGAATATGATTCAGTTCGTTCTCAAATATTATAAATTGTTTTGAAAAATAAAATATTGAAGAAAAAGTTTATCATTATTATACATCATTATAAGCAAAAATGAACAATTCCGAACAATTGGTGACCTCGATAAGGCACAAGCGCCTTCAAAAATTCAAGACCTCCAGGCTGCTTATATTCAAGACCTCCAGGCCAGTTATATTCCAGTTTTACTCTCGAACGTCTGGGTATTGCCGTTCGAATTGAGTTAAATCAACAAAACAACAGAGGATACAAGAAAGGTGAAAATTTTCTCTCGGCTTACGATGGGCTGTTATAATTTTAGGACTTCATAGCAAGCCCGTTTAGTTTCTGCCTGTGAATTGTCCACAAGTTCAAAATTCGTATTGATATTTGAAGTTGTGAGGAAGATAAATTGTGACAACTATCTGGTATCAGTAGTTGGACAGACGGAGAAGTTTGAAAATTTTGTCATGTTCAGCAGAGAGTTGAGAGGAGTTTTTGCGTTTGATCGATATTAGGACCAGATTGTGGATATTTCTGACATAATATTGTGTGGCCAAGATCAATTGGCAGTTTTATCAAGAACGATTTTCAAGGAAGTATTACAAACCAAAACGTAAAAGAATTTGAGTAAGATAATTTATGTACAACATTACATTCTACAATTACACACATTTTAAATTCATACAGACGTAACAGAATTTTTTCAAACATTTGAAATATTTTCCGAATTTTCTAAATATTTTTTTTTTAGTTTTAAAACTTTAAATAAAATTTTAACGGTTAGATTGCAGATTAAGGGTAGGATATATCCTGCAACAGGGGGGATACATCTAGCGTAGCGCACCCAGAACCCTTAGAGATTTATTTTTGCAGGAATACTATTATAAGTTAAATTATGCCCCAAGATAATTTCCATGATGCGAGTCCTTCAGGGGATTCTACAGTAAATGCTGTAGCAGTGAAACTATCTTCATTTTGGAAGGAGTTTCCTGAAACATGGTTTAAGCGTTCGGAGGCTCAATTCGCTCTGGCTGGGATTCCGAAGGAGTTAACTAAATTCAATTATGTTCTGGTAGCTCTTGATCCTGAAGCAATTAGGACAGTTACTGATCTAGTGAATAATCCTTCATCCATTACTGATCTAGTGAATAATCCTACACAACTTTAAAAGAAGCTTTAATTTCAAGACTTTCAGCAGTTGAGAATACGAGATTAAGTCAATTATTTTCGAATCTCACATTAGGAGATTGACAGCCCTCACAACTTGAGATGAAATAACTTGGGGGGATAAAGTTGGAGATGATCTTTTAAGATCATTATGGCTTCAAAGACTACCGGAAAACATGCAAGCAATA
The DNA here is from genome assembly GCA_963969285.1 of Odontomyia ornata. Taxonomy (NCBI): domain Eukaryota; kingdom Metazoa; phylum Arthropoda; class Insecta; order Diptera; family Stratiomyidae; genus Odontomyia; species Odontomyia ornata. Next base: position 37,860,671 of record OZ017740.1, read on the forward strand.
TTAGCATGTAATCGGTCCAGCTCTTTGAATGATCTGGCATCAAGTGCTGATAAAATTTTTGAAGTTTCAAATAGACCATCAGTATTTTCGTTTGCAAATTCCTCCAAATTAGAACCTACCGTTCACCAACAAATAACAGAGTTAAGAAGTCGAATTGCAGAGCTTACAAAGGCTGATGGAGAATCATTAAGATTTAGAAGTCCAAGAAGGAATGATGGCCAGTTTCAAGGTTTCCGTTCACGTAGATCATCCAACAGATGCTCAAAAGATAGAGGATTTTGTTGGTATCATGCTAAATTTGGTGTCAATACACATAAATGTATTGAGCCATGCAAATTTATTAACAAAAATTCGAAGGAGACTTTCGATAATTCAAAAAACTAGATACTCTTAAGTCTTCGGCGGCAAACTTAAGTAGTATTTCTTCTAGCCACCTTTTAATTCTCGATCATTCTTCAAAGAAGAATTTTTTAATCGATACAGGTGCGGAAATTTCCGTGATTCCGAAATCAAATAATTTGAAATTAATTCCATCGGGATTTAAGCTTTCTGCTTCTAATGCATCTTCCATTGATACATATCGCAGAAAGTTATTAACATTAAATTTCGGACTTAGAAGAGATTTTTCATGGCACTTTATAATTGCCAACATTACACGTCCCATTATAGGAGCAGATTTCCTTGGTCATTTCGGTCTTTTAGTAGATGTAGCTAATAAATCTAAGGAAGATTATTCAAATTTATCAATTCACGAACAATCGGATGTTGATCCTAATGTTAAAGAATTATCAATTAAACTCAAGTCGATTACCTTAGAATCTGATTTCACTAAAGTTCCAGTAAATAATATTAAACATAAAATTGTTACTTCTGGATCCCCAATCATGTCCAAACTTAGATGTTTGGCTTCGGACAGATTAGAGTCAGCTAAAAAAGAATGCAATTTTCTTCTGGAACAAGGCATCTGCCGTCCTTCAGACAGCAAATGGTCCTCACCATTACACATTGTAAAAAAAGTAATGGTGAATGGCGTCCTTGTGGAGACTACAGACGTTTAAATGCCATAACGGTTCCAGATCGTTATCCGATTCCTAATATTCAGGATATTACTCATTTTCTGACCGATTGCAAAACATTTTCAATTTTAGATCTTACCAAGGCATACCATCAAATTCCAGCCGAACCCGAAGATATTCCAAAAACAGCTATATGCACACCGTTCGGACTCTTTGAGTTTACCCGAATGACCTTTGGACTATGCAATGCTGCGCAAACTTTCCAGCGATTTATTAATTCTGTATTGAAAGATCTAAATGTTTGTTTTGTATATCTTGACAATATCCTGATTGCATCTAAATCAGATTCTGAGCATTTAGCTCATTTGGAAATTATTTTTGAAAGATTACAAGAACATGGTCTTATATTTAATATTAACAAATGTAAATTTTTACAGACTGAGATAAAATTTCTTGGTCATTTCATTTCGTTTGAAGGCATTCGTCCAGCTCCAGACAAGTATCAAGATATTCTTCAATTCAAATTATCTGAGACTATTTTAGAACTTAGACGATTTTTAGGCATTGAAAATTTTTATCTCTTGTTTCTTGCCCAATGCAGTTCAACATCATGCATTACTTAACAGTTATCTAATAGGAGCTAAAAAGTCAGACAAAAGAAAAATTAGCTGGACTCCAGAAGCTATTGAATCTTTTAATTTTTCAAAACAACAATTGTTCGAAGCAGCAATTATTAGCTTTTCCTAACATGAATGCTCTTGTAGCAATTTTTATCGATGCTTCAGATATTGCCATTGGTGCAGCATTCCAACAACGCATAAATAATGACTGGCAACCCTTATGTTTCTTCTCTAAGAAACTCAATCAAGGTCAAAAAAATTACAGTACTTATGACCTTGAATTGTTGGCGGCTTATCAAGCAGTAAAATATTTTAGATTTTACATTGAAGGTCGTTCTTTCACGCTGTTCACAGATCACAAGCCATTAATATATCCATTTCGGCAAAACCCAGCTAAAGTTTCTCCAAGGCAACTCCGTCAACTAACATTTATTAGTGAGTTTACTACAGACTTTCGACATATTTCTGGCAAAGAGAATGTAGTTGCTGATTCTCTTTCTAGGATTTCTCAAATAGAAATTCCTAGTACAATAGATTTCAAAGCTATTTCAGAAGCACAAATTGCAGATGAATGTTTGACAAACTTGAGAGCGAATTCGACATTTAAGTTTAGTCAAATTAATTTGACAAATTCAGATATTGAAATTTTTTGTGAAATTTCTGATAAAACTATCAGGCCTTACATTCCAAAAAAATTTCGTGAACAAGTTTTCAAAACTGTTCACAATTTAGCACATCCTGGAATCCGAACTACTCGTCGCATTATTGCAAGCTAATATTTTCGGCCTTCATTAAATAAGGATGTTGAAAACTGGTTTCGAAGTTGTTTAGATTGTCAACGTTGCAAAATTTCAAGGCATAATAAAAGTGGAATTAAGACTTTTCCATTGGTATCTAAACGCTTCAAAGCAATTCATATGGATATTATCGGACCACTTCCTTATTCACAAGGCTTCACGTATTGCTTGACAATTATTGACCGATTTTCAAGATGGCCAGAAGCTATTCCCATGACAAATATAACAACTCAATCTTGTGCGGAAGCTTTATGCAGTGTTTGGATTGCACGTTTTGGAGTTCCTGAAACAATAGTTATTGATCAAGGTAAACAATTTGAGTCACAACTATTTGGCGAACTAGCAAGGACTCTAGGTTTTAAGCGCAACCGTACTACAGCTTATCATCCTTAAGCTAACGGTATGATCGAAAGATGGCATCGTACGCTTAAAGCGGCCATGATGACACATAATAATCCTGCATGGACCAGGAGCTTACCTTTTGTGATGTTAGGTTTGAGAACAGCAATCAAAGAAGATCTTAATACTTCTCCAGCAGAGCTACTTTATGGAGAAAATATCAAAATTCCGGGTGATTTTTCAATTCCATCATTTGATAACCAAATACAAAACGATTTTTTTTAAAGATCTGAAAGTGGCTATGTCGGTTCTCAAAGCTATTCCAGCTGCAAATCATGGTAATAATAATATAAAAATAATTAAAAGTTTAGAATCATGCCCCAAAGTTCTAGTCAGGGTAGATTCGGTTCGTCCATCGCTTAAACCACCATACCAAGGTCCCTTTTCTACCATTGATGCGATTGCAGAGGTGGTGAACGCGGTCCAAAAGGCAGAGGCATATAGTCGCACCAAGCGACGGATCGTCCTGTTGGTGACACTCGACGTCAGGAATGCCTTCAACTCCGCTAGATGGGTGGGTATTCTGGACACGCTGGAAAACTCTTTTCAAGTTCCAGAATATCTAATGCGGCTTTTGAGGAACTACCTAGAGGACCGAAGCCTGCTCTACGACACGACACAGGGCCAACGAAGGATGGAAATTAAATCGGGTGTTGCCCAGGGATCTATCCTTGGTCCGGACCTGTGGAACGTGTCTTACGACGGGCTACTTAGACTTGAGATGCCAGATGAGTCGCGCTTGGTCGGCTATGCGGATGATGTTGCGGCTCTGGTCGCCGGACGCACCGTTGAACAAGCGCAACTTAGGCTAGGTATGCTAATGCGCTGAGTGAGGGACTGGATGACTGCTCGCGGGCTCAGTTTAGCACTGGAGAAAACCAAAGTGGTCATCTTGACAAAAAAGAGAGTCCCTAGAGTAAGGATGATCCGTAGTGGAGATATACAAATCGAATCGAAGCCAGCGGTGAAGTACCTGGGGCTACTGATCGACTCGAAGATGAGTTTCTCTGAGCAAATCAGGGCAACGGCTGAGAAGGCTGCTTCGGGAATATCGGCTCTGAGTCGACTTATGGCCAACGTAGGGGGACCCAGCCCATCAAGAAGACGCCTCTTGATGAGTGCTGTATGGTCAGTGCTACTGTACGGAGCAGAGGTATGGGGCGACGCCCTCAGCAAGGAGGTATACCGAAAACGATTGGCAGAGGTACAGAGAAGAGGAGCACTGAGAATTGCATCTTCGTATCCCACAGTCTCCGACTCGGTGGTGAGAGTGATTGCAGGCGTGATACCTGTCGTCCTCCTTGCTAGAAAGCGCCGCACTATTTACTTGCGCCGAAACGAGGATGCGAGGGAGATGGTTGTCCGTGAGGAGATACAACGCTCGCTCAACGATTGGCAGCACTCTTGGGGGAATTGCACGAAGGGAAGGTGGACTGCGCGCCTCATCCCGGATGTGAGACCGTGGCTCAATCGAAGGCATGGTGAGACTGACTTCTACCTGACCCAGCTTTTGAGCGGGCACGGGTGTTTTCAGTCTTACCTGCACAAGATCGGTAAGTCACGGTCTCCCGATTGTCGGTTTTGCCCAGGAGAGGAGGACAATGCCTGTCACACATTTTTTGCGTGTACAAAATGGATCAGGCTGCGAAGGGAATTCCACAGGGAGACGGAAGAGCTCACCCCGGATAATATAGTTGCGGTGATGCTCGAATTGGTTGACAAAAGGTACCAGGTGGCACATTATGCTCGGGCAGTCCTAAAATATAAAAGGGACTCACAGCAGCCAGAGGCGCTGGGGCTGGGGGATCGCTCTTCTGGCATTTCCTCTTCCCCTCTCCCCTCCCGCTAGGAAAGGGACTCCCCAGCTTGAAGGCGCCCCACGGCGTAACAAAACGAGACCTGGCCCGAAGTAATGTGTCAAACGGTTCCAGGCTAGGTTCTCAGATTGACAGGGGAGGTATTTAGTGGGTAGTCCAAGGGTATCCTCCATGGGAGTCCCACACTGCCAGACTCGGCGGGCGTAAATGCCTTCACCTCCCTACCATAAAAAGGTCCCTTTAAGATATTGCAAAGAAAAGAAAAATATTTCACTATTGAGATTAATAATAAAGCGAATAATATTTCGGTAGATCGATTAAAACCTTGTTTTTCTGCAACTAGGAAAAAAGTAATAAAAAATAATGGTAATATAGATATCAAAAAAATATCGTTTGACATCAGTAAAATTAAAACAAGATTTATAACATGATGTTTATGAATGGCAAACGTTCCAATAAATCTCAAAGAATAATTTTACATTAAAATCGAAAAATTAACCAGTAACAGTTAACTAACCCCATATAAGTAGTTTTCCTTTTATCGCGAAATATAAATATTTCACTAGGGGGGAAGTTCTGTGGCGTCGAAAAAATAGTCGACGAAATATATGAAGGCACACGTACGATTTTTACTAGCAAAGGTTGGCTTCATAATTTCAAAAAGGCTTTGGTGTCAGATCTCTAAAGGTTTCCGGAGAGAAATTAAGCAATAACTGCAATGTTGTGGAACCATTTAAAATTAAATTCAAGTAAAGATATGAAACCACTCTCTTCTGGAGGAAATTACCGGAAAAGACTCTATCGTTGCGTAAAAAATGTGCTGCTGGTAGAAAAATTTGAAAAGAACGAGTAACTCTTTTACTTTGTTCCAATGCCACTGGAAAGCATCGACTGAAACTCTTGATGAAAGGCAAATTCAAAAGCCCAAGAGCGCTGAAAGAACAGTCTTTACCCGTGGAGTACGTCTGTAGCAAAATCGCTTGGATGACAGAACTTCTGTTCAAAGAATCATTTGTCAAGCAAGTTGGCCGTCATTTTAAAAGAGAAGGGTTGCCCGGGAGAGCATTACTGTTACTGGATAATGCGACTTGCCATTCAACAAAATCCAAGATAAGTAGCGATGATGGCAAAATCTGTGTTATGTTTTTCCCTCCAGGGGTCAAAACGCCATTCGAATTCTAAAACTAAGTTACCGCAAGAGTTTTCTTTGCATTTTTTGGCTACACGAGATGACGATTTTATGAAGTCCATCAAACAGTTCAATCTCAAAGATGTTACAATGATTGTCGCCAACGTATGGAACTCTGTCACAGAAAGCACTTCGCGAAAATGTTGGAATAAACTTTTAGGAGACGATGAATGGGAATCTGAAGATGTATTGCTTATTTCCACATTGAGCGACCATTTAACTGCTACATCTGAAGAGAATGCAATTATCGACTCAATGATATTTCTCCTGACGTCTACCAATTTTCAGAAGTTAACGAATGGATTGCAGATGACACGATTCAAGAACTAAGTAGTGAAGGTGAAGACGATAAAGATCAAATCGATAAACCACTTGTCAAAAACACAAAGGTTTTCCACACTAAAGCTGTGTCTGCACTTAACAAATGCATTGAATATGCAGAACAAGTAGAGTACAATATAAATGAAATATTGTGCCTTCGATTTAAGAAAAAAGCCATGCTACATCTCAAACGGGTTCGTGTTCGTCAAGCAAAGATTACAATTCTTTTAAATAACTACTCCTTGATTAATATTATTCCTGGTACAGCTTGTTAATTTATATCCTAACTTTATAATTAAGAATTCGAACAAATTAAATTTTGGCACATTTAAATAAAACGATTTTGTTATATGCATAAGGTACTTAAAATATTAATTTATGAATGTTCTTGGTCATCCGGCTGATTTGGTAATTCAGATAAGCCATGGAACGTATCAGTCCGAATTATTAAAGGAACACAGTACTCGTAAAACCAGCTCAATAGGGTTACTATTATAATTGATTTTGAATAGTGTTGGATGGTTTTTTCTGCTTTTTCCGATTGAATCAAAAAAAAAAATATGATTCAATCGGAAGAAGGAGAAAAAAACAACGCACCAAGATTAAGAAAGGAGGGGCGTCATATTTCAATTACTTCCTTAACCCTCCGCACAGTTCCAGAACATCGAAACCTTTATACGTCTCCGGAGAGCGTTCATTGACTCCATCAACTCTGGATGAAGTTGTTTCACCATCAAAGCCCAAAAGAATAATGAGATTCCAGTAGAACTCATCGAGTATGGTGGTAGCAGTATTCATAGCGCTATTTACAAAGTCATCCAGCACATCTGGCAGCACGAACATATGCCAAAAGGGTTCCTATCCACAAAAAAGGTGACAAGCTACAGAGCAAAAGTTATAGAGGTATATCACTACTTTGTACGGCGTACAAGATATTTTCAAAGATCTTAGAAAGTGAAATCGGATCGTACACCAACAGTATTATTGGGGAGTATCAAGGTAGCTCTAGAGCAGGTAGATCGACAATAAACCTATTGTTCACTGTCAAACAGGTACTTGAAAAATGCTGCGAGTTCAACATATACGCACACCAAATTTTCGTTCGCTTTAAGCAAGCATACGACAGTATTGACCGTAACGTACTATGCTAAATAATGCTTTGCTTTGGCATACCAGCCAAATCAGTCCATCTTACAAAAATGACAATGACGTCGATGACCTCCCAAGTCCACATCAATAAGCAACTCACCCATGCCTTTGACAAAAATATCGGACTAAAGCAAGGAGATGGACTGGCCCCATTGCTAATCAATTTTTGTCTGGAGTAGGTCATAAGGAAGCTATCTATCGATACACGAGGTGCATTACCACACAAGTCAAGCCAAGTAGTAGCCTATGCGGACGACATCAACATTCTGTCAGGGTCATTAACAACTGGCAAAGAACTCTTCCTTAAACTCGACAGCGAAGCAAAACTAGTAGGGCTACAAACGAATATAATTCAAATACACAAAATATCATGCTTGGAAAATACAAAATCGAAAACCTGAGCGGATTTGTGTATTTACGCACCAAAGTTACGAAAACGGGTAATGAAAGAGACAAAATACGCCGCAGAATACAGCTCGCAAATAAAATACTTTTTCAGTTTTAACAATCTTGAAGACCAGCTGCACGCACAGGAAAACAAAGCTCCAAGTATAGATAAGAATCTGCGATAAGACCTGTACTTTGCTTAGGCTATGAAACATGGACCCTAACCCAAGCATTCGCAAATATATTAAACGCCTTTGAACGACTGGTCCTGATTGGAAGAATTGGAGTAAAAATAGACGGGGACCAATCGCGAATTCTATACAACTATGAGCTGTAGAAATTTTTGACAAGCCCGATGTCTCAACGATTGTAAGACTGCGAAAGCTGCAATGAGCTGGCCACATGAACTGTATGGACGAACAACGAATATCCAAGAAGATATTTGTTAGGAGAACCGAAGGCCGGTGAACGGTGGAGAAACTGAGGTAACACTTGTCTGACTCAGTCGACGAGTGCAGTTCATCGTTGCTTGGATTTCAAAATTAGAGGGCTTGGCCAATGCACCCAGAAAATTGGAGGTCTGATGGAATACATACTACGAGGCCTTACTTGGAAAACATGCTTGGTGTACCTAGATGACATCATTGTGATTGGGAGTTCAAAGAGCATGTGGGAAACTTAGAAGAGGTTTTCTCCCCATTATGACGGGCGAATTTGAAACTTAGTCCCAACAAGTGTACCCTTTTTGCAGCTGAAGTAAAATACCTGGGACATTTTGTATCAACAGAAGGGTTCAAAACAGACCCCGAGAAAATTGAACCGGTGAAAGGCTAGCTAACCCCAGACAACAAGCGCCAACTACGAAGTTTTCTAGGTCTGGCGACCTACTATCGGAGATTTGTCAAAGACTTTGCCAAAATAGCTAAGTGTCTCCATCACTCAACCAAGAAAAATCGTTCGCATGTTTGGAATGAACAATCCCATGCGGCCTTTGAGACCTTGAAGGAGAAGCTGTGTGAATCACCCATGCTGGCATATCCAAAACCCGAAAAAATTTTTGTAGTTGACACCGATGCGAGCAACGGTGGGATTGAAGCTGTACTCTCCCAGCAGATCGATGGCGAAGAAAAAGTCCTCTCGTATTACAGTCGAGTTCTCTCAAAAAGTGAAAGGGACTACTGCGTGGCCAGGAAGGAGCTATTGGCTATAAAAGAGACCAAGCAGTTCCACAAGTACCTATATGGCCAGAAATTTGTTTTTTGAACCGATCATGCATCGCTGAGATGGCTGCTTAACTTCGAAAATCCCGAGAGACAAGTTGCAAGATGGATCGAAAGATTGCAGTCATACGATTACAAAATTGTTCATCGGCACGGTGGAGTTCATGGAAATGCTGACACCCTATCTCGTCGTCCATGTCCAGCTAACTGCAAGCATTGCCGACGGATTGAGGAAAAGGAACCGCCTGTTGATCTGCGGGTGACAACGGCCGAACTCGATGAAGGTTGGTCATTGGAGGAGGTTTGAAACGCCCAGCTAGCTGATGAAGACATCGGACCATTGCTCGTATGGAAAGAGACAACTGGGAGACCTGAGTGGAAGGACGTTTTGATGCATGGCGCAAACCTGAAAAGCTATTGGACACAACAGAACTCCCTTCAGGTGGAGGGTTGCGTACTCAACTGGAAATGGAAAACGGTGGATAGCAGCTCTCATAAGATGCAAACTATACTTTCTAAAAGCTGAATTCCCGATGTGGTTCAGAAAATGCACGAAGGATCCTCGGGAGGCCACCTTGGTGTTAGCAAGACCTTAGCGAAATTGCGGGAGATGTTCTATTAGCTCCACGCTCGAGAAGACGTAGAGGACTGGTGCCGCCGACGCACGATTTGCGCTTCCGCCAAACTTCCAAAGCGACGACTGCGAGGACAAATGCAAACCTATAACGTGGAAGTATCGTTTGAAAGGATTGCTGTTGATATTGCAGGACCCTTTCTTGAATCCGAATGGGGAAATCGATACACGCTGGTTGTGATCGATTATTTCAGCAAGTGGCCCGAGGTCTACTCCATTCCCAACCAGGAAGCAACTACTGTAGCCGAATAGCTAGTATTAAATTGGGTTAGTAGGTACGGCGTACCTTGTGAACTTCATTGGGATCAAGGTCGAAACTTTGAGTCACTAGTTTTTGGCGAAATGTGCGAGCTGCTGGGAAGTATGGGCGATAGTAAAGATTAAAATGCGATTTGTGAAAGAGTGAAATTAATGATTGTGCATTCTTAGTTAATAAACTTTTTTAACTTAATTTAAACGACAAACAATGTTCCCGGAACATTAAAACTATCGGCCGCGAACCATAGCACGCGGCAATATTTATATACTTATAATATTTATATATATATATATATATATATATATATATATATATATATATATATATATATATATATATATATACACACACACACATATATATATATATATATATATATATATATATATATATATATATATATAAATACTTGCATATACATAGGATAAGCTTATCCCTAACTTAAAATGAATTAATTTGCGAATTATTAATTAGAAATACAAAATTCAACTGGCATCGAAGAATGATAAATCTTGATTCTACTATATGGTTGCTTTATAACTCGCTCCCTACATTCGTCAAAAACGTTGATTCATTCGTTTTCGCGAAGCTCGCTTACATATAGATCTTCACGAACACGCGCATGCGCTCTGCAAAGCAAACGAAATGGTGTTGTATCGATGCTTCTGTGGGGAATTTTGTTGAAGTACAGTTAGGCCGTGCTCAAATATTTGTACCATTCTTCCGGCTTGGCGCAGACATCTTCTTAAGCGGCAGGATGGGCGTAAGATTCAACCACTCCACTTGACCGTTCACTCTTGAGATTCCCGTCGTAATTAGCACATGTTGAATCTTTTCGTTGTTGGAGTTGGCCTCGAAACCGTTCGATAAAAACGCAGTACTACGATCGGTTACAAGTCTTCTTGGATCTCCAAACGTCACGGATTGCTCCAAAAGCCGATTTAACATCTCAGCCATCGTTGTCAATTTGGTTGTGTATAAGTATGTAAATTTTGAAAAGCAGTCAATAACGGTATAGATATGTCAGTAACTTTTCCTTGTCGTCACCAAAGGTCGCAAATCATCCCCGCAAAAAGTAGCTAAAAGGACTTCAGCCTTGTCGATGGGACTCAGATGTCCCTCTTGTCATCCTTGCTTCTTTTCTGCCAGTATGCAACTGAAAAACTTTCGCATCACTTTCTTGACCTTAGCGCGAAGTCTTGGCACCCAATAGTCATTCTTCACGAGAACCTCCGTTTCCTTCATCAAGTAGTGACCTCTCTCGTGAGCCATTTTGCATCCCTTTTGTAATTAAAAGTCGTAGATTCCCATTGTCATCTCAGAACGGCATACCTCTGCAGAGGATGTAACCTCCAGCTTTGTCGTTGGTTACCAGCTCAAATATTCTTTCAATCTTAGTAACGATCCTTCGTCAATCTCCTCAATTAGCATGCACGTCAGCTGCGGGTTTCGGCTAAGCGCGTCAACAAGCACCATGCTTTTGCTTGGGTGATGTTCTATGCTATACGCGAATTCTTCCACCTAATGCACCCATCTCGCAACACACGCACAAAGGTCTCGCTTATTCAGAGTAGGAGAAACACGCAGCAATCAGTTATAATCTTGAATGGAATCGCGAGTGAGGATATCCGGAACTTCCTGAGCGCTTTTACAATCGCAAGTACTTCGAGCTCATAGCTCAGGTATCCTCATCGGCCAGCGTCGTGTTACCACAAGCATAATATACTGGGTGCAATGCCTTGTCTTCACTGCTCCTCTGAAGCAATATCGCCTCATAACCGTACGCCTACGCAGTACAGATTCAAAACTGGCTGACTCGTGAAAACAATCTTAAGACGCATAAAACCATAATTCTGGGCGTCAACGAGTTCAACAGCGGCCGAGCTATAAAAGGTTTGGGTACAAACTTTCGGAAATATCCAGTTAACCCGAGAAACCCCTTAATCTGTCGAACATCTTTCGGCTTCGGAAACTTTGCAACAGCTTTGATTTTTCTTTTGCTCGGTTGAACACGTCCATTTTCAAATATGTAACCCAAAAGTCAATTTTCGTCTGGAGGAATGCACATTTTTTCCAGTTCACGATAAGGCTTGCTTTGCTTGTGGTGTTCAATGCACGCTTTATTTTCTCATGTCCACTCTCATAATCTTCTGATGGCACGATCAAGTTGTCTATGTACGTCAATACAACACCTTCGTGAATAAGCTCCCGAAATGTGGAGTTCAAGAATTTTTGAAAAACAGCTAGTGAGTAACATAGACTGAATGGAACTCTCATAAATTCGAAATGACCATCAGATACTATGAAAGCCGTATACTACCGTCTCGACTCGTCAACTGGCACGTGGAAAAACTTGTTTTCAAATCAAGAATGCTGAACACTCACACACCGTGCAGCCTGTCCAGCTGGTCTTTAATCAGCGGTAGTGGATACCTGTCTTTTATGATTTTTGTAATCAGGAGTCAAAAGTCAACGCAAAGTCTTTTTGAACTATCTTTTTTTGTTGCTTGGACAACCAGACTTGCATACGTAATCTAAGATGAACTGTCGAACGATTCATCGTCTATCTAATTGCTAATCTGAGCACTGACCAGCTCTCACTTTAAATATAAGTGTCATTTTTACGTTCACGCCACGAGTTTAGCCGGTTTATAATGGTCGATAAGGGTTTGAATATCTTGTCTGTACTTTTCGTCCTGAATACTCAATAAATCTGTCTTATTTACATCATAGTACTCTATTACATTGACTCGCAATATTCCTGGTTCTTCATTGCACGTGGAAGAACATTTGGCTGCAAGGCTGCTTGTAGCTTTACCGTGTTTTATCGTCAAATCTATCGTATGCAAAAAATCGGGACCATTTATCAATTTATGCCTTAGCAAATCGTCGGAAATCACACGAATTAAAATTGGGTACGAGCTCACATGAAAAATTAGCGTCGCTTGAAATCCTCCCAACGTTACGTTATTCTCCTCTCTAAGCCTCAAAATGAAATTAACTTTTCCTCAAAACAAGGAGAGCCCAATTTAACATACTCGTCTGCTCGCATAATCATCAAGTCACTTCCATTATCGAGTATAGCTTCGATCGGGGCACCATAAATCAAGACTTCCTTATTGTACTCGCTCAATTTCACCTGGGTTACCGCGCAGCTACTCTTCGTCACATTTTTCCTTCTGTTCTCACATTTCGGTGTGATATGCCCATACTTGCCGCACGCGAGACATTTCGTCCCTTTATTTTTCGACGGACAATTAATACTGATATTATTGCGTAAACCACTTTGTCATCGTCCATGCAGAGTTAATTCCAAAGAATTGTCACACAATCATGAAAAGTTTAGGTTTTTTCGATGTGCACTCTTCAAATTTTGGTCGCATTGCAATCTTATTCAGACGACGATGGAAAATTCTCCTCAATGCACTCAGAACACTTCCAGTGTCTAGCCTGATATATTCGGGCCTGGAATGAAACCATTCAATGGCTGTGCCCTTGAGTCGCGTCTCGATAAGAATTTTCATTGTCGAGTCGTCGAGTTTATATGCTTCTTTTCAAAACATAACCTTTCTCTCTCATGCTTCGTATGTCTCGGCTTGACTGGAGAAGACAGTGAGCAGCTCCACCACCATCGCTTTGCTTGTGTTCGTCGTCGTAGATACTACTTGACCTGGTCGTCGTTCGGTTCAGGTTCCTATATTATCAGCAACATCATCGTGACCATCGTTTGCAATCACCTCGTTGTTTCGATTCTACACTCCATGCACCAATTTGATTTCACGACGAGCTACCGAACAATTTCTTTTGGCCAACTTTTTCTCACGCTTGTACAACTCGATTATACCCTCCGTACTCCCATTTATTTTCTCAGTTTCACTATTTTTACCGTTGTTAGAACTGTGCAATTCAGTTATTCATTCCCTACTTGGATTGGCAGTTATGAGTCTGTCTATTAGATCGGCTTTATTTCCCGATAAACTGAGCCTTTTATCCTTTAATATAACCGCGAGGCTGTAGACATCACGCGTTACAACACTCATCGTTAAATCGAACACTACGTCGTCTTCTGCATTTGCTCACCAAAATTTACGTGCGGTTCTGTCTTGCCGCCTTTTCTCTCATCAAGATGCCCCGCCTCTTGTTGTGGACCACAGCTTCCCTCGTCAATGATGAGGTCATAGCTTAAGAAAAGTAGGTGAACTATAAAGTAGCTCCTTTTAGTTCTGGCCTCAGCCTTTTCTAGTTGTCCAGTTTTCTAATACAGCAAGTTGATTGTGTCCATGAAATATTTTGTAGGGGGTCCTAATGCTGACGGAAAGAACACTGTATCCACAGGAATAGCTAGCTGCCAGTAGGCCTCGGTAGGAAGACCCTTGGTTTGCTGAGGCAGCATTTTATTGCTACTGTCCTTAAAGGACAAGTACGAAGTAGATCTATAACTACTACACATTAGAAAAAAAATATGAATGACTGATAAGAAAATAGAACTATTACATGCAGCTATTTTACTAGAACTATAAGTGCATGAAATTGAATAGAACATCAAGTAATTAATGAAGTACTTTAAGCATTCAATAAAATGAATTATTTTAGACAAATCATTTGCACACTACCGTTTCCATTTGAATCGTTGGATGGCTCTTTTAAAATTCACTCATCCATCTTCTTTAGACGTTGTAGGGGCTCTTTAGAGATGGGATACCATTGCACCTTGACTTGTGCCATTCGAACTTTTAGTCCAGTTGCGAGGGGAACAAGGATACACCAACTTTAACAGGATGCCTATTTTTCTTGTAGTCCGTGATTTGTTTTGGCAAAAATGTAATCAATCCTAATTGCAAGTGGTTCCTTAATAGGTAGATAGGAGTTGTTACCGTATTTTGCTAATTCCCTTCATCTCCGACCTTACAATGAGTTGAAATCTGGAACTCGTAAGCTTTATAAATGATTTGTGTAGTCCACGTATTGTAGCAGTTAGAGAGCTCGCTGCGTAAACTGAAGGTTCCTGGTTCGAATCAAGTTAGTGGTCATAAGATTTGTTTCTAGTAATTATTTGGACGGACTATTAGCCCGTCCAGTTAGGATACGTGTTGGCTTATAATCAGAACGTATCGTAGCTGGGCGTACAGACTCACGGCCAAAGCGTGCTACTGATGATCATATCACCTTTCTCGAGTGCCAATATGTACAATCAAGATAATTATATACTCTAACTATATCTATGTGAAAGCCCGAAAGGGGTTGTAGTGCTAAAGCAAAAAATAAATAAATGATTGGTAGTGTGGCTTATGCGGGGGGAAAAGAACCCATCTTGTGACAATGCAGATAACTAGCTGCAAGCAAGCATACATGATATCGTGCACAGCTTTTTCCATGGCTGCAATCCTTAACGGACTAGGTAAATACTCATATAAATACTACATATGCCTAACGCAAAAGATTTCAGGCAATGTTCTTCATTTCGTTTCTCGATTGGCATGGCATTATAAATTCTCAACTTATATTAAGATAAGGATGGTTTTTTTGGTACGAGTATAATTAGAATCCTACTTCAGTAATACATAATGTGCACCTTATGTGGAGAATTAGAGTCATACGTTATACTTGCGTAAATTGAGAGCACATTATACAGGGTTTTCCAGGACATAAAAATAAATACATAAATTTCAATAAATCGATTTTGTGGCTTACTGTGTGGCTAGTGGCACCGGCTTGTTGAAAAACTACGGCCCAATCACAAACAGTAATTTTTTTTGCGGATTCATGCGTGTCTCAAATGAAAATGTTAGCTTTGACTAACGTTTTGACATTGAAAGTTTATTAAAAAGGTTTAAGATTGCCTTCATATAAAGATATGAAATTGTTATGCCCCTCATACAAAACCCTATAAAAATGATTCTTTGCGTTGCTAGAATGTATGATTCCATATGAGTCTAGAATGCCTGCCTTACGTAGTTTTCCTTGTGAATGATGAAATGGTAATCCAAGCGTTCATTAGTATTTTGTTCTTTGGACTACTACAGCCCCTCAGTGGCCTTTGCTTTCTATAAAGAGAGCCTCCAAATGTCACAGTCATTCGATAGTATTCTCCAATTATGAAATCCAGGCAGCAATGAACTGTCTTTGTCAACTATCGGGCCAGTGCCTCCTCAGTATTCGCTCTGGTTTCCACCCTTCAGTTCACCCAACGAGTATCTTTTTGAGGATTTGTTCGTCCATACGATTGACATGGCTTGCTCATTGAAATCTCTGCAGTCTTGTGATACAAGTAATCAAGGCATCTTCCATGGCAAATACTTCAGATACTCGTAGCACGAAGTTGTATCGTTTTGCCATTGGTCCTCTTGTAGCATTGCTCTAATTAAAAGTAAAGTAAGTAAGTAAAATAATACAGGGTTTTCCAGTAGAAGGTGTTATTTTGAATAGCCCGCTATTTCGGTAGATGTAACTTTTGAAGCTGTCATTTTTTAATATTTGACAAGTAGAAACTTTGACATTAATAAAACTGGAACGATATATGCTTCAGCAATGCATTGAAGTTATTATAATTCACTATAAAAATGGTCAAAATTTGGCAGAGACGGTTCGTAAAACTCGAACATTTTTGTGTCGTCATGAAGCACCTTGTCGATTCGCAATGCAGAAATTGGTGGTAATATCCAAGCTGTTGGGATGACTTAGTTATGTGAAGATTAAAACCCACGCACGTCACTCAAGAACAGCCGAGAATATTGCTGCTGTAGCCGAAAGTGTTGAAGACAACCCAGGTTTGTTCATTCCTCGTCGTTCTTTGGAATTAGGCATTCCACAAACCAAAGTATAGCTCCGATTTGGATGAAATTTGGCACAAAGGTTCACTGATGTATGTGATGAATCTCGCAATAAAAAATCCAAAGTCAGTACGGCAGAAACAAAATGGCGGCCGCTCAAATGTCGAAAAACGTGCAAAATTTTGTTGTTGTAGTATGGGCCAAAGCTTTCAACAGATTTACATGAAATTCGGCACTTAAATAGGAGCTACTAGTATCTAAAGAATTACGTAACTGGAGGTCAGGTCACAAAAAACAAAATGGCGGCCAGTTGAAACTCAAAACTTCAAAGGCTTCTAAAAGTCGCAATTTTGAATCGACATATATGAAACTTGGTTTCGAGATAGACATAACTTAGGTCTACAGACTTTGATATTTTTGTAATTATATATGTGCAAATTTCAAAATGGCGGCAGTTTAAATATGCGTTTTTTCAGGTTTTTGTGGCGCTCTAGCGGTCACATTTTCCAGCGGATTTTGATGAAACTTGAGATTATGGTTTTCTGTAGTATGTTTTTGTATTATACAGAAAACTATTAAAATTGAATGAAAAATAAAAAAGTTGAAAATTTAAAACCCAATATTTTTAGCTGCCATTTTCACTAAAAATTGAATTATTTTGCCCTGTCTAGAGTGAAACTCCGATTTGAACGAGATTTGGCACATTGATTGATGAGGTCCTAGCCCCCAAAGATTTAAAACAGTCCAAAATCAAATGCATGCATTCAAAATGGCGGCCCCCAAAGGTCAAGAGGCAAGCGCAATTCACTATTTTAGCAGCAACTGAAATAATCGATTTTTTTCATGGAAACGTTTAAATGACTTATCTTGAAAGTATTTACAAATCAGACTATTTTTTAATATTGTAAAATATTTTTAACAATACCCTAAAAAATTATCAAATCGCGACTTGTCTGTCTGTCCGTCCGTTTGTTCGTGCGTCACAAGTCTTCTCGCTTTAGCATAAGCTAGAATGAGGAAATTTTATACGAATGTCAAAAGTGGTGCTTCTTGAAATTTGCTGTTTAAGAAAATATTTTAAAGTGTTTAAGAGGGTCTCCCCATACAGGGGGTGACATAAACATTTTTTCATTTCTGTAGCCCTCTAGCAGCCAAGTTTCTCAACAGATTCCGATAAAACTTGAATTATAAGTTATTAAGGCAAGTTAATTTAATTTAATTATGCAAATCGGATGACAAATAAAAAATTCGAAAATTTACAGCTTAATAATTTTAGCAGCCGTTTTCAATAAAAATTCAAAATAACGGCCCCTGATGGTTCAGAAAAGAATCGAAAATGTATGTATTAATGGCAATGCAAGTGCTGATTAAACTTTTATGGAAATTTTTGAAATTAACTATTTGAGTTATTTTAGCCAAAAAGTTATCACCTTTGTGTGGTAACCACTGTGAAATGTTTAAATAGCAAATGTGAGAAGGGCGAAACGAGTATAAATATGTTTATAACAATTTATTATCCGTCGATTTTCAATATGCGATCCATACGTGTGCAACTCAATTTAATTAGCAAAATATTTGCGCCTCTATGAAGGGTCTCCAAATACAAACGGCGGCAGATTCTTTTTGTTAATAAATACCCATCTAGTGCTACAAAAATTGCAGTAAGAAGTCCAGTAGTAGGCAAGCCAAATTCTTTTTCGGAACCAAACACTACATACGAGCTGGTGCTGCCAACGGGAATTTTTTTCATTTAGAGCCTTAATTTAATTTGCATCGAAATGACCGTCAGATCAACTTTAAAATCAGATAAGAGTCATTGGGATGTGCACATACTTGTATATACAGAGTCAAACCCTTTAATGCTCTCAGTGATTTTCTTTAAAATATAAACAAATTATGGAATTCTATATCCATTCAGAATCCAGGCTTTACCTCCTATATTGAAATAATATTCACATTAAATTGTTATGCAGTCGACGCAAACTACAGCAATGCTAGCATGGCTATCCCTTTTATCCCACAGGTACTGACAAATCATAAAAAAACCGACAGGAAATGAAATACGAGAAAAGTTTCGCATTGGAGAATGAGAATTTTTATTCCACAAACTCAATTCTTTCTGTCTCAGACCAAATAAATAAATCTCAAGAGCAATAAACCCTTCCCTCCTGTAGTAACTCATCCATTCTTGCTGTTCCGTTCAGAAGGTGGAGTTTGAAACACGAGTCCAAGGTGCTTTTCGGAATGAGGAAAAAGGAAACAGAATATTGTCGAGGAAACGAATGCTTTGGGAATTATATATATTGGCAAGACTCAGACTCGGCAGACAAGATTGCAGATTTTGACTTTTGCGAATCAAGAGATTTTTCAGAATTGAGGTCAATTTCTACCTCCCATTTGAGTTTCTTTTTCCGCTTTATTAATGTATACCATTCGGGAAATATGAAGCATCGTGGAAACTCAAAAGTTTTATGTTGCAATATAGTTTTATACAATATTGCAGGTTGGTGAAAATGATGAAACGAATCAGTTCAATTAAAATCCTTGTTTTTGATTAGTCAGAGGAACTTTATTCAATTAAAAATTTAATTAAATTTGGGGAAATCCGTAGAGTCGTTTCTTCACATCAGCCGTTGCACAACAGAAGACGTAGCCCAAGGATGCAATTTTTCGTGTATTTTTCAGCGGACTCATCCAAGTGATTTTATCGCACATATCCTTGCAAATTGATGTGGTGCTAGCTTCGCCCCGGAAGAAAGGTGTGTTGACACCAATGATCACAACACCTGCATCCTTTTTATCTGTTCGGCTTTTGACTAGGTTCCATACATAAAGTGGGATGGTTCGGTTCACTTGGTCAACCTGCGTGGCGGAAAAAATCGATTTGTCAAGCACAATTACAACGAGTCATGAATTGGTGAGTACTTACCTTATATGATAGAGTTACATTGGCGTTGGAAAATGGAACGGTCACATCATCCGATGTACCAGCATAGACATCATACCATCCTGAGTATGACAGTTTGTTGATTTGACTCTGTACTTGTGCCCAGTTGAATTCGAACAGGTTCCCGTACCATGCCATGGAATCAGTATTTTCAAAGGAAGCTACATACGGTCTCATGATATCGGCTTGCAATTTGATAGGAATGAGATCCTGCAGTTCATAGGTCATAACTTTTTTGTAATAGTTAGCAGTCAGGTTGATGGCTGACGGTAGTGTTTGTTTCCTAGTGAAATAATTTTACATTATATCTTGCTTAGTACGTATGTCGAAATTAACATACTCTTTTAAAAAGAATGTTGCATTGACAGCAACGGTTCGATTTTGAGCATAAGGTTTTGAGTTGTTGCCTGGGTTGAACACATACTAAAAGAAAAAAAGGGTGTAATTAGTTTGTATCTAATCCTAAAAAAATAGCGGTGGTTACTTCTACAATGAATTTAAATCTGTAACAAGGAGATGCTTAAAGAGAGAACAGTTTCTTAGATTCTGTTGGTATCCGCACCGCTACAAGAGCTTGATGTTTTGTAGAATATTCCAAAAAATTTTCATTCTAATTGAGAGACAAGTCATCTAAAAAGGTATTGAATTTGTTAGCAAAAGCTTTATGGAAGAAAGTTTGATTGCCCTACAGTAGTATTACCAAATTTACTCCCATGTAGTATCTCATCATTTAATGAATAGATGTCCCAATTTCAGTTTGAAAAACGATGTTTAATAAGGCTGACCAAAAAGAAATAATGCGGACTCATAGAGCCAATTCATATGCTTGAGCTTGGTACCGTATTCAAATAGGTAGATCCAGCGTTCTTGGCTTCGGGTTTAGTTAGGACACACATTTTCTATTCACTGCTTGTGAGCACTTATCGATGGCAAGCAATATAATTGACTCAATGATACATTCTTCTTCTTTGTAGCACTACAGCCCCTCTGGGGCCTTCGCTTCCTACAAATAGTGCCTCCAACAGGCTTGGTCCATTGACCTGGTCCTCTAATCCGCGTAGCGATGAACTCTCTTCGTCGACCGAGTCTGACCAGCGATTCCTTGATTTCCTCACTGGTCTCCAGCCTTCAGTTCTCCCTACGAATACCTTTTTGGGTATCCGTTGTTCGTACATACGATTCATGTGGCCAGCCCAATGCAGTTTCCGCAGTCTGACAATCTTTGAGACCTCAGGCTCATCAAAAATTGCACACAGCTCATGGTTGTATCGAATTCGCCATTGGTCCCCGTCTAGCTTCATTCTTATTATTCACCTCAGGACCCGTAGGTGGCGTTCAATATATTTGCGGATGGTTGAGTTAGGGTCCATGTTTCACATCCATAGCATAGCATAGTTCATATCACAGATTTGTATACTTGGAGCTTTGTTTTCCTGTATATGCAGCTGGTCCTCAAGATTTTATTTGCGAGCTGTATTCGTTGGAGCATTTCATCTCTTTGATTACTAGTTCTTGTTATTTGGCGCCCAAATACAAAAATTTGCTCACATTTTTGATACGTATTGTATTCGCCAAGTGTGATATTTTGTGCATTTGAATTATTCTCATTCATTTGTAGCCTTATTAATTTTGTTTCGCTATCGAGTTTTTTGGCAGTTGTTAACGACTTCGACAAAATGTTGATGTTATCTGCATAGGCTACTACTTGGCTCGACTTAAATAGTAATGCACGTGGTGTATCGACAGGTAGTTTTCTTATGATATACTCCAGACCCAAATTTAATAGCAATGGAGCCAGCCTATTTCCCTGTTTTAGTCCGAGATTTGTGTAAAAGGCATTGGTGATCAATGAACATACACAGTCACAAAATGTGTGTCGTATAGAAAATGGGAAGAGGTGGAATTTATAACGGCGTAGACTCAGGAAATAGAGCTATTTCTGGTCAGGTGGTATTTGTATGGATTCATGAAAGTGAGGGAAATAGTAATTCAATTTAGTTAATGGCTGCCAATCGTGAAAGGAGCTAAATATATATATATATATATATATATATATATATATATATATATATATATATATATATATATATATATATATATATATATATATATATATATCTGAGCTTTCCACTGCGTCATGGAGGCTAGGTATCATGCTCCCTTCAAAATTTCAATTGCTATGGAGCCAGGAAGTAAGCCTTAAATTAGAGTTAGAAAATTAAACAAGGCTGCAAAGCTGTAATAATAAGTGGTGTTTACTCCTTAGAATTTTGTCATATATGTTGGTCATGACTGACAATGAGAATAATAAGATGCACCATCGTCTTGTATTCAAACAAACTTGAAAGCAAATTCAACCCAATTCATATTAAGAGGCATACTATAGTCATTCGAGCAGAAGGCTAGTTGGATATTAGCCGCCATAAATTATCGATAATTAAACAAAAGATATCTAATGGGTTTTAGACGAAGCTTGATAAACCAAATTTAGAAAATTGGGATCATCTTGCTGATTATAAAAACAAAAAGCGAGTAAATGAATTTACTGTAACATAGGTATGGATAGTATTGTTGCGTATCTCGGACGTGCCGGCATTCTCTTGCTCATTAATTTAATGCTCAGTGATATCCTATTGTATTAGGCATATAAACTTTGTAAAATACTTTCTCATTTTTTTCTCCTATAATCCTCTAATATCACATGCCATTACAATAATATCCTATTTTTCCAACTTCGTTAAATGCATGTTTTTATGAATCTTCTTTTCTCATTATCTTCATTCACAAGCAATCTTTTATTCTTTTCCCAATTAATGAATTTTATTTTTGACTAAGTCTTGTTATCGCCACTCGTTCATTGCAATTGGACAATAACCATAAAATAATTGAACCTTCTAATCTCCGTCCAAATTCGCCCATTACGAAAATATTGATGTAAGCCTTCTAATGCCTTTTGTTCAATTAAAGTTGAGTGCTAGGTGGATGGGAGAATGATGCAAGCTAGTGTAGGGGCTAGCGTGTTGGACCCGCAATGTGGCGTTCTACTGGGATCGTGGGTTCAAGTTCTTTTAGGGGTAAAATCTTTTCAGTCTCGTCAAATGCAAATACTTTTGAGCGGAAGATTATTTGCATATAGCTCGGCTGATGCTTGATTGCTATCATGGTTATACGCAAATCACCATACATGAAATTGAAAACATTTCATTAAGTGAAAGTTTTAAAAAATTAATAGAGGTATAGAGTATAATGCACTCCAAATTCGTTCGGCAGCAGATGATTGGGAGGACAAAAGGTTGCGGGTTGAAAACAATTGGTTAAGTTCAGTCTAGTGGTGACCAAAATCTCGGCCGATCAGTGAGAGTGACAACTGGATGTTAAGGGTACAGCAGTGAAATCCATGCAATTAATATTAAAATAGAAAATTAATTTAAGGAGATCACGAGTAAGTTTGCGAGTCACAAGTATTTCGGAAAAATCATCTTCACGGTTAGTATTCGGGTTCAGAGCTCGAAAATCGAACTTTTCCTGGTACTACTATTATGCATCGACTCCATCGCCCTCGTCTACAAGCTGTACCGTAGCCATGTTCAAGAAGTCAACCGTCGCGCAGCACTAACCGTCCAACCTGTCTAAGATGGCTACACCAGCACCAACATCAACGCCAATGCCCGTCCCACCAGCTGGACCTGCTTTGATAGAAGAAACTCACGATGCAGATGCGATGGCACGTGTTGCTTCCTGAGTTCCACCCTTGTGGCAGGAGGCCGTTGATCTTTGGTTAGCCCCGGTAGACGTAAATTTTGCCAGGAGCCGTGCTACCGATAGCTCAACCAAATTCAACCTAATAGTGGCAAATCCCGACATAAGGGCAATGCAGCAGGTGCGTGACATCGTGATGACACCATTGAAAAATAAATATAGTTCCCTGAAAAGCGCTCTATTGTCCGTCTATGCAGACTCAGCCCAGCATCGTATTCAAAAGCTTCTTTTGGAGATCGAGCTGGGAGACCATCAGCCATTGCAAATCCTCAACCGGTTGCGCACGCTTACTAACGGTAATGTGCCCGACCCCTTATTAAAGCAATTCTGGCTGAACCGCCTCTATGTCGCAACGACCACTGATCTCGTGCACGAGGTCACCAGGTAGTCAGTGGCAGTGGTTGCAAAGGACCACGAGCCCGGCAAAGCATCCTACTGACGCTGCGAATTTTCAGTGAGCTAAACAACCTCTCCTCCAAATTCCGAGACCTCAGTCACCGAATAACGAAAATAGAGGAGGCGCTAAGAACACTGTGCACTAGGTTAACCCCGCATCATGACATATGTTGCACACAACCAGCACAGCAGCAAGAGTCACCAATATGCTGCACCAAAATGACTGACGAGTAACTTTGCTGGTACCATCAACGGGCCGGAAGCCACAAACTGCTGGTAACGCTGCTCCCTGCTAAACACCTATCGTCCACATGTAGCACCCCTTCGTCGCATGATTCAACGATTAAGAATTCATAACAACATCAGCAAGGGCACCTCCCTCATCGATACAGGTGCAGATGTTTCATGTATATCACCGACCATCCAGGATCTCAATTCTACCGACGCCACCTCGAGGTTTGTGGCCTTCAATGGTTCGCAACATAGAATATTCAGCAAACGGAAGGTAAAACTGGACCTGGGACTTGCGACGCCGTTCAAGTGGATCTTCACACTAGCCAATGTAAGTTCTCCAATCATCGCAGCTGACTTCATCGAACACTATGGTCTCCTGATCAACATGAAAGGGAGACGACTTATCGACACCCGCCTCAAAACTATCATAGCGTCCATAGACAAACAGCCATCCTAAGTGGATTTGTCACCGATGAATATCAGCAATGAGCTGCGACCCTTGTTGTTGGACTACGTCAACTTCTCCGACAGCAGCCAGCAACCGAACACTAGGTGTACGACCACGCATCACATCCAAACCAAGGGTTAACCGATTAATGCTAAGACTCAAAGACTTTCCCCCGACAGGCTGGCTACTGCAAAATGTGAATCCGACAAACTAATCTAACTTGGAATGTTGTGCCCATCAACGAGCGCATGGAGTAGCCCCCTGCATATGATGAAAAAGCCAAATGGAGATCGGCGACCATGCGGAGACAACCGTGCAGCCAACGCCTGTACAACCCCTGACCCCTATCCAATTGGATTCCTTTAGGATTGCACCCCCGCTCTTCACGAAATGTCAGTCTTCTCAGTAATTGGCTTGCAAAAAGCCTGCCAAATAATTCCCGTGGAACCCAGTGACATCCCGAAGACTATCATAATCTCACCGTTTGGATTACAAATTTATGTACATGACGTTCAGACTTTGCAACGCAGGCCAGACGTTGGAGCGTATCATGCACGAGGTACTGCGAAGCTTGGATAACGTATTTGTCTATCTTGACGGTCCCCTGATTTTTTCGCCCAACCAACAGACGCATTTGGAGCACATGAAGTAAGTTTTGGACCAACTAGTCAAATTTGGTCTGATCACCAAAACCCCGAAGTGCCAGTTCGGAGAATCGGAAGTCAAGCTCTTGGGACACACTATAAACAACCGCGGACTGAAACCCTTACCTAAAAAACGGAGGGAGTTTCTGCAACGCCAAAACCGACGGCCGTTCATCAATTGAAATCTTTTCTCGGGATGGTGAACTTCTATCGCCGTTTTCTCTCACATGCAGCTCAACACCAACGTGCGTTGCTTTAGCTGATCGTGGAAAACCGCAAACGCAACCAAACACCACTCAATTGAACAGACAAAGTAGTTGCCACATTCGGCCGGTCTAAATCGGACTTGGTGAGGAGCCTGACTTTGGCTCATCCCGGTTCCAACGTCATATGGTCTCTCTGCGTTGATGCCTCAGATAATGACATTGGACGCGTACTACAGCAAGTAAGGAACGAGACTACATCCCCACTAGGATTTTCTCCAGGAAGCTAAAAGACGCCCAACGAAAGTACAGCATGTACGATCGAGAACTGTTAGCTATATACGAGACGAGGCAACACTTCAGAGACATGGTCAAAGGCAGAGTGCTTACTATTTCTACTGACCACTAACCCCTGCAGTTCCCTCTACTGCAGTGCTTCGAAAAAGCCTCACCAAGGCGCTAGCTAGACTTCATACATACCGGGCCAAAAGAATGTTGTCACTGACTTTCTTTCAAGGGTAAATATATATTATTGAATTCATTGATTTTAACCACTATCGCTCTAGCTCAGAAGCTCCAAACTTTATTATGTAGTAGCAATGCGCCCCTCAAATGGAACAAACAGAGACTGGACTACTCCTCCCTTACTCTACACTGCGTCATCACTGCCGAAAGATACGACGATTTATCCCGCAAAAATTCCGGGCAATAGTCATGCAGAACGTTCATGGTCTCTCTCACCCAGGTAGCCGAGCGGCCAGGAAGATGATTATCGATCACTATTTCTGGCCCCTGATAAACTCCGACATCAACAAGTTCTTCCGAGCCTACCTACCATGCCAGCGCAACAAAATCACTCGCACACGAAGTCACCACTGCAAACCTACCCGATGCGAGGTTCGAGCACATCATCGTCAATCTCATCGGACCACTTTCCCCGAGTGAAAGATTCCGGTACCGCCTCACTATGGTGGACAGGTGCTCTCGCTGGCCCGAGGCAATCCCGGTTGAGATGATCACGGCCACAGTAGTTGCAGAGGCATTCATCAGCATATAGATCAGCCTTTTTAGAGTCTTGTGGATGATTCCCTACCATCAAGCGGTATGGTGGCATCGCAAGATCGAAACCGCAGTCTCCTGCCACCATTAACTCTAATGAAGCAAAGTACTACCAATTGTACTGCTGGGACTATGATCGACGCTGAAGGAAGACATTGAATCGACACCAGCCGATATGGTCTACGCCACGATGCTTCGACTACCCGGTGACTTCAACACTTCCTAGGCTGGCACAAATGGCTCTCATTTCTTAAAGGATCTCCACATGAGGATGGCTTTGTGGCGGTTATATTATATTATATTCAAAATAACTCAAAAATATTCGTTCCATTCATATAATATACTGTACAGAAAAATACTTTACTTTTGACACATTAAACAAATCAAGTAAATCTAGATACCTATATTGTTTTTAGAATTATATATTTAGATTGTAAATTAATGAAGTAGTCAGTAAGTTCAGTTCATTCGACGATTTCAGTTCTTTCTCAAATATTGTATTGAGAAAGTTAATTAACAAATATAATTTAATATGTTCAGTTCGTTCTTAATTATTGTTATCAGGGTCACCGATTGTTCGTTCTTTGTAGTTGGTTTGTTATTGTTTATAAGCATAAACTTTTCTTTCAACAATTAGAAAGATTATGTATTGAACAATATTTTATTATAAATTAAAAAAATACAATAATTAAGAATGAACTGAACAAATTAAATTATATTTATTAATTAACTTTCTCAATACAATATTTGAGAAAGAACTGAATTTGTTGAATGAACTGAACTTACTGACTCTACTTCATTAATTTACAATCTATATATACCATTCTAAAAACAATATAGGTATCTATCTATCTATCTTAAATTATTTGTTTAATGTGTCAAAAGTAAAGTATTTTTATGTACAGTATATTTTATGAATGGAATGAATATTTTTGAGTTATTTTGAATATAATATATATATAACCGCCACAGCTTCATTAACCTCGCAAAATACTGTGCATCACAACACCAATAAAATCTTCATGACCAAGGATCTGGCAAACAGCACGCACATCTTTGTCACACCACCGAACAACAGCCCGTACCCGGTATTGACACGGAATGTAAATACTACAAAGTTGACGTGAACGGGCGACCAACGACCATATCTATCGACAGGTTGAAGCCTGCACTTTCTACATCTGATGAGCAGCCCACTAGTTCGGATGCTACAAAAACAAGATCAGGATGGGAGATATTCACATGCCTGGGCAATACGCAACATATTTTCATCATACCGTGGCGGGTCAGCACACAACATTGTTGCCGACGTATTACTACAAATGTAGCAGCCAGCATAAATACTTGTGCGCCACAATGTATTGAAGATTGTGTTAAATTATGATGGAACTAATTGTGGGAAACATGGACCCTAACCCAAGCATCCGTAGATATATTGAACGCCTTTGAGCGACGGATCCGGAGGCAAATTATTGGAGCAAAGCTAGACGAGAACCAATGGCGAATTCGATACAACCATGAGCTCTATGAAATATTTTACGAGCTTGAAGTCTCAACGATTTTCAGACTGCAGAAGCTGCAATGGGCTGAGCACACAAATCGTATGGATGAACAACGGATACCCCAAAAGGTATTCATTGGGAGAACTGAAAGCTGGAGACCAGTGAGGGAACCGAGGAAATGCTGGTCTGACTCAGTTGACGAAGACAGTTCATTGCTGCTTGGATTTTGAAATTGGAGGACGTGGTCAATAGACCGAGTCAGTTGTAGGGGATGTAGTGCTACGAAGAAGAAGAAGAAGTTTGTGGAAAGTTGCAGGCTGCTTTTGATGCGCTGCTACTGTTTTTTTGTTTAGTTATGACTATTATCATTCCTATTTTTCTCGCAGTTTTTCAAGCAGTTCTCATGTCTGGACTGCTCGATCAAAATCTACAGACCATATTGTACTCTACGATGAGAAAAGACCAGGATGGTAGCTACATCGGGTGTTGCTCAGTACTCCATCCTTGGCCCTGGTTTGTAGAGCATTTCATATGAAGCGCAACTGAGGCTTGAATTGATAGATGAGTCACGCTTGATTGGATGTGCGAATGATGTTGATGCGTTAGTCAAACATAGGCTAAGTGAGGAGCTTGAAGTACTCACTGAGTTAGATTAGCACTGAAAAAAACTAAAGTGGTAGTCATGACAAAGCAAAAAGCCCCCAGAGCAAAGGCTATCAGTATGGGGGAAATACTTTTATTTGCTTGTTTTAGCGGCACAGTCCATTTTAGGCGTTGACTTAGAGATAGTTAGAGTGTCTCATTATCTTGAACGAAAGTATTGGCACTCGAGAAGGTGATATGGTCAGCTTAGGCCATATGTACGTCCACCCAGCTGCGATATGTTTTGATTTAAAACCAGTACGTATCATAACTGAGAGGGCTTATATTCCATCCGGAAAATCCCTGAAACGAATCGCATTGCCACCAATGGCATTAAATCAAAGACCTTAAACTTATGGGGCGGGCACTACACCATATGGACTTCATTAAGAAATGCTAGTCGAATAAAAACAGCAGTGAAATACCTGGGTGTATTGATAGACTTGAAAATGCATTTTTCAAGGCAAATAATTTAACAGCACTTACTTAACTAATAGGCAACATAGGGGTACTCCTCTCATCAAGAGATGATTCTTGATAACCGCTGTGCCATCTGGTTTACTCAACATATAAGAACTACAGGTCAATATTCTCAACAAGTAGTTCCACCGAAATGGGTTGGCACAGGTGCTGAAACAAAGAGTTATAAGAGTCGTACGAGTAAGTGCATACTGAACACTCCGGGGCAGTAATATTGGTGACCTCAGGGCGTAAAACCCGTCGCTCTTCTTATTAGGGAGCGCAAAAATATCGATCTGTGCGAAAACGAAGATGATAGGGGGATAGTCGCTTAGAAGGAGAGATAAAGTTACCACACCAATTGGCAACAATCTTGAAAGAGTGGCATAAAGGAAAGATCGGCTAAACACCTGATCCCTGTTGAGACTATTTTGCCTATTTTTCTCTTATATTATAACTATGCTATTTTGCTCTCTCATTGGCTTTTCTCTTAACAATGAATTCATTTTATACGGAGCAGTTAAAAGTAGAGTTCGGACAGTTCGACCAGACCGTGAACACCACCGCCACCATTTAATTATATTATCAATTTATTCTTACAATACGAGTACATAGCACTTATAGAATTGAGTCCAGTGTTTATTTCTTATTTTCAAAAATCCTTCACCCGAGGCCATGACTCAATCGAGGGCATAGTTAGACTGGTTTCTATTCATCCCAACATGAATGTCAATGGTCTTATTTTCAAAAGATTGATAACTCAAGGTCTCTCGATTGAATGTTTTGCACAAAAGGGATATTTTTTTTTGCCCAGCAAAATTATAGAGCTCTTCTTGTAGACTATAATCAGAAAGATGACTACATCCGTTGATAAATGGATACTAATGGCACATTATACTTGGAAAGTCCTGTGACTTAAAAAAGACATACTGGAGCATCTCATGTGATTGACATGGAGAGTATAAACGTCTTTTTTAAAGTAATCCCTTTCCCTCTCTTTCTTCATGCTAGTGAATTGGGAATGAAAGGCGTTTCTAGGCGTAGAAAACCAGGGCAAACAAGTCCGTCAAGCAGTTCCAGGCTAGATTCTCAGATTGATAGTGGAGGTATCTAGTGGCTCATCCAAAAGTATTGCGTAATTGGGAGTCCCATCTTCAGGGTGTAAATATTCTTTACTTTACAGCTAAAAAAGAAAAAATTACACTCGCCAGAATGGAGGCTCCTGTATTATTTAAGTCTGAAAAACTGAACTTGGTCAGGGATTAGAAATCACTTTAAGTACTATTTCGTTTAATTGGCTTATAAGCTAAGCAGACTTTTACCAGTGATTTTAAAGTTGGCCCAAAATCATTAAAGCTTCAAATTAACTTTTTTCTGCTTCCATTGATGGTATGAAAAACGTATTTCGAATGGGGATAGGTCTATTTAAATAGGTCTGGATACTCTAAATTTAAATTATAACTATTATGGAGGAGTGAATTAAACAATTTATAACAAGCGGCTTTAATTATCTGATTTGAAAATGTTCAAAATGTTTATACTCGTACATTAGTGTAGACTCAAATCAGGAGGAAGAATCTATGGTTTCCAAGATTACTCTGTTGGATCATTCATATCTGAATTAATTAATTAATTTATTTATTTTGCCAAGCAAGGCGTAATTACAAACGAAATACATATACATGAAATACAAAAACAAAAAAAAAAAACGTATTTAATTTAATCATTTATGAGGAAGGGGCGTTGAGGGTATTTAAAATTTGTTTCTTAAAATTAGATTTGGAGGTGGCTGTGGAGTAATGTACGCTAAACTTGTTGAATGCCTTACAGCATCTGTTAAGTGGCTCGTTGCAAGCATAGTTGGTGTGGTGCATACGCAAGAATAGCATTGGTGTGTGTCTTGTGGCTCTTATAAGTTCATTCAATTGAATCTTGTCTGACAAGAATGAAGTTTGAATGTTACCTATTAAAACATCAAAAGGCACGCAGGCGGACAATGCAACTCTCATGGAAGCCAGTGTAGTCAGGTTGATTAGTTGAAGTCGAACCTCATAAGAAGGAAGATAGTGAAAAGAGGTAGGATCACGCAAGGACCTAAGGGCGAAGAGCAAAAACTGTTTTTGCACTGGCTCTAATCTACGGCTAAGAATGTCGACTACGCCAAGTGCGACAACTCTCTTGACTATTCTTAGTTGTGTGTTATTAATGTCATAATCATGTACGATGACGTTCTTTTTTCTTGCAAAAATAATTATCTGGCATTTTTTTTTATATCGAGAGCAAGCTGGTTTCTATCGCACCACTGAAAGAGAGCAGCTAATTTGGAATGAAGAAAAGATACATCGGATAAGGATTGTATGCAGTGATAAAGTTTGAGGTCGTCGGCGTAAAACAGGTGTGGAATATCGGACAGTACTGTAGAAAGATGATCGATGAAAATATTAAAGAGGAGTGGACCAAAATGACTGCCTTGAGGTGCTCCAGAGGTGGCATTGAACTCACGAGAAAACCCAACTTGAAACTTAACGCATTGTGTGCGGTCTTTCAAATATGACTGAATCCAGTTGAACAGCAAACCGTAGATGCCAAAAATGCGAGGTTTATCACTAATATTTTATGATTCACTCGATCGAATGCTTTACTGAAATCTGTGTATAAAGCATCTATCTGGTAGCCTTGCTCCATACGACAAAGAATACCCGACGTCAAGTTTATTAGATAAGTGGTGGTAGATTTATTTTCACGGAAGCCATGTTGCTGTTCATTCATATACGGTTCGATAATAAGGGAAATTTTACTGCAGATAATTTTATCGAACAGTTGGGGCATAGTAGAAAAGATAGCAATATCCCTATAGTTCTCCACGTGCCACTTACCGACTTTTTTGTGAATTGGTGTTATAAATGATGGTTTCCAAAGTTTGGGGAATATATCAGATGTTAATGATTTATTAAAAATAAGGAAGAGAGGTCTAACCAATTGATCTTTGCAGAGAGACAAGAGAGGGAATAAGTTCAGGGCCGGGCCTTTTAAGTGGAATAAGATTTTCAATAGCCTGAAGAATTTCATCTTCAGAAATGGTAATGTTTCCAATTGGTGACTATTTCCAACGACTCTAAATGAGGCAAAGTGACTGAATTGGAGTAAACATGCTGAAAATGATCAGCAAAAAATTCACTGATCTGTTCGGTACAGGATGAGACAGAGTCATTGTATGACATTAAAGGAGGATAACCAGATGTTTTGCGCTTAACGTTAACAAAGTCGAAGAATTTTTTGGGATTGGAAATAGCTTCCTCTGCTATAAAGTTAACGTAAGTTTGATAGGCCTCTTGCGATTTAATTTTGAATTCAAGTGCAAGTTCATTATACTTACTCTGAGTCTCATCGCTTACATATTTATCTTTTCTGAGGAACCTGTATAGTTTGTTTCTCTGGTTACGTTAATGGCTTAGATCACTCCCTAGCCATGGTTCTGAAATCTTATCTTTTTTCTTGATTTTCGGTACGAAAGAAATTATACGATAAAAGGTGGATAGAGCCGTATCTAAATCTATCGTTGACAGAGTACCGTTCCATTCGACATTGGATAGAAGACTATCAATGTTTTCATAATCGCCATTGCGGAAGTCATATGCAATAGTTCTTTTGTACGATACAGAATTGAGAGTATCAGGAGTGGACAAATCAACAGAAAAAGCTGAGTGATGACATGTGTTGGAAAACAGATTCTCATTGTCATCAGTTAAATTGGCCACTGCTTCGTCGTATGCATTAGAAAAAATAAGGTCTAGCCATATACCGTTCTGGTTGGGGGTAGGAGCTATCTGCTGCAAATCGTTACTATAGAAGGTGCTCATTGAGTTGAAATCGTTACAATTAAGGAGATTCACCGAAAGGTGTTGATCGTCATCTTTGTCGATCACAAATTTTATATTAGGTCTATTAAAATCACCAGCAATGATAATTTTATCGTCTTCATTTGCCATTGCGGTGATATCACTTATAATAATACAGACATTGTCGTAGACAGTATCGTTCGATTTAGGGGGGACACAAAACACGCCAATAAACAAATCAGATTTTTAACGTTTTTACTTTGACCACTTTATGTTGGAATAAATTATGCGACGTGCATTCAACTGGCTCGCTCATGAAGGAGTTATGTATAGCACTCAATACATTGTCTCCTCGCGACTGGCCAGTACTAATCGGATCTCTGTTATCTCTATGAATCCTCCAGTTACTATCCAGAATTTCTTCATTAATGTGAGAATCCGTCAACCATGTTTCAGAAAGGGTGATAGCATTATAATGGCACAATTTTGCGTCAAAGAAAAACTTACTTAATTTACTACGCATACCTCCACAGTTGTAGTGAAATAGTTTGAGGCTTTGCTGATTATATGGGGCGAAAAAATTT
Source organism: Odontomyia ornata (assembly GCA_963969285.1). Taxonomy (NCBI): domain Eukaryota; kingdom Metazoa; phylum Arthropoda; class Insecta; order Diptera; family Stratiomyidae; genus Odontomyia; species Odontomyia ornata. The sequence continues at coordinate 37,893,965 of OZ017740.1, forward strand.
GTTGTGATGTTCTCTAGTTCTTTGTAGTGAAGAAATATGGTTGCAGCTTACATGAGATGCATATATTTCAAGATCTTTTTTAGCCTGATTTAGAGTTACACCTGACTCCTCATGGAATGAGAAATATACGAGCCTAAGAGCCTCAACATCAATTAGAAGACCTTCCCTTTGAATTAGAATTTTCAAGCTGGTTTTTATTTTACCGTCTTTGCAGGTTGTTTCTGGGGCTTTGTACATATAAGAAAGGTAAAGACGAACAAATTCGTAGATTTTGTTATCTCTGGGTTGAAACATCAGGTATCTTTTTCCAGGTCAGCTCCTGATACCATAGTGGCCTTGACTGAAGGAGGCAGAAGTGGATCTAAGAATGGCTGGATTTAGTTGTTTGATGCAGATGATATTGGTTGAGTAATAGACCCAGACGAAACAGGAATGAAATCCTCTTCATGGATAAAATTCCTGTATCTAACCTGATCAGTGGATTTAGGTACCAAACAGGGACAGCATCCAACTCTTGTGCACAAGATGCCACAGAATCTGAAGCTGTTTCAGATTTGTCAGCACGTACATAAACGAAGTGCAATGTTGAATCGGCCGAAGAAATGTGATTAACATTCGATTGTTTAGGCGAGGGAGAAGCGGTTTTAGAGCTGGGATTGATATGATTATTGATTTATGGGTTGTAGTTACTATCTAAGATTTTACAATTATGCTTAAGGCTACTTATATAACCACTATCTTTGCATTCTGGGCCAGTAGTGTATTTGTTCCATTCTTTGAAAACCAAGCCATTCCAAGAACAGGCACCATTTTTCTTCTTGAAGTTCTTAAATAGTCAGGCGTATCTTGTGGGTATAGATACCTTAAGCTCACGTCATTACTGATGCCGGAAAGGAAGTACCGCAACCATGCATTCATTGATCGGACCAGAAGGTGCCAAGTTTGTAGATGCGTCGTGGATTACGTGGAGTGGAGTGCGTTATTTTAATGTAGTGTGTAACCAATGGGTGAGAGATCGTTGGCCTAGTGAGACTATTTTGTTGATCTTGCAGGAGGTTGCTGCACACCTTTTCGACATAATTTAGTTTCGATAGCAGCTGAGACAAATCTTCTTGGTCTTTAGGTTTGATTAGTGATGAAGTCATTTTTTCGAGGCTATTATGATGTTTTGCTAGCACTTTCTCAACTGTATTTTGTAGAGATGAAGATTCTTTGCAGCGATCACTTTTCTTCGGGTAATAGCACGAGAAAGTCTCTTTGATTGAAGCGAGCTGCGAACCAAGTAAATCGAGCGATCTACACACTTTTTTGTTGCTCTCCATAATTCTGGCAGATGATTTGTCAAAACTGGAAGCCATGTCTACAAAACTGTCATCATTAGCTCGAGACTGCGTTTGCTGTCGTGAAATTAGGCGGTCTTTTTCATCGTTGAGTTTATCAATATAGCCTATCAGTCTGTTGAACACATTTTTTAGGGTAACATCGAGCCCTTGGCAATCCGAGCATATGAAGTGATTGTCCATGTACGGATGATACCAATCTCTAGGCACATCCATGCATGCTCCGTGAAGCTTTCTATTACTGAAGGCCCTGCAGGTGACAAATTCGAAAGAATTGTCGGATTCGATGCAATTCGGGAGGCTGCATTTTATACTCATTGTAATAAAACTGTTTTAAATCGTTCTTATCAGTTCAACAAATCGTTTTAATATGAGTACGCGCAAAGAGGCTATTTTAATATCAGTGGATAAAAACACATTTACAGCAGCTTAGTAGGAAGGTCGTGAATAAGAACGAAATAAACAGATTGTGAACTTAGCAAAAAATTTGGTTCAACAAATAAGAATGCAAGTCAGTGAATAAAATTCACTTACAGCAATTTAGCAAGTATGTCAAGAAAAGAACGAGTCAAACACATTGTGGGCTTATTCCAAAACAAAAAATTAATTAATTATTACCGCAAATAAAACTTTTATATGAGTTCTACGTTTTTATAAGAGTTCACGTACTGAGGTAATTTTTAATTTCAAAGAATAAAATACAGCTCTTCAGTAAGTAAGTCATGAGTAAGACACTTAAAGCACTTTAGTAAGTAGGTCATGAATAAAAACAAAACACACGCTGTGGTTGTAAAAACACCTTGTATACATTTAATGGCTAAATACTTAATAAGGTATTGATTGCGTGAGAACGATTTCAACGGAGTGAATGAAAAACACGTCCACAAGCATTAAAAAAAAAACTTAAATCCGAATCCATACTCTCTTAAGATAGAATACGTCATTATGTTTGACATTATTAATACACCTAGGCTCCGAATCAAGTTCATGATCCTTTTTTGAGGAAGTTAGAAGTGATAACAAGATTTTAGCATTGCTGTTTAAGGATGTCCAAGGATCACTACTGCGATATACTTGGGGAGATGTATGAGATATACTATATTCTTTGCCGGCTCTCTTCATGGATTTAACTTAAAGATTCACCCTGTCGTATATCTTTCTATGTTTTGAAGAACAACATTATTGCCTAATCCGAAAGAGGAACTCAAAGATTGATAACAATACATACGTAATAGCATTGAACAGTTAAATGATCAACACATATCACACTGACATCGTTACTTGCGCTTTTAAATCATGGAGAGATTTGGAAATCAATATTTTGTATCTAATATATATGTTATCCTCAACTCCACCATAGACGGGCCCAAGCCCGTTTGAGAAAGGAGGAGGGCACCCCTTGTTTCCCAAACCCACAGCTTCCATGATTCCTCTTCCCAAACCCCCCCCCCCCCCCCAACTACAGCTCTGCTACCAAATCCTGCTTATACCTCCTTTGTGAGGACGTAAGAGGGTGAAGGCGAATCTTCCGCGCCTGATAACGGAATCGACATAACCATGCCGCCGGAATGGAGGTTCGGCGACGGGCTAACTCCTCGTCCCTGGAAAATCTTTAATTGTTTCGAAACCTACAGGTAGGCCTCGGAATGGATTGGACTCACGGCAACGACCTCGCAAACGAAAAAAGGACTATGGCATTGGATCCTGGAATGTCAGATCACTCAATTACGCTGGTGCTGTTAAGGACCTTTTACAATAGGCCAGTCAATATCAATTAAAAATACTTGCAGTTCAGGAAACGAATTGGACGGGAAACGACATTCAAGACATGAGATCGCACACATTATTTGAAAGTGGGAAGCCTACTGGAAAACGAGAATTTGGAGTGGCCTTCATTGTAGATAGGGAGTTCAAATCGCACGTTATTGATTTTGAAGCAGTCAATGAACGGTTGTGTGCGATCCGTATGAAAGCGAAATTTTTCAAAATCTGGCTGATTAATGTTCACGCCCCGACCGAAGATGAGGACGAAGAAACGAAAGAATCGTTTTACAATCACCTGGAAAGACTGGTCGACTCATTGCTCACAAACGACACAAAAATTATTCTGGGTGATTTTAACGCTAAGGTCAGCAATGAGCTATCTCATCGGGGAACGACTGGAGGATATAGCCTCCACAATGAAACAAATGACAACGGCCAGCGCTTGATTGACTTTGCATGTAGCAGAAATCTAGCCATACGTTCGACTTGCTTCCCACATCGACGCATTCATAAAATGACCTGGGTATCACCGGATAGCAACAGACAAAACCAGATCGATCATGTTCTGATCCAACAGCGTTGGGCCTCGAGCATACTTGACGTCCGTACATACCGAGGAGCCAATTGTAACTCAGATCATTACTTGATCAAATTAAACTATCAATGTCGTATGTCAAAAGCATATTCGGCGAAGACATTTATATATTAGTATGGACTCAAGTCAGGAGGAAGAATCTATGGTTTCCAAGATTAACCCTTCTGAATTTCAGAATTGATTCTCCGAGTCCATACTCACTTAACATAGTATACGTCATTCTGATTGACTTTAGTAATACACCTAGGCTCCAAATTAAGTTCATCATCCTGCTTTGAGGAAGTGAGAAGTGATAACAAGATTTTAGCACGATTTGTTAAGGATGTATAAGGATCACTGGTACGATCTTCTTTGGGAGAGGTATGAGATATACTTTGTTCTTCACCAGCACTCTTAACTTGAAGATCCACACTCTTGTCTTGATTAACTTGAAGATCCACACTCCCGTATACCTTTCTATTTTTTGAGGAACAAGATCATTGCCTAATCCCAAAGAGGAACTCAGAGATTGGCAACAGTACATACGTAATAGAATTGAACAGTTAAATGATCACCACATATCATCGTCACCTATACCATATATATTAGATATAAAGCATTGATTTCTTAATCACCTCATGATTTAGAACATGAGGTCCACCATTTTCTTGAGAAGCAGGGATTTTTCTAGAAAATTAGCGACTTTTCACTCAAATAACCCCAACAAACACAGTTTCTTCACCAAACTTGAAAAAAGTCTGCAAAGTCGTTTCTTCTCAAGTCATTGTAAAACTCACCAAACTTCCTTCTGGTCCTCTATAAAGAGCCTCCCTAGAGACTCTTCTATGTACTAAATTAAAATACTACTGCCCACTCTTACCTGATCTTCAACAAGCTCATTCCTTACACCTGGAATATAGTGGATGAAATCAGCACGTTGTTTTTTAAAGTCATAGCATAAGTCGGCAAAAGTAACCGACACATTTCCAACATTAAATCCATAGGCTAGACCAGTATTCTTGCAGTAAGGAACTGTTTGCCCATAATATTGAGTTTCACTATCACAGAGAAGGGTTCCATCATTTTTAGCCGCATATGTTATGGACGATCCTGGCAGTTTGTAGCGAAGAGTAGTTCCTGAGCAGATGTATTGTAGTTGAGTTTCTACTTTGGAGGGCAAGGAATCGAATCTGCAAGAATACAGTGTTATTTAAAATCTAATTGCTGTATAACATGTGCATCTCACTTAAATCCTGTTGTGCAATATGCGTCTACAATGGTTGGATTAGTAAATTGTATTGATCCATTGATTGGATTTAGAACAATGGTATTTCGTCCACTTTTAGTGACAAACAAACCAGGTTTAGCACGATTAAATCTCAATGTACATACTGCTGAAACAATGGGAAAATCCCGCATTAATTTAGACTTGTTATCATTTTCAAGCGTTTTTTTAAATACAAAGTTGATAAATTCATAAATAATTTGAATAAGTCGACAAAACTAGACAAAACTTATTCTTCTCGACCACTACTCATATCAACACTATTAGAAACTTAAAGAAATCACAATTTCTCGTCATCTTACCGGCAGAAACATTAATTACACAACAGGTAATTGACAAAACCGCAAGAAACAAAAAACGAATCATTTTAAGTCACCTATAAGATACCACTTCCTCGACTCCACTTGATCAATAGATTCGCGGATTTTTTCTAATTCATATTTATAACAAATCAGAAGCTGATAATCGCATGTAGATCTAATAAGTTTATTGTTTATTTATGATCCCGTCAAAAAAATTGGGGAGCTAATTTTGTGAGTCACAATCAATAAAATTGAATTGAAATTTAATTTGCTAATTTCTTATCATATCTTCCAACATTTACAACTTTGCATTCAAATATTCTTCTCACAGATATGCAACATCGATTAGAGGAACTATCAGGAGATTAAAGTATTTATTTGATATATGATTGTAAAATAATCATATTTGAGTGTTTGGTGATATGCAACATCGATTAGAGGAACTATCAGGAGATTAAAGTATTTATTTGATATATGATTGTAAAATAATCATATTTGAGTGTTTGGTGCTCGCAGGTGATTCCCATTTGCAAATTTTTTTACTAGGTATTGTATTTTATTATTAGACATTTAATATATTTTGAAACTGATAAAGAATCATATCAAAATAGCGGAACTGTATAGCATATAATTTAAGGTGTTGAGTAATTTTTATATTTTCAGTGTTACGAAATCGTTAGAGAAAAATTACTCTAGTTATCGTTGGACTCGTATGTTTTATTGAAATAATCTTTTAAAAGCCTTGTAAAAATCGCTTCAATTGGGAAAAGATATTAACTAATCCTAGAGTATTATGCTGCATCTTCAAACCTGACGGCAACGCCCCCTTAAGTTAGATGTACCCACCAAATGTTTTTTGTTGCATTTAATATACAATACAATATATATAATATTCAATTGGAGTGTCTTCCTGATATCGAGTAAATTGTTGTAAATAAATTTATTGCAAAACACAATAGAAAAATCATTATTTTTCACATGCAAAATTTATTAAGCGCCTATAAGTATGCTGCCTCATTAGTGTATACACGAGAATACTTGTATATAGCGACAAAACACAATTTCTTTATAAGTGTAACAATCAACAAAATGGGCAAGTCTTCGGCATTGCAAAATGTTGTAAAGTATAGCTTATAATGTCTACTTTTACTTTCTGTGCGCAGATTTCATGTTTGTCAAAACTTATGCGCGCTTGAAAATTGCAAAAATCGGGATTCTACGTCTAGTAGTTCGAGTGATTGAACGTAATTTAAGTAAGCTGCTATCATTAATTCTTTTGTAAATTAAAAAAATTTCAAGTGTCAATTCAAGTTTTAATGATTATTCAAAAACTTTTGGTAGATTGAAGAATGATTCTCAATACGTCTTGCAAATCTTAACATTGATAGTAACCAATTTAGGAGAACTCGTTCAAACGAACATTTATTCAACCGTTGTAAATTTTGTAGGAACATAAAGCAAGTTTTAAAACATTAAAGTACTCGAAAGCTTAATAGCCAACATGGCACTCTAAATTTAAACAAAGTTCAACCAAAAATATAGTTAAAAAGAAACAATATCCAATGATATCAAATGAAAATTACTAAATATTAATTAATTGCAAAAAGGGGGGAAAAACCAACGTACTCGATTAAACAAAATTACATTTAACGAAAGAATATAAAGCGCATAAGCCGAAGGTCTCAGGTTCAACTCTCGTTGAGAGCAACGTGATTTAGTTCAGGGGATTTTTTAGACAGACTACGAGTGTTCACTCAGTGGTGAATAATGTCTAGCACTCGTTGCGTGTAGACGTGTTTTTAATTCGCTCCTGTCAAGAATTTTTATAAATTAAAATAATTTTTAAAAATGTCAATTAGAAAGAAATTTCATAAAGAAACTTATTACATCGTCGAACTATTTGAACAATTTATCGAGTATCTGGAATTTACCTGCGAGAAAGTTTCAAAAAAGAAGCAAACCAAAAGTGAAGCCACAGAGTACGTCCGGCAAAGAAGAGCCGATATTAACTAAGAAGAATGAAAACAAGGAAATAACAACAACAAGCAAGACCTACGAGAAAGCAGTACCAACACAGAAAACTCAAACATATAAAACAAAATCGCAAGACACGAGCCAGCCATCAATCCATGATGCTGAAAATATCCTGGGCGCAGGAGGAGCGAACGACAGCGACAATTATTATGCGGTGCTGTCTGCAATGAACGAAGAAATGGACATCGAGATGGAGAGCAACGATAACATAGGTAATATTGATAGCAGTAATGATTTCATCAAATATTAAAAATTAAAAAATAAGCAAAACGAGAAGAAGCCAACCGGTGTGTCTGCTGGTTCTCCTAATAAAATTGATAAGGTAAATGAGAAAATCCCCCCAATAAACGTTTTTGGATATGGTTCGGTTATTGGCAGCCGAACATAAAATCGAGAACTTTGAAGTTAAGAGAGTGATCGCTGATAAGCTCTCGATCAAGACAAAGAGACTGGCTGATTTCAAAATGGCGAAAGATGCTCTTAATAGTGTCAAAGCTCCCCACTTCACATATATGCCAAAGGCGGAAAAAAATCAGACCTTCCTGTTGAAGGGCTTGGACTGTGGGGAGAATACAGTTGATCTCCTTGAAATGTTGCAGGAAGCAGCACCAGCTATTAAGTTCATCTGCGTGAAAAATTTTGCTGCAAGGAAATCAACTGTAGAAGGTAAAATATTACCATTTTATTTGGTCCAAGTTTCCAACGACAGCAGTCCGAGTGCCCTCCAACAGGTAAGGTACTTAAACTTTAGAGTTGTGAGGTGGGAACGCCTCCAAAAACTGAGGTCAACCAGTGTTACAGGTGTGTAAGATTCGGTCATTCGGCTGCCAATTGTGCAATGCACTATCGCTGTGTTAAGTGCAAGGATATTCACGCCCCCGGTGAATGCAAATTGGCTCAGATAGAGCCAAAAGAAAAATTGTATTGTGTTAATTGCGGTATATTTGGTCATCCAGCATCATATCGAGGATGCCCTCAGTATCAAGATGCAAGAGCTAAATTTTCCGCAAAGCAAACCAAAGTAAATCACAATCTGTTACCTCCCAACTTCATAAAACCCGGGGTATCATTTGCACTTGCTGCCAGAGGACCAGCAGACAACAATTTAAATAAAATAAATAATTTAAGTGGCAATAATGAGTTGCTTCTTAAAATCTACCAGCAACTTGAATCGCTTTCAGATAGAATTAATAAACAAGACCAAAAATCAATTTCGTTTTTCAACGTTTAGGCCAACATGCTCCAAAATAGTTTGTCATCCAGTCACATTCCCATGGATAGGATTCGTCTCATCTCGATCAACGTCAACTCCATTGTTACTATACATCGGCGTGATTATCTCCTTGAATTCATTGCCAGGCAAAAGCCTGACATCATGCTTCTCACCGAAACCCACTTCAATTCATGGCACTACATGAGATTCAAGGATTTTGAATTCGTAAGAAACGATAAGGTAATAGGTGATAGGGGAGGTTGCACCGGGATATTGGTTCGAAGACCCTATCGTTTTCAAAATATTGAAAAAGTCGAATTCAAAAGCTTTGAATCTCTTGAAGTGTCCGTTATCAAAATCTCATTGCCAGGTGGGGATAGCCTCTTCGTTATCTCTGCCTATGCAACTGGTGGAACTGTCCTCAGGCTCAAGGAGGAACTCAATTCCTTGTTTGAAATACTCGAATTGAACAGGCTTCATAATTATTATATTCTTGCTGGTGACCTGAACGCCAAGCAGACATCATGGCTGAACGCCACCAATAATCCAAGAGGTGTATTCCTGAAAACGTGGATAACAGAGAACCAGATTGAATACAGATGCAATCTATATGGGTCGGAGTTCCCAACATACCCTAGGACAAATTCATATTTTGACCTCTGCATTGCCGACGCAAGACTCGAATTCAACTTTAATAGCCCTCAACGGAAACTACAGTGCTTCCTTATGATAGCGACCATAACGCAATCGTAATGGAAATCAATCATCACAGGGATGATTTCTTCCTCATTCCAGTCCAACACGAAAATCATCGGTTGAACTTCAAAAAAAACAGACTGGCGAAAGTTTCAAAAGAAGTTTAATCGGGAGTATCAGAAGCAATGTCCCCGTTCTGATGGTGGCAACTCTTGCTCAACGGTTCCTAATGACAGGAATCTAACTCACGATGAAATAGATGTCTATTTATCGAAGTTAGAGAAGCTGACGTTGGAAACGATTGAGAAAGTCATTCCCAAAGATTGAAAGCCTTCTTCTCACACGCGTCAACAATATTTATTGACGATTTTTGGACTACAACCATCCCTCGTTGGCTTTGTTGAAATTACATCTGAAGAATGTCCGGAACTTAATCCGGTCATACTTCAGGAGTGAGGTCAGCAATCAATGGGCGGAAAAATTGAGGGGTATTAGCCCACAGGACCCAGACGGCGTGTTCGCGAAAGTGAATAGCGTATTCCGCATGAAGTCTCGAGTGAAGGTATCGAATCTTGAAGTCACTAGTGATGAGATAAATCTTCTCGATAGGGCTGGTATCGAAATTGATAGTACGATACCGGATAGAAATGGAAACAAGATCATTTGTGAAGGATTGGATAAACTTGCCCTGATTGGAATACATTTTGAATTGGTCCATCTGCCAAACCCTGAGAGAGGGAATGAAATAGTTTCAGAGATCGTTGAAGCAAAAGTTTCCGACTTCAAATCAAGCCTGAACGGCCAATCAATTCTTCATTTCGATGAAACATTAACATCTGACCTCATACCGAGCTTGAATCTTATTGATTATTTTGTCAGCTATGAAGACTTGTGTTTCATATTTCGCAAGATAAACAACAAGAAATCATGTGGTACTGATAGTATTCCAAATGTAGTTCTCCGAAATTTGCCTGAGGCTGCTATTAGGAATTACTGCATATTGTTCAACAGCATGTTGAGCAATTTATGTTTCCGAAATGAGTGGAAAAAGGCTAAGGTATTTCCGATTTTGAAGAAAAGAAAAGAATCTTCATGGCCCAAAAGCTATCGCCCAATCAGCTTGCTGCCTAACATCAGCAAGGTGTTTGAAGTGATACTCAACAGAGCATAAAACGCCCACATAGAGGAATATGAGTTGATGCCGAATTGCCAATTTGGCTTTCGTGCCAGGCATTCGACCACACATGCAATAACGGAAGTAACCTCAGACATCTGTTGGAAACTAAATGATAGACAATGCGTTGGAGCATGTCTCATTGATATGGAGAAAGCCTTCGATACGGTGTGGTTAGATGGACTAGTTTTTAAACTCCTTCAGGACAAGTTCCCCAGACACCTTGTCGCCATGATGTGTAATATGTTATACGGGAAATCGTTTGTTGTAACTGATGGAAATCTGACAACAATGCGCGGCTTCAAGGTTTTGAATGGTCTACAGCAGGGAACAGTTACTGCGCCTCTGCTCTTCTCAATCTTCATTCGCAAACTATGGAACGGCTTTGATTTTAACGTTTCGCCAACGCGATCATTGGTAGCGTTTGCTGATGATCTGATCATCTATACGGCAGACCGAAAAGCTACAATAGTTCAGAGTAATCTCCGAAAAATGTTCAATTATGTGCAGCTCTACACTGACAATTGGCGAATGAAAATCAATGTGCAGAAGTGTGAAACAATTTTGTTTTGGATAACGCTGCAGGGGGTCAGTCAAGACCTGAAACGTAATTGGAAAGATTTCCACATCATGGCTGGTGAGGGTAGTCTAGAACGGGTTCCACATAAATCCTGTGTTCGATACCTCGGTGTTAATCTCGATCAGTATCTGTACTGTACTGAACATGTGAAAATCATGCTCAGTAAGGCACTTAAAGTAGTCATGGCCCTACGAAGACTCTTTCATTCCAAAAGCATTGATCAAAAGGTCGAAACTATCTGTTACAAGACCCTGGTTAGACCAGTTTTGACAAATGGATGTCAGATCTGGTACAACCAGAGTGCTAGTACTATGGAAAAATTAAGAGTTTTCGAAAGGAAATGTCTTCGTGCATGTACTGGTTTGTACAGGAATCCTGAGACGGATTGGAAACATTATGTATCGAATAGAAGAATCTTTCAAACTGCTCAAGTGACGAGGGTCGATATCTTCATATTGAAACTTCTTCGGAATCATATCGCAAGATCTGTGACTGTGAGTGAAAACCCTTGGATTTCACAGCCGTTCCACCCTACAGATGGGTATATAGCGACTTGCCTCGCTACTGGCTTGATTCCTCCAGAAGCAATCGTGTATTTGGACATGAATCGATATGTTTTTGATTCTGACGGCGTCCCAGTCATATATACATATATCGACGGACCACCGATAAGAAGATAAAATATTCTCCGAATTTGAGTTCACGAGACCAACAATTCCAATGGAGATACTCATTTGCTAGATTCGTTGAAGCTGATCGAATTGAGACGGCGCAATCCAGGTATTGAAGGCTGAATGACAATGTCTAAATTATTCGTGTGTATTCCCAATTTATGTGGTTTTTTTGTTATTTGGTTTTTTGGGTTTCAGCTCATTATTACTACATTTAGTGTTGCTGTTAATTTGTGTTAAAAATTAGGTATAGATTAGGTATATGTTATTTTTACTGTATTACGTTAGAGATAAGATTAAACGCTTAGGTTAGGAACATTGTTATAGAATTTTTTTAGTATAAGATAAAGTTTTTGATTGCATTTGATTAGAAATAAGTTACAACACATTAGGTGTTGGATCAAAGTTTCACTGTTGTGTTTAAATTATAAATAATTTTAGGATAGTGTTGGTTGGTTTTTTCTCCTTTTTCCAATTAAATTTTAAAAATATGTAATAACCTTAATTAATTGAATTTGCTATAATTTTTTTTTTGATGAAATGAGTTAATGATAACGTATAAATTTAGAGAGCCATTTGGGCCATTAAGTTTTTTTATTGTTATTGTTTGGAATTTGCTTTATATCCTTTTAAAATTTATAACGATTAGTATTAAATAAAGCGCTTTTGACTTTGACTTTGACTTGACACTCAGTGGTGATATGTACTGACTTAATCAGATTATATCATAGCTGAGCAAGCATACGGGAGCATGGTAACTGACCAAACCAACTTCCCAAAAAATCAATACAGTCATGAAAATGAGATACTCTAACTATCTCTAAGCGAAGGCCCCAGAGGGTCTGTAGTGCTACAAAGAAGAAGGAAAGAACATCAAGATAGAGAGATTCTATTTCTAGCATTCGTTCGTATACATGTGTTTTGAATCGCTCCTGTCAAAAGTATTCAAAAATTAAATTAGGTTTTTAAACCGTCAGTTCGAAGTTAATTTTTATGGGAAAACGCTAATATATATTTTTTTAAAATTTTATTTACGCTATTTTACAGATCCATGAATCCAGTTACAAAATAGGTAATGAAATATAATATAATACATGCGCAAAAACAAAGTGAGCAACTTGAAATAAGAAAAAAAAACAAGAATATAAAATACTAATAAACTATTGGAAGCTAAGGAGATTATTATGTAATATGCTTTTACAAGCGTTTAAGCTGGAGCTCACTGTAACGACGTGATACGCATACTAAAAATGAATAAAAATAAATATCGGTACGAGCAAAGGGCACAAAGAATATGTCAGTTGTACGCGTTCTCAAGGTGGAACGTATATAAAGCCTTTCCCAAAGGTTGGATGAAAGAATACCGTGATATAATTTAAATAAGCAACACAGGTCTAAGAATTTTCTCCTTTTTTGAGTGATGGAATGTTGAAGATCTGTAATCACTCATCGTAGGAGCTGTAAGGGAGAGTAGAATAGAGAACGTGTGAATTTACACTGTATAGTTTCAACAGCATCCGATAGATTGGTATAGTGAAGAGACAATACTTGGGAGGCATACTCAAGGATTGACTGGGCTAGAAGTTCAAATAGATGGGCGCTGGCTGAAATGTTAAAAGACTTGCAGAAGGATCGTAAAATAAAACCAGTGACCAGTGAAGCTCTAGTAGTTATGCATGAAATATGGATGTTCAATTTCAAACCTACGTCAAATACTACTGCCAAATCTTTAAATTTGTCCACAAGTGCGAGCAGCGATACATCAATCTGGTATTCATATAAAACTGGATGAATTTTGTTGGTGAATCTCATGTGACAACATTTTGAAATATTAAGAGAAGGTAAATTACATTGACACCAATTTTGGAGATTGTCAAGATCATTTTGAAGGTATGAGCAGTCTTTGCTGGAGTTAATGGAACGATAAATTTTTAAATCATCAGCGTAAAGAAGACAAATAGAGGACAGGCTTCGGTGAAGATCATCGATGAATATGTTGAATAGCAAAGGGCCTAAAATTGATCCTTTAGGAACACCAGATTTTAGGCTAAATGAGGCCAACGAAAAAATTTTTTTCCATGTAACGGTGCCGGAGCGATGGGATCAAAAGGATAATATCCAAGAGAGGATTGAGTCGGAAATGCGGAACCATCGGGGTTTGTTAGCCAAAAGACCGTGATCAACACTGTCAAAGGCTTTAGCAAAATTGATGTATATAGCATCAACTTGTTGGCTCTTGTCAAAAGCAAGAGAGATGGTATTCGTAAGTTCTAACAAATTAATTACTGTTGAACGACCTTTAATGAAGCCATGTTGTTTATTTGCAAACAGGATACTGAATTCGCTCAAGGAGCTTGCCAAAACAAGACATCAAAGAAATCGGACGATAATTGGAGATTTCACTATGATCTTCGGATTTATTGATCGGAAAGATGTGAGCATGCTTCCAGACGTCGGGAAAGTAGGAGGGAGCAAGGTGAATATTGAAAATAATTGATAGTGGGGTAGATAATGAAGAAAATAATGACTTTTTGAACAGGTTTGGAATTCCATCCGGTCCCGGACCACCATCAATGTCAAAAGTAAGCAGTACATTTTCAATTCCCGATGGAGAGGTCACGGTAGAATGCATAATAGGGGAAGGAGAAGGACACGATGAGTATTTAGTGGGGTCAGAAACCTTAAATGTGGAGGAAAAAAATTAAGCAAAAAGGTCACAGATAGCTTGCCCATCAGAAGCTTGGCAGTTACGCCATAAGACGATATTAGGGTTATGGGATGTTGTTTTCAGAGAATGTATGTTGTCCAAAAGGGCTTAGGACTATTAGATTGCAGTGACGTTTCAATAATATAATAATAAGATTGCATTGCGTTCTTAACCACTTCTTTGGCTTCTCTACGAAGCAGTCGGTAGTTGGTGAGGTCAGTGTTAGAGTTGGAATACTGAAATTTTTTGCGTGCCTGGTCCTTCAAATAAAAAGCGTCTGAGACTTCAGCGGAAAACCAGCTGGAGCTCTTTTTCCGAGGGGAACGGCAGATAGGTACATGGTTTGTAATTATCCTACTGAGTTTTTCATAGAAAGTTAATAGCGCTGAATTGACATAGAGCTTGTGTAGCATTGAGTTCCAGTCAATATTATCCAGCTCAAGCTGAATGGCTGCATGGTTGGCTTTGCGGAAATTAAATCTTGGGGGGAAAAGGAGTGCGTGTGCACTGAGGTGCGAGGTAACATAAACGAACCTAAAGCAGAGGATGATGGGAATCAGGTTTTACATGTTCGGAGGGGGATTTTGAGATCAAGGAGATAGAGGCAGGATTGGTAGTAAGGATGAAATCGAGAATTTGATTGTTTGCGTTTGGGATCATATTTAATTGCGATAGGGAGTAAAGTGATAAAAAAGAAGAAAACAGGATAGGGAGGTCATTGAAGGATAAGAGGGTATGAGAGCTTGTGTCCCACCTTAGGCAAGGCATGTCAAAGTCACCACAGATTAAAATCGTGTATAAAGGGTTGATGCTGCAGAAAGACAAAGATAATTTAGAAAAAAAAAATGGTTGTAAATGGGAAAGGAGCAGTGCAAGGGATGTACACGTAAAGCAATACTAAAGTCACAGCTTGAGAGATATTAATGAAATAGTGATGCATTCTACTGGAAGTGACGGCGGAAAATCAGAGCAGAGTTTGCTGTCTAAAGCATTATGAATTGCAATAAGTACACCTCCACCGTCAGAGTTGCCAGAAACCAAACGATCTCTATCAGTTCAGTAGACATAATTTAGTGGAGAAATTTAATTGCTGACGATATCAGGAGTCAAGCAGGTTTCTGCTAAACAAATGAAATCATCACAAGAAATGGAAGAGGCAATTTTAATGGCTTCCAGCTTGGTTCGCATGCCACGTACACTTTAATAATAAAGATTGAAGCAATGAGAAGTGTTTCGAATATCAAAATTTAAATTACTATTTGAAAAATGTTTTGGGTGACCAGTTGTTAAAGTCTCGGAAGAGAGCTCACTACACGACGAAAATTATTTCTTTTGGTTGCCTCGAAAGGTTTAATTAATGTTCCAGGTGGCCAGTTTCCTGGTTGAAAAACGTTGCTGCAGTTTGATGGTACAGTAAGCTTAAAGGAAGCTATAACTCTTCCCTCGATATTCTCTTTTGTCAATTTGTGACAGCTGATGATCTTGACCAAAGGTCCGAATTTCGTTGAGACGTAATCACAGATGTCATTCGTCGATGTGTCATAAGCCAGATGAGATGAAAATATTTGCTTCGGCAGCGCCACAACATGAAGAGATGGGACTATTTGTGGTGCTGGCAGAAATTTAGTGGAATAAGAAACATCAGCTACTGACGATGGTTGAATATTTGTACAATTTGAAGTTTTTGTTACAAGAGTGTTGGATGAAAGGGGCCCATTTTTCGATATAACACCTCGACGAGAAGATGAGGGACCCGATGATGATTGAAATACAACTTCAGAATCATTGCTGGCCAACAGATTAGCCCTGTTTTTTGTTGCAGGCTTAGCTTGCGATTTCTCGTTATTATTGCAGAAGCTGTATCTAATGTGATTTTAGTATTCTTCCCCGATGGAGGAAGATCTGGTGCAGACGGCTGTAATACATCGCGAGTATCCAGGCTCGTCACATTCAGAGGATGTGCAGATATAGTGTCACCAAACTGGAGCAAGGAAGCAATCTCATTACACGCAGCCAAAATTTTTTTGTGCAAAGCACTCCTTTCATCACATAAAATTTTGACCGTTAAGCTAGCCATGCGGAGCTGAGAAACGCAGGCTAAATTTGAATAATGTCTGCAGGTGTCGAAGCAATCGATTCACGAAATTCCTATCAAATATTATTTTACTTCGATTAATAAATAGAAGCGAAGAACCCAAGAAAAGACCGCTGGTATGCAGGAGCCAGACAGCCTTCCACCATTGGGAAACGACGAAAACGAAACTGGGGATAATCAACAGAAGAAAACATAATGAAGAAAACTCCGCAGATAGCAGCTACAACCTATGAATAATAGTACACAATGAACAAATAATCAAACCACAAAAAGAAAATTACAAACTAAGGCTAGAGATGCAGTCTCTCAAAAATCTATTCAAGGAAGAGATAAAACCTCAAAAGTCGCAGCCGGAAAAACAAGTGCAACAGGAAACAAAGGCGAAGAAAAGTGCAAAGCAAGCGATTTCAGAAGAAATCCTAAGTGCTGGTGGTACCAACGAGAGTCAAAACTGTTTTGCAGCACTCAACGTAATAACCGAAGAAATGGAAATTTATGAAGGTATCGGAGGTAACTCTAATAAAGATTAAGATAGAGAAGAAATCAGTACGCAATTCTGCTGGTTCATCTGAAAAAGCCATGAAAAAGGCAGAAAAAGTAAAACTAGTACGGCTACAAATCAATGAAAGTCAAACAAAGCTCATGATGCAGTCGAGGAAAAATACCTCAGGTACACAAAATATTACACTTGGTGAATGCAGCATCGAAAATGTGAGCGTATCTGTGCATTTAGGGACCAAAAAACGAGAAAAGGGAGTGAAAGAGACGAAATATGCCGCAGAATACAGCTCGCAAATAAAATATTTTATTGAGTGTTGACGATCTTGAAGACCAACTGCATCCACAGAAAAACGAAGCTACAAGTATACAAATCTGTAATAAGGCCTATGTTATGCTATGCGCGTGAAACATGGACCCTAACACAAGCATCCGCAAATATATTGAACGCCTTTGAGTGATGGGTCCTGAGGCGAACAACCGGAGCCAAGCTAGGCGGGGACCAATGGCGAATTCGATACAACCATGAGCT
This sequence comes from Odontomyia ornata, assembly GCA_963969285.1. Taxonomy (NCBI): domain Eukaryota; kingdom Metazoa; phylum Arthropoda; class Insecta; order Diptera; family Stratiomyidae; genus Odontomyia; species Odontomyia ornata. Next base: position 37,911,430 of record OZ017740.1, read on the forward strand.
GTATGAAATTTTTGATGAACCGGAGGTCTCAAAGATTGTAAGATTGCGGAAGCTGCAATGGGCTGGCCACATGAATCGTATGGACGAACAACGGATAACCAAGAAGGTATTCGTAGGGAGAACTGAAAGTCGGCGGCCAGTTGGGAAACCGAGGAAACGCTGTTCTGACTCGGTCGACGAATACAGTTCATCGCTAATTGGATTTCGAAACTGGAAGACGCGGTCAATAGACCGAGACAGTTGGAGCCGCTATCTGCACAAACTGAAGGCCCAAGGGGAGCTGTAGTGCTAAGAAGAAGAAGAAGAAAAATAATGCAACAATTAAGCGTCAAATACTGATCACTGAAGAATTTTGTTTGCATTCCATTTATCATCAAAAGGAAGCAATTCCCTTAAATTTTCTATAGCGACACGAATCCGTATCCTTTGCATTGGTTTGTGCCTTATTCTTTAATGATTTTCACACTCTACACAGCTCCGAAGGGAGCAAATAGTTGCGATAATGTGCTTTCTTCTGTTTCGGATGCCAAGTTGTAGATGAAGATACTGTAGGCCCCTCCTGGTGGTGCGATGCTGGTTGCAGCCGCTGCGGTTCTTAGTCCATTGGGGAGCTAAAGTTTGTGGGAGTTCCACGCCAATAACTCTGAGTTCAGACACATTAACAAGCTGTATTATATAAAATTGTTACTACACTTACTTGTACAGTTTAAAAAGCTACAGCGTGTCGTGGGGAACGGCAGGACGCTAGTGTGCGACAGCGAATGTGAGTGTGGAGGTGCAGTCATCAGCAATTCGGGATGATGTCCTGGAATTATCCAACGAATGGGGCTGCAAAGACTATCAGGGATGGTCTTAGAGCCAGGACCAGCACCACCGACATTCAAGAAAACGTGGAACTCAAGGCCAGCATGAACCGGACGTGATACTTTTTATTTTTTAGACACTTGGCAGACCGCGGTTCAGTGGTTTAAAAGTTGCTCACGTGTCAACGTCAGGGGCGTAGGGTACATGGATCAGCTGATTGGCGTTAGTGGCGTCGGGTGTCAAGGGCAAAGTTATTTCAACTTTACGAACGGGATGCGTCGACAAGGGTAGTTACCGGCTGTGAAACTTTTGGTCGGGCAGAGTTTTTGGCGGAATGTTGATATTTGGGAGAATTGCACGGATGGTTCATGAATTCTCGGAAGTTACTGTGTGCATTTGATTGGGGATTTCGATTATTGGTACTGACTGAAAAAGAAAGAAAAACAGTGGAACTCACAGGAAGTGTTGTGGTGCAAATTCAATTAATTTGTCTATAGTGATTACGAAGAAAATGTTTAGTTTGAGAGAGTTACGAAGTGATTTTCCTTATCCGTGACGCTGAAAGTGTAAGTTGCAGCAAAGTGATAGACGGTGGCAGTACTAAATATTTTGCCAAACTTAAATTAGTGCAAGTTTGGGAGTGATAAAAGGAGTGCAAATTATTAAATTATGAAAGAAAAAATCTAACACAAGTGCTAAGATTACTAACTTATGAAAAACCTATGGTTGAAGTAAAGATTGGCTATTTATAAAGACTGCTTCATTAATTTATTGAGAGGGCAAAGTCCCGGATAAAAGAAACCGTTAGACGGTGGATCGTAGTGCCAAAAGTGGCCGTTGCATGTTCTTTTTATTTAAATTTTAGCTTTCAGAGGCTCCATGCTTCTTGTTTTTGTACTTCTCCGAGCGCTCGAAGCTCTGCAGGAAAAGAAGTGAGTATCGTTTTGATTTTTTTCTATATTTCATATTGTTTTTTGCATTTATGTGAATATAGATTGTTTACGTTGTAGTGAGTGCGTGAATGTACTGGCCGGCTAGCTTTGCGGTGTCGTGGCGCGGGTTCATTCCTCCAGCATAAGGACCCGCTACAAAAGAATTTCGCATTCACGAATTCTAGGGTCTCAGAAAAAGGTGGACCGAAGTCAAAAAATATAGGTAACTACTGAAGGGGAAAATTGCTTGCTCAGAGAACTACTCGAAACGAGTCAAAACCAACGGACTTCGGGAGACTTGTTCATTACCCGACGATTCTTATGGCCCACAATTAAGAGTGGGGCAACCGGATGGATGTGGTGCCCCCTCGCACCCGCCCAACCGGATCAAGATCCAAATGTTGACGTGGCCGTACATCTCCCGTTTGACTGGAAAACTCATACCAACCTCCTTTGAATGAGCCCTCCCATCAAGAGGAAATATGGATGTGACCAATTTATGACATAGAATTATGTGATCGGGTCACGTAACTCTATGTCATAAAACGGGCACGTGAGTGGAAGGCCACTCAACTCGGCAAGAGCCCGTGAAAACGACAAAATAGATGGAGCGCACCCGATGGCTAGCCCATTTTCAGTGAACCGCCTACAATCGTAGCGGGTCCTATACCCGGTCAGAGGGGACAAAAGTGAAAAGACTGAAGAGTACGTTTAACAATCCATTTTATTCTTAAAATTCTTCCAATTACTGCGGATATATTCTAGTATTCTAATGTCTTTTTTTTTGAAGATCTCAAATTCGCGTTACTTTACTGCCTTTATTCCTTACGTTATTTTTTGATTTTAATTTATTATTGCAAATAATACTTTAAACCTAAATTGATTTGAAGGGGATTATTCAGGGGATTATTCGAAGTTAACATAAATATATATTATAAAAATAAATAATATTATTGTAGCTACAATAAAAATAAATGGTATGCAAATACATAACATTAACTATGAATGAAAAGGACCTTTCGAGTATCTATCAAAAAAATTGTTGCCTCAAATCATGCCAAATTAACAGTTAAAAATGGCAACTCCACTTTCTAACCAATCTGAAAACTTCTCAAAATATTGAATTCCGTTTGCGCGTAATTTTAGAATTCTCAATTGATCAAGTCCTTTGAATATCGCCCATGCTATCTTCAAACTCTTATAACTCATATCCAACATTCGTAAAGCATTTGGAGATTCAATTATTGCATGTGGCAAGTCACGCAAGTTATGATGGCTTGAGTGCAATTCAAGCAACGCATTCAGATGTTCAAAAGCACAAAGCGAAATTTGAGTTATGTGATTACTATTTAAGTTCAGTGAAATGATTTTATTCTGTGTAGGAAAACACTCAGTACTGATAACTTTCATACGATTTTTCACTATATCTAACTCTTTCAGTCCAGATAACGACGAGAGGGCAACATTTAAAAATCGCTTGAATGCGGTTATGCGCTACGTTTAGTTTTTCTAGTGATGAAAGTCCACGCAATGCTGGTATTTTTGCAAGGTGGTTCCTCTTCAGACTTAAACTTGTTAACGAAATTAGATCTACGACAGCTCCTCGAACACTGGCATCCAATTTGCTTCCAGTCAAATTCAGACTTCTCACCCATTTCGGCAACGGGGGGACGTGATGGAGGTTTTGTTTACTTTTCATTCGATGCAGTCACCAAGGCAGGCATGTGGTGATGAACAATAATCAAGAACTGATTGACAAGACCTTACCTCTTCTACCAAATCACAAGCATCCGATTTTCCGTCACTTATTTGGACATTTAAGAAACGATCCGTTGCTGAAGTCACTGATTGGATGTCGTTAACAGCAGCAGCCGAACTTACAAGTGACCATGAGAAATCCAGCGCAGCAAACACGATCTACGAAGATCAACAATCCCCGTCAAAATCGAATTGCGACATCGAAAAACAAATGGTTGTAGCATGTGTAACGGAGTTTGCGCACGATTCCATTAAACGAAAGCTTCAATGATATACGAGGTGTGTTCAAAAAATATCGCGAATTTTGTTTTTTTTTCAAAAATTGTTTATTTATTCATGAATATCTATTTTGTCCCCTTCAAAGTAATCCCCATGAGATATTATACACTTGTGCCAACGGTTTTTCCAATCTTCGAAGCACTTCAAAAAATCATTTTTTTTTTAATCTTGTTCAGCTCCTCCTTCGATGCCGTCTTTATCTCGTCACGCGTAGCGTAACGTCGTCCTTTCATGGGCCTCTTCAGTTAAGGAAACAAGAAAAAGTCACAGGGGGCCAGATCTGGGGAATACGGTGGCTGCGGCATCATGAGTGTGTTGTTTTTGGCCAAAAAGTCGCGCACAAGCAACGATGTGTGAGCAGGGGCGTTATCGTGGTGCAAAACCCAATTTTTGTTCTCCCCTAAATCCGGGCGTTTCTGGCGGATTGCTTTGCGCAAATTGTGCATAACTTGCAGGTAATATTCCTTATTGACAGTTCTTCCCTGTGGCAAGAACTCATGATGCACCACGCCCCTGCAATCGAAGAAAACTGTCAGCAAAACTTTCACATTCGACCGAACTTGGCACGCTTTTTTCGGTCTTGGTTCATGCGGCAGCTTCCATTGAGATGATTGAGCTTTGGTTTCCACGTCATAACCATAAAACCACGATTCGTCACCAGTTATGACCCTCTAGAGCAAATTTGGTTCGTCGCGGACAGAGTTTAACATCTCATTAGCAATGTTCATGCGTTGCTGTTTTTGGTCGCAATTGAGCAATTTCGGTACGAATTTCGCGGCGACCCGTCTCATGCCCAAATCGTTGATAAAAATCGAATGGCACGAGCCAATCGATATGTTTAGGTCCTCAGCAACTTCTCTAACGGTGATTCGACGATTGGCCAATACCATTTTCTCCACTTCATTAATTTTTTCGTCTGTTGATGAAGTGCTCGGGCGTCCGGCACGCTCTTCGTCGTTCACATCTTCTCGGCCTTATAAAAACATTTTGTACCACCGATAAACGTTGCTTCGGTCCAATGTAGCTTCTCCGTATGCCACAGCCAACATTCGGAATGTATCCGCGCACTTAATTTCGTTTTTCACACAAAATTTGATACACGTTCTTTGATCCATTTTTTTGAATAAGTAAAAATCGAAGATGATTGAAAACACGTGCAAGTAAAGCAGCTATCACCAATCAAGTGAACATTCAAAATGGCCGGGCTTGTCGGCATAAGTGACAGACATGAGTACCAACATAACGCCATAAAAAAATCGAAATTCGAATATACGTAACCCGCGAAAATTCAAAATTCTCGATACTTTTTGAACACACCTCGTATCTTCCGACCGGTAAAGCACTTTTCAATATCAACTCACCTGCATATGAATCTTGCGATAGCTTATCTTATAAATCCGTGCTGTCGGTGTCACAATGCTGGCAACAATTTACGACGGTGGCCTTTCTCCGCATCTTTGTCCTACCTTATTGCTTCCAACGCAACTAATCCAGCTGCAAATCACCCTGGCTCGGTTATATCGCTCTCATTAATTTTACACGAGCTCTTCTTTGCTTTTTAAAATTTCTACCTTTCCACTTTTCTTGTTCAGACTACAACTACACCACTGCACCCAATTAGAAGATTCTTGCTCTTTCTGACAACGGTGTCAAATTTCCTAAACCCATATTACATCGTCCACACACGTCCTAACGCTTTAGGGTTCGGTGACATTGCCATTTTCCTGTCGGAACCAGCAATTTATAGACGCAAATACGAACACACTGCGACAAGATTTGCAAAGGAACTTCAGGCATGCGCAGAACTAATATGCTCATTTGAAGATATGTCTTTGCCAGGAACACATGTGCTAACTCATTTGTGCGCTATGCAAAAAACTTCCGTGCACGTCAGCGTCAAATGTTCAAATCATAGTATACTCAACTAGTAACCACACTCCATCAACCCTCCGGAAAAATTCGAACACAAGCCGAACAGCGAGCCATAAATCTTCGGTAGCAGGTAGATGGTAAACGCTGATGCGAGGAATGGCGCGAATATAAACATATGCTTTGATGAGAGATTTCAGGGCTACCAGAGCTAAAAAATCAATAACATTGCAGAAAAACAAATTCGTTCCATGCAATCTTTTAGGTTTTTGTTAGGATGTGGCAGCACTCCTATGTTCTGAAATGCGTAAAAGAACACGTGCGTCGGAAATTTTATTTGCATTTTGCTTTGTTTCTTGAGCGCGCGAAACATGGGATCAGCTGTCATGCCCCGGATCAGCTGACGTGCCCCTGGGAAAATTCAAAAAGTGTGCAACACAGGGTAAATGAAAGGTGTGGCTACTATTTGAGTATACTATGGTTCAAATGATGTGCGCCTCCGCGAGTATCACAAAAACTACCTATTAAACTGGTTTTAGGAAAAATCACAAGTTCCTGTGACTGCTGACCTGGACAAAAATTGTCAAAGCTTGCAGTGTGATGGTTTCCATTTAACCATGTGTAACTTGCGACAGAAGTGCGACTATATAGTCGTAGTTTGATGCATCCCTTACCGAAAATCATTCTCAAGTCACATAATTGATGGAAACATTCCAGTAAAGTCAGGCCAGCTGGCAGGGAAACTACTGACACAAATCCAAGAGCGCAAAGCAAATATGCATGCGAAGCAAAATAGCGAATTCACACATGTGTCTTCACTTTTAAAATCGGGGATCTTTATTTTTGCGATCCGCGGAAAATAGGCGGTTTTCCGGAAAGGGTTCTAATTTACACTTTTTCGCGCATCCAATTCGATTCAGATGGTTTAATTTTTGAATCTAAATTAGGCTCCTATGCTACGACATGCTAGTGCCTCACAACCGTCGTTCTTCCCGTATCGCTCTTCTCATCCCGTGTGGCGATTCAAAACTGACTCCCCGTTTTCTTTTGGCTCCGCCCAACTTGTCTTTCTTTTCCTTTTCGCCGTGTTGCTATCGGTAAAATTCCATCAGCTGCCCACTCAGCTGAACTCGTATACATTTTTTCATGTCATGCACCGTTGGCCTGCACTAAATCAGTGTTTCCACATCCTAAATTGTAGTGGGCGGATTTAAATTTTTTTAAGACCGAAATTTAACGGAAGAAGGGAAATTTACATCAAGTGAAGAAATTTACATGAAGTAAAGAAATGAAAATTTAAAATAGTAATAAAAATTAAATTTCATGGAAAATATAATTAAAGGAAAACATTTGAATTTGAAAATAGAGAAAAATTTGATATAAAGTTACATTTAATATAAAAATAAGAAGAAAAATTATTCTAAAAATTACAATTACAATCGAAATAATCACATATTTTTTTAAAATCTGCCATTACAATTTTGGATAGGAGATAGGAGCGTTTTCGAGCAGTTTGCTTGCATGACTGCAGCTTTAGTATACTTGATGAATTTGTTTTTCTTTTATTGTATTCTAATTAGATTATATAAAATTTCGAAAGGGTTGATTTGATCCTTTATTTTATTTTTATTAAACTGTCTGGATTGTTCCAAGATTTTTATAAAATTAAAATAAAACGGCCAGGAATTGCTAGAAATAATAATTTTTCAGTTCTCGAAATGTCTCCCTCCTCCCCCGTCCTTCTCGCTTCGTGGTTAGTTTTTATGTGTAGGAGGTCTCAGCACAAGCATAGGGCGCCCCGGACGACCCATGACGTGACTGAGCGATATCCGACTTCAGAATGCCACCCCGGGTTATGCATCCTTCTGCTACAAATTAATGTCTGCAACTGCTGTGACTTCTGTGGTTGCAACAAAACTTCTTCTAAACATTTTAAGAATATTTCTGAAATTATTGAGAACATTGTATGGCCCATATTCATACTCATTTTATATTTACTTTCAATAATTTGATCCACTATCTTACCAATATTCATATTACTTATTATTGATATGGTTTGTTGAGCATATTTTGTACATAATTGCTTTTTATTTGTGGGCCTGTAATTGTTTATCCATGGGGCCTTGATTTTCACCCGATGGCCCGGTATAGGACTCCTGACAGAAAAAATGTATATTAAGGTTATTTCTTATCAAATCAATAAATTGAAATCGTAACAAAACTAGTTTCCTCATTTCTACTACTAACCCTCTTACTATGTTAACCAAAAAAAAACTGATTAAGCTCCCATTCCACAAAATAAAGATGTTCTTTTATATAGCGTTTTGAGTCCGGGAATTTTCATCAACGTTTTTAATTGCTTCTTCTTCTTCTTCTTAGCACTACAGCCCCTTTCGGGCCTTCGCTCCCTGGAAACAGCGCCCCCAACTGTCTCGGTCCGTTGACCGCGTCATCCAATTCCAAAATCCGAGCAGTGGTGAACTGTATTCGTCGACCGAGGCAGACCAGCGTTTCCTCGGTTCTCCCACTGGCCGCCGGCCTTCAGTTCTCCCAACGAAACATTCTTAGGTATCCGTTGTTCGTCCATACGATTCAGGTGGCCAGCCCATTCCAGCTTCCGCAGTCTTACAATCCTTGAGACCTCTGGTTCGTCAAAAATTTCATACAGCTCATGGTTATATAGAATTCGCCATTGGTCCCCATCTAGCTACGCTCCGATTATTCGCCTCAGGACCCATCGTTCAACGGCGTTCAATATATTTGCGGATGCTTGGGTTAGGGTCCATGTTTCACACCCATAGCATAACACAGGTCTTATCACAGATTTGTACACTTGGAGCTTTGTTTTCCTTTGTATGCAGCTGGGCTTCAAGATCGTCAATACTGAATAAAATATTTTATTTGCGAGCTGTATTCTTCAGCGTATTTCGTCTCTTTCATTGCCCGTTTTGTTATTTTGGCGCCTAAAAATACACAAATTCACTAACATTTTCGATACTGTATTCGCTAAGTGTGATATTTTGTGTATTCGGGGTATTTTTCTCGACTGCGTCCTGAGGTTTGTTTTATTTTCGTTGGTTTGTAGCCCTACTAGTTTTGCTTCGCTGTCGAGCTTGAGGAAGAGTTCTTTGGCAGTTGTTAGTGGCCGTGACAGAATGTTGATGTCGTCCGCATAGGCCACTACTTGGCTCGACTTGTATAGTAATGTATCTCGCGTATCGACATGTACCTTCCATATGACGTACTCCAGAGCCAAATTGAATAACAATGGGGCCAGCCCGTCTCCCTGCTTTAGTCCGATATTTGTGTCAAAGGCATCGGTGAGTTGGTTATTGATGTGAGAGGTTATCGACGTCATTGTCATTTTGGTAAGACGGACTAATTTGGCTGGGATGCCAAAACCAAGCATTATTTGGTACAGTACGTTACGATTAATACTGTCGTATACTTGCTTGAAGTCAACGAAAATTTGGTGTACGTCTATGTTGAACTTCCAGCATATTTCAATTACCTGCTTGACTGTGAACAATTGGTCTGTTGTTGATCTATATGCCCTAAAACCACCTTGATACTTCCCAATAATACTGTTGGCGTATGACCCGATTTTATTTTCTAAGATCTTTGAAAATATTTTGTACGCCGTACGAGGTAGTGATATGCCTCTATAATTTTCGCACTGTAGCTTGTCACCAATTTTTGTGGATAGGGAATATAATTGATTGGCTCCACTCTTTTGGCATGTGTTCTTGTTGTCAAATGTACTGGATGCCTTTGCAAATAGCTTGATGAACACTACTGCCACCATATTTGATGAGCTCCACTAGAATCTCATCAATGCCCGGCGCTTTATTATTCTTTTGGGCTTTGATGATGGAACAGACTTCATCCAGAGTTGGTAGGGCAATGGAAGCTCTCCGCAGACATCTCAAGGCTCCGATGTTCTGGAGCTGTGTGGATGGTTAAGGAAGTTCTTGAAGTATGATGCCCATCTTTCCTTAATCTTGATTTCATCAGCGATTATATTGCTGACGTCATCATGACAGAGCGTGATTTTGGGCTGATAACCACGTTTCAGGCTTTTCACTACTTTGTTTGCTTGTCTTGTGTCATTGCTTGCTAAACTTACATCAATACTTCTCAATTGGTCGTCATAGTATTTTCTTTTCTTAATCCTAATTATCTTATTCGCTACTCTTCCGAGATTTTCATAGTGTTCTCTCTTCATCGTGGTTTTCCTACCGACGTATTCTTTGTACACCTGTTTCTTTTTATCTGACGTATTCTGGCGCTCATCATCGAACCAATCATTCCTCTTGCGCCGGGCTTGATGTCCAATCGTCTGTTCTGCCACGGTTCTGATAGCCACTTTCACTTCCATCCAGAGCTCGTTGCTCGTCTTTAACGATGCGTCTGATAAGATGGGAGCCAGCTGGTTGTCGAGGGTCTTCGTGAAATTTTCGGCCACAGACGCCGTTTGGATCCTTTCGATATCAAATTTTTGTAGCGGGCCGGTCTTCGCTGAATATACATTTGACATACGACATTGATAGTTTAATTTGATCAAGTAATGATCTGAGTTACAATTTCCTCCTCGGTATGTACGGACGTCAAGTATGCTTGAGGCCCAACGTTGTTGGATCAGAACATGATCGATCTGGTTTTGTGTGTTGCCATCCGGTGATACCCAGGTCATTTTATGAACGCGTCGATGTGGAAAACAAGTCGAACGTATGACTAGATTTCTGCTACATGTAAAGTCAATCAGGCGCTGGCCGTTGTCATTTGTTTCATCGTAGAGGCTATATCCTCCAATCGTTCCCCGATGAGATATCTCATTGTCAACCTTCGCGTTGAAATCACCCGCAATAATTTTTGTGTCGGTTGTAGGCAATGAGTCCACCAGTCTTTCCAGGTGATTTTAGAACGATTCCTTCGTTTCTTCGTCTTTATTCTTCGGTCGGGGCGTGAACATTAATCAGCCAGATTTTGAAGAATTTCGCTTTCATACGCATCGTACACAACCGTTCATTGACTGCCTTAAAATCAATAGCGTGTGATTTGAACTTCCTATCACAATGAAGCGTAATAAACTTAAGCAGTCGAGCAGCCCCGTGGTGATCAGGAGTAGCTGCTCCTGAAGAGATAAGGTGGTCACCCCGTCGAAACTGCTTAGTTTGTTGTTTTACTAGTGTAAAGTAAACTACATCCGTCAAGTTTCCATCCTTTACGCAGAGATGAGTGGTTCACTTCAGCCACTTCAACATCTTTAGGTTTGACATTCCCCTTGTAATGCAACGACCTTCTTCGGAGAAAGTAACGATTGCTTTTTGTGTAATGTTTGCGTTTGTCTCAAGCCTCCGTGTCCACTAACTTTAACGAGGCAAAAAAAAATATTGAATTACTGTAGAGTAGCTTAATTAACACCTAATAGAACAGTTCTAAAGACAATAAAAATTGATCGGTGCGTCTTGTAGAGTAGAGTACGCGTGATAAGTATTTTGTAGTGTAGCTTCGTGGCTCGACAAGAACCCGCCTCATATGATTCCGCAAATGCTAGTCGTCAAGCACGCGTACGCAGTCGTTAAGCGAAGCTAGTTAGCTGAGCTCGGTGTTGTTTATAGCGCGCTGACACTTATGCCAGACTATCGGCACCCGTGTCCTCCACGGGCATTTTAAAAATCATTACAGGAGTCCTCTCTAAATTCTCGCTTTCCAGTAGCCTTCCCACTTTTAAATATTGTGTGTGGTCTCATGTCTTGAATGTCGTCTCCAGTCCAATTCGTTTCCTGGACTGCCAGGAATTTTATTTGATATTGACTGGCCTACTGTAAAAGGTCCTTAACAGCGCCAGTGTAATTGAGTGATTTGACATTCCAGGATCCAATGCCATAGTCCTTTTTCGTTTGCGAGATCGATGCCGTGAGTCCAATCCATTCCGAGGCCCATCTGCAGGTTTCGAAACAATCAAAGGTTTTCCAGGGACAGGGAGTTAGCCTGTCGCCCAACATCCATTCCGGCGGCATGTTTATTACGTCGATTCCGTTATCAGGTGCGGAAGATTCGCCTTCACCTTCTTACGTCCTCACAGAGGAGGCGTAAGTAGGATTTAGTAGCAGAGCTGTAGATGAATCGTGTAATGTAAATAGTGAAAGTAAGGGCTGCACAGGTATAAACGTCAGTATCATTCAAAATTATATGACGTTAAAAATTCGATATACGTACAAGCAACGCCGGATATATATGTTTTTATTCATTCTCGTTTTAATAATAATTTATATTGCATAAAATACCTTCTCCACCCTTGTCGAGCAGCAGCACCCGCAGCACACCGTGCATCTGAATAACGCTTATGGCTCTGGATGTGGACCACGACAGGATTGCTTTCATTTTCAAGCAATTCTTGGATGGCAGAAACACCTCTGATTTTGCTTGATCTTATCAACGTCTTTCGCGCTTTCGGCCCTACATCAACACTTTTCTCACAAACGAAACAGACATTCATTTTGAGAGAGCAAAGTTTAGACGACTTTGCTCTTCAATGCAACTGATAAATGCACGCTAGTAGGGCAGATGTTAGAAACCGGTCCTTTGTTCAAACTATGTCGACCGGCCTGGCGAATGCGACGAGGCAGCTGCGCTGCACCTTTTTGCCTACAGTTCGAGAACGGTAAGTTTACAAAAAAAAACTGTTTAAATAAAAAATGTGGCAAATTTTTGGACCCACAACTTTTTTATTTACACTTTTGTGAAAAAACTATTTATTTTCAACGAAATGCCAAAAAACCACTTTTTCGATACTTTAGCGCCACCTAATTTTTGTAATTTAAGTCGGACGACTTCACTTTCATGAGATAAAATGTAGCTTACGATGTCCTCTACATTTTTCGTTCCATAAATTTTTCTCTAAAACCCATAGATACCGAGAAAATCACGTTTCAATTTTTTTTTGGATTTTCTCAAAACCAGGGGGGATCACTTTGGAAGTCTAACATTAACTTTATTTTATGCCCCCTAACGATTTATCAAGTCAAATTTTGGTAGGTCATTTTTCGAACGAACCCTTTTTTTCGTGCTAAATAGACTGTACTAGATTGTAGTGACAAAAGTGGCAGTTGCGTGTTCTTCTGATTTTAACTTTCAGTGGCCTCACGCATCTTGATTTTGTTTTTCCCCTAGCGGTTGGAGTTCTGCAGGAAAAGGAATGAGTATTGATTTGGCTTTTTTTGATATTTTATTATGTTTTTTTTGTATTCATGTCAATTTAGCTTGTTTGTGTTTCTTTAGTACATTTGATTTTTTTGAAGGGGATGATTTGGTTCTTTTCTTATTTGTATTAAAATCTTTGAATTGTTCATAGAGTCTTTTTTAAGTAAAATAAAACGGCCAAGAATCGCTAGAAATAATACTTTTTCATTTCTCGAAATGACTCCCTCCTCTTCCGTCCTTTTGCCTTTTTGGTAAGTTTTTATGTGTAGGGTGGATCAGCACGAGCGGAGGGTGTCCCAGATGCCCACGATGCGACTGAGTGATAACCAGCCTAAGTATGCCACCCCGGCCTATGCACCGCTCTGCTACAAATTAACGTCTGCAACTGCGGTGACTTCCGTAGTTGCAACAAGACTTCTTCCAAAGATTGTAAGAATATTTCCGACATTTCTGAGGACATCGGATCTCCCACACTTATATTTATTTTGTATTTACTTTCAATAATTTAATGCACTAACTTACCAATATTCATATTACTTATTATTGAAATAGTTTGTTGAGCATATCTTATACATAATTTCTTTTTATTTGGGGGTATAGGACTCTTGACACGAAAACTGTATATTAATGTTACTTTCATCAAATATACTTAATCAATAAATTCCAATCGGAACAAAACTAGTTTCCTCATTTCTGCTACTAACTCTCTTACTAGCCAAGAAAACGGATTAAGTTCCGATTCCACAAAATCAATGTGTTCCTTTTTAGATCGTTTTGAATCCGGGATTATTCGTCACAGTTTTTAATTGCTTATTCTACGTTAAACACTCAAAATTCATATTTATAAAAACGATAACCTATCTTCTTATGGAAGTCGACTAGAAATACCCATCAAACCCTTATTCTTTGAAGACCCATAGTTTGGATAAAAACTTCTGTTTAAATTTTGTGGTCTCTTTATTTGTTTATTTTTTTACGTATACTTTATTTTTATGATTATTTTTAGTTAAATTGATGATGGTTATTTCCAGAAATTTCATATTTTACTGAGCCGAATTGTGAACAAAAAATTAATAAAATTAAAAGTCTTATTGATTTAATCGTATTTAAAATTTCCAGAAGTAAGTCCAAATTATTACCAAAACTGATTAATTGATTAATAAGTGATTAGTTAAAATACTTTAAAGCAAATCGTAATTTTTTGCTTCTACAATTAAGGATTAGATGTATCATACGGGCAAAGTTACACATTATCGCAATAATTCTATCTTGATCAGTACATCCGGGGATTCAATCCAGAAATTTTATCTTTCAACTCAAAATAATTCATTAAGTTTGGCATTCAAAACCGTCTTATCACCATTCATACATCGACATTATGTTAGATAAAATTACTTTCAGTATAAATACATGCTGTCGAAATGATTTTGCAACTTGTTTTCAGTTCATCAGCCGTTGGTAAAGTTCGCGAAAATGTTGCGTCCAATTATTTTCTTACTTTGTGCAACTGGAGCATTATCCGGTGAGTTTTTAGACCCTTCTGCTAGTGAGTTTGAGCTCTTAAATTACTTTCCCTTCTTTTTCAACAGCAACGTGTAATCTGCTGTATAGCGCAAATTTTCCTGGAGTCTTCACAAGGAAACTAGGATCAAATACGCTCATCCTACCAAGCTCAGGTGGTACTCTTTCTTTTGATGATTCTCTGCAAATAACTGCATATTGCTCAACTGGTTTCAAGTAAGACCGTTTTTAGACTCTCCTTAGAGTTGTATTTAAAATAAATGCAATTTTTCATATTTTGCAGGAGTTATTCAAACTATGAAACTGCACCATTGCCTGTAATCACGTATGCTTGTTCTGGCAACTCCATAACCTATAAGAAGCCAACCTCTTCCAGCTGGACTCAAGCTGTAAACAATGGCCAATTAAACTGTGCCTCAGTATCTTCATACTACGAGGCCACTGTTGATGGTTGCCAGGACTATGGACTTGCATATGGATTTTTCATTGGAAAGCAAGCCATTGTCCTCTCGAGTATTTGCTACGACTTGGACTTGATGAGACCAAAGTTCGTCCAATATGTTGCTGGACCAAGGACAACAGTAGTTGAAAATCAAAATGCCTTTAACACTGCCAACGTGACATATGAAAAAGATCAACCCATCGACGTATTGTTCGAAAAAACTGATGTTACCGCTGAGTAAGTACTTCTTAAACTTCCCTTCTATTCAACTGACTTATGCAAGATTTTCTTAAAGGACTAAGGCCCTTCAAAGTGCGATCGCGGGCGCTATTCCTAATTTTATGGACTTCGTATCCTACAAGTTGGAAGAACTTATCCCATTGAAATCATCCTTCGGAAATTTTGGCGGTTATACTAATAGTTTTAAGGACACCAGCCTCATACCTTGGTGGCAGCCATTGCGTTTGGGTAACTGGAAGGGAGTCGAGTACGCAATCGACGAAGTTTCTGTGAATAGGGCATATGAAGTTTACGCTGGTGTATCAGGAGTTGTTAGTTACCCAATTGGAGGAAAGTTCGCCTATACTGATCGACTGACATACAAGTACAATCAATACACACGCAACGTTCCACTTTACGTTTGGAATTTGGTCCGACAAAAAAATAACATCAAGGATGAAGGCATTGTGATCATTGGTATTAACTCTCCTTTCTTCCAAGTGAAAAATAGCAGTGATTTGCTGTGCGAAGACATTTGTGATAATATCACATGGTTGGATGGTATCAGCCGATTGAGAAAGCTTCCAACTCTTGGCTATGTTTATTGCTGCAAACCAAAGGATGTTGAAGGAAAATTGGAAAATTTGCCACTTTTGTGAACCCAAAATAATTTTGGTGAAGTATACGATATTCAATGGAATTAAATTATCGTGGAGACTGAGCAATTTAATTTATTGTGTTAGTTTTTAAACTTATACAATAGTATTATGAAATACTAATAAATCTTTACAGCGGCTTTTTCATACGTAAGCGTTTTTTTAAGACGTTTTGGAATTGTGAGAGTTTATAATTGCTGCACGTAAATCTATTAATGATACTGGTGTCAAACTGTAGGTAAAGTTTGTGAGAATATGTGTCCAGAATCGCTATTATACTTTTTTTTTTTGAAAACTAACAGACTTAAGTACTAACCAAGAAATACTCTTCTTCAAAGCTTGGTCTTATTGGTATTTCAAATGCTTTTCTCTAAGTTCTTCTCAGGGAAAAACTTTATTTCGATTGCTTTATATCTACGATTCTTTTAGTTTTCTTGCTTGTTATAGATGAAAATGATAATTTATATATGGCAAATTAAGGCATTTTGACAAAGCATTCACCAAATGCTTATTCGTGTTTCTGCAAAATTGTAAAATAGATGTTTTTATTCACTTACTATAACGTTCAAATGCACTCTTGTGTACAAAACACAAAAATGGAGCAAAACTGGCATAGCGAATGTGGCGAAAACTTTCCTTAAATTTAGTCAGGAACAAGAAGCATAATCTCAGATAAAATTGACTCAATAGCAAGGAACTCGTCAACGAAAAACTGGCTACGAAGTTGGAGCTTGACGTGTGATGTAACTGTGGAGTACTGTAGTTTCTCCACAAGATCAACCTCCTCACGCTTTAGAGCATGAAGTAGCTCAGCGGTAAGGCTAACGACCGCAAATCGCAGATGATCTTCTTTATAAAGATACAAGTTGGTTAGACAGAACTACGCTCATTTCAGAAGGGGTTTGTACTCAGCTTACGATATGCAAACATCAATAGGGAAAGAACTCAAGAAAAACGTCAATGACATCTACAACAATTACATAGTCCTGCCAGAATGGCAGAATGGGTATTGAATAAAACCAAGCGAGTTCAACCAATTTTGCTTTTTTATTTAATTAATTTCCCTCCGGAAGGAACACACGTCGGTTTCACTGGTTGTGCTCGATTGCTGCACTTCACGACTGGCATCTGTTATTTCTCCTGTGTTGACCGCTCAGCTATCCTGGAGTGACTGGTCCCGAGGCACATCTTCAACCAAGGCGGGATTGGAACTAACTTCTGATTCGTTATCCGTTGATTCATCGTCGCTGCTCGCTTCTGGTCCCAAGAAATACCAGGGTTTCAACCGCTCCGCGTGGAATACAGATTGGAACGATCGTTGATTCCGTTGGCAATCTACTAAATCTCCAATGAGGTATCGATCGCAGTTCAATACCCGATTAATTAAATACGGTCCCTTGTAGCGTGGCTGTAATTTTCGAGATTCTCCGGTCGCAGAAGGCACGCTATGGACCAACCAGAACCAGAACGTTAACCGCAAACTGTTTTGGTTGCCCGTGTTTTTCGTCGAAACGTTCCTTTCGTTTTTGCTTTTCGATGTTAATTCTATTTGCGATCTCGTCGTAGCAAATTTCCGTGGATTTAGTCCCATCTAACTCGTGTAGCGCTTCAAGCAGCTCATTCGGAAGAATGTCACTTAGCTGGTATCAGAATACAATCACATTTGGCATGTGACCGGTATTCGAGTTTGCTTGGGAATTTAAAACAAACTGAAACTTTTAACATTTCGGTTCTATTTGCGTTCGTTATCTGTTGAAGTTCGCAAATATAGAAGAACATATTGATGCACTCTCTCGATTTGGCCATTTGCCCTGGGGGTCCTAACTGCTGATATCGTTATCAGCACAATAACTTTCAAACTTTTGGAAGTGAAGGCTTCGCCTCGGTCTGATATGATTCGTCGCGGAAGCCCAAAAAAGGTAGTTAGATCATTTAGCACATGAATTACTGGGAGCGTTACCGCCGACTTTATAGCTTTTACCACAATACATTTCGAAAATGAGTCAGTTATTCCTAGCATGTATTGGTTTCCAACGGTACTTTTATCAAAAGGTCCCAGGTGGTCTACGTGTATCGTTTTGAATGGAATAGGGACAACCGAGATAGCATATAGTTTCCAAACTGACTTTTCAGTAGCCTTTTTAAAATAACAGCATTCGAAACAGACAGCGATATATCCCTTAACGTAATTTCACATTCGCTGAAACCAATAATAGGGCCATATCTGTTCTAACGTTTTGTCCACTCCGAAGTGTCCTCAGTCATCATGAGCTTCCTTCACAACTCTTCAGCGTACAGCTTTTGTCACGACCCATCGGAGCTCTACCCGCACTTTCCGGTATAGTCGGTTGGTTTTGTGGTAAACCGGAACTGCCCCGGCTGTGGCGAAAGGCATTGGTTGGCAGATTGCCCCTTCAAGGAGAAGACCTGCAGCAAATGCAACGGGAAGTCACATAAGGCAGGTTACTGTAACATTTACAAGGATTTCTGAGGGAAACGCAACACAAAATACAGCAAGAAGGGCGACAACAAGCCGCAAGTGAACCAGGAAGTTTCTCAAGCCGATTGTCAATGGTGCTCAGCTAAATATGCAGTTTGATACAGGTTCAGACATGACAATCATCTTTGAGGCAAATTGGGAGACGTTGGGACGTCCGAAAGTGACTGCATCGAATTGAACGAACGCAACAAGTGCTTCAGGAGACGTGATTCTATTACTGGGATACTTCTGGTGCAACATTACTCTGAATGGCATTCAAAAGCAGGGATGCTGTTTCATTACACCGCTAAATCTCAACCTTTTCGGCATTCCCTGGATCAATGTGTTCAATTTGTGGAGTGTTCCAATCGACAACATCTGCAATCAAGTCAGGTCAACAGCTTGCGATGACTTGACCACAGAAGTACAATCAGAGTTTCATGAACTCTTCTCAAATGGCCTTGGTTGTTATAACAAAGCTAAAGTCTCACTCAAACTAAAACCGGGAGCTCAACCAGTCTTCCGAAAAGCTCGTCCGGTTCCACAAGCAGCTCGTTCTACTATAGTCACTGAGCTAGAACGTTTGCAGCACTTGGGCATTATCAGCCCTATCAAATATTCTCAGTGGGCAGCACCCATTGTCGTATCCAAACGAAAGGATGGAAGAGTTCAAATTCGTGCTGATTATTCGACGGGTCTTAACGAAGCACTTGAGCCAAACAAGTATCCTTTGCCAGCACCCGATCAAATTTCGCAAGTTTCACAGGAAAAAAAGTTTTCAGCACAATCGACTTATCAGACGCTTTCTTTCAAGTGGAAGTCGACGATATATCCAAAAAGGTGATGGCCATCAACACCCACATCGGATTGTTTCAGGTCAATCGCCTCCAGCAAGGCGTTAAAACAGCCCCAGGAGAATTTCAAGCAATTGTTGACATGATGCTCAGTGGAATCTCAACGTTCGGTTTCATCGACGACATGGATACTAGCGGTGAGAATGCTGATGACCACAAGTAAGAGTTGAAGAAAACACTGCAACGCCTCCAGGATTTCGGGTTCAAAGTCAGCATCACCAAGTGTCAGTTCGGTAAGAAATCTGTGCAATTCTGTGGACATGTCATCGACGACAAAGGCATCCGACTATAGCCTGAAAAAATTTGGGAAGTCACATCAGCACCTCCGCCAGCTAATGTCAGTCAGCTCCGTTCATTCTTAGGTTCAGTCAATTACTATGGCAAGTATATCAAGTCAATGAAGACGCTGAGCGGTCCCCTGGACGAACTTCTCAAGAAAGATGTGAAGTACGAATGGCAAGATGTTCACCAGGAAACTTATGACAATCTCAAAAAGATCCTGGGATCAGATCTGGTACTAACGCACTTTGATCCCAACAAGGCCATCGTTCTGGCGACAGGCGCGTCAAAAGACGGCATGGGAGCTGCCCTCATGCACCGTTTCAACGACAATTCACTGCATCCTATCATGCATTTCGCCGCAACATTCAATTCAGTGGTAAGAAATTATTCCCAAATTGAAAAAGGAGCACGAGCACTCATCTTTGGCTTTAAGCAATCACATTTCTACATCGCTGGGCGAAAAATTACCACGCAAGTCGATCACAAGCCTCTGTTGTCCATCTTTGGTTCGAAAAACGGAATTCCTGTATATACAGCGAACAGACTGCAGAGATGGGCACTAATCATCATGGCTTATGATGTTAAATTGGAACCAACAGCTTCGGATATGCTGACGTCGTATCTCGCCTTATGTCAAAACAGATGAAAGCTGATGAAGAGACAATTATTGCTGCGGTACAAGTCAAGGGAATCGACGACAATGACGAACAGTTGTTAAGTTTCGCAATACAGTCAGCAAAGGAGCTTCCTGTCACCTTCTAACAAGTACAAGAAGAAACGAAAGCTTGCCCAAATCTTCAGCAAGTGATCAAATTCATTGTGACTGACAGCCGGCACAAGCGCAAAAGTCAGATCGAAGGAATCGAAGTCGCTTCTTTTTTCGAACACCGCATTGAGCTAAAATTCGTACAAAATTGCATTTTCCGTGGCGAACAAATCATCATTCCATCAAAACTGTGAGCACATATTCTTGAGAACCTACATGAAGGTCATCCAGGTGAGTGCCGAATGAAGCTATTCGTAGCCAACAAAGTCTTCTGGCCTGGCATAACGAAAGCTATAGAAGTAATCGCTAAGACTTGCGAACGTTGCGCAAGGGAATCAAAGGCACCACGCAAATGTACCTTGCAGCCCTGGCCCATGCCATTGGAACCATGGATGTGCCTTCACCTTGATTACGCCGGCCCCATCAGCGGCTCCTACTTCCTAGTGGGTGTTGACGCCTATAGCAAGCGACCAGAAGTTATAAAAGCGGCGACAATAACCGGAACGAAGACGGTCGAACTTTTTGCTGATGTGCTGGCCCGACAGGGTCTGTGCAAAGTTTGCGTCACGGACAATGGACCTCAATTCGTGTCGAGCTCGTTTGAAAACTTTTGCGAGACACACGGTATCAAGCATCTTACGATCGCCTACTACAGCCCGCAGTCAAACGGTCAGGCAGAACGATTCGTTGACCTTCTAAAAAAGGGCTTACAGAAGGCCGAAGGAACCATCGAACAAAAATTGCGAGAATTTCTGGTGACGTATCGCTACACACCATCATACAATCTTGGAATGAAATCACCATTCGAATTGAGAACCGGCCATAAGATGCGCACAAAACTCGATTTTCTCAAGCCTCAAATCGATCAAACTACTTCAGACAAAGCAAAAATGGAAAATCAATTTAACTTGCATCACGGCGCAAAGTGGAGAGAGTTTTCACCTGGAGATGAAATCCTTTACAAACTCCACACAGCCAGTGATAACTGAAATTGGACTTCATGAAAAGCCGAGATGGAGCTGTCAATTACTCGATTGACATTACAACGCCGTCAGGAAGTCGAACCGTACGAGCTCACACGAATCAGCTCAAACGCCGATATATGAAAAACGAATTGATTGAATTGTTTGACTTGCCCGAGTTTAGTGACGAAAATAATCAGCCAGTTGGTGAAGTTGAACCGATTATCACACCTGGCAACAATCCTCAACATGTCGACCACTCAGACGCTCACAATGATGAACAAGTGAGGATGAAACTCAAGAAGAACCTGAAGCTGAAGTCGAGCCTCGTTACCCAATTCGAACAAGTCGGGGAGTCACATCAAAATTCAATGACTTCGTCAGATTTTAAGAGGGGAGCAATGTGGTGAACCCGAACTGCTTCAATCAACATCTCTTAAAGCTCGTATTATGTGCAATCTTTCTTTACTCTGACTACTCGATCTAACCGCCCTTAAAGCTCGGAGGCCTCCTATCTTTCTTCTACACGGACCGTCAAGCTAAGCTTGGGCGCGCGGGATTGGTCTGTAAAACCGGATCGGAGTTCATCGGGTTGGTTGCAGCAATCACGAATATTATATTTAGTTAAGTGTTATCAACAATTAATATTAAAAGACTGTAGTGCAAGCTTTTTGAAATAAAACAGAATTGTAAACCTCTTCTTTGAATACATCAACCTACGGTTTACAACAGGTTTCCAGTACGTAATCCTCCCGTAACTGCGCCAGCTGGTCGGAACACTATTTGCCTCGAATTATCCGCGTGATATTTCGTAGTGCCTCGTCTTGTTGTTGCATTGTAACCAGCCAGTCTCCGTTGGTAATGTTGACTGTTAA
Source organism: Odontomyia ornata (assembly GCA_963969285.1). Lineage (NCBI taxonomy): Eukaryota > Metazoa > Arthropoda > Insecta > Diptera > Stratiomyidae > Odontomyia > Odontomyia ornata. The sequence continues at coordinate 37,933,334 of OZ017740.1, forward strand.
AATCCTCTCAACAACTTCAGTGGTGTTTTCGGTAGGGGCACGACTTAAGGCATCAACATGCTCCATCCTGCGGCTGTCTCACTGAATTAGTCTTAAATCATACTCGGACATCTTCAGCCATCATCGTGCTTTCTTTGGAGGTAGGGGCTAGTTTAGTCGCATCGTGGTAACTGCAGAGCAATCTGTTACAATCGTGAAAAATTTCCCTAACACATAGATTCGGAACCTTTCCAACGATTCTACGATAGCGAGTACTTCCACCTCATACGAATGGTAAATTTTTCTCTGCATCACTACAACAACGGCCATAGTAGCAGACCGGTTTAATCTCACCCGAAGATTCTTCCTGGAACAACACCCCGGCCGGACCTTTGGAACTCGCATCTGTATGGATCTCATGGCGTTTCGTCTAATCGTACAAGCACAGAAAAGGCTCGTTGGATAACATCTCCTTCAGACGGCTAAATGCGGCTTCTTGATCAGCATCCTATAGGAGAGTTGCATTTTTCTTCAGTAGTGGGTGATTGGTCGTGCTATTTTGGCAAATTTTCCAATATACCTGTAGTTCCGAAAAAATCCAGTTAACCCCAAAAATCTTCGAAAGTCGTTAACATTTTCGGGTGTTGGGAAATCTTTTATCGCAGCTACTTTTATCTCCCCAGGTGCTATACTGCTGGCGTTCACTCAATGGCCCAAAAAGATAATCTCACTTTCCAAAAATCTCCATTTTGAGTGGTGGAAAGTAATTCCGACTGCTCGAATCACTTCGAGCACCTTCCGCAGCTTTTACATGCCTTAGGCAAAATTTTTGCTTTTGATAATTAAGTCGTCAAAAAATGTAATGAGTATCCCAGGGGGCAATATACGCTCAATTTTTTTCATTACTTCCTGGAATACAGCTGGTCCATTTACAACTCCGGATGGCATTCTTAGAAATTCAAAATGCCCATCGTGCGTAATAAAAGCAGTATATTTTCGTAGCTCTGGCTCGACTTCGATTTGGTAGTATCCGGATAGCGGGTCCAGAGTTGTGAACAACTCAGCATCTGCAAGTTGTGCTAGCAGCTCATCCACTACAGGCATCAAGAAGGGACGTTTCACCGTAATGTTATTTAGTTCTCGGTAGTCCATACATAGTCTATCTTTTGAATCTGATTTTTTTTTATAAGTACCACCGGAGAAGCATATGACGATTCACTCGGCTGAGTAATGTTTGTTTCAAATAATTTGTCTATAATTTTTGTCACCTCAGGTCTTTTCACAAAAGCAATGCGATGAGGTATGTGGTAAATGGGTTTTTCTCAGATTAACCTAATTTTCAGCTGTCCCAGTTTACACTTTCCAATCTCCGGTAGATTCTCGGCGAAACAATCTTTGAATTCGATAAAAGCTCATCTAACTTGCGATACTCGTCCTCGTTCAAGTTCTTTTTGTCTTCGATTTTACAAACTCCATCTCCAATGATAAGGTTTAGACGTTAGCTTTTTAGGAAATCGGCTCCCACTAGAGCGGCACAAGGCAACATTCCATCTTCCACGATATAGAATGTGAAAAGAAAATCCCTAGTATCAAACTGCATCCCCGTTTTGATTTTCCCCGTAGAGCGATATTTTCCTCCACCGCAGTCAGAAAATTCGATTTCAGTCGGTTCGACTGACCCAATGGAATCAACAATGGATCGAGCTAATAACGAACGTGAGCTTCCTGAGTCTACTATTGCCAATATACTTTTTCCCTTGACACTTATTTTTTTCGGCGGCAACAGCGGTCCAGAAACAATTGATAATTTTTACTCATCCTGTATTTGCAATACGAAAACTGACTGCTGTGGTGAAGATCCTCTCGATTGTTGAGCTCTGTCGAGGCATTTGCTCGTTCTAGGTCCCGTACGACGGCAATGATCGCAACGCGGACGTCGTTGTGGATGCGGGCATCGCACTGTCAAATGACCTCGCTGACGGCAATTGAAACATGTCGGTCTGGTTTCGCGCATTTCGACTGACCTAGTATTCGACACTCCTACCAACTGGTCGTGTAGCAGCACAAATTCACTACGTGATGCACGCATCTGATATGGGTCTATAGCCCGCACAACATTTCCCTCGAAGCGGCGAATCGCCATGTTAAATTCTTGTAGTTCTGCAAAGTCACTTCCCGCAAGAGCATTTTGCGGTGCTGGATGACTAAGGCCTCATCGGATATACTTTATGATTGCTGCGTCTAACACTTCTCCCCATCGTCCAATTGCTGTCATTTCATAAAAGTATTCGTCCAAACTATCAGAATTTAAACAAATCGTTCTCATCAACTTTAAATGCATATCAACTTCGTCAATTCGAGTAGGACAGTTTGCTCGCAACCCCTGGGAAACTTTTAAATACTCGCATTTGTGCGTTGTTCCATATTTTTGCCTATCCGCACAGTTTTAATTGTGCTGCAAACAATACCAATTTATCGTTCCAAACGTATGCCTCCTTCAACTTGCATATGCGCTTAATAAACTGTTCTGCCGTCCAGTCTCGCTTGTCGGGTCGAAACTTGGCAACATCTCCGCAATGTCGCGAACGGAGAAAAACATTCTCATTTGTCGATATGTTGATTCTAGGAATGCCTGCTTCTTTACCAGCAAAGTGCGTTCATGCTGTTGAAGAGTTAATCGCCGTGGCGCCTCATGCTCATGCATCACCTCCTCGGCTTCTCGGGGTGCGCCCGCCTCCACCGTTACGGTGATCTCGTCGTCATGACCACTCGCGTTGTCACTTAAATCTCGCACAATTTGAACTTTGGTCATCTGGCTCAGAAATCTGATTGCACTAACCTTTTGATGAATTCGGGTTTATTTCCCGACATCGGCAGCCCACGCTCGTGCCATGTCTTGTATCTCTTTTTTAGTTTTAATCGCGTTCGTGGCTGCTCCCACTTCTGAACTGCCAGAATGCAGAATAGGTAATGAATAAAACCAATCGAGTTCAACCAATTCAGCTTATTTATTTAATTAATTTCTCTCCGTAAGCAACACACGTCTACTCAGCTTCACTGGCGAGCTCGATTGCTGCATTTCATGACTGGAATTCGTTGTTGCCAGTTATTCAGTTTCTCCAGTGTTGACACTCCTCTAAAAAAAAACGATTGCTACATCATTTTAACCTGGCGCCATTTCGTAGCAAAATCATTCACAAACTTTGAATGAAGTAAATCTTAAATCATATCGTTTTATCCGGAAATTAGAAAATCCAATTAAAAGTGTATTGTCTGTTTCGATGCAAAGCCCGAATGGTAGAAAAACCATATATTGTTTTTGTTGTACTTGGAGAGCTTTTAAATTGCTAATTACTCTGTGAATGCGGTTGAACTTTATTGAAACTTCCAGACTGTAAGCACCTTTCCTTGAAATACCTTAATTTAAATTTAAAGGTACCCGTATAAATTCACAGCAGAAAATGTTATACTTGCAAACTCTACTATTATTAACAAAGTTGTATTACTCTCCTTTGGGGCTTGTGGTCCCGGGTAGCTCCTCAAAAATGACGTGGGTGCCAGTCGCTTAGACCAATGGGCCTCTTTTGAGCCGCGAAGCGACAAACGTAGCTCGACAGAGCATTAGAACGTCGCGTCAGATAATGAATTTGCGGGCGTTAAACACTGGGTGCTAAAAGAAACCCAAAATACGTGGATACCAACCAAATACGGAACCCCCCCACATCAATAGGCCTCTTCATTGATTCTCTGAGGCAAACCTGAACCTGCAACCACTCTGTCGTAGGGTTTACCATAGTGCTTAAGGGATATCTAGAATACTCTTCGTCAACCTTGGCCAAAACGCTGCAAGATCTAAAATTTATGATCCAACACTTCACAGCGGCTTACAGGTTCACGATATCCCCAAACACTTTCCAGGGCCCCAAAAGAACTCCCACACTCCACCTGCGCACTTGATGTCGCGAATAGGCGAGCTCACTCCACAAGTGAGTACAGTGACTGAAAAAAAATACTTTAGGTTAACTAGCAAATGAAAAGTAAGGTTTTGAAACGAGTCCATGCACACATGAAGTTAAATTCACTGTCATATATATATATATATATATATATATATATATATATATATATATATATATATATATATATATATATATATATATACATAGTTGAAATAATTCTTGGCCCACTAAAGTTATCTACCTTCGCTCTATATCCTACTTGGTATGTTAGGGGCCCTTCTGATGATGGCAATTGAATTTGCTCACATGTAGGCACATTACCCTTTTCGTTTCGCATGATGATTCCCACAACAAAAGGAAGATACGCTGCCGTAGATAATTTGAATCGTCCCCCACAACCGTTAACTTCTTTTCACAAGAACAAAGTGTAGCCTTCTGCCTGATTTTTTGTCTTCCGACTTGATGGAGATCTGTTGCTGTTTGACCCGTTCGCAGTAAAAACAGAAAAGAGAACGCTTCCTCCTTTACTGGCCCTTTTAACAACTTGTTCCACAACGTTTCTCTTTTTCTCTGTTCAAGTTTAGTTCAAGGCCAGATTTTCCATCTTCACTGCTGCTCAGCCTTCTTTAGTCCACGCAGCTTTAATGGGGACTCCAACCAAGTTTTCAACGGCCATACTTCTTTCGCGCAGAAGCTTTTCATCAAAACGAAACCTCCGTAAGTACAAGCCAAACATAGCAACTTTGTACAGGTGGTAATCAGCGCACAGAGGGTTGTATATGAATATATTTTCACCATTAAATTTTAGTTATAAGTTTTCTGCTTGATTCAACGTAGTTACACATAAGTCTCTAGTGCTTAAAATAATTTCTAAGCACTTGATTCCCATTTGTTAATGTTCTTGTTCTCATGTTGTTGTTTTTACAAATTCTAATGTAATCTGAATCATAGTCAAAACAAATTCTTTGTATCAAGGTAAATTTCCATGCAAGATGCATTCTTGTCTAGAATGCATCTAACAAGTTCACAATTTGAAAAATGATATGCACATGCAATTGTTCTGACTGTGATGAGATAACGTGAGAATCAAACGCTGGAATGAAATGTTTAGGATTTTCCCACACTAAAATGTTAGGATAAGCAAAAATTTATGTATTTAAGAAAAAGATGATTGGAACATAGAATGAGCTGAGTTCCAACAGCGAAAGAAGGCGTATTGTTCCTTATAAGTACAGGACCTTTAATTAATATTGAACATTTTGGGCACAGGACCTTCAATCAATATTGAACATTTTGGTGACCCTAGACATGTATGCTATCCTGAAAAAACAGATGGAGATTGGACAAGATGTTGAAAGAATACATCACAACTTCAAAAAGGATCCAGACGCAAGGAAGACAGCGAGCTGTTTGGATGCAAGGAGAGAAGAACTATCAACTCTTTTCGAAAAATTTCAACTCAACGATGGAGTTCTGCAAAACTTTACAGAAGTTGCTCAAGTAGATTATTCCAAGAATAATTACTGGAAGCTATAGAAAGGCAGCGAGGCTCAAGTAGTGCACCGTCTATCGCAGAAAAACGTTCAACCACTGATAGCAAAGGTGCCGCTAATTCAACAAGATGTGAAAGTATCTTGCTATTCTTCGACAACTCCTACAAAGAACGGAAGGAAAATAAGAGACAGAGCGACCCAGGGAATTTAAGTCGGCTCAGTTACAGGCTACCAAGAAGGATTGGGATGCAACAAGGGCTAAGCACTTGCAAATCATGAAAAGCGGTGACGTTCCAGAAAAATACAGCCCACAAGTCTTCGAAATCACTGAAATTTGGGTTGAAAAGGTGCAACTCAAAATATCCTAGGTGGTTTCGGGATCTATGGAAGATTCGTTTCCACGGTAAAGCTTTTCTGAATTCAGCTATCTGAATTCGATGGAAGTTATCTCGCCTGGCAAAAGTTCCATGACTTATATGTCCTGCTAATCGACAACAGCACACTGGGTTCGGTCCAAAAACTTTGGTTCCTGGAAGACAATTTGGCGGGTGAGGCAGAAGGTCTCATTCGTCATATGACAATATGTGATAGCAACTATGAGCCTGCGTGGAGCCTTGTTAAAGAGCGATATTAAAACAAAAGACTCTTAGTGAATGCAGCGCTCAATAAACTGCTGCCACAAAAATCAGTCAACAGTGAAGGGGCACAGGAATTGAAATCACTCTATAATAATACACAGGAGTGCATTATGGCATTAAGTGCTCTCAAGATTCCCGTTCAATCTTTATAGTAATTCTTGAAAAGCTAGAGAGAATGATGTACTGGTAGCCACAATCTAAAATTTTAAGCGATGGAAGTTTCAGCAAGAAGAACTCTTATAGCGAAAAAAAAAACTTTGCTACAATTGCTTGAAACATGGACATACTTCTAAGAGGCTGCTACTACTGCAACATTACATGTAGAAGTGAAGGCTCTCTCACCCAATACTCCTAGCCGAGCTCTTACATCAACGGAGAACTCTACCAATTGTGACTCTTATGTGCTTCTTGGCACTACAGTTTTCAGTCGTACCAGCATAAATGAAGATGCGATTCCAGCGAGAGCATTGTTGGACACAGGCTCTCAGCTCAGCTTTATCTCTGAGTGAATGTGCAAGAAACGAAAACTGAACGGAACAATGACCATGCAAAAAATTGTGAGTATTGGAAATTGCCGGCAACAATCATCAAAACGTGTCCACTTGAGGCTCTCATCTAGAGTAAATACATTCAGCATCGAATTCAAAACATTTGTGCTGAAGGAAATTACCAGCAAACTTCCGGACAGACACCTAAATATATCCGAGTGGCCACCACCACCAAACCTTACACTCGCTAATCGAAGATGGTGCATAACACAGTTTTGGGATGGATAGCTCTAGGAAAAATTCAATCCAGCTACAGTAACGTGAAGTTTTGTAGAGTGGTCACAACCTTGCATGAACAATAACAGCATTTTTGGAAGCTAGAGGAGGTTCCACAAGTGGCAACCAGTCATTAAGCCGGGGAAGAAAAAAAATGTATAATGTTTTTTCAAGATACAGTAACTCGAGATATGACCGTCAAATACATCTTACGATTCCGATTCTCGGAAGATCCAGGAGCATTAGGGACCTCTAAACAGGTAGACGTTCTAAGGCTAGAAACAAGATTCACCCGCAATCCTCAATTGATGAAAGATTAGATGAAGATCGTCGAAGAGTATCAAAAACTGGGACATTCAGAACAGGTGCACAATCTAGAGGAAACCAAGCCTCATTACTATCTACTACACCATTGTGTGATACGTCCAGAAAGAACGACAACAAAACTGCGAGTTGTCTTTGATGGCTCTGCGAAGACATCCAGCAACAAATCATCAAATGATATCTTGAAGACTGGGCTAAATTTATAGACAGGCTGAAGACAGTTACTTACATATTAGATGCGCTTCGTATTTAGCGATAAGGTGCTTACATCAATTAGCCGAAGACAAACATATGGCGTTTCCCTTGACGGCAAAAGTGGTCTTCCGTGAGTTCTACGTGGATGATCTATTGATAGGTGTAAGCAACTTAACAAAAGCTAAAGCGTTGCAAAAATAGCTCAGAAAGATGCTGGAAAGGAGAGGATTTCATCTGCACAAGTGGTGTTCAAACAATTGGAAGTTAGTATGAAAAATACCTTCAAAGTATCAAGCAACCGAATTTAATATGACATACCTTGAAATACCAATCATTATTAAAATTTAGTTATGTGCTGGAATCCAAACACCAACGAGTTCAATATCAAGATCACTCGCTTTTCGACCAACGAGCCGTGACCAAACAAATAGTGCTCTCAGGGATGTCACAGCTATTTGATCCTTTTGGTTTGGCGAATCCAGTCATTGTGCTGTCCAAAATTTTTATGCAGCAAAACGGGAGCTTAAATTTGATTGGAATACGCCTCTCCCAAATGGCCAACAGCTAAGATGAAAAATGTGCAGAAATCAATTGCCAATGCTCGAAAACGTTCAGATTGCAAAAGGGATACGATGCTTCTATCATTCTGATCCAGCTCAGCTTCACGGTTTCGCTGATGCAAGTGAATTGGCCCATGGTGCCTGCGTTTATTTGCGATCAGGTGTTTGCAATAAAGATGCCAAGGTTTTCTTCGTATGCTCAAAAAGTAGAGTTGCTCCAGTGACAAAACGCTTCATTGCTCACTTTGAGGTCTGTGTAGCATACTTATTAGTGATGTTGGTCGATGAAGTAAAACAAGCCCTGCAAATCAACATGGAAAAAAACATTTCTATGGACCGACTCCACGATTGTTTTATAGTGGCTAGCGTCAACTCCATCCAAGTTCATGACGTTCGTGGCAAATTGAGTAGCTGCCATTCAACTAGCAACTAAGGATGGGATTTGGCAACATGTGGGGTCGCAACAAAACCCAGCTGCTATCATTTCTGTAGGAACGCTTCCATCACAATTCTTGGAGAGAAGACTTTGGTTTGATGGGCTGTCATTTCTTCGGCATCCAATTAAAATTCAAGGTAGACTCTCATGGAGCTACAATTAAGCAGCTCCAGAGCAACAACTCAAGGTCAAAAAATATGTCCTTACAATACAAGCATCAACACCACACTTCACACAACAAATTAGGCACAATGACAACTTCCAGAGATTGCGAGAAGTTTTAGGATTCATTCTTCGATGTACTAATAATATGCGGCAGATAGCACAAAGGAAGCAGCAATCAAGCCAAACGCCAAAGAAATGGGCATAGCCTTGGAACTGATAGTACGTGAGATGCAGTTGGAGGGCTTTGTTGTCGAAATCAAACAATTGAAAAAGGGTGAAGCAGCTAATAGAGACAGCAAATTTATATCTCTGGCAGTATCAGCAGCATAATATGGGTGGGAGGTCAGATTTCCAAAAGCAAGCTACCACCCAATGCAAAACATCCAATGCTTATTTCTTCTGCTAATCCAACAACCAAGCTTATGTTCAAACACATGAAAAATGCTTGCACGCCGGGACACAATCATTATTGAACATTATAAGGCAAACAGTTTGGTGCATAAACGGAAAGTTACTCGCCATAGCAACCATGTGAGACTGCGCCGATGCACCAGAGCTATGCCGAACGTATTTCAACATATAATGGGTGGCTTACCCGCTGAAAAAATTCAAGAAGCTCGACCCTTCTTGTATGTTGGAGTGGATCACCATTCAAATAAATTTTTACCTGAGAGGAAAAAGGCCAGTGAAGGCATATGCTTCTCAACAAAGCAGTTAATTTAGAATTGACTTCAGATTTGACAGCTGTAGCATCCATTGGAACACTAAAAAGATTCATATCAAGAAGAGACCGTTCGTCAAAAATATTCAGTGATAACGCCATCAATTTTGTCCGAGCATACGCTGAGCTTCAAGAAATGATGAAACTCTTTCACGAGAAGACTAGTCAGGATATTATCGATACGTTTTGCAGTTCTTAGGCATTTAATGGCTTGGAATTCCCGCTAAACCCTCTCATTTTGGAGGCCTATCGGAGGCGAGCATCTGCATACTGTTATTTGCCTAATAGAAGCAATTTTGAACTCCCAACTACTCAGTTCAATGTCAACAGACCCTAAAGACCTCTAACCGCTTACCCCAGGACACTTCCTGATTGGGCAGTCACTGTTAACATTGCCTGAAACAACTGGTCAAATCCAAAGACTGTCTCTAACAACAAGATGGAATCAAGCCAGATGATTACATATGGAGTTCTAGTATAGATGGTCTAACGAATATTTGTAAGAGCTACAAACCAGATGCAAGTGGCAAAAACTACAGCCCAACGTTACTCCAGGAGCACTGGTCGTCTTAAAATAAAGGGTTCTTCCTTCACTAACGTGGCGTATGGGACGTATAGTGGAGTTGATGACCTCCACTATACGTCCTATACGTCACGTTAGTGCGAGCAGTTAAGGTATTCACTAGAGCAGTTAATACATTGTGTCCCCTGCCAGACACAATATTGGCTCCCGAAGCAACCAAGGACTCAACGCCTGATGAAGAGCCTTCAAAACTTCCAAAAGGAATGGTCAAAATAGCCCCGGTCACTTCTAATTACTCAGCCCTTATTCCAACTCAACCAATCAAACGCAACACTAACGGACAACCTAAAAATAACAAAAGAGGGAAAGGATTTCTTCTGCAAGCATTGTTATGTGTGTTACTAGTCCTTCCAAACATCCGGAAAATTGAAGCGACTAGAAACCAATCTGTTGAAATAGTTCCGTTCAACAATCAGTCAGGCATTTATTTTGAAGAAGTTGGCAACATCACCTGGAAAGTCATAATATTTTACGATATGACTAGATTGGACAGAATATGAAGGCATTTCAAGGGCAATCATAAGTTTGATGAACATCTGTGTTTCCCAAGAAAAAGAAAATATGAAAGAGTTTTGCAACGGCATGGTTTCGGAGTTTCAACACTTACATGGAAAATTACAAGAACAAAACGAAGCATTGTATGAGCACCCTTTTCCAATCAGAAATCGGAAAAAAACGTCGCCTCTTGGTTCAATTTCACACTCCTTGTTTGGTATATTTGATGAGTTCGCTGCAAGATATGTAGAAGATATTTGTGAAATGAAAACAAATGAAGAACATTTTCTAAAGATTATGAAAAATCAAACATTTATTGTGGAAACCACCGTCAACATTTTGAAGAAAAACACAAATGTCATTCATCAGCAAATAAATTCGATTGAGCGTCAAATCGAGCAACTTACACGAAAGACACAAAAGAGCGAAGAGGAAATGCATGAATTTAACGTACTTTTCAGACCCTCTGGATTTATACAATTGGACTTTAAATTCCAGCATGTATGACGAAGTTTTGAAGCAAATCAAACATCAACTATCCGCAGAACTACCCGAAACTATCACCACGCACGATACGCACAACTATATACTTAACTACCTGACCTTGGGCACCGTAATCATCGTGATTTCCTATGGATGCAAAAGACGTTTTTGGAACGGACACCGTCAACATGCGAAACAAGCACCAACTGATGTTGAAATTCCCCAGGGAGAATTCAAGGTGGCGGTGGATGTTCAAGCAGATTTAACGTAGTCATACATAAGTCTCTAGCGCTTAAAATAATTTCTAAGTTCTTGAATCCCGTTTGCTTATGTTCTTGTTCTCGCGTTGTTGTTTTCACAAATTCTAATGTAATCTGAATCATAGTCGAAACAAATTCTTTGTATCAAGCTAAATTTCCATGCAAGATGCATTCTTGTCTAGAATGCATCTTGCAAATTCACAATTTGAAAAATGATACGCATATGCAATTGTTCTGACTGTAATGACATAACGTGAGAATCAAACGCTGGAATGAAATTTTTAGGATTCTTCCACACTAAAGTGATAGGATAAGCAAAAATTTATGTATTTAAGAAAAAGATGATTGAAATATAGAGTGACTTAAGTTCCAACAGGAAAGGAAGGCGTATTACTCCTTATAGGTACAGGACCTTTAATCAATATTGAACATTTTGGGTGCAGGACCTTTAATCAATGTTGAACAAGTTTTTTGTAAATATTGCAGTTTTCCCTATTTCTGTTTAAGCATTACACAGTTTGGCGTAGAGCTCGTGGTGTGGATAATTGTCGGGATGTATTGGGTTTGAGTTGTATCTGTTGACTAGATGCAATTCTGTAGTCAGAATGCCATTATTTCAGATCCATTTAAATGCGGTCAATTATCCTGATTGTTACTTAAAATTGACTGACTTCTGAAATTGATGGTTAAGTTTAGTACATTTTCGAGAAAGAAAAGGAATGAAATGATATCAAATGTTCTCACTTTTTGAACAAAATTGACTGACTTCTAAAATTGAAACCGGCCCATCAACTCGCGGAGTGTCATTTGTGCTTACTTTTGACGCTGGAGTGCTAGAAATGCTTGTGAGCAGTGACAGTAGGGTAAATTTCAGCTTCAAATATATTGTATTTGTTATTCTTGTACTCATGAAAGCCCACCGCCATGAATTTTTCACCTTTCAATGCTTTCATCGAGAGTTCATAGCTGGACTTTCAATGCTGAAGTTAGGGAAAATAATTGAAATTTACTCAATATTCTCGTTTAAAATGGCCGCCATTTTGTTTTACGGTAACGAATATCAAGATGTGCATGATATACATCCTTTCTGAAATTTTTATGCAAATCCAAACAAGCCCATAGTGTCTGAGTTGATTGGAAGCAGATATTGCTCAAAAGCTACATACTGTGGTTGTTGTAACACAGATAACCATAAATTCCATAAATTCGTTAAATAGTATCTGATTCTTTTGACATTTGCACAGTTTATTGGCCTTATAAATGGCTTTATATAAATATGTAGGTTTCATTGGATTTAAAGGTACCATTAAGATTTTATACAAGAAAATATAAAATTTATAAATCATACTTTTACAAACGAAACTTAGCAGCTTTCAACTTCTCAGATGTTTGTCGTTGTTGTACTCATAGGGAACTACCTCTATAATTTTTTTTTCAGAATTTTCGGTTTACATTTGTCTAATCGCGAGGAGTGGGGGGAAGCAGTTTTTTCGTGTTCTTCCACTTCTCCTGCCTACTCTGTTAGCAATATTGCAATATTAAAAATGGCTATTGAAAGATCTCATCACGGCATTTCATTTCATACCCTGTTTGAGTATATTTGGTGAAAAATTTTTAACGGGTTCACATCCTTATTAGTTCGACTGCGGGACTTTCATTAAACAGGAACTTTTGACCAATTTACTAAAGTTGATGACTCTAGCTTCTATAATGCCCAAGGAAACGCGCTGTGACGTATTGACGGACAGACAGGTACCGATGTAAATATGCTATTGTAAAAAAATTTTTCAAAACCCTAAAAAAGTCGGTAGGAGTGATTTGATTTGCGAAGATATTTGCCTCCAGGACTTATCACCTCCAATCATCACGATTTCGTGACGTCGTTCGCCAGCTGATCACTTCCAGCGAGGATCTGTTGTCAGCTTCTATCGTGTCTTTCCATCGAGTTCTCGATCTTCCCGCTGAATGCCTAGCTTTCGCTTTACGGTAAAATATATTTTCGGGTAGATGATTTTCTTTTGTTCTTTCTACATAGGCCACCCATCACGATTTGCGTTACTTTACGCAAGCAGATACAGGTGGTTTTCAAATATTTCATACAACTCATCGCTGTGATGAAATCTCTACTCTGCTCCTTGTTCCTCTCAACCATCGATTATCCGGAGAGCTTTGGATAGAAATATGTCCATTGCCTTTTCAAATTTACTCATCAAGATCCATGTTTCAATTCTACGTCTAGCATTCGTTTCGTATCGACGTGATTTTAAACTACTCCTATCGCCAGTTCTCAAATATTAAATTATTTCATAAAACGTCAGGCCGAAGTAAATTTTTATTTTACTATATTATCGTCGAAGTAATCAATTCAAGCAATTTATTGTATGTATATTGAATATCATAATTTTGATTCAATATGTAAAGAAAGCAAAGAACCTCAAGACGTCTTCAGGACCACTAGTATGGAAGAGCCCAATGGCTTCCCACCGTCTGGGGAACCTGATGAAATGTCACATGCGAAACTTGCAACAATCATCAAGGAAAGAAAACATGATCAAGAAAACTCCACAGATGGCGGGTGTAAACTAAAAATCATCGTAAACAATGAAGAAATGTGCAAACTACGCTCAAAAATAAAATGATCAACTGAAGCTACAGATACATTTCCTCGAAGATATAATGAACAAAGGGATGAAGATTTGATAGCCCCAGCCATAAAAACAAGTCCAATAGGAAACAAAGGTGAAGAAAATTGTGAAACTAATGGTTCCGGTAGAAATCGATGAAAATATCGAAGGTAATTCTAATAAAGATAGTAGCATTAATTTTGTTCAATATTTAAAAATAAGAACAAGGAAAAGAAACTTACTCGCAGCTCTGCTGGTTCGGCCAATAAATATATTTGAACAAAGCGGAAGAAATATTGTTCGACTATTCGAAGCTGAAAATAAACTAAAAAACTTTGAAATCTAAAGAGTAAATGCAGAAAAATTAACTATTAAAACAAAATCACTCGTTGACTAAAGTCAGCCAAAGATCCTCTGAATTCTGCGGAAATTTCACACTTCACCTATATCGCAAAAAGCAAAAAAAAATCAGAACTTTCTGTGGAAAGGTCTGGACTGCGGAGAGGACACGGTCGATCTTCATCAAGTGCTCAAGGAAGCTACACGTGATCTCGAATTCAACTCAGTCAAAACATTTGCAACAATTAGATCAATCATCGAAAACAAGAATTTACCGCTTTATTTTGTACGAATTTCCAAGAAAAGTAGTCGTAGTGCACTTCAATAGATAAAGTACCTGAATTTGGAGCGGTGAGGTGGGAATGCCTCTTAAAAAGGGAAGTCAACCAGTTTTGCTGGTGTGAATGATTTGGTTATTGGGCTATCAACTACACCTTGTACTATCGGTGCATCAAATGCAAAAAAATTCATGCCACCTGTGATTGTAAATTGGTTAGGTGGAGTCTAAAAAATATATTGCATGAGCTGCAGAGTAATTGGTCATATAACATTAAATCGAGAATGCCCCCTACATCAAAACGTTAAAGTTTATTTTATTCCAAAACAAACGCAAGTAAACCGCAGTGTGATAACTTCCAACTTTGTCAAGCCCGGGGCAATATTTTCACTCACCGCTAGAGGACCAGTAGACATTGCTGTGAATAATGCAAATGATGTGAGCAGCAGCAATGAGCTCTTTCTTAAAATCTACCAGCAATTCAATTCTTTATTGGAAGGAATCATCAAACAAGATTCGAGAATTACCTTTGCATTTCAGCGTTTAGACTTTCAAATATCTCAAAATAACTTGTCATCTAGTCACATTCTCATGGATAAGCTTGGTTTCAACTTGATCAATATCAACCCGATTGTTGCCCTACCTCAACGTAACTGCCTGGCCTGACACCATGTTTCTCACTGAAAACCATGTCAATGGATGGCATGCCATGAGATTCAAGGATTTCGAATTTGTAATAAATAAGAGGGTAAATGGTGATGGGAGAAGTGGTATTGCGATATTGGTTAGAAGACAGAAACATTGATAAAGTCGAATTTAAAAAGTTTGAATTTCTTAAAGTGTCCATCATCAAAATTTCACAGACAGGTGGGGATAACCTCTTCGTTACCTCTACCTATGTAACTTGTCGACACATTCTCAAGTTCAAGCAGGAGGTCAGTTCCTGGTTGAAGGTGCTCAAACTGAATGGGCTGTATGGTTATCACATACTTGCCGGTGACCCGAATGCCTGGCATACATCATGGCTGAACGCCAACAATAATCAAGGAAGTGCATTTCTGATATCGTGATAACAGAGCATCAAATTGAATATAGATGTAATTCATATGGGTCAAAGCTTCAAACATACAAATTCATATAGAATTTTCTATTCTTTTTCTTAGCATTACAGCCGCTCTCAGGCCTTCGTTTCCTGCAAATGGCGACTCTAATGGCCTCGGTCCATTGACTGCGTCCTCCAATTTCGAAATCCGAGCAGCGATGAACTGTCTTCGTCGATCAAGTCAGACCAACGTATCGTCGGTTTCCCTACTGGTCTTCTGCCTTCAGTTCTCCAAACGAGTACCTTTTTGGATATCCATTGTTCGTCCATAAGGTTCATGTGGCCAACCCATTGCAGCTTCCGCAGTCTTATAATCACTAAGACCTCTGGTTCATCGAAAATTTCGTACAGCTCATGGTCGTATCGAAGTGGCCATTGGTCCCCATATAATTTCCCTCCTATTATTCGCCTCAAGAACCGTGGCTCAAAGCCGTTCAATATATTTGCAGATAATTGGGTTAGGGTCTATGTTTCATACCCATATTATAACAAAGGGTTTATTACAGATTTGTATACTTGAAGCTTTATTTTCCTCAGTATGCAGCTGATCTTCAAGATTGTCAACACTGAATAAAATATTTTATTTGCGAGCTGTATTCTCTGGTGTATTTCGTCTCTTTCATTACTTGGTCTCGTTAATTTGGCACTTGAATACACAATTTCACTCAAATGTTCGATACTTTATTCGCCAAGTTTGATATTTTGTGTATTTGAGGTATTTTTTCTCGACTGCGTTATGATTTGCAGCCCTACTAGTTTTGCTTTGCTGTTGAGTTTCGGGAATAATATTGGATCTAATCTTACAGCCATGAAAATTAAAAACGCACTTAAAAGTCTCATCAAAAGTGACCTTACTGATATTCGAATCGCACGGAAAATAACAGAACGTTCATGAGACATATAATGTCACACGACCCCGTTAAAATCTCCAGAATAATTATTGCTCTGGCTGAAGTGTATAACAATTGATTGTTCTAATGGAATAGCATTTCTTCCCCTAATGAATCTGGAGCTTTTTGGTACAGCCTTTAATTTTCCAACTATAAGGACAACAAAAACGATAGCTTCACCGTTAGCTGAAAACTTGATTTTTTCAATACAATGGATCAGCAAAACACAATGGAAGACGGCAGAGCACAGACTATTGTAGTACAGTAATTTCAAGGAATTTTTCTATAAAAAATTATTGAATATATTCAAATTAAAGAATTAAATCCGCATTTTAGTTTCTAGACGCAATAGCTGTTGTTCATTTTCAGTGATGCGGTTCCACTCGCGAATTAAATTTTCATTAAAATAGAGATCATTCCTTCTTGGTAACTTCCCCTAATTATGCAGTCAGTAAGTGGAACTTTTCTACGATTCTGAGGGAATATGAAGCACTTGTGCAGTAGCCTGTTTCTCATATGTTCCGATTGTTGCCTGACTAACTGGAAACAACACTTTTGTCTTCAAAATCACCTGCCAACAGGAATTTATGCGTGTAGAAAGAAAGACAGGAAGTGTTGCCAATTTTAGAGCTCATGAACACTTCGTTACATAGCGTACTTTAGGGTCTACCATTCAAGCCACAAATGGAGACCTATTGCGAACCACAGTCAATAATATCTGGATTTGTGTGGACAGCAATAGCAGACACTTCACTTCCAACAGATCAATTAAGAAGATGCGAGCATTCTCTCACTCCATACAGTAGAATTTTTCCTAGTGAGCAACCCGAAACTAAGTTTTCATTACTATCATACAAATAAGCCTGATGTTCTTACCCTTAAAGTTAAAAATACCAATCATAGCGAAATTCAAAATTTTGATAAAAAAAAATTACCAAAACGTTCTTCCACCCCGAGGGTATCTGCTCCCGCCAAAAATTCTCACTGCAACTGTCAACTGACTTTTCGTCTTCGAGTCCAGAGCTACAGGATTGGCTGTCATAGCTACAACATATGCTGAGTGAAAGCCTGTGGCAATGTTTTTCGCAACTTCTCCTTATGAAAAACCTGTTACTATAATTTTATTAAAAACTCATTCACATGAAAAAATATCAAATTTTTAGGGTTTTGTAAAATAATTTTACAAAACCCTTCTAAAATCGCGTCCTGTCTGTCCGTCTGTCCGTCCGTCCGTCCGTCCGTCCGTCCGTGTGTCACAGCAGTTTTTCTCGGAAACTACTTAAGCTAGAAACATCAAATTTTGTATGTAGGTGTAAAGTGGTGTTCTCTTCAAAGTTCATCTACAAAAAAATTTTTTTAAGGTATTTAAGGGGAGTCTCCCCATATAGGGGAGTGACCCCCCCAAAAAAAAATTTCATTGAAGGTAGCCGATATGGGTATCAAATAAAAGGCCTTGATGAGGGGAAATACACGAAAAATTTGTGTCCCCCCCCCTCGCGATTGGACACCTGTGATCCGAAAAATCTGAAAAAAATCAGGAATGTAGGTCTTGGTGAGGACAACAACAACAAATACATGAGAAGTCACAATTCACTCAACTTTGTTAGTAATAGTATGATTTATCGATTTTATGTTTTCTTGAATAAAATCTTAACGATACCCTTAAATTCTATGAAATTCAGTAAACAGATGACTATTTATAAGATTGATCTATTTATTTATTTAGCGAAGTTATAGCGGTTTGAATTTTCCTGTATTACTATGGAACAATATGCGCTGCATTTATTACTATGGCAACATATGGCTATGGATCAAAATGCGCTTTATACCGACATAGACACTACAGTTTTGCTAGGATTTGCATGAAAATTTCAGGAATGATAGGTGTCATGTATGTCTTTGAGAATCGGTTCAGCTAGTGGTATCATTAATCGTAAAACAAAATAGTGGCTGTTTTAAATGCGAAGATTGAATAATTTTGAGTTATTTTTTCCCAATTTCAACGTTTAAGGTGCATGCTTTGAACACTTGATTCAATTTAATGAATGACTGAAAATGAGTACCTACAATTGATGCTCATAAGTGAAACAAGTCAAGGAGGCGGGAGAGAGCTCCTAGCAAAAGGGTTTTGTAACCATTCTACGATTCGAACAAATTGTGTTTCCTCCCTCGCGGATGGACATCTGAAATAATTATCAAGGGAGATTTTTATGAGTATAACAAAAACAAAAACCTCAGAAGTCGAAATTCGTTCAACTTTGTTAAAAATAGTATGATCTTCGTATTTCCTATTTCCTCCAATAAAATCGTCTTTGACATGTTTCTTGATTTGATTCGATCTGGTAACTGCATTTTGTAAATTGAATACAAAACCCTTCTGACATGAGCGTAGGTCTGTTTACCCAACTTGTTTATTATTATTTTAACATAATATTCAATCATTACATGTGCCTACATTAGCAGAAGATTGGATTTATATAGAAAGAGGATACCGAATTAAGTTTCCATACTATGTGGGTTTGATGGACGGTAAATATATTGTTATAGAGAGTCTGTCCCGTAGAGAAAGTGGATATTCAAACTATAAGAAATCGTTCAGTATAATTTTATTGGCATTAGTTGACAGCAATTATAAATTTACATTCTTTGCAGGAAGCAGTCAGAGAGGATTAGTGATGAGGGTGTTTTTAGCAATTAATTATTATGGAGAATACATGAACGTTCCCGCACCATTTCCACTTCCCGGAACGAATTATAGTTCTCAGTACGCATGTTATGAAGCCTTATCCTGGACATCACGAAATTCGATTGACAAAAAGGAAATTTCATCAACATTTAAGAAGAGCCCACAATGCAGTGGACAGCACATTTGGCATTTTATCCTAAGTATTTAGGATTTTTCGAAGGTTTATTAATTTAATTTGAAAAGAAAAACAATACTATGACATGTGTAATACTACATAATTTTCTTTGAAAAATTAAAATTTCTCCACAAATGTATACTCCTCTAAGTATGTTGGATATATACGATAGTAATGGAAATTTTATAACACCGGGAGCATCTCGAAATATAAATGAATACAATGCAATACGAAATTTGCCAAGTGTACCTCATAGACCACCAAATAATGTTGTCAAGGTTAGGGATGAATTCAAGTCATTATTTTGTAGGAGCACAAATGATTGAATATTAATTAGGAGTTAAAAAGCATGCCTACTCACTCCTAATTTTTGAAGTATTTTACGTACCATTTCTGAGTCCAATCCCATCTTCACTGTATATATCGGTAACAGAGAAGGTTTCATTAGAGGATATGCAAACTGTATTGGTTGATAAATATCATTAATTCCTGAGGAAAAATGAAAACTCTTTAAGCGTTTTAGTTGGTTTATAAAGGAAAGCCTCCTTGTAGTAAAGGGAATACTTTCTTGTTTCTTTTTTGAGTGTTTACGAAATGTGATCATCAGAATTCCCTAATTAGTTTTTAGCTCCGGCATTTAATTATGCAAGGCTTTACTGAGGTGACCCCATGCAATGGAATTTTTAAAATCTTTGTGCTTATAATTGCCCGGGTTCCAAATGCATGTTTTTCCTTGATACCATTCTAGAAAATTTAGCAATTTATCATTGGACCACTCACTCATTTTCAACTTGATGATATTTTAAATCTATTCATCACCAGTGCACGATGGAGACTGATTGCGAACAAACATGTGAACGTGTCGCACGCACTCGTGGCAAATTTCCTTTGATTTGAGTCTAGAAACCGACACTCAAGCAAATCTGGTCCAAGCGCTTCCAAACATATACAAACCAAGTCAAACACTGTATTCACTAGTTTGAATTTGTGGAGGCTTGTTGAGATTTGGCAAACGTGTAGATCAGGTATAAGCAACACCAACGTAAGTGTAACAAGCCTTTCAGTAGAAATTTGCATTTACTGTAACTAGCCTACATGTGACCAGCGGGCGTAAGCTATCAGCCTACTTCGGCAGAATACAAATGTTTGTACGGTGTAATATATTCTAGGTTTCGGATGAAAAAGGTACAAATCACATTTCTTGCATACCAAAAATCCACCTTGTACTGTCCGCTGTACACCTACACCATTTATGGTAAAACATTCAAATAAACACACGTTCAACTCCTTACACTGACAGCTAGCTCATGGAAGTAATAAAATTCTTATTCTTTTAGCTTTGAACATTAATAAAAGATGAACGGATGTATGAACTGAAACGAATTTTACTTCATACGGAGCGTTTCGTTGCTCTCTGCCGGGCCGTCTTGATTTCACTGTTAAAATTCGCCACAAAATCGTACACAACTTCGACATTCGTCAACACTGCCAAATTTCTTGATATACCGCCACATAAGTTGCAGAGAAAACTCAACTTTCAGGTACATGGCCTTTTAATCCGTACCAAGGCTTTGGATTATAAGGCTTTGCCGATCATACAATACTAATGTATAGGGTGATGTACATGCACGATGAATGATTGACGACTACATTTATAATTTTGTAAAATTCAAGAGAAATACGTCAAATAAAGCCATTGTGATAATTATTTAAAATATAATACACGTGCAAACTCAACAAAAGTCGTACAATCAACTAAATATCTTAAATGTTCCTTACCAAAAAATCTTTGAACATGTTTTTCATCAAAAACGTCTCTTCTATTACAACACTAAGTGCTCACAATCTAGACAATAACACATGCAATAATTTTCAGCTAACCAGCTTCAAGCTAATAAACTTCGCCTCTAAGCTATAATTAAAGTTTGCCTAACAACATACTTAATCTTACCAATTCGCATGTAGAAAACATACTCCTTCACTCAGCGCAAGTTTTTCTTAGCAAGGTAACATTCTGAACTAATTTTAGTTTGGGAAGCAACTCTTGTAACTTTTCTAGTACTCACCATGATCCTTAACATCTCTTTAGCTGTCGTGTGTAAATGTGTACATGCACATTTATGCGTGTTTTGTACGGACGAGTACTATACAAATACTCATATATGTATATACATGATGAAGTATTCTTAGCTAGTGCATGTTTATATGGTTTGCATCTTATCTGCGTTTCATGTGCAAATATCTAGCAATTTCTCGAGATAGAAAAGAACGATTTTGACTAAGTTGGTTAGCGTTTCGATAGTATAATCAGGCCTTCAAAAGTTAGTATTATGTTTTCAAAAGATTTTTCAACTGAAATTAAATTTCTTAGCATATTTCAATTAAAATGCAATCCCAAAGCCACGGTATTCTCTGCAGCTGCAGACAGTTCATATGGGAAAATGTCTTGGGCTGCAGGCTTGCAGCTGGCTGCTGCTTGTGGTACCTTTGGGGGAACATTTTACCCGTGATAGGCCACCTATAAGAAAAATGATAATAATTAGGACATTAAAGCTGAAAATTAAAAATTAAGTGTGTCAGTACTCATTTAAATCAATGAAATCAAAGTGTCGATTCTCAAAAAATTAAAATCAATATAAATACTTTACAATTTCACAACTGTTTACTATTGTGCTTATGTGGACAATTTAATTTAATTGCATGAAGTGCAAAATCATTGTTTATGGACGTATAGGGCAAGGTCAAGTTCTTGTTGGCTTTTATTTTTTCTTCGTCGTCTCAAGGTTGTTTTGAAAATTAAATAAAACCATAAAAACAATAAAAATGTCCAAAAAGTGCAGTATGGCAAATTGTGTGGCCTTCGATAACACCTTTAAGCTTGTTTTGTGCAAGGCTTTTTGTAATAGGCAGTTTCATGGTGCCTGTATTAATGCTCCCAGGGATTGGTATAATCCATATATGGATGAGCACTTTATTTGTTCGGATTGCCAAAACACGAGTAGGCTGTTGAAGTTATGTACGACAACATCATAGCGCATATCGATCAATTAATGCAGGAAACAGCTCAACTTGTTTCTAAGCATCAAGCCCAAACGCAAGCTAATGACGAAAGCTTCACAGAAATGGCTAACTGCTTCGACGGTCTGGCAAGCAAGGTCTCAACAAACAACAATAGCCTAGCAGTTGAGAGAATTTTTGATAAATTCGAGAGAAAGCTCAACGCAATCGAGGATTCATTATCTTTGATGAATAAATCTATGGCGCCTACACTTCCCTCCCACAGTTTATCTGTTCAAAACAACACGGATCTTGAAAATCATTTGACGAAACTTTTCCGGACTCAAAGCTTACAATTGGAGGAACAGCAATCTATTTGGCTCGCATCTGCTGGTAGCAAGATTCTAAATTTCTTAGAGAAACTGGACCTTCAATCCGATTACCAACATGAACACTCAAAGCATACATCCTCTTATGGTGCCAAATCATTAAATGAGGAAATGCTAGAGGCCGATAATACTGTGTTAGTAAACGAAAACCAACATGTAACAAACGTTGATGAGGTAACATCTGTATGTGACTTGTCACTAAATGGAATTGCTGAAGACACATCTAACATGATATCAAAATTTTGCACTCTCTGGTCCGAGGATGAATGGCGCAAACGGGTAGCCAGAGTTCATGAGGCAAACGCAAGGTCGACGAGTACAACTTGTCAACTACACAACGAAAAGAGCAATTACGAGAAGTTTTTCGTTCAAGGTGCACCATCAGCTGCTGATGAGGCTTGGGTTCTTCGTTTTGTTCAGGACGAGTTTTGCATTAGTGACTGCTATGTCGAATCTCTCCCTAGAAAGAAAAAAACCCATCGACCAACGTTCAAACTTCACATTCCAACGCAGTATGCTTGGTTGTTTAGCAATCATCAGGGAGACATTACATATCTAGCATGGAATGGCATCAAGTTCTACAAGTGGCGTTACCAGAATAATGTGAAGAAAAGTAGTAAGCAAAGTATTAAAAATAAGCTTAATTCTAATATAAAATGTAAACCCTCACCTTTGAGCAATTTTCCTTTATCCAACAAATCCATCAACAAATCGCCTGTGGCTCAAAGTAACAAAATAGATAAAAATTCCGAGATTCAACAAAAAGTCATCACAACTAATAATTCAAACCCTAAAACCACCCATAGCTTCCCACTAATAAAATTACACGCGGTGATGACCAAAAGCCATTTTCTTCTGGATATATTAATATACCAGAAGCTCCACCTGTTGAATCAGCAATGACGCAAACAGTATTTGATCCGCTAGTACCTCCTAGAGTTAAAGCCACGATCAACTCTCAATGTAATCTAGAGAGTAAATACATTATATCACGTTTGCGAGACCCCAACATTTATAAGGATGTTCGTCTTTTTCTTTCCTATTTGCACGATTCTCCTGAAACTACATGTGTCGAAGGGAAGACAAAAACCAACTTAAAGGTTAAAATACAACAGGAAGGGCTTCCTACTGACCTTAAAACCTTGACACTTGTCTTTACACGTTTCCATGAGCAATTTAGTGTGAGCTCCGACCAGGTAAAAAAGGATTTAGAAACGTATAGATCGTATGTGAGATCAAAACACATCGCTGCTCTTCAAAAATCTCGAGATGACTTTAAGAAATATCATTCCTAACCAAAGTCTGACTTCAAGGCGCATTAAACTCTTCTACCACAATTGCGGTGGTATAAGAGGAAAATTAAATTATTTATTTATTGACGCCAAATCCTGCCACTTTATTGTTATTACCATCACCGAGACTTGGTTGAATAGCTCGTATACAAATACGGAAATTCTTGATGATAGTTGGACTATCCACCGCTGTGATCGAGACTATCAGCACTCAGGTCAATCTAGAGGTGGTGGAGTTCTAATTGCTATAAAGAATTTCCTATCATGTGAAGTGGTTCCAACTGCATCCTCTAAAGACTTCGAACATATATTTGTGCGAGTTATCCTTGGCCATGTGTTTTTATACATCGGTGTAGTGTATATACCTCCCGATTCTGACGAAACTATTTACAACGACTTCTTTGAGGTAGCTTCTTCAGTCATGTCATCTCTTAATGAAAATGATAGAATCATCATTTCAGGTGACTTCAATCGTCCTCACTTATCCTTTGTTGTTGACGAAAATGAAAAATATCTCCTTCCTTTGAACCTTAAAGACTCCGTTGACAATATATTAGTCAATACATTTTATGGCAATGATTTGCAGCAAACTGCTCCAACCCCAAACCCAAATGGCAACTGGTTCGATTTCATTTTCATGAATTTTGTTGACGAAATAGTAGTACAGGGTGCGGCAGCATAACTTCCTTTTTTGAAATGCCCGCCCTTAAAGTGCTAACTGTTATAGCGCGGCGCTAGTAGTCTCATTCAAGAGAGGTGATTTTAAAGTTTTGCTCATCCCTTGGTTAGTCGCTATCATGCGTTGGAACAGTGCGGAGCGTACCGAGTACCGAGTACCGCTGAAAATTTGTTTTGTTGAATTTTGAAAAAAGGAAGTTATGCTGCCGCACCCTGTATGTCCAACGACTGGCGAAGGAAACCTGTTTTCTAATACTGAACATCATAGAGCTTTTTCTGTTGAGCTTTCTACATCTGATCTGAAAACATCGAATTTATACAATGATGAAATTGTATATGACTTTGAAAATGCAGACTATACCTACATAGTCTGCATTTTCAAAGTCAGAGCCTATTTAGAAACTATAGAATGGATAGAAACTCTTTCAATGTTAGACGTAGATGATGCAGTATCAACATTCTATCAGATATTATTTGACGCCGTTGAAAATTTCGTCCCTAAAATAAAGAAAAGAAATAAGAAATCTGAACCATGGCTAGATAGAGAGCTTAGACAATTACAAAATCATAGAAACAAACTCTACAAGATCTTAAAAAATAGTCCAAACCCAAACGAACAAATCAGGGTAAGTTATGAAAACTTGGCCAACGAATTTTCTCAAAAGTCTCGAGAGGCATACGATCTCTACGTTAATATAACAGGAGAAAATATAATGCGTGACCCTAAGAAATTCTATGATTTTGTAAATACTAAAAGAAAATCGTCTGGGTATCCAGCAACAATGACTAAGGGAGAAACTACTTCCTCTGATTGTAAAACAATTTGTGATATGTTTGCTGAATACTGCCAGGAAGTTTTTCTGCCTGCTAGCTCACCGGTACATCATCAGACGCAATTACCTCATAATGGTGGTATTGCAGAAATAACTCTTACTTTAGGAGAAGTCCATAAAGCCATTAACGATCTGGGCCTGAATAAAGGCCCTGGTCCAGGCCATATTCCTCCATCTTTTTTATTTCAGTGTCTAACACAGGTATCCAAACCGCTGCACATAATATTTAATAAATCTCTCTCATCAGGTGTCTTTCCGACTGTGTGGAAATTATCCAACTTTACACCCATCCACAAAAGTGGAGACAAAAAATCAGTGGAGAATTACAGAGGCATCGCACTACTATCCACTATACCAAAACTATTTGAAAAAATGATACATGATAGGCTCGCCACCTTTGTTGATCCATTCCTTAACGACCAGCAACATGGTTTCCGTAAAGGTCGCTCAACTGCCACTAATCTCATAATCATGGTTTCCGATGCTCTTAATGCCATGGAAGAAGTCCAGCAGGTTGATGCAGTATACACTGATTTTAGTAAGGCTTTTGATCAAGTGAATCACTCCATTTTAATAACAAAATTGCAAAACTTTGGGATCCCTGGGTCTCTTCTGAATTGGCTTATATCCTACCTTTCTCATCGCACTCAAACTGTAAAATTTCAGGGTTACTATTCAACGAAAATTGTAGCATCATCGGGTGTGCCACAAGGTAGTCACCTCGGACCTCTCCTGTTTAACATGTTCATATCCGATCTATCAAAAGAACTGTCGGGTATACCACACCTGTTGTATGCTGATGACCTAAAAATTTACCACGCTATTGGCTCACAAACTGAAGCGAGCTTTCTTCAAACTAAACTTTTTTGCCTCCAACAATGGTGTGAGATTAATAAACTTAAACTCAACGTAAGTAAATGTCAAGTCATAAGTTTTTCTCGCAAAAAAAACTTCGTTAGCAATACCTACTTCCTTAATAATGTCGAACTGGCAAGAGTTGAGCATGTTAATGATCTTGGTGTAATCTTGGATCACAAGCTGCGTTTTAATTTACATTATGATAAAATTTTAGCGAAGGCTAATAAGCAGCTAGGCTTCATTAAAAGACATGCGAAGGAGATCAAGAATATATGGGTAACAAAATCTTTGTACACGGCCCTTGTTCGCCCAATCTTAGAATATGCGAGCATTGTCTGGGACCCTATCTTTGAAATACACTCAAATAGACTTGAGTTCATCCAGAAGCAGTTTGTATTATTTGCCTTAAGGGATCTTTACGATCCCAGTCAATTCTCAACCTTACCAGAATACTCGCAAAGGCTTAAACAACTAAACATGACTAAACAAGACAAATCTCATCTTGCTGCTTCGCCTTTTTAAATATCGAAAAAGGTATTCAGATTGAATCACTCTCCACGAAGTTTAATTTTAATAATGCAACGAGACAAACTAGGCATACTCCTTTTCTCAAAGTAACCCATCATAGAACTGTCTATGCAGATAGTGAGCCTATTAATAAATGCTGCAGAATCTTTAACAACGTGAAGAATTGCTATACACCAGGCATTTCGAAGGCCACTTTTAAAACAAACTTACTTAAAACCTTGAATCCTTAAATATACTCTGTCCTGGAATTCCTTAGCCCATTTCCCCCCAATTGTAATTGTTAAGAAAATAAAATGGAACTATAATGCAATGTAAATAGTTTGTACCTTGTTTGGTTCATGAATAAATAAATAAATAAAGGGATGTGTGAAAAAAATAGGGAGATCATCATGAGAAACAAAAAAGACGGTGACTATGTTCCAAATTTTCGCTATAAAGAAGTTTATGAAAATCATTTTATGAAAATTATTTGAATTGCTTTCTTGAAAAAATTCTTAAATAGTCGCAAATTTAATTAATTTACGGAGACCTGTCAATATTGACTCAAATCGATACTTGATCTATCCAATCGAATCAAGTCGATAGTATCAGAGACAGTGCTGATTACAACTTCAAATAAAAATTATATAAAAAAGAAAAGCAAAGGTATATATTTTGAAACTTAAAGTTGAGTAATTTAAGCACTTGCTTGAGAGGAGAACTCCGTTGTATTTATTGGCAGTTCTACAGCATGTGTTTTGTAGTGTTGTGGTATCCTGACAATACTGTGAATTTGTTTTTTAATAAATAATAAAGTCAACAAAAGTGGAAAATCATAATACTCATAGCAAAACCTTGTTACCCCCACTTTTTACTTCACAAGAGCCACTATGGCCCTCAGAAAAATTGGGGTGCTCCGGTGGGGCTTATGGACCCGGTTAGCTCGTCCTAAGACGGGCGCTTGTCCCTCAAGGCCCCAATTAGCCGCCAAGCAAAAATGCGCCTAGCTGGATTAATCACGACGCTATTCGGCCGAAACCCTATCTATCAAGCACACAATGACTTTCACTCCAACTCTACACCTGCATAACCGTACTCCTATACTTCTTTCTAGCACTAACCTTCGCCGGGACCACTACACCACCCCCGAACACTTTGATTTTCGATATCACTAGTCTCACTTAATTATATTACACTTTAACTTCGACTTGCCTTTCAAGCCGCACTCGCTACAATCCGTAAGCTGAAAACAAGTTGGGTAAACAGACCTACGCTCATGTCAGAAGGGTTTTGTATTCACTTTACAAAATGCAGTCAAATACGAAGATCATACTATTATGAACAAAGTTGAACGAATTTCGACTTCTGAGGTTTTTGGTATTGTTATACTCATAAATATCTCCCTTGATAATTATTTCAAATGTCCATCCGCAACGGAGGAAACACATTTTTCATGTATTTCCCCCCGGTGCCCCCACTGAAGCAAAAACTGGCAGTCTAACAACATTTGTGAAAAGCTCCCATGAAAACATTCATTTTATACTCATATCGGCTACGTTTGATGAATTTTTTTTTTCAGGGGCCACTCTCCTGTACTGTTATCATCGATTAACGCCCAATTTTTTCGAATCCTAGAATGGTTACAAAACCCTGTTGCTAGGAGCTCCCTCCCGCCTCCTTGACTTGTTTCACTTATGAGCATTAATTGTACGTGCTCATCTTCAGTCATTCATTCAATTGAATCAAGTGTTCAAAGCATGCACCTTAAACGTTGAAGTTGGGAAAAAATAACTCCAAATTATTCAATCTTCACATTTAAAACAGCCACTATCTTGTTTAACGATTACTGATACTACTAGCTGAACCGATTCTCAAAGATATACATGACACCTATCATTCCTGAAATTTTCATGCAAATCCTAGCAAAACTGTAGTGTCTGAGTCGGTAAAAAGCGCATGTTGTTCCATAGCCATATGTTGCCATAGTAATACATGCAGCGCATATTGTTCCATACTAATACAGGAAAATTCAAAACGCTATAACTTCGCTAAATATGATTCAACCTTCATGAAACTTTCAGGATAGATCAATCTTATATATAGTCATCTGTGTACTGAATTTCGTAGAATTTAAAGGTACCGTTAAGATTTTATTCAAGAAAACATAAAATCGATAAATCATACTATTACTAACAAAGTTGAGTGAATTGCGACTTCTCACATATTTGTTGTTGTTGTACGCACCAAGGCCTACATCCCTGATTTTTTTCAGATTTTTCGGATCACAGGTGTCCAATCGCGAGGGGGGGGGGACACAAATTTTTCGTGTATTTCCCCTCCCTGTGCGCCCCTCGAAGCAAATTTTGCCAAACTAAGACCTGTTTTGAAAAGTTTTCATCAAGACCTTTCAGTTGATACCCATATCGGCTACCTTCAATGAAATTTTTTTTTCGGGGGGTCACTCTCCTATATGGGGAGACCCCCCTTAAATACCTTTTAAAATTTTTTTGTGGCTGGACTTTGAAGAGATCGCCACTTTACACCTACATACAAAATTTGATGTTTCTAGCTTAAGTAGTTTCCGAGAAAAACTGCTGTGACACACGGACGGACGGACGGACGGACGAACGGACGGACAGACGGACAGACTGGTCGCGAAACTAGTAGGGTTTTGTAAAATTATTTTACAAAACCCTAAAAAGATC
Source organism: Odontomyia ornata (assembly GCA_963969285.1). Taxonomy (NCBI): domain Eukaryota; kingdom Metazoa; phylum Arthropoda; class Insecta; order Diptera; family Stratiomyidae; genus Odontomyia; species Odontomyia ornata. The sequence continues at coordinate 37,962,741 of OZ017740.1, forward strand.
TTCACCGTTCTTGTCCTAAAGACGTAAATTTCTTCCAAAAAGCGTTAGTTCGTTTCAATGAAAATACGACTAGTTAAAATTTACAAATCATGTAATCCAATTCGTAAATTCAATATAATTTAACATCTGATACACTGAAAACAACAAGAAAACTTACTTTTACTGTGTACCTACAAGGGGCCCCTTCGATGGTTGTATCCGTTGGTGCACTTTGTAATCTTTTCTCCAACGTCTGGGCTTTGCTCGTCGTTTCGATCTTAATCTCCCTTCGCTTCGATCTTAATCTCCCTTTTCTTCCGCAACTGCTGATTCTGCTGTCGTACACTTATGATTTCCGCTGCACTTCAAATTACCTCCGCACTTGTTGCTATTTCTCAGCTGCTGCTTTGTCGCGCACGATAGGAAAGGAAAAAGAGGAGGCGCGTCATTCTTCGCGCTTTTATAGCCTCCTCCTAACGGCTACTGTTCCGCTCTTCGACCGAAAGTCATTGTCTCCGGTCATCCATCTCTTCAGCGTGGTAATTTCTTTCTGCCACCACTTGGTTTCCGCTCCCCTCTGGTGGTGATCACTCCAAGTGCGGCTGAATTAGCTGAACATAATTCACTGACAGTTTGGCCTGTCAGTGGTGTTTGTTTACTTTTTCGAATTAATTTGTTATCAATTGAAGATTTCACTACATCCGTATTTAATGCCAGTTCCAAAGCTCCTTCGTAAGTCATTGAATCTAGATTGGCTCGTGGAATTGTCAAAGCTGTTTTTTTCAATTCCATTTATCTTAACTATTAAATCCAAGTTGTGTTCCATATCAATACTTGGCCATAATTGTTCGAGGACATAATGTGACCATTCTATGCCTTGGGAGACTACTTTAATTGCATTTGGAGTTATCGCGAACTTTGACCACAATTCAGACGCGAAATGTGGTGCCGTAGGCGCTAACATTATCAGCTGCGAGGCCAGGGCACGCTCGTAGTATTTTCCATATTTTATTACATCTTTTGGTGATCGCCGTGGAGCATTGGTAAGTCCTTGGATTTTCGTTATAGCCACACTTAGTTGATGAGTATGTTTATAGTGAAACGTTGCGCCCTTGATGTAACAATTTCGAGCATCGTATAGTTTATAGGCACTGGTTTCGAAAGATTCTGATTTTGGTATATCAACATCAGGAGCGGTACGTGCATTGTAGAAATCATTTATTGTCAGCCACAATCGCTTTTGCCAATTTAATACTCCCGGAAATGTTGTTGTTGACCAATTCCGATGTGACATCGGAGCTACATCCGCAAATGTTATCAGTCAAGATGTATCACATCCATATTCAGATATCATTTCAGTCGAATCCACTCCATTCATTTTGGACTTTGACATTTTCTCCCAAGCAACTATTACTGGCTCTCCCGTTGATTTCTCTCCCATTTCATTCCTTTTTGCATCAATGACTTCTACCTCGGCTTCTCTCAAGTACTTTCCCGAGCCTTTTACGCGATAGGATCTTCCTCTAACCATTCCTTGAACCAGCAATCTTTCGAATGGTTTCTGGTGAGGTACTAAACCTTTGCTATACAAAAAGTGATTTATAAATCTTGCATAGTACAAATGTAAAACCGCATGTTCTTCGCCGCCGATATACAAGTCTACTGGCATAAATCTGTGCATCTTTCGCTTATCAAATATTTCTACGTCGTTCTTAGGATCAAGATATCGAAGGAAGTACCAGGAACTATCCACAATAGTATCCAATGTATCTGTTTCTCGTTCCGCTTCAGTATTCCCATATTTAGGACATGTTACATGATTATCCACTTCATTGTCTCATCGAATTGTGTCCTTCTCGGTAATAAAACAGGTAAGTCATGTTCATTCACTGGAACAGAACCACATGATTCGCAATGTATGATTGGAATTGGTGTACCCCAATATCTTTGACGTGAAATTAGCCAGTCTTGCAATTTTGAACTCACAGGATATCCACAAATTTTGAGATCTTGGGCTCTGTGTATAACATATTTTCGATTTTCTCTTACTGTGTTCAAATCTTGACTAGATCTTTCGGCTGGCATGGGAAAGAAATTCACTAAATCATAATCTCTCTGATTCGTGTTTGGTGCGGCAAAATATACATCGCAGAAATCAGGGAAGTAAACATCATCATGTGAAATTATTTTAAGAGATTTTCTGAAATATTTCTGGAAAACATTCCAATTCCAAACATGCGTTGACTCTGCCCTTCGCTCGATGACAGTTATGTTTGCTTAAAACTACAAATAATCGTACTTGAACTACTATTATGATTACAATTTGGAGTGACAAACAAACCCTTGTTGGGTGCGGCTTAGCTTTCTGAATATACCGAGTCACGCGAATGCTACGATAGTGTTCGGGATGAGGTAATACTGATGCCCTTCTGTTTTATCCGTAACAACCTAGCTGAATTTCTTCTTCTTTATAAGTGCCAAAATAGCGTAAAAGCACGTTTTCAAACACCTAATTTCCAAAAATTTTCCATACCCTTCAGACCCTCTGGTAGAGGACCCCTTTACAGGTTTTAGCTCCCAGTCCAGGCCTGAATCAAGTGATAGACCCATCTCAGCTTCGGCAAAGCCAATATACATAGCCGTTGAGTATTTTCAGTCACCGTTCGAGTATTTAACATTCAGGTTCGTTGGCTACGCTAGCTTATCGATGCACCCCCGGTATACGTGATATATAGTATAGGGTTATACATTTTACGCTTGGGAAAGTAAAGCTAAAGAAAACACATAAAATATTCAGATGGAAACGAAATTTATTCAATATAAAGATTGAACCTAACCATTATACGTGAAACACAACATCATTCAAATGTCCTCCACGGTACCTCTTACAGCCCTCAATCCTTTTGAGGCAATTTTCAATGAGTTTTCGGCACATTGCGGCAATATCTCGGCCATAACTTCACGAATATTGGTTTTCAATTGCTCAAGATTTCGAGGATCGTTTACATAAACACGATCTTTTGCATAGCCCCATAAAAAGAAATCCAAAGATGTTAGGTCATAGGATCACTTAATCTCGAAATTACGCGTCCTGGAAATTTTTCTTGCAATAGTGCTCGATTAGCCCTGTGTTGTTTGGCTTGTGGCTCTGTCCTGTTGGAACCACATGTTCTCCAGATCATAATCTTCAATTTCTCTCCAAAAGGAATCGGTTATCATTTGTCCATAGCGGTCAGAATTGACTGTAATGGCTCTTCCTTGATCGTTCTCAAAAAATACGGGCCAATAACACCACCAGACCATAATGCACACCAAACGGTCACTTTTCCGGATGCAAAGGCCTTTCTGCGATCACATGAGGATTTTGAGAGCCCCATCCGAGGTGTGTTCTAAAAATATCGCGAATTTTGTTTTTTTTCAAAAACTATTTATTTATTCATGAATATCTATTTTGTCCCCTTCAAAGTAATCCCCATGAGATATTATACACTTGTGCCAACGGTTTTTCCAATCTTTGAAGAACTTCAAAAAATCATTTTTTTTAATCTTGTTCAGCTCCTCCTTCGATGCCGTCTTTATCTCGCCAAGCGTAGCGTAACCTCGTCCTTTCATGGGCCTCTTCAGTTTAGGAAACAAGAAAAAGTCACAGGGGGCCAGATCTGGGGAATACGGTGGCTGCGGCATCATTAGTGTGTTGTTTTCGGCCAAAAAGTCGCGCACAAGCAACGATGTGTGAGCAGGGGCGTTATCGTGGTGCAAAAGCCAATTTTGGTTCTCCCATAAATCCGGGCGTTTCTGGCGGATTGCTTCGCGCAAATTGCGCATAACTTGCAGGTAATATTCCTTATTGACCGTTCTTCCCTGTGGCAAGAACTCATGATGCACCACGCCCCTGCAATCGAAGAAAACTGTCAGCAAAACTTTCACATTCGACCGAACTTGGCGCGCTTTTTTCGGTCTTGGTTCATGCGGCAGCTTCCATTGAGATGATTGAGCTTTGGTTTCCACGTCATAGCCATAAACCCACGATTCGTCACCAGTTATGACCCTCTGGAGCAAATTTGGTTCGTCGCGGACAGAGTTTAACATCTCATTAGCAATGTTCATGCGTTGCTGTTTTTGGTCGCAATTGAGCAATTTTGGTACGGATTTCGCGGCGACCCGTCTCATGCCCGAATCGTTGATAAAAATCGAATGGCACGAGCCAATCGATATCTCTCTAACGGTGATTCGACGATTGGCCAATACCATTTTCTCCACTTCATTAATTTTTTCGTCTGTTGTTGAAGTGCTCGGGCGTCCGGCACGCTCTTCGTCGTTCACATCTTCTCGGCCTTCTAAAAACATTTTGTACCACCGATAAACGTTGCTTCGGTCCAAGGTAGCTTCTCCGTATGCCACAGTCAACATTCGGAATGCATCCGCGCACTTAATTTCGTTTTTCACATAAAATTTGATACACGTTCTTTGATTCATTTTTTTGAATAAGTAAAAATCGAAGACGATTGAAAACACGTGCAAGTAAAGCAGCTATCACCAATTAAGTGAACATTCAAAATAGCCGAGCTTGTCGGCATAAGTGACAGACATGAGTACCAACATAACGCCACAAAAAAATCGAAATTCGAATATACGTAACCCGCGAAAATTCCAAATTCGCGATACTTTTTGAACACACCTCGTATGTGGCAGTTCTGTTTATTTACGTAACCACTGAGCGAAAAATGAGCCTCATCACGAAAAAAAATTTTCTTCAAAAAATCGTTATCAATAGTTTGTTGTCCAATCGCCCAATTCGCATACATTCTGCATTGTGTATGGTCTTAAGGCTTAAGTTCTTTAGTCAGTTGGATTTTGTACGGATGGAGATGCAAATCCAAATGCAAAATACGCCACAATGAGCCGTAAGACAAGGCCACACGTAGAGCACGTCGAGGAATCGACAAATTCGGGTCTTCCTCCACACTTTGAGCAACGACATTTTCAGCAGAATGAATGTTGTGATGATGCACAGGCCTTGCAATATCAATAACCGATCCAGTCTCTTCAAATTTTCTCACTGTGCTCGGAATCGTTTGCTGTGCAGGTCGATTATGCCGACCGTAATCGGCTCATAAAGTCCTAAATGTTGATACAGCAGAATCACCATTTTTTAGTAAAATTTAATAGTTTTAACGCGTTTTACGACTGTTAAACGACCCATATTTCTAAATGGCATACTTTTAACTAAAAAAAATACGCTTTGCATGACATTTAATTCTGACAGATGTCAAATCGCAGGGTTCTACTTTCCTACCACGAAATGGATAACCCTTTATATAGGGTTTTCCATTGACATATCAATAAATAATTAAATTTCAATAAATCGATTGTGAGGCGTGCTATGTGACTAGTGGCATCTTGCTGAAACCACATATCGTTGATGTCAAGTTCATCGAATTCTGGCCACAAATAATCTTCCAACATAACACGATAGCGCTCTTCATGGACGGTAACATGACGGTCATTTTTATCCACGAAAAAATACGGCCCAGTTACACCTCTACCATGAAAGTCTCACCAAACAGTAATATTTTGCGGATGCAACCGCGTCTCAAGAGCCAAATGTGGGTTTGTTGCTGACGACCAACGCATATTTTGCTTATTAACAAAGCGATTAAGCCAGAAATAACCTTCATCACTGAAGATGATTTTTCGATTTTTTAATTAATAGTAATTTTTAATAATTTCGAAACGTTGCTGGTTCGAGAACTTTACCCTGATGAAAATGTTGACATTAACTAACGTTTTGCCATTAACAGTTCATTAAAAAATTTAAGGGTGCGAAATTGTTATGTCAATGCAAAATGTCATTTTTATTTTTAGATAATATCTAAGCATAGGTTACCTAAGGGACTCTAAATTCATCTAAAAATATCAGAAAGAACACAGTCTAACAAACACAGAACAGGTCGTTTACCCAACTACTAACTTCATCCTTCAATAAATCAAATTCTTGAAACTGCAGAAATAATTTAATAAATTTGCACATTATTTGTGTAGCTTCGTTAGAATGGAAACATTCCAATGTTAGCAATGGAATTTTACGAACGTACGAGTATGTATACTCAAAACAATTATAAACCTTTCACAGCTCTACAGTATTCACGCTTTGTGGCTATCTGAGGAGAAAGTTAAGTGTGGTGAAGGATCTCAACTATTTCATCACAACTTGCAGAACGAACTGAATAGACAGTAGAACTAGTGAACACAAGTTATAATTGCAATCATTTTGTGCTGATAATTTTGTAGAAAGTGAGAATGATACTGAATGAATTATTAAAATGTTCTGCCTCATGTCCTTAAAGATAAAATCGAATGCAGCAGTTTTATCTTTAAGGACCTGCGGCAGAAAATTTTGGCTTTGACTAGAAAATTACTAGAGGAGACTTTTTGATGTTATTTGGTTTGAGTTGGTCAAATAACTTTCTTAGAAATTGTTTGTTTTCTTTGAAGTCTTCCAATTTGCCCATTGCAGAGTGAACAAAAATATATTAATTAGGCCAAATCAAAGAAATACTTTTAAAGCTTCTAGCTGAAATTCTTTAAGAAAATGTACACAGAATAATTTCATATCAGAATACCCAAATGTTCTTAGAAATCTCAAAGTTCATTCATCAACATTTATTTGCTCAAACAGACCTTCCAAAAACACTCGCAATTGTAATATCTCTTCGCGTTCAAACCGTTACAACTCCTTCGCCCTACACTTCGCTCCGCCAAATGTTAACTTTCCTTTAGGTGCTGAGAGCTCGCTCATTGCCATAAATAAACTTAATTACATCACTTTGCCCGCCATTCGGAGAACCGCACGATTTCTATAAGGAAGTAACTTTTGAGGCTTGCGAGCGATTCTTACATTGTACAGTTTGCGGGTTGTTTCTTCCTTTGGCCGAGTTACGCTTCGACTGGGTTTCACACAATTCGTGCTTGCGTTTTGTCTGTAAATTAAGTTAGCAATTTGGCATCACAAACTGGTAACTAGCTCCGCCAAGGACGAACTCTTACAAAACTTGTAGGGAGTGCTAAGTTAAGTCCTCCGTTTCTTTGAGTTTGTAGTTGGAAAGTGGCGGCCGTAGTCCAGTGTTTAAAGTCCCAAGTGGAATTGAGATAGTGAACGATTTGTTATTTATGGAGGCAACGAGCAAGAAGTAGATTTCTTATGGTAGCAACAGGAAATGGATAAAACAATTTCTTTTGTACTGCAGTCATTATCGTTTGAATTATCAAAATTGATGAGATTAAGCGAAATAGTTTGCATAGCAGAAGAACTTTTCAAGTTACACTTTTAATTCTTAGAACATCAAAATAAGTACCATTCATGCTTTTATATAAATTCCATGTTATACTAAGAAAAACAGCGTAAAACTCATCATAAGCTCCCATTCAATTCTCAAATTCTGCAATCAGTTTAGCGTATGAAGCAAAAGTGCTTCCTAACTACAATCCTTCCATTTCCTGTCTTGCAAAGCATTCCAGCCACATCACCAATGAAACGTAAAGGATTCGAAAGTGTCCTATGTTCACAGTTACCAGTGAATTCGTATTATGTAGGCGTCTGACAAATGTTCATAGAGAAAATTCCGAAGAAACTCAACTTCCTCGGTTACATGGAAAATGACATGAAAGAGTCGAGTTAGGTCAATTTCATTAATTCTACAACAACTTACTGGTATTCATCCTTATTCTTCCTCTTACCATTCGAATTATATATACACCAACAGAAATTCAGGCCCAGCCTAACAGTGAGGCAGCTACTAATGATTAAAGCCTATTCAAAAAGAGACAGGAAGAGAGCAGAGTAAAGAGTGTGTGAGGGAGTTTGTTTGGGAGTGACAAAACAACCAACTACAAGAAATGGACTCTCATATCGTTCGATAAGTAGATAGGATTGTACAGCAAATTTCTAACTTTTCCGGCATATGGATCTCGAGTGTGTGTAGATGGGAAATCCGATGATTTGGAAAACGACAAGAGCATTGTTTTCAGTCTGATTGGGAATGACATACTCTCCGATAGACTACAGCAAAAGGGTAATTGAAATTGGGGCAATGTTCGGAATGAACAAGAATGATGAAGGCGTTTCTTGAGAATATCCTTGTAACTTGTGTGACCTGTTTGTGGATAGTATGTACAATTGTTATGAAATTTTGCTAAAATACTGTGCTAATGGGCTGACTGATGATTTACTTTGTAGTGTGCTCAGAGTGAATTCAATGAGACTTAGTTACTGTAAGGGAGTTGAATTTTACTTGGGATATGATATTTTAGTAGAGTCATTGAAAGATGGTCTTAAACCCAGACTGAATTTAAAATTCAAAGATGAGTATGGAGGGTGATAGTTTCTTGGTGGAGTGAGTCGAGTCTCTATTACCAGCAGTCTGTTATAGTGAGTGTTTGAATAGCGAAAAGCCCAATGCCTTCCGCTTTCCTGTCGTCGACCAAGTACTAAACCCGATCTATTTTTGGTTGATACCTCAGTGCTACACTGATGTATCTTCTATGTGTTGACGCCCTTCACAACTAATCTAACTAGTCCATTTCTTTCACTTCAAAATGTCCTTCACAATTTAAACTTCACAAAAGTTTCACTTTCCTACCAATTTTCACCGATGGATTGTTCGGTGCAAACCGACCAATATAATTTCAACTGCGGAGATTTGGTGCTTCCCTAACTCTCCCTATATGACGCCTGCTGTGAAAGAAAATGCTGTTTTCCACTTCGTGTTTGAATTAAAAATGAATATAAAGACTCAAACAAGCTGAAAAGTGCTTATTCTAATAATTACAAATTGAAATGTGCTGACCCGTAAAAGTAATTAAATTTTCTCAAGATCCAAAACAGTATACATATTGGATTACAATTTGAGTGGGAGTTTATTATCAACAATGGACCTTAAGTTACATTGAACGTAAAATTTGCTGACAAAATGTCTATGAATAAATGCAACAATGTATACAGAATTATACTCGTATGTTACGGTCAAACAAAGGCATCGATCATAATTTAATATTAAGGTCGAGCACGGATATCGAACGTTAAATTATCAATTTTATTCTAGGTCTTGACATCCTCCCCACCATTGAAAATGGTTCAACCTTCCAAATCAGTTGCTATGGTAAATGCCGGTATGAATTGAGTTCGAGATCATGGTTTGGGAGGTGTCCTCTGAATGTTCGTCTGTTAACGTTTCCACACCAAGAGGATATCAGTAGAATCATGTCACCTAGCGTGATGTAATCTACGGTGAAGTGATGCACATCCTTGAATTGAATGTATCTGTCGAGACTTCTCTGGATTTGAGTTGCTGAATATCTTCACGGAATTTGGTCAAGTTTTGCTGGGGTGTTTCTTAAGCTATTGTGTTTATTGTGTTATTTGGAATCATGGTAAGAAGTATGGCTGTGACATTCCTCATGTGTGCGAATGACGCGTTAAGTTGGTTATGGTAGATTTGATGACCTTGGATGCTTACAGTATCCTCTCTGATCGAGCAGTCAGGTGGTAGTCGAATTACTCCGCTTCCCTTCAGTGTCTCATGAATTGTCGTGGCTTTGCAGGTAATGGTAATTTCCCTCTGATGCCCCTCAAAGAAAAGTCAATGGTTTGGTTATTTCAATTGGATCTTACTTGCAGGGTCTATTAACAGTGATAAACTGCAAATTGGGTTGAATATTGCATGGTTAATGAAGCTAAACTCACATTCATTTACTTGCGATCCGACTTGTTAAATTGCATGACTTTGTCTACAAATATGGCGCAGTAAATGAGTTTGGAAACAATTCTCAAACTCCCGTTCCAGCATGGGATGGTAACGGTCTCGATTTAAAGAAACAATCAAATACTGTAGAGTGGTTTGAATGGTTGCAACAGGCTCATTGACTATTATAGGTACTCGAGTGATGTGGAGCAACTCGAAACCCCCATTAGATATCAATGGAAGTTTAAATCGGAAAATTATGTAATTGTCCACTATAACGCCTTCAACAGTCAGGACTTGAAACAATTCGATCATCTCAGATGGTTTAATTGGTAGACGCAAATAAGAAGGAAGCTCGTCCTTGATGAAGCTCAGTTCTTGTGGAAGTTGATCGGTTCCTAGTAATTTGGTATTAAAATTCCTACGATGAGCATCCATCAATACAGTGATAAGACTCGACTGCACCTTTTGGTAGTTGTTTAGAGCCAGTAGTAACAGAAGCGCCGCTGATGTGAATCCCTGCATCACTTCCTGCTCCCATAGATTCCTAGTCATACTGTTAATTCTTTCAGTAACTTGATTCAATACCAACTGAAGTCCTTGTAGCGTTTTATGAGTAAATCGGTCTGAATTAATCATCAAATTGGCTGTCAAATCTAAGACTGAGGTCTGATTTTGAACCAAGGACAGAAGATGCTCGTCGTTAGCTTGCAATCCCTTGATGGTAGCTGCCATATCCTTCGCATATTCTGAATGCAGAACGCCAAAGAGCGAGTTTGCTATGTTGCCCACTATATTTATTGCCCCTCTCTTCTTGCGTAGAGTACCTTGCCTGATGGTGGGGCGAAGTAACTCATTATTAGCAGCTATGTCACTCAACGCATGGGCCAACTATTCATTTGTATCGGTGTTACAAACCAGTATACCCTATGTATACTGGTAAGAACTAGGAGCTCAACTTGATGCGTATCCTATATACAACATCAAGGCTCCCGGGGAAAGAGCTCACTGTAACACCACTTACCTGCTACTTTGTCCATTTAATACCAGAACACCAAAATACGAGAGTTTATTGTATGGGGCTTAACTTTATTTCTCGGTTCACTTTTCTCGAAACATTTATAAATTACACGTATTAAGTTATGGAAAACCTATATTAATATTGAGTCAAGCATTTTTCATTTGGCTGGTCACGCTTCACACGTGAGCGCTAGCCTGTACAGTGTACAGAGTATCAGCTAGACGAGCTAATGGTTTGGGGTGGCCACACAGCGTGGAACGCCAAAGGGCCGATTGAGGATCGCGGCGCCAGCCAACACCTCACCCCTTACCATTTCGTTGATTACTGGACCGCACTTCGAACTCGGACTTGAATCGCGTTATTGCACGTACGATTAAATTACTGGGTATCAGCACGCTCCCTTTTGGATTTGAATACACACACACTTAAGTGTATAAGACTGCCCAAGAACATTAAGTACCATTCTTTCGTGAGCTTTCAACCTAAATTCTCTTTAAAGGTGCTGAGTAGCCGAACACGTGCGCTCTCGTTCCACGAAAGTTTTTCCTCCCCGCTTCGTCTCGCTTGCTCGGCTGGTGAATATGCGAAACTGGGGAAATTGAGCGAAAGAGTGTTTTTCGCTTAAGCTTTCGACTTCGAAAGAGTGCTTTCAGTTTAAGCTTTCGGCTTTCCCAAGATCTCTTGAGGTAAAATAGCGAAACTGGGGACATTGAGCGAAAGAGTGTTTATGCCGGAACTTCCGGTTTTCCTTTCCGCTTACCTCTCTTCGAAGCACCCCGTTCGTTCACGATGTGAATATCGTTGCGGGTTAAACTTTCTCGTTTACTTAACTGCTCGCTTATTTACTTGCGCATGTGTTTCCATGGCTAATTTTCATTGGCGAAGTGCGAGTACATAGGTGTTGTTTGCTCGCTATTATTGCAGTTATGAAGTGGGAATATATCTGAGTATGTTTATGTGTTCACTCGCAACATCGGCGCAAGGCTGGCGGTTTGTTAATTTTTCACAAATGTTACGTAATTGAAGAGCTCCCTCCTGTTTGATACGAAATTCCTGCCAATAGCTAGTCAGATTGTAGTACACCACCAAATTCCATTCACTTTGAATCAGTCCAGTTGATCACAAGTCTTCGAGATACAAACCAGGTGGGGTGGAAAATCTTTGGATCTCGACTGGGAACTCTAATATTGGAAGTCCGTAGATGTTCTTGGCCCTTTTGACGATTTAGGGTTATATAAAAAATGAAAAAAAGTAACTTTCCTTTATATCTACTATTTTTATTTTAAATTCAGTATGCAATTGTTTCGTTCCCTACTTGAGAACTTCCTCAGTACTACTATTCCCTAAAGGCAGCATATCTTTAACTATTAAAATGGCACCCAAGCCTGCCGCTGAAGTGAATAAGTTTATCAGTTTAAGGAAGTCTGTCGCATTACTAAGAAGGAACTTAAGTTAAAAAAAAAAAAAAATTCAAGCACAACAGCATCACCCTAAAAAGCCACACCGTTAAACTCAAGACGAGTATATCATTCAAGCAAGGTACAATGATCAAATATTTAGAAATGCAGTTGGTGAAGGAGAGTATTGAAAGACTCCATGCGAAATTGGACAGGACAAGCAGAGAGGCGTACGAATTACATTTGAGTCTGGTCAAGCAATATCCGTTGAGTTTCCCGTTGTTTCTAACAAAAGTGAAAGTAGCGGAAAAGTGTGAAGGCGAGCGGAAGAAAAATATTAGAAAAGAAGTTTCATCAATTATTGTAAGACGAGGACAAGTGACAGTGTCCCAGCAATTCATGGTGCGTACTATCAAAAACAAAGTCATCAATCAATCGTCCAATGTATTTACGCAAGCTCAGCTGAATCTACTGAGCATGGAGCTGAAATACTCCATTAACGCTAACGCCAAACCTGAAGATATCGTCACGGAAATCGAAGCCGGGGTCAACAAACTTTCGAGCAAGCATGGACTGACGGCACAGGAAAAACAAAGAATAAGAACCAGCACTGCAAATACACTGAGAAAAGAAACTAGATGGGTCGGAAAGCAGGACAAGAATAGGATCATCAATGAGCTCAAAAATCTACCAGTTCACTATATAAAAGCGGATGAAGGAATGCCTTAGTGATCATAGACAAGGTCGATTACGACAATAAAATGCAGGGAAAAATAAATACGGGACTATACTTCAGTCTGCAAGATAGTCCGCTGCCTGAGTCACTAAAAAGAGTGGGGAAAACGCTGAAAGAATGTGAACCATAGATTCAGGACCTCAAGAAATTCTTAAAAGTAACCAACCCATCGCTTCCAAGGATCATAGAACCCCCGAAGATACACAAATCAGGCCATGAAATGGTTGAAATTGTGTCAGCAGAAAACGCCCCCACTCACAAAATTGCGAAGTGGTCAGTCAAGGAATTCAATAACATGGACGAAAAATTTGTTACAAGATCAGAAGCGAATTCGGCAGAATTCACTTCAAAGGTTTTGTCCTGGGGACCTTTGGAAGATGGCGATACGATGGTATCATTTGACGCCATGGCCCTTTTTCCCAGTATTCCGGTCAAAGAAGCACTTGCGTTACTTGAGGAGTGGATTCTGATACAAGGATCAGGAGAAAAATGGAAAGCACGAGCCAAAATGTATTTGAAACTAGCTAGACTCTGCATGGGTGAAAGCTATTTCACTTTCAGGGGAGCATTTTTTAACCAAAAACGTGGTGCTCCAATGGAAAACCCCCTTTCTCCGTTTCTAAGCGAAGTTCGTATGGCATTTTTGGAGGAGAAGCTAGCACAAGAAGGTAAACTGACACATCGATGGGTGCGTTACGTAGACGATATCGTCACGATCATCAAAGAAGATCAGGTCCAGCAAACTCTCATGTCGATCAACTCGATATACAACAACATCAGTTTTACACACGAGCTGGAGTTGGAGAGGTGGCTACCATTCCAGGACGTGATGGTATTTAGAGGAGCTAATGGATTGGAATTTGAAATATACCGCAAACCAACAGAGCCCATGCGAATAATTCCTTTCACTTCAAACCATTGCCACACCAAAGTGGGCGTCATTAAACTGGCTTGTGAATCGAATGCTCACGCTTGAATAAGGAAGGCCTGAAAAAAGAAACGTGCCACGTTTTTAAGTTAGTCCAGTGGGATGGATACCCTACGTATTAAGTGATAACCAAACGAACGAAGGAGATCTTCAACAAAAAGTTCACAACGCTAACTGCGGAATTCGAGCAACGGAAGAGGTTGGTTGTAACTTTTGACTCAAGGACGGAAACAATGAAAACAGCTTTGAAAAACGTAGACATCGACCTAGTTTATACGAGCCGGGCCACAAAACTGCAGAACCTGCTAGGATCAACCAAGGGCCCCATACCCAAAATGGAGCGGAGCGGAGTCTACAAGGTATCGCGTACGAAATGTCATGGATGTTATATTGGACAAACGAGGAGATCACTAGGTATCAGATGGAACGAACACTTAAGGGAAGCAGCTAACAAAAACAAAAAGTAGGATGCAAAAAACTTCATATCAAAAGTGGCGGAGCATATAGTCCTTGAAAAACATGACATCACTGCGGATAACGTGAGCATGCTGAAAACGATTAAAAACGGGTGAAAGCTTGATGTGGCAGAAACTTTGGAGATATTCAATAGAATATCTCCAACGGGTACACATGGCTATTCAAGCTTACAAAATAATGATTGTAATTAAGTAGTAATTAAGGAAAAACAAAATTTTTTAATGGTAAAAGGATCAGGTAATTAGAGATTAAGTAAAAGAACTTTAAGGTGTAATTAGAGGTGGATGTTAATAAGTTTAAAGAATTTAGTATAAATATTAGGACACTTGTAGTTTAGGGAATTGTAGGACTGAGGAAGTTCTCAAGCAGAGAACGAAACAATTGTATACTGAATTTAAAATAAAAATAGTAGAATTAAAGAGAAGTTACTTTCCTTCATTTTTTATATTTGGAAGTTCTACTAAAGGCAGAATATCTTTAACGATTTAAGATTCGTTATGCCACAGGGGCCAGCGACGGTTTGAATTTGGCGTTTTTCATGCCTTAATTGGGGTATTGTTTCTGTAATTAACGTTGTTGGGATGACTGAGGGTTACTCGTCTCTTGGCTCCATAATAGCCTCTTCCACTGGCAAGGGTGCCAGTTTGTGCACACTTCTTCTCAGGACTCTAGAGGTTGTTTTGAGGTCCACCACTCTAAGAAGGTTATTCGGACCTCAAATGCAACGGATCATACATCCCTAGGGTCAACTAAAGATTAGCATGTTGTCTTCTTTGATGACCACCAACATCCCTGGCTTGGCTTCCGTGCATACTTCCTTCCATTTGTGTCGCTGTTGTAGTTCCGCTAAATATTCACAAGTCCATTGCTGCCAGAATTTGTTTTTAATGTCATTCATTTCCTTCCATAGTTTCAGCAGGCTCATAGAGCCTAGCTGTGCATCTGGGTCCACCATAGAAGTCAATGGTTCACTAATCAGAAAGTGTCCCGGTGTTAATGCCGTCAAGTCGTTCGCATCCGAGGACATTGCAGTGAGCGGTCTTGAATTCAATATGGCCTCTTTCTCTACAATTATGGTTTCTAGCTCATCATATGTGAGGGACGCTGGAGCTATGTTCCTTAGTAGGAAATGATTATTCGACCTTACTGCAGCCTGTCACGGGCCACCAAAGTGGGGAGACATTGGGGGAATGAATTTGAACTCGATGCCCTTCTGGGTACAAAATCCAATCACCTTTTGTTGGGCAACCTCAGATAAAATTTTCTTCTTCAGTTCAGCTAGCTGGCTCCTGGCACCAACAAAATTTGTGGCATTGTCGCAATACAGTCGTCTATAGTGTACCCTTCGGCCAACGAATCTTTTTAGGGCATTGATAAATGTTTGAATTGGTTACGAGTTTCAAGTGCCTTACCTTTGGGATAAAGCAACAAAGTACCGTTAAATACGCCTTTTGAGGACGCTTGCGTCGAATCTTGAAGTGCGCCCAAAACGGTCCCGCAAAATCAACGCCTGTGTTCAGAAAGGGTCTGGCTGGTTGCACTCTATCGGTTGGTAAGTTACCCATAAGCTGTGACATTAACCTTAGTTTCACACGACTACATTTGACACACTTCTGAACGACGGGTTTAGCAGCTGTCTTTCTGTTTATTGGCCAAAACCATTGCTTGGCTGCAGCCAGCAATGTCTGTGGACCGGCATGCAGATGGTGAACATGCAAGTCCTGCAATATCAGCCTAGTGATGTAATGCGCATACGGAAGGATCATTAGATGTCTTGCGTCGTAGGATAGATTCAAAGCCTCTAGTTTGCCGCCAACTCGAAGGACCACATATTCATCCAAAAATGGGCAGAGATCCCTTAGTGAATCCCTTGGGCCAACTTGTCCGGTGGTCTGCAATTATTGGAGAGATTCGCGCTACGCATCCGATTGAGCCTCATGTAGCATTACTTGAAGTGCGTTTTCCAATTGGTCAACCGTTAACATGAAGGTTTTTTCTCCTGTTGCCTACTTGCGAACGTTGTTTACAAGCCGTAAATGTATGCTATTATCCATTGAAATCGTCAAAATGAGTTACGATGATCTGTTTCTTTTCTAACTCAACATCGACGGTGCGATGCCCCTTTGGCCAAGCCGTCTCCGAATAATGAAGGAGCATGGGTCCATGAAACTACAAGTTGCAATCCTTCAACTTTTCGGGGGCTACACCTCTTAATGCAAGATCAGCTGGATTTTGTTTAGAGTCCACGTTCCGCCATTGATCAGCGTTTGCAATTTGCTGTATGGCTGCAACACGTGTTGCCACGAACGTATGATAGGATGATGCATCTGCATTTATCCAGTTCAAAACTATTCAGAATCCGTCCACAAAAAACATTTAAGCCTTGTTCCGCCAAACTCACGACTAAGTCTATCAGCCGATTCTGCGGCAATTCTTGCCGCGCAAAGTTCAAATCTCGGAAGGGTGCTCTTTTGCAGAGGGGCCACTCTTAATTTTGCACACAATGATCGTTACGTACAAAGACCATCCGTACTAGTTGCGCGAATATAGGCAAACGCACTATAGGATTGCTCTGATGCATCAGCAAGTATGTGAAGATGCGTTGTTTTCGGCAACCTATCTCAATAGATGTGGCGAGGAATTTTCACGCTGCTAAGCTCATCTAATTTTTCAGCATTACTTTCCCACTCCGCAGTTGATTCTACTGGTACAGCAGCGACCCAATCAATCTTGAGTTTGCACAAAGATCTTTGCTGTCACTGTTACCAAAGCCCAGTGGGTCAAAGAGCCGAGCTATACCACCAAGATAGATCTTTTTGTATATATTGTTGGCATTATAGGGCACTTGAACATAAATACATCTTCCTTGGGTGTCCATAGTAACCCCAACGTCTTAATGTGGCCATCCCGTTTGTCTACAATGTTCATCTGAAGTGCACAATCCTCTGCCGTAACCCTTTTTAATAATTGGGGAATGATTTGCACACCACTTTCTAAGTTTGAATCTAGCCAGGTCTAATATGGATAACTATTGTAATTGTTTTTCCTACGCTTCTGATAGACGATCAGCGCCTGTCATCAGGTCATCCATATAAAAATCTTTGCTTAACGATTGGGTCCCAAGTGGTACTTCCTCATAGTCTGAAATCCTAGTTGCTGAAGGCATTTGGTTGCCAAATATGGTACTGATGACTTTCCATATGTAACTGTGGTCAATTGGTAATATCTTATATTTTCACTGGACCTTTATCTCCATACAATTAGCTGATAATTACGATCTGGTTCAGCTACAAGCACCTGGTGATATATTTTCTCTATATCTGCCGTAAACACATATCGAGGGAAACGGAATCGTAGCAAGATGGTAACAAGTTTCTGCTGAATGATAGACCCAACATGCGGTAGTTCATTCAAACTCACCCCTGAAGTGGTTTTAGCCGATGCATCAAAGCCCACCCTTAAATTGGTTGAGGTACTATCCGGCTTGAAAACGCAATGGTGTGGGAGGAAGTAATGCGGTGATGGGATATAGTTAATACTAACTTCATGCATGTGTCCCAGGTCCTCGTACTCCCACATAAATGGTTTATTTTTTGATAGCTTCCATTCGACTTGGAGCAGGAGTGCAACAGCTGTGTCATACGAGCCCCCCAATTATGCAGTACTGTCACAAAATGGAAGCTTCACCTCAAAGCGTCCATCAGCAGTTCGCTTTAGGCCCTTCACAAGTTCGTCTTCACACTTTATTTCTTGTGATGTCATGGAGGGTGCTCTTGCATCGATTTCCTCCAATTTCCATTCCCAACTACGACGAAGTGCATAACAGGATGGCCGAGTCGTGGGAATGGTTCCGGCAACACTGTTGCATGACACTGTGAGTACAATGTAAAGACACCAACGGTGACGAGATCAGTAAAACACCGGCTAGACGAGAGTTGAATGGAAGACGTGAACGTGTGAACATCGATCCGACGAATCGAGTGCGGTAAAAGACGATGTGTGTGGATGATGGCCAAGAATGCTCAAAAAATACGTTCAGTTCAATTCTCAATTTAATTATTTTTGTGTTCAACCATTTAATATTAAATCGTAACATATTCTTCAATAAAATGAATAGTGCAAATAATAAAGTCCTACACTAGTGTTCACTCAAATTCTATATGTATATATATATACGAGTATATATATATATATATATATATATATATATATATATATATTGTCGCGTGTTATTTGGTTCGCGGCCAATAATTTTAATGTTCCGGGAAAGTGAAAACGCAATGTCTTTTAATTTAAGTTAAAAGTGTTTATTTAATTAAATAAAATGCACAATAATCAGTTAACACTTTCACTAATTTTAATTGTCACTATTAAAATTATCTAACACTTGTCCATAAATTTATTATCGCAATTGTCTTCTAAATCACTTCACTATTACAAAAATCACTTTTCTACTACTCGAATAATTTCGCTTCCCACACACAAACGCAGTTCTTATCGCGGTCGAATGAATGATTCCCCCATTCATTCAGCTCGCCTTTATATAGGGTCTCTACCTATTCACCCATTTCTCGCACATGGGCGAATGTTCGACCGAGAGGTAGGTTCGAGCAAATTCATGAATGGAGTGACGTCACTTGCAGATGTTGATCATGCTTGTTGGGTTCTCGTGATTTCGAGTGAATTCGTGTTCTTCATTGTTGTGAAAACAATTGCGACAGTAGCTCGCAGAATTATTTGTACATGTAACACTGCCCCCACCTCAGTTCTTTTCGCCCCGAAAAGATGTGTCGCCAGTTGTAGTCAATTCTCCCTGGATGTAATATGGGGCAAGACGGTCTAGATGCACGATTTTCATTTTGGCTCTCGGTTTACGGTGTTCCTGTATGCGATATACGACGTCGTTGATTCGCTTTGTGACTCGGTATGGTCCCTCCCAGTTATGTTGCAACTTTGGAGACCTACCCTTTCGCCGTTGCGGGTTATATAGCCACACCAAGTCATCCTGCTGGAAGCCAGTAGAATTAGCCTTTAGATCATACCTGGTCTTCATGCGGTCAGTAGCCGATTCGAGGTATTTTCGCACTGTCCGATGTATCTGGTTCAACCGTTGTCTTAGATCACTTGCGTACTCCGAGATCGTTTGGGGTTTCTCGGGGGGTGTTCCAAACTTTATATCAGCTGGCAGACGAATAGTCTTTCCAAAAATGACTTTGGCTGGGGCTTGGCCCGTCGATGCATGTTCGGCAGCTCTGTACGCCATCAAAAATAGTGGGATATGTCGGTCCCAGTCCCTTTGGTTCTCGTCAACCATCTTGGCAAGGTGTTTATTGAGCGTGCCGTTGAAACGTTCGACCATTCCATCGGATTGGGGATGCAGCGGTGTTGTCCTCGTTTTCCGTATTCCGAGCAGCTCGCACATTTCGCCAAAAACTAGTGACTCAAAGTTTCGGCCTTGATCCGAATGTAATTCGCAGGGTACGCCGTACCTACTGACCCAATTTAACACTAGCTGTTCAGCTACGGTAGTTGCTTCCTGGTTGGGAATGGGGTAGACCTCGGGCCACTTGCTGAAATAATCGGCTACAACCAGCGTATATCGATTTCCCCAATCGGATTCAGGAAAGGGTCCTGCGATGTCAACAGCAATCCTTTCGAATGGCACGCCTACGTTATAGGTTTGCATTTGTCCTCTCAGTCGTCGCTTTGGGCCTCTGACGGAAGCGCAAATTGTGCATCTGCGACACCAGTCCTCTACGTCTTCTCGAGCGTGGAGCCAGTAGAACCGTTCCCGCAATTTCGCTAAGGTCTTGTTAACACCAAGGTGGCCTCCCGAGGATCCTTCATGCATTTCCTTAACCACATCGTGGATTCGGCTTTTGGGAAGTATAGTTTGCATCCTATAGGAGCTACCATCCGCCGTTTCCCATTTCCGCTTGAGTGCGCCACCCTCCACCTGAAGGGAGTTCCATTGTGCCCAATAGCTTTTCAGGGTTGCGCCATGCATTGAAACGTCTTTCCACTCCGGTCGCCCAGTCGTCTCCTTCCATACGAGCAATGGTCCGATGTCTTCATCGGCTAACTGGGCGTTTCGAATCTCCTCCGATGACCAACCTTCATCGAATCCCGCCGTTATCAATCGCAGATCAACGAGCGGTTCCTTTTCCTCAATCCGTCGGCAATGCTTGCAGTTAGCTGGACATGGACGGCGGGATAGGGCGTCAGCATTTCCATGAACTCCGCCCTTCCGATGAACAATTTCGTAGTCGTATGACTGCAATCTTTCGATCCATCTCGCAACTTGTCCCTCGGGGTTTTTGAAGTTGAGCAACCATCTCAGTGATGCATGGTCCGTTCGAAGAACAAATTTCTGGCCATATAGATACTTGTGGAACTGCTTGGTGGCCTCTATTATAGCCAATAGCTCCTTCCTGGTCACGCAGTAATTCCTCTCACTTTTTGAGAGAACTCGACTGTAATAAGAGAGGACTCTTTCTTCGCCATTGATCTGCTGGGAGAGTACAGCTCCAATACCGCCGTTGCTTGCATCGGTGTCAACCACAAACATTTTTCCGGGTTTTGGATACGCCAGTACGGGTGATTCACATAGCTTTTCCTTCAGGGTCTCAAAGGCTGTCTGGCATTGTTCATTCCAGACATACGGACGATTTTTCTCGGTTAGCTGATGAAGACACTTAGCTATTTTGGCAAAGTCTTTGACGAATCTTCGATAGTAGGTTGCCAGGCCCAGGAAACTTCGTAGTTGGCGCTTGTTGTTTGGTGTTGGCCAGCTTTTCACGGCTTCAATTTTCTCAGGGTCTGTTTTGACCCCTTCAGCTGATACGACATGTCCCAGGTATTTTACTTCAGCTGCGAAAAGGGTACACTTGTCGGGACTAAGTTTCAAATTTGCCAGTCGCAGTCGGGAGAAGACCTCTTCTAAGTTCCGCACATGCTCTTCGAACGTTCTCCCGATGACGATGATGTCATCTAGGTACACCAAGCAGTTTTTCCAGGTTAGACCACGTAGCACGTATTCCATCAAGCGTTCGAAAGTGGCTGGAGCATTGCAAAGCCCAAACGGCATCACCACAAATTGCCACAATCCGGTCCCAACTGAAAATGCGGTCTTCTCTCGGTCCTTCTTGTCAATTTCTACCTGCCAGTAGCCACTCCTGAGATCGAGTGTAGAAAACCATTTTGCGTCGGCTAAAGTGTCCATGATGTCGTCGATGCATGGGAGCGGGTAACTATCTTTCTTAGTGACGTCGTTAAGCTGCCTATAGTCGACACAAAAGCGAGTGCTACCATCCTTTTTCTTTACTAGAACTACAGGCGCGGCCCATGGACTTACAGAAGGTTCAATAATGCCTTGTTTTTCCATGTCCGAGATCAGCGCGCTCACTTCTCCTTGTTTGGCTATAGGGAGACGTCTTGGGGCTTGTCGAATCGGCTTGGCTCCCTGTGTGTCTATGACGTGAGTTACCAAACTCGTTCGGCCTTGGTCATCCGGGCCTGTTGAGAAGATGTCACTGTACTTGGTGACCAGATCAGAGGCTCGTTCGAATAGCTGCACCGGCAATTTGACTTGCTTCAATATTGCAGACGTGGATTCCCTGGCTTTTTCTGTGTCTTGCCTCCTTTTCCAATGATGGTTGTGAGTAGCTTCCAAAGAGGTGATGGTGGAAACAGGCTGGCAGCTGCCGATGACTTCTCCCGCTTTGATGCTCGTGGTTGAGTCTGCGGTGTTAAGGACTCTAACCGGCACATATCCGTTCCTTAAAGATCTTACAAGGCTTCGTCCTACAATCAAACTGCGCAATGCGGATGTCTTCGTTGGCTCTATCAGATAAGATCGGTGGTCTCCAGAATCACCATCCAGCTTGGCCCATACAATGCTTTCGGAAGAATTCGGTACATCAGTGTCAGTACATACCACTACATTCATCTTGGGGATTTGGACGCTGGGATCCTCCATCAGTACTTCGACATTCTGCCATTTCAAGACACGTTTTCCCAAGTCCAACGTGATTCCATGTGGTCGCAGAAAATCCATTCCGAGAATGCAGTCATCCATAATGTTCGCGACCAGAAAATTATGTCGGAACACAAGGTCTCCCAACTGTATCTGGAGGTTGACCTCTCCATGAACAGGTGCAGTTTCTCCCGTAGCGGTCCGTAGTGAGAAAATTCTGCCCTTGTGAAGTTGTTGCTGTCTAACTAGGTCTGGTCGGATAATCGATCGGGTTGCACCAGTGTCGATTGTTATGGTGCAGTGTTCTCCGTCAATTTGACCCGGAAGGCATAAGTCCGCTTCTCCACGATGTAGTCTTGACACGGTGATGGGGGTGCTGGGGACGTCGATCCTCCTAGCCAACCTCTGCCCCACAAATTTGGCTCTTGCAGTTTGATGGTCCTCCATTCTAGGCTCCTGACACGGTCTGAATCTCCACCATCCTGGACAATAGCTCCATTTTCTTCGCTTCTTACAGTCTCTTTGCAGGTGCCCTTTTTCTCCGCAATCCCAGCATCTAGGCGCACCATTACCCTGCGGCTCTTGCTCATTTTCCACGCGCTTACACCTGCACTCGTCTGCCGCCACTTCACGGACCCGGGCAGTGGTACGAGTCGCATTTTTCGCTGCCTCATAGTTCAGACTATAAACCAATGCGTCCTTAACCGTTTGCTTTTGAGCTAATCGCACGGCTTGTTGCAATTCCTGGTCCTTTAACGCACTGATGAATGCTTCTGTTGCTGCGTCATCTCGATGTTCTGGGTCGTAGGCTGGATAAGCCAAAAGTGCCAGTCGCTCGATGTCTTGGGCTAGCTGCTGTAGGGTTTCACCAGACTTCTGCATTCGACGCCTTAGCTGTGACCGATAAATCTGCTTTAGTTGATCGTCTCCATAACGCATGTCGAGCGCATTCATTAGAGCATTCGGGTTTGAGTGCAATTCAACGGGGATCGTCTGCAACAGCTCGGCAGCTGGGCCTCTTAGAGCAAGAATCAGCGCAGTTGCTCGTTCCTGCTCATTCCAGTGATTTATGCGAGCGGCTGCTTCGAACTGGGTTTTGTAAATACTCCAGACCGTTTGCCCATCGAATATTGGTGCTTGCACATTTCTGGATGTGCTTTGCGCTGCGGTTATAAGCGAGGCTGGTGAGGAGGTTACTACTGCCTTTGCGGCTTCCAATTCCTTTTTCATGTTTCGCATCTCATGGTTGATTCTCTCCTCTACCTGACTGATATCATGGTTTATTCTCTCCTCGACCTGGCTGATCTCATGGTTAATTTTCTCCTCGACCTGGTAAACCTTTTCCTCGACCTGGTCAACCTTTTCCTCGACGCCTTTAATTTGTTTGTTCAGATGACCGAGCTCGTCTTTTATTTCGGTTGACTGTTTCTCCAGCTTCGGTGTGATGTCTGCCTTGATTTCGATCGCTTGTTGGTCCAGCTTCACTGATTGTTCATTTAGCTTCGCAGTTAAACTAGATGACTGTTCATCTAGCTTCGCAGTCAGACTGGATGACAGCAGCATTAACATTTGCATTAGCGCATTTTCTGGCTCCTTTGATTTTGGTGTTTCTACTTCTCCACCTTCTGCGCCTTTTTCCGCATCTGAGAGCTCACCCGAATTCAGATTCCCGCCTTCCGACTCGATCGCGTCACGCAAGCGTGCAATTAGTATGGCCTTTGTACCTTGCGTGGCCAGATTTCGCTGTTCCAACTCCTCTTTGAGCTCCGATATGCTCAATTGATTAATTTTTAGATGTAAGTTTCCTGGCATTTTTATTGTTTTGGCTATTTTTTCACCAGTTTTCACGTTAATTTACACTATTGTGCACTTTAAAAATGTTTAATCGTTTTCACTTCCAAAATTTTCTATCCCACTTCTGACACCACTGTCGCGTGTTATTTGGTTCGCGGCCAATAATTTTAATGTTCCGGGAAAGTGAAAACGCAATGTCTTTTAATTTAAGTTAAAAGTGTTTATTTAATTAAATAAAATGCACAATAATCAGTTAACACTTTCACTAATTTTAATTGTCACTATTAAAATTATCTAACACTTGTCCATAAATTTATTATCGCAATTGTCTTCTAAATCACTTCACTATTACAAAAATCACTTTTCTACTACTCGAATAATTTCGCTTCCCACACACAAACGCAGTTCTTATCGCGGTCGAATGAATGATTCCCCCATTCATTCAGCTCGCCTTTATATAGGGTCTCTACCTATTCACCCATTTCTCGCACATGGGCGAATGTTCGACCGAGAGGTAGGTTCGAGCAAATTCATGAATGGAGTGTCGTCACTTGCAGATGTTGATCATGCTTGTTGGGTTCTCGTGATTTCGAGTGAATTCGTGTTCTTCATTGTTGTGAAAACAATTGCGACAGTAGCTCGCAGAATTATTTGTACATGTAACAATATATATATATATATATATATATATATATATATATATATATATATATATATATATATATATATAACCTTTTTCATCTACGTTATTTCTACCTTTGGTGAATATTTAGCTAATATCATGGAGGATAGTAGTGTGCGATGTTGGGTTTTAATTTTATCGCAAGTATTTTACAGGAACTTATGACGTCATACATTTAACATAAATTTTTCATTTTGGGGAATTTCGCCTAATGCTTCTCTCGTGTGGCTTAATACGGCATTCATTTTTTTTTTCTTTTTAGGTATTCATTGTTCCTAAACTTAAAAATCTCTATCCCCGTTTTTCTCAGATTTCACGACGCAAAATGATTTATTTATTTATTTACTCCATCACTATTTTACAGAATTAATAATGCCAATTATAAAATAGAACTAATAGATTACGTGTTAAGGTTAAAATATAATATCATGTGAGAATTAATCTAAAGTTAACAATTAAGTAGTGACTGAAATTAACGATAAAAGAATTTATTGCTCGTAGAGTACTCTCCGCAGCATGTTTTTAAATGATTCAAATGAGCCAGAAGGAGGACCAAGCTGGAGATTAAGATGGTCTCTTACCATACGATCCATCGGTGAGTGACTGTTAGTTACGGTTCTGGTAAACGGTATAGCGTAGTATTGCGTCGACCTAGTGCGAGAAGGGGGACGTATGCTAATGGAGTTGTATAATTTCGACGACAACATGCCTCTCGATAGTTTAAATAAGAAGCATTGATGCAGGAATTGCCTCTTTACCTGCAGTGAAGGTAGACCAAGGAAATTCAGGCGATCGTCATAAGGGCGATACGGGATGTTGTATTTGTAGGAAAGTGTAAGGGAGAACCTACGCTGCACAGATTCAACCGCCACCATGAGATAATTAAGATGTGGGAACCATATCTGGCATGCATATTCAAGAATTGGGCGAGCCAACGTGATGAACAATCGAACACAGGTTTGAAAGCTGAAACATCTATGAGAGCAATGTAGGACAAAGCTCGCGATCCGAGAAGCTTTCTTGGCTATTTCCAAAACGTGAACATTGAATTTCAACTGAGAATCAAATGTCATACCTAAATCCTTGAAACTCTCAACCGAAACGAGAACTGAGCTTTCAATAGAGTGTGAAAACTGAATGGGGTAAGTTTTATTGGTAAAGGTCATGGAAAGGCACTTAGATATATTAAATTGAAGTCGATTTCTATTACACCAAGAGGACAAAAAGTTTAAGTCATCCTGAAGAGCTTGGCGATCCTGAATTGAATTAATGACTCGAAATATCTTCAGGTCATCAGCATATAGAAGGGGGTTGGATGTGAAGATAGCTGGGAGATCATTAATAAAGAGGTTGAAAAGAAGTGAACTTTAAATTGATCCCTGTGGAACACCAGAGGTTGGGACAAAACAGTGTGACAAAGATCCATTGCAGATAACCGTGCAGGAACGATGAAAGAAAAAGGAGTGAATCCAGGAAAGAAGAGATCCCTGAATGCCGAAACGGCGGAGCTTGTTGATCAGGATGTTGTGATCCACACTATCGAATGCTTTCGCAAAATCAGTGTAGATCACATCAACTTGACCTCCTAAGTCAAGGGTGATTGCAACGGTGTTGATAAATTCCCCTAGGTTGGTTACGGTAGAACGTCCTTTTACAAATCCATGTTGATTTTTGGATAAGTTGGGGTGCAAAACATTATAAAGTTTACAGTGAATAATGCGTTCCAGGATTATAGTATTATAGTAGTGAAATGGGTCTGTAATTAGAGGCCTGGGAGTGGTCACCCGCTTTATGGATGGGGAGGATATTTGCACATTTCGAAACGTCTGGAAAAGTACCCTTTTCGAGACTTGAATTAAAGATATGGGCGAGGGGAATACATAAGGATGAAGAGAGGGATTTGATAAAAATGTTAGGGATTCCATCAGGGCCGACTGCGCTGCTAGAATTCAGGGACTGAATTACCTCAGCGACTTCTAAGGGGTTAGTGTGTAAATCAACAATTAAGTCTGGAGTGGATTGAGGGTTTTCATCAGAAATAGAGATCGGGGAGCTGTAGACGGCGGAAAAATAGGCAGCAAACATGTCGCATATAGCTTGGTCATTGTAGACTAAGTGGTTCTGGTATGACAATGCATTGGTATGCCAACGCGAGTCTTTTAAAGAGTTGACATACGACCAGAAGGATTTAGGGTTATTAGCAAATGATGCTTCAATTGTTCTCAAATAAGATAACTTTGTGGATTTACACACTTTTTTTGCATTAGTAGGTAGGTGGCAAAATTCGGAGAGGTCCAGTTCTGATCTCGAACGTAAGTAGCGTTTCTGGCTGAATCCTTCAAGGACAAAGCAGATTCAACTTCGCTCGTGAACCACAAAGGAAGACTTTTGCGTGGTCGGTGTATGCAGTGGGATAATGCAGTTAAGCACTGCATAGAATTGCTGTGTTGCGAGGTTGGGGTTGTCTAGATTGAGGGTGGCTTGCCAATTAATGACGTCAAAATCAGCAGCTAAGCCTTCGTAGTTAGCCTTGAAGAAGTTAAATCGATTTGGTTTCTCTTTAGGCTTGCCACGTATTGGATCCAATGATAATCGGATCTCTAAAGGAGGATGGTGAGGGTCCGGCTTAACATAAGGAGAAGCTGCAGGGAAAACAGGATCTGCAGCAGGATTGTTAGAGAAAATTAGGTCAAGAATGCGTTTGGAAGCATTCATTACATAGTTTAATTGTTTTAGGGTACAGAGGGATAAAAAGTCATTAGAAGAAGCAATGGCTTTAGCTTCTGCATCCCAGTTAACGAGAGGCATATTGAAGTCCCCACAGATTAAAAACTGCAAGGAGGAGCTGGCATTAATTATAAAGCTCGATAGTTCACTAAAAAGGATTTCAAACGATCTTAAGTGAGTTTTACAGGGAATGTAAATACAGAAGACAAATAGTGAACAGTTGTGAAGATAAATTTGAGCTGCTACGCCTTCGATTGGTGGTGACGGAGCAAAACTACTGACGAGTCTACAATGCAATTGTTTGTTTACAGCTATAAGCACACCTCCACCATCCCGTTTACCGGAAGTAGATCGATCCCGGTCATATCTAAAAATTACGTGTTGAGAAAAGATTTCTTTGTCCACGATCTCGTCATTAAGCCAGATTTGTCATCATTAGCCAGAAGGGCTGCAAGGTTGATTGTGTCCAGTTTTGTTCTTGTACCTCTGACATTTTGATAATAAAAATTAACGTAATTACTAATAGTACGGTTATTTAGGTTCTCGCTTGAGGTCTGCTGGACGACCGAAAATTTTTCCGCGACTAGCGTTCGAAACGTTTCACAAGAATTCCCGGAGGCCAAAAGTCATCACAAAATCGCAAAATGGGCTACCTTTGAAGACAACAAGTACCCACTGCTACAAGCCCTATTAAGCCCTTTCAGAGCATCGACAAATTTCGGATCGCACTACATGTCTGGTTATCAAGATGACAAAGTTTCTTCCCGAGACTCGGTTCGTTGGGTACCATAATGTGGCGTTGAGGGTTAAAATTCACTGAAATCAATGGTAAGAAGTAACGGAGCTCAGGACTTTTGATGGTATTTTCAAAAACAAATAAAAGATTTGACAGAGTTGAAGCAAAAGATTGATTGACATTATTTGACTTTTGCATCTTTTTTATAGTTTAATCCAGCTCCAAGAAATAGTAACTAGTTTATGTTTAAAGCCCCATATACCAAATGAAGCCCAAACCATGTCAAATACCTTTCAAAACAGCGTTTCCTCACTTTGAAGCTCGTTCGTTGCATCCGCAGGCAATGGTTGTTCTAACATCGACTACACTGTTTGTAGTCGCACTTGGGGTCTGACATCATCCCTTGCAATGTGGATCATATCCCCAACTAAGCACATATTATAGTTCAGCTCCCAA
Source organism: Odontomyia ornata (assembly GCA_963969285.1). Classification (NCBI taxonomy): domain Eukaryota; kingdom Metazoa; phylum Arthropoda; class Insecta; order Diptera; family Stratiomyidae; genus Odontomyia; species Odontomyia ornata. The sequence goes on from OZ017740.1 coordinate 37,991,389, forward strand.
AAAGACCGTGCGAACACGGATAATGGAACTCGAGAGGGGAGTTCCAGGCGCTGTGTCATGTTGTCAACCGAAGGGCACAGTTTTATGTTCTGTAAAAAATTGAATTTGATGAATTACACTTTTAACTCAAGAAAAAAATTCACTACCTCTTCCTTCTATTTGGTCGCCTTTTCCTGCTGTTTTGAACCTGCTTTTGCTTCCGTTTTGGGCAGCACTAAGGAACACTTGCGATTTTTATGTAATAGGTTAAAGCTACATTTAGTGCAAACCGTGCGTTCAAGTTTCTACGTCACGCTGAAATTGAATCACTTAAGTGGTTTTAAGTGACTTTAGCGATAAATTATACGCGTACTTCTCATGAAAACACACGAAATTTGGGAAATTAAGGTATTAATTGGCTCACCAATTAATACCTTGTACACAGTGGTAGAGATTAAGAAATGCATCAACTCCCCACACTGTCGACGCCAAGTCACGGTTCATTGGCAGAGATTAAGGTGTTAATCAACTCAACATACTGTCGACGTTAGGTCACGGTTTAGTGGCCGAAATCTATCATCCAACACTTGCCAGCTGATCGCAATTGTATAGGAATGACAGATCTCTGTCGTGTATTGCTCTGCGGGATCGGTGGTTATTGCAAACGGATACCCAAAAGGTATTTGTTGGGAGAACTGAAGGACGGAGACCAGTGGGGAAACCGAGGAAACGCTGGTCTGACTCGGTCGACGATGAAACTTCATCACTGCTCGGATTTTCAAATTTGAGCATGTGTTCAATGGACGGAGATAGAAGAAAGCACTTAGTGCATCAAGCATAGACCCGAGAGGGGCTGTAGTGCTACGAAGAAGAACAAGAAGAAACTTTTTTTTGATATGATAAATTTAAATTTTTTTTCATGAAAAATATAAACACATGAAACTCTAAGCTACCATTTTTTTGTCTCCATTAGTAATTCGTGCAATAGAGGGTTAATACTATAATTTCACAAAAGTTTCCCTATTGTTCAGAAAGTTGACTGTTTAATATGGAATGACGAAGCGTAGTTTTCGCTAGAAGCATCTATTTATATATATCCTTTTAAACAACAATATTCAGTCTGATATCGTAACTGGAATATAGGAGAAGAGGAAAACCACCCCACAACTCTTATTAAGTTTTCCCAGAGTATATGGTTCATAACTTTGCTGGTTTCAAAAGTGTGGAAATATTCAAAGCGCATCAATCAAAATCAGGAAGAAGAAAACGAGTCCATCTAAAAAGTTTCTCCGTCATGGAATGCAATATTTGCAAGGCAACGTAAATTCACAATAGCAAAATTTTGACTGGTCACTAGGAAAATTGCACTTTTGCTTATTGTAAAAGTTTTCTCGTAACAACGAAAAACGAAGGCATGCGGAATTGGAATATCTGAATAAATTACTTAAACGAGATTGTTTTTCGAAAATAAACGCATCACAAAATCCCTTAAGTTCAAGAACAACATGGAAAGTTATTCGAACAACGTTAAAATTCTCGACAGTTGATATTAAAATGCATTGAATAGTGTCGTAAAAATACAGGTCAGAATAACAATTCCTTGAAAACATCATTTTGATCTACTCCTTCTTTACTCTTTCAATCGTCCTGCCGGAGGTAATTTCCATTATTTTGCTTGAGTTGGAAAAAAAATCGCGGACCAATGTTGATTTCCCTTAATTACACCGACAACGCAAAAGCTTGATAGCGCTTCTTATAATTATTCTAGTTAATTAAGTTCATACAAAAAGCCATAAATGATTCCAAGCTGCCTACATTTATACCCATCGGAGATCCTCTCTTAAAATCCAATCTGTTCAATTTTTCCTTCGTTGTTCGTTATTTCGTCCTGCACGTTGCTCTCAAAAAAAAACGATGGGAAAAACATGGGACCGAGTGAGTGGCAGCTACTGTGGACTCTGTCTCTGTCCATGATTGATCTATAGTCTATGATAGACGACAGATAGATAACTATATTGGCCTCATATCCTTCTTGATTCAGTTGCGATTTACAGCCTTCGATTTCTCCCATTGAGCTTGAACTTTGCCAATCGGCCGTTTCCCGTGTAGTGTTGAAGTTTTTATAGGGTAAACCCCGACATGTTCACTTACTTTTTTCTCGATCTGTCGCTATTTGCTCCCACCACCCACTGCATACACCCCTCCTAATCACTTGCTCGTCCTTCGGCTTACTGCTTAGCACGACACATATCTGGAGGAGCGTAGCGGTCACAGAGCATACGTTTAGAAGGATTTATGTCGGTCTGGTGGAAGGATGGCAAGCATAAATAAATGATACGTTAGCCACCTGATGGCAAATTGAAATCTCTCGTCGTTTCTTCGATTTTTGAGTAGCAAAACGTGCCTCAACGCTGAAAGAAAGCAGTGGCGCAACACCAGACGAACAGGATGGAAAAAATCAAAAAAATGAGATAAAGATAGTTCAGGCCGACAATATTAGATTGCTATCAGAACGGATAAAATTGATGACTTGAGAAAGGAAGGAAGTTTGCCGCTCAGCAACTTGTACGTACAATGTATGAATGAGAGTCCTTAGGCTCGGGCATAAGCAATCAAAATCTATATCGTGTTTGATTGATTCATTTATGCGATTTATGTGGTCTTGTGAACATTTGATATTGAGTAGTTTTTTATAGTACGGCATCGAAGATGATGGTTGATGGTGCACAACATCATTCAATTGGCCAATCCAGGCGTTTTGAGTGTCTACGTGAAAAAGATTTGCTAAATGTTTCATAGTTCAACTTGATGATGTACTATAGCAAAAAATAAGTAATCAGCATTTATGGTTAGAAATTTTTGAATGGCAAAGTTAAACTTAAGTTTAGATAGAAGGAAAAGAAGAAAGAATACATAAAAACCAAAACAATATCAGTGTGAAACTTTACGAGAAGTGTTCCAAGTAAACATTTAAAGTGAGAAACGTGATTTTCGTTTAAAAAACCTATTACTAATTTAAATAGAATTAAACCAATAAACAAAGGTTTTTCCAATGAGAGGTGTTATTTTGAAAAGCCCGCTATTTCGGTAGATGTCACTTTTGAAGCTGTCATTTTTTGACATTTGACATGCAGAAACTACGCCATTAATAAAAATGGAACAATACACGCTTCAACAATGCATCAAAGCTATTAAAACTCACTATAAATATGGCGAAAATTTGGCAGAGACGGTTCGTAAAACTCAAACAGTTTTGGTTCGTCATGAAGCACCTAATCGGACCGCAATACAGAAATTGGTGGAAAAGTTCGAGCTGTTGGGACAACTTAGTATTGTGAAGAATGAAACTCGTGCACGTCACCCAAGAATAGCCGAGAGTATTGTTGCTGTAGCCGAAGGTGTTGAAGAAAACCCAGGTTTGTCCATTCCTCGTCGTTCTTTGAAATTAGGCATTCCACAAACGTCATTACACCATAAGATTTGGGTCTTAAGGCTTATAAAGTTCAGGTAACACAAGAACTGAAGCCGGTCGATCATCAACAACGTCGTGTCTTTGCTGATTGGGTCCTTGAAATGCATGAAAATAATCCGAAATTCCATCGAAAGATCATGAGTGATGAGGCCCATTTACACCTCGTTGGCTTCATCAACAAGCAAAATTGTCGCATCTGGGGCTCGGAAAATCCAAGAATTATTGTTGAAAAGTCTCTCTATCCTCAACGTGTGACTGTTTGGTGCGATTAATGGTCCAGTGGAGTCATTGGACCTTACTTTTTCGAAAATGAGGCTAGAGCAACAGTTGCGGTGAATGGATTGCGCCAACCAGAGATGATTAATGATTTTTTATGGCCGAAATCGGATGGAATTGATCTGGACAACGTTCACTTACAACAAGACGGCGCTACGTGTCACACAGGCAACGAAACCATTGATCTTTTACGGGAAAGTTTCCGGACCGAGTTATCTCTCGAAGAGGTGATTACAATTGGCCACCAAGATCTTGTGATTTAATACCTTGCAACTTCTTCCTTCGAAGCCACATAAAAAAAAAGGTCTACGCCAACAGCCCAGCGTCGACTCAAGACCTCAAAGATGGAATTCGTGAGGCTATCGAGGACATCGGGCAGCCACTTTGCGATTTGGTTACGGTAAATTTCATGAGAAGGATATGGTCCTGTAAGCGTGGTCGTGGTGGCCATTTGCCTGATGTTATTTTTCACTATTAATGGCATATCCTTTCCTTTATAATGAAATAAAGATTTGATCATTCATATTAAAAAAACGGCATTTTTCTTTTAATATCAAAATAACACCTTTTATTGGAAAACCCTGTATAAAGCTTACCTTTATTGGAGAAGCCATTTGATTCCAAGAAAATATAAATACAATTTATGCCTGCAAACGAACCGCCTGAAAGTGAGTCTGACCCAGCAGATACTGAGCCTGCCTGAAGATAAAATTTTGTGGGTTCTTGCGAAAAAATAACCTTGTCCTTTTCAGATAATAAATCACGCTTTTAACAAAGTATGAAATAAGATGAATTGCGTTTTTATTGTGCAAGTTTTAAAATGAAATACAATCGTTTCACGTATCTCGCAAAATAGTTCGGGTAGGTTCCTCTTATCGACGGCAAGATGAATAACCTCCCAAGACTAGACAAGTGAATTTACGACTAGTGAATACGCAACAAGCCAATTATCTGCCAAACTCACTACTAGCAAAAGGAGTTACTCCTGATATTACTCCGGCAGTTAAGGTGGGAGTTCCGGCATGATCAACGCTATTGAGCTCAGGCTGATGCTCACTTCAACCACTCATCCCTAACCCATGGTGAAGCAAAAGCGACCGCTCCAAAAACAAAATAATGTAAAGCTTTAAATGAGTTCTAATAAAAACTATAAATATACAAACCAGCATTTGAATTTTATTTGAAGGCACTCAGGTCTTTAGCAAGGGGTAAGTAAGGTTATATCGAGTGTTGTCCATCGATCTATTCTTAGTCTAGATCTGTGGAATGTATTTTACGACAAGCAACTAAGACTGTAGATGCAAGATGAGTTGCACCTGATCAGCTATGCGGATGATGTTGAAGCTCTAGTCACTGGACACACCGTTGAATAAGCGCAACGAGGGCTAGGTATGCTAATGCGCCAAGTGAGCGACTAGATGACTGCTGGTGGAATCGCTGGAGAAAACTGAAGCGGTCATCTGGACAAAAAAAAATCCCTAGAGTAAGGACAATCAGTATTGGAGACATACCAATCGAATCGAAGTCAGCGGTAATGCATCTGGTGCTACTGATCGACTCAAAGATGAGCAAATTAGAGCAACAGCTGAGAAGGCTGCATCAGGGGTATTGACTCTGAATTGACTTATGGCCAACGCATGGGAGTCCAACTCACCAAGAACATGGCTCTTGATGAATGCCGTAGGTTCAGTGCTACTATGTGGACCAGAAGTATTGGGCAACATCCTCAGTAAGGAGGTGTACCAAAAGCGCTTGGTACAGGTATAGAGATGAGCAGCACTGAGGATTGCATCTTCATATCCAACATTCTCTATTGCAGGCGCGAGACCTATCATCTGCTTGCTAGAGAGCACTGCGCTATTTACCTGCGTCAAAACGAGGACATGAGAGAGGCGATTGCCCGCGAGACGAAACAATAGTGGCAGTAGTCTTTAGTGAATTGCACAAAAGGAGAGTCGACTGCGTACCTCATTCTTAATCTGAGACCGTGATTAAATTGAAGGCATGGTGAATATGATTTCTATCTAACCCAGCTTTTGAGCGGGCATGGGCGTTTTCAGTCTTATATACACACGGTTGCTAGATCACGGTACCCGAGTAAAAGTTTTGCCTAGAAAAGGCAGACGATGCCTGCCATACATTTTTTGCGTGCCAAGAATAGAAGGAGCTATGATGAGACTTCCACAAGGAAACAGGAGAGCTCACTCCAGATAGAATTGTTGCAGTGATGCTTGGATCGGTTGACAAATGCAACTATGGGGCACGTCATGTTTGGGCAGTACTAAATCGGAAAAAGTAGTCACAGCAGCCGGGGACGTAGAGACTGTTGGATCACTTATCTAGCAATTCCTCTCTCCTCTCCCACTGGAGGGGGTTCCCTCATCTTAAACGTACCTCACCGTGTAGAAAAACAAGAAATGAAAACAAATTAACATGTCAAAGGGTTCCAAGCTGGGTTATCAGGTTGAAAGAGGAGGTGTTTAGTCAGTGGTTTAGTAACTTGTCAGTATCGAAGCCCCACACTTATCTATATATGACAATCACCTCCCAGTTCCAAAAAATGTTAAATAAGGAGGTACAAAAATCAGTCGTGCATGGGAGTCCCACACTCTATGCATAAATGGCATCCACCTCCCTACCACAAAACAAGAAAACAAAGGCAGCTTAAGGCAACCAACCCAGCTGACAATCGCACCAGGAATCGTGGCAGAAAAAAAATGTTCTTATGCCGCAATGTAATTAGGTTGAAAGATCATACAATCCATCAGAATGCGTTTGTACCTGTGCCAGATTATCAACAATTGATGTGACTGCATGCAGGAAAAAATAATTATCGTATATTCCTTAGGTAGGTACTGTTCGTCCTCTTTGTGACTTTTCTTGTATATATTTGTTGTTGTGCTGTCCGTGTTTAAAAAGTGAAAACGTACTTGCAATTAGTAGATTTCACGCTTTACCAACCTTGGCAATGCAATTTTTCTCTCACGTCGGACGTCGGTTTGCTCTCAGAACACAAAATTTTTGTAGCTACCGCATGTTAAATCGCATGTAAATTGCGTTTTGGTTGGGTCAGAAATATTTCGCTGTGCTCATACGTCTTCCTTCTTGTAAAGTACCATAAATTCTACCGAAACTAACATAATTACCATCAATAAAGTCCTCAACGCGATTGTAGCTTAATTCTCGCGCAGCTTTCACCAGAATGTCTAATTTGGATGCCTGAAATGGTTCAATGTTCATTGGACCATGAGTACCTTGTTCGTTATTTGGATTTCCTCCTTTAAAATTCTCAGTTTTCTTGTGGTAGTACAGCATTTTATCCCAAGACCAAGTTAGATTCCCTTGTTCTTCCCATTTGTTGAAGTCACGCGGAAGACCATGTTGGTACATAATTGAGTTTATTGCGTGTGATCCACCAAGTAATTTACCTTTTGTTATGGTACATAGTTCATATTGTTATCCAAGACAGGATCTGGAGTTAGAGAAAATTGGATATTGCCAGTCAATGTCGCTGTTTACTGAGTACCATAATGAACCAGGCACCTTTGATTCGATCGGAGGATTGCCTCCAGCTTCAATTCATAGAGCTCTATTATGAGGATTTTCTGCAAGATGCCCTGCGACCACTGATCCCGCTAAGCCGGTCCAATCACTATAAAATCAATAGTCAGGTTCACTATTTATCACTGCCATTCACCCCATTATTTCTTTCTCACCATAATTTAACACCACTTCTCCGTAATCACGAGGCCACATTGTTGGATTAGAAATATTGCAATGAACCGCTATCAAAGTTGAGACAAATGCTGTTAGCATCCGACTTGCTGGACCAAAGCTCCTTGCTGTACATTTTGAATCTAACAGTTCCACCATGCCATTAGTTGTGGCTTCTTCAAAACTCGATTCGACACGATTTAAAACAATCTTACTTCAATTTAACTAACAAAAGTTGAAATTAGTTTCAGCTCCAAATACAGCCACCTTCCTTGCACGTCAACCCTGTCACTCCTCCACAGCTTCCCCAACTCTTTTCGTTGCTCATTATGGGTTGCTATAAATTGATATTTTGATAGGAGATTGGCAGGTTTTCGAGTAGTTTGCAATCGTGACTGCTCGCAAACAAAAATTAACTAAAGTAAGTAAAAGTAAGAAAAATGAAAAAGATTTCATGACGAATACGATTAAAGGAAAATGTTTAAATTGGACTTAGAGGAAATTTGATCTCAAATTAGGTTAAATGATAATAAAAAAAATTATTTTATAAATTACAATTATGAATGGAAGAAATGAAATCTTTCTATTTTTTCTTTTTTTTGTCGAAATCTGCAATTAATTTCGGTTAAGGGTTAGGAAGGTTTTCGAGGAGTCGATTACTACAATATAGAAGAAATTAGTGCTATTCATTACACGACTCTTGCACAGGAACCATCTGAGCAAGAGCCAGAGATACTGCAACGATTTTCATGCATCAGGAAACTCAAATAAGTCGTCACTTTATATCTAAGGATTGACACAACGCTAGAAAGCCATCACTTAAGCGATTAGGCTATCTTACTTCCGAAAAATAAAGCAACTCAAAAGCACCCTGCATTCGTCTCGTGCAAGCACACTCCTTCCACTCCGAAATTAAGCAATTCATACGTTCAAACTCTGTATCCAACACAATCAAGTTACAATCACTGGCCCCGCGGCTTGACACAGACGGTGTTATGCGGTAGGTGGATGAATCTACCAACCGTAGGGGAAGAAACGTAACATCCAGCCATTATTCCAAAGGGATCATTAGTAAAGCTTCTTATCAGACGCGCTCATCAGCAAACACTACATGGAGGAATCCAATTGACGCTAAGTACATTACGCCTTAATGTTGGATCCTCTCAGGACATACGCTAACTCGAAGCGTTCTTAAGGATTGCATACCTTGCTTAGAAATGCCTGCCAAGTGAAATGAGCAAATGATGGGAGTCTTACCTCCAGCCCAAGTCCGCTTTGAAAAACCATTCTTGGGAACTGGAGTGGATTACGCAGGTCCAATAAAAATTCGTTCGAGTTCAGGACGTGGCTCAAAGAATACGAATACATATGTAGCCATTTTCATCTACATGGCTACCAAGGCTTTCCACCTCGAACTAGCATCCGCCTTATCGACACAAATTTCTAAGGTGTACAAAGATTCTACAAAAAGAATACAGAGAGGTGACAGAACAGCTGCATCAAAACTGGCACAAGAACAATTATGAGTGGCTCTTTCCGTTCGCGGGCAAAGTTCCACTCGCTTTGGGTTCAAATTAGATTCCACTCAACGACATTTCTGATGAAATAGAGAAAAACAATGAGCTGAATGTGTTGAATGCGGCTAACTGACATTCCAAACTATCAGAAGTGTTTTCTCACATATCGCGAATGTCCAGTTAAGTGATTGTTCACATAATTTCGTTGATGATGGTTCAAATCAAGTTTCCAACGAAACTATCAACTTAACGACACAAGGTGTTGAACTTTTTTGTGGTTGTCTATTTTTTTTGTGGTAGGGAGGTGAATGCTTTTTATGCACAGAGTAGTGGGCTCTCATGCGTAACTGGACTACTCACTAAACACCTCCCCTGTCAACCTGAGAACCCAGCCTGGAACCGTTTGACACATTACTTCGGGCCAGGTCTCGTTTTGTTACGCCGTGGGGCGCCTTCAAGCTGGGGAGTCCCTTTCCTAGCAGGAGGGAAGAGGGGAAGAGTTAATGCCAGACGAGCGATCCCCCAGCCCCACCAGCTGCTGTGAGTCCCTTTTATATTTTAGGACTGCCCGAGCATAATGTGCCACCTGGTTCCATTTGTCAACCGATTCGAGCATCACCGCAACTATATTATCCGGGGTGAGCTCTCCAGTCTCCCTGTAGAGTTCCCTTCGCAGCCTGACTCATTTGGTACACGCAAAAAATGTGTGACAGGCATTGTCCTCCTCTTCTGGGCAAAACCGACAATCGGGAGACCGTGACTTACCGATCTTGTGCAGGTAAGACTGAAAACACCTGTGCCCGCTCAAAAGCTGGGTCAGATAGAAGTCAGTCTCACCATGCCTTCGATTTAGCGACGGTCTCACATCCGGGATGAGGCGCGCAGTCCACCTTCTCTTCGTGCAATTCACCCAAGACTGCTGCCAATCGTTGAGCGAGCGCTGTCTCTCCTCGCGGACAACCATCTCCCTCGCATCCTCGTTTCGGCGCAGGTAAATAGCGTGTCACTCTCTAGCAAGGAGGGCGATGGGTATCACGCCTGCAATCACTCTCACCGCGGAGTCGGAGACTGTTGGATATGAAGATGCAATTCTCAGTGCTCCCCTTTTCTGTACCTGTGCCAAACGTTTTCGGTATACCTCCTTGCTGAGAGCGTCGCCCCATACCTCTGCTCCGTACAGTAGCACTGACCCTACAGCACTCATCAAGAGGCGTCTTCTTGATGGGCTGGGTCCCCCTACGTTGGCCATAAGTCGACTCAGGGCCGATATTCCCGAAGCAGCCTTCTCAGCCGTTGCCCTGATTTGCTCAGAGAAACTCATCTTCGAGTCGATCAGTAGCCCCAGGTACTTCACCGCTGGCTTCGATTCAATTTGTATGTCTCCAATACTGATCATCCTTACTCTAGGGATTCTCTTTTTTGTCAAGATGACCACTTCGGTTTTCTCCAGTGCTAAACTCAGCCCGCGAGCAGTCATCCAGTCCGTCACTCGGCGCACTAGCATACCTAGCCTAAGTTGCGCTTATTCAACGGTGCGTCCAGCGACCAGAGCCGCAACATCATCCGCATAGCCGACCAAGCGCGACGCATCTGGAACCTCAAGTCTCAGTAGCCCGTCGTAAGACACGTTCCACAGGTCTGGACCAAAGATAGATCCCTGGGCAACACCCGATGTAATTTCCATCCTTCGTTGGCCCTGTGTCGTGTCAAAAGCCGCATTAGATATTCTGGAACTTGAAAAGAGTTTTCCAGCGTGTCCAGAATATCCACCCATCTAGCGGAGTTGAAGATGTTCCGGACGACGAGTGTCATCAACAGAACGATCCGTCGCTTGGTGCGACTATATACCTCTGCCTTTTGGACCGCGTTCACCACCTCTGCAATCGCATCAATGGTAGAACGTCCTGCTCTAAGGCCGTACTGCCGAGGAGATAGGTCCCCAGCAGCATGAATCGCGTCAGTGAGTCTTCCCTTGATGAGTTTCTCTAGCACTTTCCCAGCCATGTCTAGCATGCATAACGGGTGGTATGCAGACAGCGATTCAGGATTTCCCTTCCCCTTGCTGATCAGCACGAGCCTCGCCACCTTCCATCGTACTGGGAAAACCCCGTCCCGTAGGCAAGCGTTGAATGTGCTGAGCAGCAAGTCAGGACAATGGTGATAGACGAGCCGCAACACCTCAGCTGGAACACCATCTGGACCTGGAGCCTTCCTCGCTTTCAAGGAGAGGACTGCCTCTTCCAGTTCCAGTTGTATGAAGAGTGGCCACTCTACTGCTGTTTCACCATGGACAGTGTCAACACGGACGGGATGGGCGGGGAAGAGTCCCCGCACTATCGCGTCCATCTTTTCCGCGTCATGCATACAAGGCTTCCGTAGGACACCAAGTTTCCCCATGACCAGCTTGTAGCCAAGGCCCCACGGATCCTTGTTCGCATTGTCCACTAGGTCTTGCCAGCGGCGAGCCTTGCTATTATTGATCAATTTGCGAAGGCATTTCCTGGCCGACTTATATGCTGCCACCTGGTTGCATGCCTCGTCACGGCTCCGCGCCCGTTGAGCCCCACGCCGAAGCTTGTGACAGTCCCTCCGCTTTTCAGTGATTTCAGTAGACCACCAGTACACTGGGGGCTTGCCGTGCCGGGGTCTTTGACGGGGCATAGAAGCGCAGCAAGCAGTCGTAATGATGCTCATAGTAGAGCTCACCACGTCTTGAGCTGCCAGTTATTCCGTCCCCTCCGAAGCTCCCTGCAGCGGCTCATCAGCTGTGAGAACCTTGACGAACCTCTCGACGTCCATCCTTCCGATGTTCCATTCAGTTGTAGAAGGCCGAGAGCACGGAGTCGGGATAAAGCATCACTTATCTCAAGCAGAATGCACTGATGATCACTGGCTGAGTAGTCCTCTAATACTTTCCAGTTTTGTATCCTCCGTACTAAGGACGCCGAGGCGAATGTCACGTCTGGTATGGATCCCTCACAGCCAATACGTCGGAAAGTCGGCGTGTTTCTGGAGTTTAGTACGACGACGGCCGTCTTGGCGGCCATTTTCAGGATTCGTTTTCCCCGCAGATCCGTCTGAGGCATGCCCCATTCGATTGCTTTAGCATTGAAGTCACCCCCAACGAGCATTTTGCCCTCTGCGTTCGAGACAGCGCCCTCCAAAGCATTAAGCTTGGCTTGGAAAGATGATATCGATTCGGTTGTTGTCTATTATTGTGATAATAAAACTTGTTCAAAATATGTTTACCTAGAAGTCACAAATAAGCTTATTAGTAGATCCGCTTTGTCAGCGATTTGTTTCAAAGTTGATGAAGAAAATTCTATAAAGGTCATTTTGCTAGTGAAATGTCTGCATATATGTATATATATAGGTGATATTGAGCTTTTGTTGGCTTCCTGTCTTGTTCGAATGATTTGAGTGTATACTGAGCTAGCGTTGGACATGTTGCTTTCGACGATTGTTACTGCTAGCATTGTTTATGAAAATGTTACATGGCTCTGCTTTTAGTTACATTACAACTTGTAGCCTTACAAATTAAAGATAAAATTTCCCCGCTGGGTTGTAATATTACATTATGGCAAAAATTTTGTCAAGTGCGCGTATGGTAGCGATCAAATTTAGTTGTCCCCTTAGTTCAATCGAAATAAATTGTTTGATTGCGAGGTATATCGCCTCTCTTTATCCATACGGCCAGCATTCTTATATCGATATACTGACCAAAACCAACGAGGGTGAATGCCATGTACCGCACGACTGAAACTAAATAAAATCCGTTGGTACATTACTACACGAGTTCTCCTCAGAGGCTTTAATCGGAAAGATGCTTACATCCATTGACATATGGAGCCACGTAGCACATTATCCTCGGGCAGTTCTGATAGTTAAGGAAGGAGGCATCGGGTAGCGTCAAAGGTGGAAGAGTCTTTTTTTTCAGAAATACGAGTACTTTCTCCTTCTATCCCCTCCTGCTGGAGAAGGAATTTCTCCAACTAAAAGGCACCTTTAAGCGTAGGAAAACGAGACTGCCCAAAGTAATATGTCATACCGTTCCAAGCTATATTCTCAGACTGACAGGGGAGGAGTTTGTTGGTTTCTCCAAGATTCTTACGCGCTTGAAAGTTCCACACTCAGGCCGTAAACAACCTTCACCTCCCAATAATAAAAAAAAAAACCCGTTAACAGCACCAGCCGGAAAGGTAAATTTCTCGTATGTAGCGTAAGGTTTCGAAAAAGAAATTGGCTTATCTACTACTGGACTTCTTACTGCAATTTTTGTAGTACTACATGGGTATTTATTAACAGAAAGGATCTGCCACCGTTCGTATTTGGAGACTCTTCATAGAGGTGCAAATATTTTGCTAATTAAATTGAGTTGCACACGTATGGATCACATATTGAAAATCGGCGGGTAATAAATTGTTATGAACGTATTTATACTCGTTTCGCCCTTCTCACATTTGCTGTTTATACATTTGACAATGGTTGTCAAACAAAGGGGATAACTTTTTGGCTTAAATAGCTTAAATAGTTAATTTCAAAAGATTTCCATAAAAGTTTAATCAGCACTTGCATTGCAATAAATATATATATTTTCGATTCTTTTTTGAACCATCAGGGGCCGTTATTTTGAATTTTTATTGAAAACGGCTCTTAAAATTATTAAGCTGTAAATTTTCGAATTTTTTATTTGTCATCCGATTTGCATGATTAAATTAAATTAACTTGCCTTAATAACTTATAATTTCAAGTTTTATCGGAATCTGTTGAGAATCTGTTGAGCTAGAGGGCTACAGAAATAAAAAAAATGTTTATGTCACCCCCTGTATGGGGAGACCCCCTTAAACACTTTAAAATATGTCCTTACACTGCAAATTTCAAGAGGCACCACTTTTGACCTACGTAGAAAATTTCCTCATTCTAGCTCATGTGGTTTGCGAGAAAACTTGTGACACACGAACAAACGGACGGACGGACAGACAGACAAGTCGCGATTTTATAATTTTTTAGGGTATTGTTAAAAATATTTTACAATATTTAAAAAATATTCTGATTTATAAATACGTTCAAGATAAGTCATTTAAAACGTTTCCATTAAAAAAATTAATTATTTCAGTTGCTACTAAAATAGCCAATTGCGCTTGCCTTCTGACCTTTGGGGGCCGCCATTTTGAATGCATGCATTTCATTTTGGACAATTTTAAATCTTTGTGGGCTAGGACCTCATCAATCAATGTGCCAAATCTCGTTCGAATCGGAGTTTCACTCTAGACAGGGCAAAATAATTAAATTTTTAGTGAAAATGGCAGCTTAAAAATATTGGGTTTTAAATTTTCGACTTTTTTTGTTTTTAATTCAATTTTAATAATTTTCTACATAATACAATAACATAGTACAGAGATCCATAATCTCAAGTTTCATCAAAATCCGCTGGAAAATGTGACTGCTAGAGCGCCACAAAAACCTGAAAAAAACGCATATTTAAAACGCCGCCATTTTGAAATTTGCACATGCATGATCACCAAAATATCAAAAACTGTAGATCTTAATAATGGCTATCTTGAAACCAAGTTTCATATTTGTTGAATCAAAGTCGCGACTTTTAAACACCTTTGAAGTTTTGAGTTTTAACTGGCCGCCATTTTGTTTTGTGTGACTTGACATCCAGTTTGTTCATGTAATTCTTTAGATAGTCATAATTTCTATCCAAATACCAAATTTCATGAAAATCTGTTGAAAGCTTTGACGACTATTACAACAACAAAATTTTGCACGTTTTCCGGCCTTTGAGCGGCCGCCATTTTGTTTCTGCCGTACTGACTTTGAATTTTTTATTGTGAGATTCATCACATATATCAGTGAACCTTTGTACCAAATTTCATCCAAATCGGAGCTATACTTTGAGCAGAACAGAAATCACGATTTTTCGTCTAAAATGGCCGCCATTTTGTTTTTGCTTGGCCGATATAGCTGGTTCACAAACTCAACCGAGATATTAACCCAATACTGCGTTTCTGAAAATTTGGTGAAAATCGGAGCAAAATTGCAACCTCTAGCGTGGTCACAAATTTCGTCATTTGTCGCGTGTTTTAGGTTTGCGGCCAATAATTTTAATGTTCCGGGAAAGTGAAAACGCAATATATTTTAATTTAAGTTAAAAGAGTTTATTTAATTACAAAAATGCACAATAATCAGTTTAACAATTTAACTAATATTTAATTTTCACTATTAAAAATCTAACATTTGTCCATAAATTTCTTATCGCAATTGTCTTCTAAATCACTTCACTATTACGAAAATCACTTTTCTACTACTCGAACAATGTCGCTTCCCACACACTATCGCAGTTCTTATCGCGGTCGAATGAATGATCCCCCCATTCCTTCAACTCGCCTTTATATAGGGTGTCTAATCATTCAAATCAGTTCTCGTACATTAGTGAATTAGCGGGAACATTCCAGCATGAATGAATGGAGCAGTGACTCACTTTCAGATGTTGTTCATGCTTGTTAGGGTCTCGTGATTTCGAGTAAATTCGTTTTGTTGATGTTCTTAATTGTTGTGAAAACAATTGCGACAGTAGCTCGTAGAATTATTTGTACATGTCACACTATATATATATATATGATGCTCTCCGCAATAGGTAAATTTCTCTCGAGAAATTTACCTAAGTGTCCTATCTCTGCTATTTGTGTGGTGTGTGCTCCCAAAAATTTAAATGCATTGGCAATTCATGGAGTGGTAACTGTACTGTAATTCAGTTCGTAAATGGATCCAATTGAAATTTTTACTAGCCGTATGTAATATCTGAATGTTTTCGCTTAAAACATATCAATGATAACTGTAACGAACACTATAAACATAAAGAAATTTTTCGAAAACATTTCAATAGCACCTCACTTCAGATACGAAACCAAATTGAAAGTTAAGTATCTCTCCATTTCTATTCTTTCTTTTATCTGTAAGCTCATTAGCTATCACTTTATTCACAGTTGCTGTGAAAATCATTTCTTCTGTCTGTCGCGCAGCATTCAAATTGAATGCTAATTACTTTTTAATGTGCGCACCACTTAGAATCTTGAATATTTCAATAGACGTCCTTGCATATTGAAAATATTTATATTCAGCATCGCATCGTTACCACCATCGCTACCGCCAAATTTCCTTCACCCGACCGCTGTTATCGTTCGAAATTTTACAGTTCACCATTATTCCGAAAATATTTTCATTCACCACGAACACTTAAAAATGCAGGGAAAGAAAAATGTGTTTTAGATGAAAAATAACCAGCAAGAATGATAATGTTCCAAAGAATTTCGCAGGCAGGAACCAGTAAAACCCCTTAGGCTATAAACATTTTTGTGGTCTGGATGAAAATTAATTTTTCCTCAACATGAGCCATGGCTGCAAATAAGGCGAGGATATAAAGGAAGAGCTTAAATGGAACGATGTGAATACCTGGTCAGTATTTCATCGTCCTGTAAACTGTTTTGTTAGCTCGTAACAAATTTTCACCTGGGTGTATAATTTATTGCTCCCAAATTAGACAGAACTTTTGTATCGCATGATGGTCTAATTAAAATAAATTTTTATTTTAAGGACACAAGTGAAGTCTAGCGTGTAACTTCCATCTCCTTTTTGGTCATTATTTACTTTCTTGTAAACTTTACAAACTCCCATTTGACGCAAACTCTAATTAACTACTTGACAAATTAACTGCATCCCGGAGAAATTCTTTCAGAACTCTTTATAAAGTTTCCAACTATAGACCGGCGGCATTGCCAGGGAACGGCAAAAAAAAGAGCAACATTAGCAGGAAACGATGATTTATTGATTTTATTCAGTACCACAATCGTTTTCCGATAAACTCAAAATCATCTCGGCGTGCGGAGTACGAGTAGCTTCGGCGGAAGACAAAAAAACGATGATAAATCGTTTTGATTTTTCATTTTTCGACCAAAAGTCAAGAACTTCACCTTCACAGCAGTTGTGGTCCATTAATTCAACGAGTCGCCATCAATTTCATGGCAGTATGAACGGGAGCAAAAGTTCACGTCGAGCACATTCACGTAATCACAGACGACGACGCCATGATTCGCTCCAACTACGCTTTGCTACACCATCAAAAGTTTACTTTTCATTTCCACCGGCAAGCATCCTTCGTACCATTACGTTAATTCAACTTATATTATCCTTGCACTGTGGAAACTGAAGAGTGGATAGTGATGCTGATGTGCAGGTGGAATGCCCATTGAAGTACGAGTACGCTGGAATGATATAAAGGATGCTTTATTATTGTGTGTTGTCGATGAGTTTTGATCCTTTGGGGATATTTCATAAAAGCAATTGAACTGCCGAATAATTATACCTTCATATGATGACTTTATAGGTGAAATGACTTTTTGAAATAAAACTGACACCGGTATCAGAAAATGTAAAGCTTAATGAATTCAAACTCAGTTCATCATGAAAGCGACAACCCTTTGATGAAAGTTTCTTCCTGATCCATGAACTGAAACGATTTGAAAAGTCTTTACTACTTTTCCTTCTATTTGATGGAAATCGAATTTAATAGAAAAGTTGAACCGATTGGCAATAGTCAAAGCAAATGTTGATGGAATGTAATCTAAATAGAAAACGTGATGAAATGATTCGCAGTATTTTTTCTCTGCTTTCTAGAAATTTGTTTTATTTACTAGTACTGCGGAAAATAGTTTCAGAAATTTTCTAGAGTAAAATTAAATAGATGACACTCGATAATTGTATACATGGATGGTATAGCTCGATAAATTAGATTTTAGTTTGATGGCATGATGGCATGCCATGTTAACATTATAATTAATCAAATCATCAACAAATTACATGGAAAACAATAAACCATCAGTGGCAAGATCAATGAGATGCTTGAATTATCGGTAATTAAAAACACAAATCACCTGCTCAGTCCTTGTGGTAATGAATCAACAAAAAGTTTGGGACTCGTAATTGAAAACACTAATGACGTTTGTTGCACTGAAAACTCTATTTTTAATATACTAATGAAATCAAAATCAGGGAAACACTTTCTACACTTTAACATAAAAACTTTATTTTAAAAAAAGGAACGCTAACAATAACAGTCCGGTAATAATTCACTTTTATAAAAAAAATGATTCAAAATTCGTAACGATTTAAAATTCGCGAGCGATAGTTCTGTCGTATCCAACTTCCAGAATACTACTGAATCTTAGTCTTTTAGTTGCAGAAAGTACCGAAATTTTCAAACAAAGAAATCAATTTTAACAAAGGATTTCGGTACTTTTCCTTTAACAAATTGAGTTGTCTCTATCTAACTATTTACTATAATTGTTATTGTGAATGTTACGATATTCTACTACTTTAAATCTACTATTCTAAATTGTAATCTCTTAATGACATTTACTTTGACATTTCACTTAAAATGTCATAGTTTGTTATTGTTTGATATAAACAAGTGCGGGTGTGAATTTCGATCAAATAAACAACTAAATCCAAATAGTGTCCATGGAAAGTGACCGGGATTCGTGCGTCCAGCTGATATCAGATAAGTAACTTCATTTAGTTGACCTAAACATCGATTCTTTGTGTTTCTTTTTCCTTCCTTATCAGATGTTGAATAACCGGCAATAGCAATCAGCGAAGCAGGAGCTGACTGGCAAGCAACAACGTTATCGGCGGTGACGTCATCCCGAATACTCGAAATTTATTGATGACCCTATGAAAATAAAATATATATATATAAAGCGCCAGGGCATGCACACATTATGATTAGTAAATTCTCGACGTAAACAGCTAGAACACATGATAAGTGAAAGTTATAAAACTAATGAAACTGATGGAAGCCCTCCTAATGATAATGAAAAAGATGATGTGTTACAATTTTCGGGAACTTTGCACTTCGTGTAAATGAAATTTTTTGTGATATATTGGTTTGTCCGATAGTTAATATCGTTTTGTTTCGTGTTTTTCAAAGTAAATTTATTTATATTAACAACAAACATTAATCAATGATATACTGACTGTTGCGGGTGGACTGTATTTATATTACACGAACTCAAAAGCTGTATTTGTATTCAGCTCACAATATCTATTTCAACTTTACTTCATACAAATATCTATAACAACTTTACTTCATTCAAAAGATCAAAACACGTAATTGGTATATTAACATAGGAGAAGCGAAAAGAACGGCACTGATATTATTTGAAATCTTTTGACTACGAACTAACGATTCCTTCGGCGCTGGGCAGGCTCGTTGTCCTTAAAATTTCCCCCCCGGCGTAGCTTGCGCAGCCTATTCTTGTAATAACACGACGAGCCTGCTAACGGGGCTTTTGAAAATGCCTGCTTTCGTTCTTACGTCAGCGACTCGTATACCACCGTCTGGTCCTTTGTAGGTGCGTTCGATAAATCCCATTGGCCAGTTGTTCCGGGGAAGCGTGTGGTCGGCTACGATCACGATATCGCCAACTTGTAGTTGTCGCACCTTATTCGTTGACTCGCCACGTGGCACCAGCGTGGGTAAATATTCCTTTATCCACCGCCGCCAGAAGTGATCAGCGAGCGCCTGACTTGCTCGCCACGTTCGTCGGTCGGCCTCGTCACATGGTCCAGTAGTTGGCAGGCCCATGGATGATCCTAGCAGAAAATGGTTCGGCGTGAGTGCTTCTGGGTCGTTTGGGTTTACACTCACGTAGGTAAGCGGTCGAGCATTAACTGAAAGCTCTGCCTCTGCCAAGAGAGTTCTTAAGACTTCCTCGGGTGGTGCCTTCTCTCGCAACGTGACACTCAGTGCGGTTTTTACTGATCGTATTAATCGTTCCCATGCGCCACCTTGGTTGGGAGCACCAGGGGGTATGTAACGCCATTCTATTCGGTCTAGTAGTCCCTCGTCTCGTAGTAGTGGTGCCCATTCGGCGTAAGCGATTCGTGATTCGTGATCTGCTCCACGGAAGTTCGTCGCATTGTCCGAATACATTAGTCGGGGCCATCCTCGGCGCGCCGCCATACGTCGCAGCACAATTATCGTGGAGTCGGTGGAGAGAGATGCAACAACTTCTATGTGCATGGCACGTGAAGTGAGGCACGTAAATAGTGCACCCCATCGTTTTTCTCGATGCCGTCCAACTTTCACCATCATTGGTCCAAAGTAGTCAATTCCACAGTTTGTGAATGGACGGTGAAAGGCATCGAGGCAGGCTCGTGGTAGGTCTCCAGTGACTGGTATTCGGAGTTTTGCTCGTCAAACTTTGCAGAGGGTGCAGCTGCATTCTATAGCGCGAACGGTGGGTCGAAGGTGAATAATCAAATAACGCTGTCATAGGTCATTCGTCACGCGTTCTTGATTTGCGTGACCAGCAGCGCAGTCTTCTCGCAGCACAATGACCTTCCTCAAAGGATGGCGTCCATCCAGGATTATCGGTAAATTTGCCTCATTCAACGCGGCTGCTGCTCCAATTCGACCACGCACCCGCAGGATACCCTCCTCAAACACCGAATCTAATCTGAATAATCGCCTTGCCTTTGTAATAGAGCGGGATGATTCAATCCTATGTAGCTCAGGACTGAAGTTTTCTTTCTGTGCGCGCTGTATGAGTTCCCGTTCGGCGCATTCTATGTGTCGATGTTCCATGCGTGTCGATCTGCGTCGGCATATGTCGATGAAGGCTAATACCCGCGCTGTTACTCGTACTAGCGTTTCATACTTGGAGAATCTAGCGGGATCAGGCAGCCAGCCATCGCGTTGTGAATCCTCCTCCTTTGTGTGGAACAAAACCTCTTCTTATACTGCTGCGAATATTTGTTGCGTAGGTCATTGCTCCACGGATTTGTAGAGTAAGCTAGGGCCCAGAACCCAGCGGTCATTCTGGTTGATAGGCGTGCGGGCAAATCTCATTGCGTCGTCAGCTACATTGTCGTTGGTTGGTAGCCATCACCATTGGTCTTTATGCGTAAGTTCCGCAATCTCGCCAATTCAGTGAGCGACAAAAGGTGTGTATTGTCGAGTCGGTCCCATATATAGTTCTTACTACTTCGATGCTATGTTCTTTCTTAATAGTCTCAGCGAGTCTGGCTCCGATTACGGCGGCCTGCAGTTCGAGATGAGGAATGGTCTGTGTGCGTCACGGTCCCACCCTAGCCTTGGCTGCCACTAGGGCGATACTGATGCTGCCGTCACAGTGGATGATCCGCCAATAAGCCACAGTTGCGTAAGCTTGCGTGCTTGCGTCGCATAGCACGTGGAGTTCTACACTTGCATAATCCTTAAGCGTGTAGCACCGTCCGAGACGTAGATCTGCAATATCGACAAGACACTTTAGCCAATCGGTGAAGAGTTCTCCTTCTTCCTCTAGAATTGGTTCATCCCAGTGGATCTTTAGGTGCCACAGGCTCTGAAGAATGATCTTTGCTCGGATCGTAAAATGACTTAACAGCCCCAGTGGATCGTAGATTGACATGACCGCGCTGAGTGCTTCTCGTTTTGTTGGCATCCGGGGCTGTGTACGCACCGCGGCTGGGACTCGATAAATTGATGTGTTGAAACCTAGTTCATCTTGTTCAGCATTCCAATAAAGTCCAAGAATTTTGTTCTCAGGACCTCTACTTAGTCGCGCCAATTTAGTTATTTGTAGGTCCTTTGGCACTTCGTACAACACGCTTTTGCTATAAGCGTTCCATTCACGTAGTGTGAGTCCAGCATCTGCGTGCACCGTCCTTATTTCCTTAATGGTACGCCGGGCTTCTTCTTCATTGTTGTAACTTGCCACAAAATCATCCATGTAGTGGTTTTGTGTGATGGCTCTAAAGGCGTGTGGATAAATCTGCGCATTTATCTTCGCATTGTGGTCGCGTACATAATGTGCCAAAAAGGGTGAGCTCTTTGCGCCGAAGATCATACTTGTCATCTTATAGCGACGAGGAGGTTCCATCCTGTTGTCACGTCTCCATAGAAATTGCTGTGCTGGCTGATCTTCCGGGTGGATTTTCACCCACAGAAACATTTTCTGAATATCTGCGGTGATTGTAATGGGCTTCTCTCCGAACCGGAACAAAACGCCTTGCAGTGATAACAGCAAGTCCAGTCCTTCTAGCAATTGGTCGTTGAGGCTCACACCGCTACTCTTTGCTGCTGCGTCGAATACCAAGCGTTGCGTACCGGGCTTGTTCGGATTCTGCACGGTGAAGTGTGCCAGATACCAGCAGATTGCACTCTTCTGCTCCGATCCGTCGCATGGTACGGCGTAGCCTTTCTTGACCAGGTTCTCTATTTGGACTGCATATTGGTTGGCGTACTCGGGGTCATCGTCCATCTTCTGCTCAATTTTTCTCAGTCGGCGGTAGGCTCTCTCGTAGCTTGAAGGAAATGCCATATCGTCTCTCCGCCATGGCAGCCCGACTTCGTACCCATTATCGATCTTTTTAACTGTCTGCCTGACTATATTTATTGCTCACTGGTCTGCCTCATTCACTCGTAGCCTGCACGTGTCACCAAGCGCGTCTATCCGGAAGTGCGTTTCTACTAGCTCATGAAGTTGCTGGTCGTGTTCGTAGATGTGCAGCATGCTTTCGTGGTTGTAGATCATGCTGCGTGGTACGGTTCCGTGTACTACCCAGCCCAGCTGTGTCCTGGATGCAGCTGGTTGATTGGGTTCACCTACTCGAAGCTCTCGAGATACAATGTACTCCCAGTGGTCTGTTCCCACCAGAATACCAAGGCGCGCGAACTCGTAGCACACTGCTCCCTGGTGCAGGTCTTTAAGGTGATTGTGCTGCAATAGCGTAGCCGAAATGGACTGCTTGTGCAGTTTCAAGTCCTTGATGGTTCATGCTCGCAGTTTATACGACGTTTTCTCTTTCTTTCCTCTCAGTTGCACGGTAACAAGTTTGCTGTCTCTTACCTGCTGAGACATGTTGACGCCGTTCAGGTGCAGAGGTTGCTTTGGCCCCTCGGCTGCTTTGTGCCAGCTGTTCATCGATAAGAGAGATAGTAGCACCTTCATCAAACAGTGTGTACGTGTTGACCTCCCCCCGTGGTCCGATGACAACAACTGGACACATCTTCAACAAAACAGCTCGTGGGGTGGTAGCAGCTGGGGTTGCCATCGACAAAACTACTTCGGTGCTGCTCTGCGATAGTTGTGCGGCTGGTTTCGATAGGATCAATTGCTCAGGATGTGTTGGATGATGTGGGCGCCGACATTGATTAACACCACATAATTTTGCTTTGCAGTAGATGCGTCTGTGTTTCTTCTGGATACATTAAAAACAAAGCTTCTTGCCGCGCGCAAAGTTCCATCGCTTTTCAATTGTCATTGCTTTATAGTTCAGGCACTGCAATAGCACGTGGGTTTGTTCACAGCTCGGGCATTGATTGCTTCGCTCTTCAGACACTTCGGCGACAGCGTATAAATTGCCTGTTTTCTTCTTCACAGGCTTCATTTCCTTTCCTGTTGCTGGCGAAACTGTGCTTGTCGAGGGGGTGTATGTATATTTCAACGCCCGGTCTGCCTCGCGTATGAGAAAGCGAGACAGGACGATAATCTCTGGGTCCGTTGTGTCTTCATTGTCACTAGCGTAATCACACCAACGTGACCGGAGATGCGGGCTTAGTTTGCTCAATACTTCTCGTGCCAGGATAGGGTTGTACAAGTACGCACGCCGGTCGATCGTCTCTGAAGCTTGACAGCAAAACTATTTACCTCGATTGCTGATGATCCAAGCCTTGGTAATTTCCTCAGCTCTTCAAATGCTCGGTCGAGGATGACTTCTGGTCCCCCAAAACACTGCTCTAACGCCCTCATAATGACGTCTGGATTTGTGGCTGTGTTTAGTTACGAAGCAACGACCTCTCGGGCTTCTCCTTTAAGACAGGTTCTTAGTCGTTGTAGGTTTTCAGTGGCTGTGATGTGGTACATGGTTGTGGAGTAACGCATAGACGCTTTAAATGACAACCATTTGCTCGGCGATCCGGAAAATGTTGGCAGTTCGATATGGCGAACATGCGGTCTTGCTATCTTTTCCAACGTTTCCGCCAGTTGCTCGAAATCACTTTTTGAAGGTCTATCCCTCTCGCTCTTGAATTGCTCGTATCTTTGCTGTGTTCGCTGCTCAGCGCTGTGTTCGTGTTTACGTGAAACCAACGGGTTCGTATGTAGCCAGCTATCTACTTTTCCATTGACTTTAGCTTGAGATAGTTTTTCGACTTGAAAACTTTTCTCCTCGTTAAGAACCGATATTCCGGCTGCCAGTCGCTTCTCAATTAAGTCAGCCTCCAATTCCAGCTCTTTTTAGGGTTTTGTACTAAAATACAAAACCGTATTGCAATCACGACCTGTGTCCGTCTGTCCGTCCGTCCGTCCGTCTGTATGTCACAGCACTTTTTCTCCGAAACTATAGAGGCTACAGCCATGAAACTTTGTAGAAAGGTCAGAAGTGGTGACCTCTTGGAAGTTCAAGGGTGAAAAATTTTTTCAAAGGCGATTAAGGGGGGTCTCCCCATATAGGGAGGTGACCCCTCAAAAAAAATTTTTCACCGTTGGTAGTCGAGTAGGGTGTCGTTGGAAAGGTCTTAATGAGATCTTTTCAAAACAAGTCTTAAAATTGCCTTATGAGTACCAAGCGGGGCGGGGGAAGGGGAAATGTGCGAACTTTTCGCGTACCCCCCTCGCGATTGGACACCTTCCATCCGAAAAATCTGAAAAAAATCATGAATGTAGGCCTTTATGAGTACAACAATAACAAATACATGAGAAGTCGAAATTCACTCAACTTTGTAAGTAATAGTATGATTTATCGATTTTGTGTTTTGTTGAATAAAATCCAAACGGTACCTTTAAACTCAATAAATGGATGACTATTTATAAGGTTAATCTTTTCTGAAAGTTTCATAAAGATCGAATGGTATTTACCGAAGTTATAGCGATTTGAATTTTCTTGTATTACTATGGAACAATGTGCCCTGTATTACTATGGAAACATATGGCTATGGAGCCTTATGCGCTTTTTACCGACTGAGACACTACAGCTTTGCTAGGATTTGCATGAAAATTGCAGGAGTGATAGGTATCATGAAGATGAGTACATATAATTGAAACAAGTCGAAGAGGCAGGAGAGAGCTCCTAGCAAAAGGGCTTTGTAACCATTCTAGGATTCGAAAAAATAGGCCATGAATCGATGATTACAGTACAGAGAAGTGACCCCTGGAAAAAAATTTCATGAAAGGTAGTCGATATGAGTATCAACTGAAAGTTCTCTATGAGAGCTTTTCAAAACTGTTCTCAAACTGACAGTTTTTGCTTCAGTGGGGGCACAGGGGGGGGGGAAATACATGAAAAATGTGTTTCCTCCCTCGCGAATGGGCACCCGTGATCTTAAAAAATCTGAAAAAATTATCAAGGGAGATATTTATGGGTATAACTCTAACAAATACCTCAGAAGTCAAAACTCTTTCAACTTTGTTAAATAATAGTATGATCCTCGAATTTCACATTTTCTCCAATAAAATCGTCTTTGACATGTTTCTTGATTTTATTCATTGCTGGTTACTGCATTTTGTAAGTTGAGTACAAAACCCTTCTGACATGAGCATAGGTCTGTCTACCCAACTTGTTTCAATTGTAAATCGTATAAACAAGTTGCAAATGTTAAATAATTCTTGTCTTTCATACTAAAACAAATTTCGATGATGTTTTGCTTTCATCTTCACTTACAATTTCCGTACGTATAAAATGTACAAATGAAATTTTAGCGCTTAAAACAGAAACGTTAACCTTCACGAACTCCTTATGGCTTCTAAGTTCTCTTCTGCTATTTCACTTAAATAATTTACAAGTTGCAATAAATTATAATAGCAGCTTTCATAACCACTCATGTGTTGATTTTTAAAGATACACGGATTTACCCAATTATAAAAAAAAAGAATTATTTCGAATAGTTTTGACTTTACAAAATTACTTACAATAAGATTGAAAATGCTATGAAATAAATTTACATGATTCGTTACTGAAATGAATACATTTCTACCTTGTGAAATGGCAATAGTATCTATTATGGTGTAAAGCAAAAAGTATTCTAGAATGCTTTAGGCTCTCTGAATTTTACATCAAAGATGATTATGATACGGCGAACATTTACAGAATAATCGGGGAAAATTTCTAAAATTTATACGTCTTACAGTAGTGGTGTCTAGAATAATAAATAATTTATAGCTACATTATTTCAAGTATTTACAAATTTCATTTTGATTTATATTTACACATTTAGTAAGAACGAGCATAGAAACAAGTTGGGTAAACAGACCTACGTTCATGTCAGAAGGGTTTTGTATTCAATTTTCAAAATGCAGTCACCAGATTGAATAAAGTCAAGAAGCATGTCAATGACGATATTATTGGAGAAACTATGAAATTCGAAGACCATACTATTATTAATAAAGTTGAAAGAATTTCGACTTCTGAGGTTTTTGTTATTTTTCTACTCATAAATATTTCAGATGTCCATCCGCGACGGAGGAAGCACATTTTTCATGTATTTCCCCCCTGTGCCCCCACTGAAGCAAAAACTGACAGTTTAAGAACTGTTTTGAAAAGCTCCCATGAAAGCTATCATTTCATACTCATATCGGCTACGTTTGATGAATTTTTTTTCAGGGGCCACTCTCCTGTACTGTTACCATCGATTAATAGCCAATTTTTTCGAATCCTAGAGTTGTTACAAAGCCCTTTTGTTAGAAGCTCCCTCCCGCCTCCTTGACTTGTTTCACTTATGAGTATTAATTGTAGGTACTCAGCTTCAGTCATTCATTAAATTGAATCAAGTGTTCAAAGCATGCACCTTAAATGTTGAAGTTGGGAAAAAATAACTCAAAGTTATTCAATCTTCGCATTTAAAACAGCCACTATTTTGTTTTACGATTACTGATACCACTAGCTGAACTGATTCTCAAAGTTATTCATGACACCTATCATTCCTGAAATTTTCATGCAAATACTAGCAAAACTGTAGTGTCTGAGTCGGTAAAAAGCGCATGTTGTTCCATAGCCATATGTTGCCATAGTAATACATGCAGCGCATATTGTTCCATAGTAATACAGGAAAATTCAAACCGCTATAACTTCGCTAAATATGATGCAATCTTTATGAAATAGACATCTGTGTACTGAATTTCATTGAATTTAAGGGTACCGTTAAGATTTTATTCAAGAAAACATAAAATCGATAAATCATACTATTACTAACAAAGTTGAGTGAATTGCGACTTTTCACGTATTTGCTGTTATTGTACTCATCAAGGCCTACATTCTTGATTTTTTTCAGATTTTTCGGATGGAAGGTGTCCAATCGCGAGGGGGGGGGGACACAAATTTTTCGTGTACTTCCCCTCCCTGTGCGCCCCTCGAAGCAAACTTTGACAAACTAAGACCTGTTTTGAAAAGTTCTCATCAAGACCTTTCATTTGATACCCATATCGGCTACCTTCAATGAAATTTTTTTTTCGGGGGGTCACTCCCCTACATGGGGAGACCCCCCTTAAATACCTTATAAAATTTTTTAGTAGTTGAACTTTGAAGAGATTACCACTTTACACCTATATACAAAATTTGATGCTTCTAGCTTAAGTAGTTTCCGAGAAAAACTGCTGTGACACACGGACGGACGGACGGACGGACGGACGGACGGACGGACGGACAGACAGACAGACGGACAAACGGACAGACAGGACGCGATTTTAGAAGGGTTTTGTAAAATTATTTTACAAAACCCTAAAAAAAACGTTTGCAATGAATGGCCATTAGTTGGAATGAAATGCAATTGGCTTAGGACTGTTTTTAGAATGGCAATCATCAAATTTATGCGTTGTGGACACAATGCATTCACGAGTAGAATCTTTCGCGACCTTCCAAAAATGTAGTGTGAATCGTAAATGCGAACGTTTTGGAATATTGGCAAAATATCTTTTTGAAAGCATCTCTCGTTTTACTCCAGTGATTCACTCAGGCGTCCCTAACATTTGCATTGTTATCTTTCGGTTATGCATATTTTGTGTGTTTAATCATAGTAGTACCTTCCGATTGGATCGGATTTAACATCATGCAACATACTCACTGCAATATGGCCTTGTAGATACGGGGTTTACAAGCAAGCACCGTGTTTCTAGCTCTTTGAGGTGCGTGAGTGGTTCCAAACCGCTCAACTCCTGAATATTGCTCCGAAATTTTCTATTTGCGGTGTTTTGTATCCTCATTGCAATCGTGGCAGACATGTGTCGAGCGTATGGATTTCAAATGACGGATTGGCAAAAGCATCACAGATTTATCGCTTTTTTATACACGACCACTTGCAAAATGGCTAAGCATTAGCGGCGCATTGATTGTATCGGTCTAGCGAGAATTAAGAACTAAGTTACATCACCAGTTACCCTCGTCCAAAAGCATATTTACCTGAACTGTTTAAGTTGGGTTTAGGTGGTAACACAGAATCTTCACTTTATCCACAAAACTCACAATAGAATTTACACACTAAAATCCCGCTGCGATACAAGCAATTACTTTTTGATGACTCTCGCTACCCACACACTCTGCCACCATGTGGCTGTCAAAATTCTGTTGGCATCCCACGATAAAATAGACGTGGGATGTGCACTGGTCCCAACCAACGTAAAATGACAAGCCACCTAGCAGCAAAGTGTGTTGGTAGT
The DNA here is from genome assembly GCA_963969285.1 of Odontomyia ornata. NCBI lineage: Eukaryota > Metazoa > Arthropoda > Insecta > Diptera > Stratiomyidae > Odontomyia > Odontomyia ornata. Next base: position 38,020,062 of record OZ017740.1, read on the forward strand.
GGTCACCAGCGGCGTCGCATGATTCATTACAAAATATCTATAACAACTTTCCTTCATTCAAAAGATTAAAACACGTAATTGGTATATTAACATATGAAAAGCGAAAAGAACGGCACTGATATTATCTGAAATCTTTTGACTAAGAACTAACGATTCCTTTGGCGCTGGGCAGGCTCGTTGTCCTCAACATTTCTCCCCCTGACGTAGCTTGCGCAGCCTCTTCTTGTAATAAGTGATCAGCGAGCGCCTGACTTGCTCGCCACGTTCGTCGGTCGGCCTCGTCACATGGTCCAGTAGTTGGCAGGCCCATGGATGATCCTAGCAGAAAATGGTTCGGCGTGAGTGCTTCTGGGTCGTTTGGGTTTACACTCACGTAGGTAAGCGGTCGAGCATTAGCTGAAAACTCTGCCTCTGCCAAAAGAGTTCTTAAGATTTCCTCGGGTGGTGCCTTCTCTCGCAACGTGACACTCAGTGCGGTTTTTACTGATCGTATTAATCGTTCCCATGCGCCACCTTGGTTGGGAGCACCAGGGGGTATGTAACGCCATTCTATTCGGTCTAGTAGTCCCTCGTCTAGTAGTAGTGGTGCCCATTCGGCGTAAGCGATTCGTAATTCGTGATCTGCTCCACGGAAGTTCGTCGCATTGTCCGAATACATTAGTCGGGGCCATCCTCGGCGCGCCGCCATACGTCGCAGCACCATTATCGTGGAGTCGGTGGAGAGAGATGCAACAACTTCTATGTGCATGGCACGTGAAGTGAGGCACGTAAATAGTGCACCCCATCGTTTTTCTCGATGCCGTCCAACTTTCACCATCATTGGTCCAAAGTAGTCAATTCCACAGTTTGTGAATGGACGGTGAAAGGCATCGAGGCAGGCTCGTGGTAGGTCTCCAGTGACTGGTATTCGGAGTTTTGCTCGTCAAACTTTGCAGAGGGCGCAGCTGCGTTCTATAGCGCGAACGGTGGGTCGAAGGCGAATAATCAAATAACGCTGTCATAGGTCATTCGTCACGCGTTCTCGATTTACGTGACCAGCAGCGCAGTCTTCTCGCAGCACAATGACCTTCCTCAAAGGATGGCGTCCATCCAGGATTATCGGTAAATTTGCCTCATTCAACGCGGCTGCTGCTCCAATTCGACCACGCACCCGCAGGATACCCTCCTCAAGCACCGGATCTCATCTGAATAATCGCCTTGCCTTTGTAATAGAGCGGGATGATTCAATCCTATGTAGCTCAGGACTGAAGTTTTCTTTCTATGCGCGCCGTATGAGTTCCCGTTCGGCGCATTCTATATGTCGATGTTCCATGCGTGTCGATCTGCGTCGGCATATGTCGATGAAGGCTAATACCCGCGCTGTTACTCGTACTAGCGTTTCATACTTGGAGAATCTAGCAGGATCAGGCAGCCTGCCATCGCGTTGTGAATCCTCCTCCTTTGTGTGGAACAAAACCTCTTCTTGTTCTGCTGCGAATATTTGTTGCGTAGGCCATTGCTCCTCGGATTTGTAGGGTAAGCTAGGGCCCAGAACCCAGGGGTCGTTCTGGTTGATAGGCGTGCGGGCAAATCTCGTTGCGTCGTCAGCTACATTGTCGTTGGTTGGTAGCCATCGCCATTGGTCTTTATACGTAAGTTTCGCAATCTCGCCAATTCGGTGAGTGACAAAAGGTGTGTTTTGTCGCGTGTCATCACGTATCCAGTGTACTACTGTGGTCGAGTCAGTCCCATATATAGTTCTTACTACTTCGATGCTATGTTCTTTCTTAATAGTCTCAGCGAGTCTGGCTCCGATTACGGCGGCCTGCAGTTCGAGACGAGGAATGGTCTGTGTGCGTCGCGGTGCCACCCTAGCCTTCGCTGCCACTAGGGCGACACTAATGCTGCCGTCACAGTGTATGATCCGCCAATAAGTCACAGTTGCGTAAGCTTGCGTGCTTGCGTCGCATAGCACGTGGAGTTCTACACTTGCATAATCCTTAAGCGTGTGGCGCCGTCCGAGACGTAGATCTGCAATATCGACAAGACACTTTAGCCAATCGGTGAAGAGTTCTCCTTCTTCCTCTGGAATTGGTTCATCCCAGTGGATCTTTAGGCACCACAGGCTCTGGAGAATGATCTTTGCTCGGATCGTAAAATGACTTAACAGCCCCAGTGGATCGTAGATTGACATAACCGCGCTGAGTGCTTCTCGTTTTGTTGGCATCCGGGTCTGTGTACGCACCGCGGCTGGAACTCGATTCATTGATGTGTTGAAACCTAGTTCATCTTGTTCAGCATTCTAATAAAGTCCAAGAATTATGTCCTCAGGACCTCTACTTAGTCGCGCCAATTTAGTTGTTTGTAGTTCCTTTGGCACTTCGTACAACACGCTTTTGCTATTAGCGTTCCATTCATGTAGTGTGAATCCAGCATCTGCGTGCACCGTCCTTATTTCCTTAATGATACGCCGGCCTTCTTCTTCATTGTTGTAACTTGCCACAAAATCATCCATGTGGTGGTTTTGTGTGATGGCTCTAAAGGCGTGTGGATAAAGCTGCGCATGTATCTTCGCATTGTGGTCGCGTACATAATGTGCCAAAAAGGGTGAGCTCTTTGCGCCGAAGATCATACTTGTTATCTTATGGCGACGAGGAGGTTCCATCCTGTTGTCACGTCTCCATAGAAATTGCTGTGCTGGCTGATCTTCCGGGCGGATTTTCACCCACAGAAACATTTCCTGAATATCTGCGGTGATAGCAATGGGTTTCTCTCCGAACCGGAACAAAACGCCTTGCAGTGATAACAGCAAGTCCGATCCTTCTAGCAATTAGTCGTTGAGGCCCACACCGCTACTTTTTGCTGCTGCGTCGAATACCAAGCGTTGCTTACCGGGCTTGTTCGGATTCCACACGGTGAAGTGTGGCAGATACCAGCAGATTGCACTCTTCTGCTCCGACCCATCGCATGGTACGGCGTAGCCTTTTTTGACCAGGTTCTCTATTTGGGCTGCATATTGGTTGGCGTACTCGGGGTTATCGTCCATCTTCTGCTCAATTTTTCTCAGTCGGCGGTAGGCTGTCTCGTAGCTTGAAGGAAATGCCATATCGTCTCTCCGCCATGGCAGCCCGACTTCGTATCCATTATCGATCTTTTTAATTGTCTGCCTGACTATATTTATTGCTCGCTGGTCTGCCTCATTCACTCGTGGCCTGCAAGTGTCGCCAAGCGCGTCTATCCGGAAGTGCGTTTCTACTAGCTCATGAAGTTGCTGGTCGTGTTCGTAGATGTGCAGCATGCTTTCGTGGTTGTAGATCATGCTGCTTGGTACGGTTCCGTGTACTACCCAGCCCAGCTGTGTCCTGGATGCAGCTGGTTGATTGGGTTCACCTACTCGAAGCTCTCGAGATACAATGTACTCCCAGTGGTCAGTCCCCACCAGAATACCAGGGCGCGCGAACTTGTAGCACACTGCTTCCTGTTGCAGGTCTTTAAGGTGATTGTGCTGCAAAAGCGTAGCTGAAATGGACTGCTTGTGCAGTTTCAAGTCCTTGATGGTTCATGCTCGCAGTTTATACGACGTTTTCTCTTTCTTTCCCCTCAGTTGCGCGGTAACGAGTTTGCTGTCTCTTACCTGCTGAGACATGTTGACGCCGTTCAAGTGCAGAGGTTGCTTTGGCCCCTCGGCACCGATGCTTTGTGCCAGCTGTTCATCGATAAGAGAGATAGTAGCACCTTCATCAAGCAGTGTGTACGTGTTGACTTCCCCCCGTGGTCCGATGACAACAACTGGACACACCTTCAACAAAACAGCTCGTGGGGTGGTAGCAGCTGGGGTTGCCATCGACAAAACTACTTCGGTGCTGCTCTGCGTTAGTTGTGCGGCTGGTTCCGATAGCATCAATTGCTCAGGATGTGTCTTGTCTTGATCCTGATGAAGCGTTGGATGATGTGGGCGCCGACATTGATTAACACCACATAATTTTGCTTTGCAGTAGATGCGTCTGTGTTTCTTCTGTATGCATTAAAAACAAAGCTTCTTGCCGCGCACAAAGTCCCATCGCTTTTCAATCGTCATTGCTTTATAGTTCGGGCACTGCGATAGCACGTGGGTTTGTTCACAGCTCGGGCATTGATTGCTTTGCTCTTCAGACACTTCGGCGACAGCGTATATATTGCCTGTTTTCTTCTTCACGGGCTTCATTTCCTTTCCTGTTGCTGGCGAAACTGTGCTTGTCGAGGGGGTGTATGTATATTTCAACGCCCAGTCTGCCTCGCGTATGAGAAAGCGAGACAGGACAATAATCTCTGGGTCCGTTGTGTCTGCATTGTCACTAGCGTAATCACACCAACGTGACCGAAGGTGCGGGCTTAGTTTGCCCAATGCTTCTCGTGCCAGGATAAGGTTGTACAAGTACGCACGCCGGACGATCGTCTCGAGAACGCAGGTCACGTTCTGAAGCTTGACAGCAAAACTATTTACCTCGATTGCTGATGATCCAAGCCTTAGTGATTTCCTCAGCTCTTCAAATGCTTGGTCGAGGATGACTTCTGGTCGCCCAAAACACTGCTCTAACGCCCTCATAATGACGTCTGGATTTGTGGCTGTGTGAAATAATGAAGCAACGACCTCTCGGGCTTCTCCTTTAAGACAGGTTCTTAGTCGTTGTATATTTTCAGTGGCTGTGATGTGGTACATGGTTGTGGAGTCACGCATAGACGCTTTAAATAACAACCATTCGCTCGGCGATCCGGAAAATGTTGGCAGTTCGATGTGGCAAACATGCAGTCTTGCTATCTTTTCCAACGTTTCCGCCAGTTGCTCAATATCACTTTTTGAAGGTCTATCCCTCTCGCTCTTGAATTGCTCGTATCTTTGCTGTGTTCGTTGCTCAACGCTGTGTTCGTGTTTACGTGAGACCAACGGGTTCGTATGTAACCAGCTATCTACTTTCCATCGACTTCAGCTTGAGATAGTTTTTCGACTTGAAAACTTTTCTCCTCGTTAAGAACCGATATTTCGGCTGCCAGTCGCTTCTTAATTAAGTCAGCCTCCAATTTCAGCTCTTTTTTCTTTATTGCGGTTAATTTTTTTGCGGCAGCTAACTCCGCTAACCGCAACTGCACTTCAACACTGTTGGTAGATCGCTGCGAGTATACTGATCGTGTTGGCGATTTGGCTCGAGGTTCGTTCATATCGTTCGCATGCTGTGACGATGTGCCTGCAACCGCTGCCACAATCGTTCTCTTACTCGTGGCCCTCTTGTTTGTAGCGGTCGATACCAATGAAGGCGAGGCTGCTAACTCCAAAGAAAATCTTCGCTGTTCGATCCTCTGCTTTTCTCGGCGCTTCTGCTCTTCCAGCTCTGCTGCATCGCCTTGGCTCCGGGTGATGACCATCGTGATCGGTTGATGGCTGCTGGTTGTGGTAGTGCAGGTTCTTTCGGATCCGGCCCGACGGACCAATTTATGTTGCGGGTGGACTGTATTTATATTACACGAACTCAATAGCTGTATTTGTATTTAGCTCACAATATCTATTTCAACTTTACTTCATACAAATATCTATAACAACTTTACTTCATTCAAAAGAACAAAACACGTAATTGGTATAATAACATATGAGAAGCGAAAAGAATGGCACTGATATTATTTGAAATCTTTTGACTAAGAACTAACGATTTCTTTGGCGCTGGGCGGGCTTGTTGTCCTTAACACTGACCATTTTTTTGGATGACCTTTTGCCGTCCTTCGGTTAGTTGAAAAGCTCCACGTTCAAAGATCTGGTCCAACTCATTCTTAACAGCTTGATTGAAATCAAAAGTTTATCATTCAAATGGTTTTAAAGGGAGCGAAACAAATGATAGTTGGATGGTGCTACGTCAGGGCTATAAGGTGAATGTGGCATCAGTTTTCAATTGAACTCCATTAATTTTTGACGGGTTATCAAAAAGGTGTGGGTTCTGGCGTTATCATGACAGAACATCACGCCTTTGCGATTGGGAAGTTTTTTTCTTGATTTCTTCATTCAATTTCGATAGTTAAGGACAGTAGACATTGGACTCAATTGTTTGGTTTTTTTGAAGTCATTTAAAGTAAACTATACCCTCATTATCCCACCACAATAATTTTCTTTTGGTGCATATTGATGTTGGATGTCGATTACGGAGACTGTTCTTGTTTGTTCCATTTTTTAATCGCTCGTTATGATTTTGTTTAGAAATGGACCGCTTTGGTTACAATTCAGAAAAGGTCGCATATGTTGATGCGTTTGGTGAGGTAGGTTTCCTTTAATTCCCGAAGAGCCCAAACACCCAGTTTGTTTACGTAACCAAGCTGTAAGAAGTGCAAGTAAATGGTTGAATTTGATATGTCAAGCTTTTCTGCTATCTTTTACGATGATCATACGTTGGTTGGTTTTGATTAGTGCCTTTATTTTGTCGTCTTCAGTAGTTGTTGGACGACCAGTATTTGGTGCATCTTGTACGTTGAAATTTCAGACCAAAAGTGAGCAAACCAGCGCTAACACTGGCGTTTAGTAAGGCAGTCCTCACCATAAACTTCACACAATTCCTATCGAGCATGCACCGCATTTGTGCCCTTCGGAAGTAGATCAATAAAAGATGCCGACAATGCACCATTTTAAAGTTTATTTTACACAACTAATGACGCTCAGTTTTTGAGTGAAGATAGTCTAAAGTCTATTCTTTAAAATGTTTATAATAATATTATAAGCCTCGAAATTATTACTAGATTAAATATACTATTCACGTCATTTATTATGCAGTTTACATCATCTATTATTGAACAACCCAATGAAACACTGTCTTTTCTTTCATTTAAATCTTAAATTGAACGCAGCGCATCTAATTTTCTTGATGTGGTTGAGAGACAAAGGCCATTTACACCTTGAGTATGACGCTCCCAGACTGCCTCTCGATTATCCATTGAATATCTTCATAGTCAATCTGAGAGCATCACCTCAGTTTTTATGCCTTAGGATGCTATTGGGTTGCAGGGATCTTCTTTCGAGTGGCAGGGGAGTGAGGTGGAGGGAGTGCTAGTAAAGAACCCCTTGCATCTACAACACCTCGCACGACTTCATATTTATGAAAATTATATTTGAACATAATGCCTGCCATCCATGTGGGGCTTTCATTCCCCATCGGAGTCGTCCTCAGGTAGTGGATAGAGGGAGCCCTAATTGGCTAGTCGGTGGATATGTGGGATATAAAATACCACTTTTGGATACAAATCAACTCGGTTGAAGTGCTGACATCGCTCTACTTAGTACTTTCTTGTCATGCAACGAGGACAAAGGTTTCGGATTGGACTGGATAAACGGCAACAACTATTGCAACGTAGATAGGACTATTCTTTTGGAACTTGAAATGTAAGACCATTGAACAGACCAGGGGTACTCCGACAACTTCTGGATGAAATTAGATTATAAAATCAACATCCCCACAGTGCAACAAACCAGAGGGCCAAATATAGTTATATTCAGCATGCGAACGTACGTCGTGTTTAAACTGCAAGGAAGCCATGCGTTCGGAATGGCTTTCATTGTTGATAGGACGTCTAAACAAACTATTATTGACATCAATCTGGTTAACCACGTGCCCCCAGAAGACCAGGAAGAGGCAATCAAGGATGAATTTTATAGCACTCTGGAATGCACTGTCAATGCATTGCCTTCAGTTGACATTAAAATTGCTATGGGTGACTTCAATGCAAAAATCGGCCAAAAAACAGCACAAAGAGGAACAACCAGAGAATACAGCCGCCACGTAGGGACCAGTGACAGCGAATAATGGCTAATAGTCTTCGCTGCTAGTAGAGGCTCCACACTTTTTAAACATCGACACATCCATAAGAGAACGTGGGCATCCCCAGATGGACACACATTCAACCAGATCCACCATATTTTCATACAAAAACGACCCACCACCAGCATTCTCGACACGCCCTCACTCCGTGGTGCTATCTGTGATTCAGGCCACTACGTTATAAGGATCAAGCTCCGATGCCATACCTCCAAGAGCTATAAACAAGGAGCATGAGTTACTCCAAGGTACCAGTTACACAATTATAGCCTGGGATGTCCACAAACTTACATGTAAACGCTGAAAAATTGTGTCAACATAGGTAAGAGGGTGTAATGGTGACATCAAAACTATGTAGAAGATGGTAAAAGATGTGGTAACAGAAGCAGCTAAGGAGGTCAAGGGGCACCTTGCACAGAAAAAAGGAACATCTGATACGATAGAGAGTGCAAAGAAGCGGTTAAAAAAGGAAAGAGATACAAAAGGAATACATCTAGCGGCCAAATCGGGCCAAGGACGAACAATAAAAAACTGTTCTATGCCAAGCTAAAAAAATGTGCAAAAATGCGCCCAGATCCAACAGGTAAACAAAAACATGACCCTACATGAAGTCAGGTCGGCGAATGCCTCCATCAAATAACTATGGGACGGCTTCGATCCACAAACAAGTCTTTGCAAAAGTATACAGGGAGCAATCATAGGCAACTCAGTCAATATTAATATCTTCAGAAGCTATTCACATAGTCCCCAACCATGACTGAAGCTGTGAACATTCCAGAAGCAGAGCAAGAGGTTCCAGACTCACCATCAACCAGAGACAAAGTACAGGCAGCAGTACGTGATCTCAGAAAAAATAAGGCTCCTTACGAGCAGAAGTGCTCCAAAGTGAGGGTCCTCATCTAGATAACTAATGTGCAAAATAACCGTAGTTATCAGAGACCTGACGGAAAAGTATAATGTATCCTGTACATAAAAAGGGTAACAAATTAACGTGTGAAGATTTTGGAGGCATGGCTCTACTGTGAACGTATTATTTAGTGCTCTCTTATAAAGTACTCTCCAAAGTCATACAAAGAAAATTAAAGCCGTACTATGAAAGTATTATCGGAGAGTATCGCGGAGGCTTTTGAAGTTGACGGTCTACAATTAACCAAATATTCTCAGTACAACAGGCGGTTGAAAAGTGCTGGGAATATAATATCGATGTGCACCAACTCTTTCTAGAATTCAAGCAAGCATATGGCAGTATCGACAGAAATTCGCTGTGCAAAATAATGCTTGACCTTGGCGTCCCAACAAAACTAGTCCGCATGGTCAAGGTCACGATACTAAACACAAAGTTCCAGGTCAAGGTAAAACGGTGAACTAACGGATAGCTTCATAACAGAATCAGACTTAAAACAAGGGATGGACTTACTCCAATGCTCTTTAATATTGCACTGGAACTCGTTATAAGGAAGACATCGGCTGAAACCTCGGCTACACAAATGTTCAAGTCCACACAATCGGTAGCTAATGCTGATGATGTCAATATTATAGCACGTTCAATCTTAGATACCAGAGGAGCATTTTTGAGCCTAGACACGATAGAAGCTGAAAGCAGGTCGTTGTTGGGAGTAAACAACTGGCAGACAAGTTCGCAGAGCCAGGATGATTGGAGGAAATTGATCCTGGAGGCCAAAGCCCGACTTGGGCTGTTGGACCATAGATGATGATGATAATGACATCAAACCATGTTGGTTGCCACGAAAAAATTTTGCCTACATAGTTTTGCGCAGCTGACAGTCACCACATTCATCAGGGGCTGTTTCTATGGCAATAGCCTGCTGAGAGCAGCACAACTAAGTAGGAAGGGGTTGTTTTGTATTTCTGCTTATATAAGCAAGAAAACTCAACACAGTGGTTAAGTTACATCGTTCAGTGGGGAGCGATTTCATCGTACTCAACTTGATTCTATTCATTGCTCTTCATTTCTTGTCCTAAGCAATTACCTCAGACATATGCCTCCTTTAGGTGACTACTTATCACTTCTTGTATTTAGCTCAAAGTATTTAGCAACATTTAAGTGGTGATAAGTAGTGGCGGAACGGAGGCGTAGGTCTAAGTAAATTGCTTATGATAAGAAATGAAAAGCAATAATGAATAGAATCCAGTTGGTCGCAATGGTGGCGCTCCCAACTAAATGATATAATATGCCACCGTATTCAGTTTTCTTAATTATATAAGCAGGAAGGCAAAACAAAACTTGCCTACTTGTTCATGCTGTTCTCAGCTGACTATTGTCATCGAAACAGAACCTAATGTATGTGACAAAAGTCAGTTAAACGAAACCAAGTGAGGAAAATTATTTCATAGCAGCCAACAAAGTTGACATCCATTATGCTGAAATAAAATTTTCAGGCTTACATGCCACACGGGGATTAGGACGAGAAGTAAGGAGCAGTAATGTATAGAATGAACTTCTTCTTTACTATTAGAACAACCTAAAGGTAGTTTGCTACCTGAATCTATTTGTCAACTGATCAAAGCACCTCTACGATGAAGTTATCTAGAAAATGCTCCCTTAATTAACATAGCCCATCTGATTCTCTACATTAAAAAAATGATGACAAATGTCATCGACTTCTTGAGCACGAGCCCACAATTGAGAGATCGCGACTTGCCAATCTTGTGTGGATAAGACTGAAAACATCCAAACCTACTACTTGTTTTGAACGTAGGGCTTCCAGACGTGCAAGAACCTAGCTTGGAAAGTTTCGCATATCAATTCAGTCGATGTCTTGTTTTTCTTCGCCAGAGGGTGCTTTTAAGTTAAAAGATCCCTCTACTACTTTAGGGGGAAACGTTTTTCTCCAACCCAAATGTCCCTGGTAGCGGTGAGCTCTTTTTGCCTTCTACGGTTACTTGAACATTATTTGTCAAATAGTTCCATTTAAAAAAGAGGTCCTGGCATAACCTACTTACCTCTTGTGTGCAAAAAGTATTTAGCAGACATCGTTTACTCTCCTGCACAAAACCTTTAGTTGGAGAACCGCAACTTACCAACGTTGAGCAAGTAAGACTGAACATACTCATGCCCGGTAAACAGCTGGGCCTGGTGGAAGTCTGTCTCACCACACATTCAATGGAGTCACGGTCTTAGATCAGGGAAGTATTGTGCAGTCTATCTTGCCTGTGTACTGTACACCCAGGACTGCTGATAAGCATTGAAAGAGCGTTGTCTTTCTTCCCGGGAACCTGTCGCCCTCGTATCTTCGTTTCGACAATGGTAGATAGTATGGCACTCTCTGAAAAGTAAAGCGATACGTATTACGCACACGATAACAAGCACCGCGAAATCAAAGACTTTCAAATATGAAGATTCAATCCTCCTCTTAGTCATCCAGTCTCTAATCCAATGCGTTAGCATATCTAGTCCAATTTGTACTAATTTGATGGCATACCCAGCAACTACCTTTGCAATATCATTTGCATATGTGATCAGATGTGATCGATCTGTCCATGGCACAATATGTTTCACAAGTCTGGACTAAGGATAGACCTTTTTTTTGTGGTCGGGAGGTGAATGCCGTTTGCGCAATGAGTTTGGGACTCCCACGCTCAAAAGTGACTGAACTATCCATTAAACACCTCCCCTGTCGCCTAGAACCATTTGATATATAACTTCAGGCAAGGGCTAGTTTTTGCTTCGTCATAAGACGCATTCCCCCAGCCTCAATATCCCCGACTGTTGTGAGTCCTTTTTATTTTTTAGGACTGCCCAAATAGAATGTGCCACATAGTTTCATAAGTTAATGGATCCAAGCATAACCATGACTATACTATCCACGGTGAGCTTTCTTGTCTTTCAGTAGTGGTCGGGTCATAGCTTGTCACATTTTCTGCAAGCAAACCATGTATGGCAAGCATCTTCTTCCTCTCCTGGGCAAAATCAACAAACAGGGGATGGTGACTTGCCAATCTTGTGCAGGTGAGACTATAAACACCCTTGCCCGCTCAAAAAATGGGTCGGATAGAAGCCAGTCTCATCGTGCATTTGATTTAGCCACGATCCCAAATAGTAGGTGAGGCGTGCAATCCACTTTCTCTTCGTGAAATTCAGCCAAAACTGCTGCCAATTGTTGAGTGAGCGCTGTATCTCCTCGTAAGAAACCATCTCCCTCGCGTTTTCCATACAACGCAAGTAAATAGCGCAGTACTTTCTAGCAAGAAGGGCAATAGGTATCATGCCTGCAATAACTCTCACCGCCAAACCCAAGACTGTGGGATATGAAAATGCAATTCTCAGTAATCCTTTTCTCTGCAACTGTGCAAAGCGTTTTCAGTATACCTCCTTACTGAGAGCATCGCCCCATATTTCTGCTCCGTACAAGTAGCACTGATATTTTGGTACCTATTAAGAGGTGTCTTCTTGGTGGGTTGGGTATCCCTACGTTGGCCATCAGTCGACTCAAAGCCGATGCTCCCGAAGTAGTCCTCTATTCCGTTGTTCAACGGTGCGTCTAGTGATTAGAGTCGCAACATCATCTGCATAGCCAATCAAGCGCAATTCATATGGCATCTCCTGTCTCAGTAGCCCATCGTAGGAAATTTTCCACAGGTCTGGACCAAGAATGGATCCTTAGGCAACACCCGATGCAATTTCCATCCATCGTTGGCCCTGTGTCATGTCGTAAAGTAGACTTCGGTCTTTCAGGTGGTCTCTCAGACTTCGTATAAGATATTTGTGAAATTGAAAAGGGTTTGCCAGCTTATCCAGAATATCCACCCATCTGGCGAAGTTGAAGGCATTCCTAACGTCAAGCGTTACTAACAGGATGACCCGTCACTTGGTGAAGGTATGTGTCTCTGCCTATTGGATCACACTCACCACCTCTGCAATCGCATCACTGGTGGAACGCCCCAGCATTACGAATTGCGTCAGAGAGTCTTCCTTGGATGAGTTTCTCTAGCACTGTTTCAGCCCGTATCTAGCATACATAACGGGCGGTACAAAGATGGTGATCCGGGATTTCCCCCCTCCTTGCTATTGAACATGAGTCTCTTCACCTTCCCTCGTACTGGGAAACCTGGACTTGTAGGCAAGCGTTAAATGTGCTGAGCAGCAAGTCAGGACAATGGTGATAGACAAGCTGCAATACCTCAGCCTCATGCATTTTCCAGTTCCAGCTGTGTGAAGAGGTGACACTCGATTGCTGTTTTTCAATGGACAGCGTCAACATGGATGGGATAGGCGGAGAAGAGTGCCCGCACTATCTCGTCCATCTTTTCAGCATCATGTATGCAAGGCATCCATAGGGCACTAAGCTTCCGCATCACTAGCTTGTAGCCAAGGCACCATGGATCCTTGTTCACACAGTCCGCCAGATCTTGCCAGGAGTGAGCCTTGCTGTAATTAATCAATTTGCGAACGAATTTGCTGGCCAACCTATATGCTGCTACCCAGTTGTATGCCTCATCACGGTTCAATGACCGTTGAGCGTCACACCGAAGCTTGTGACGCTCCTTTCGCTTTTCAGCAATTTCAGTTGACCAGCAATATACTAGGGGCTTACCGTGCCAGGGTTTTCGACGGGGCAAAGAAGCATTGCAAGTAGCCATAATGATGCTCGTAATTGAGTCCCCCACGTCTGAAGCTGCTGGTTCTTCTGTCCCCTGCGATTCGCCCTGCAGGAGAGTGCCTGCCGTGTGCACCTCGACGAATTTCTCATCGTCCATCCTAACGATGTCCTACACAATTGTAGAAGGTCGAGAGCATGGACGTCGAGGGACAACATTACGTATCTCAAGCAGCATGCATTGATGATCACTGGCTGGTCCTTCTTCATAGCACTACAGCCCCTGTCAGGTGCTTCAGCGTGGAAGTCTCCCCCAACGAGCGCGTTGCTATCTACGTTCGAAAGAGTACCCTCCAAAGCATTAAGTTTGGCTTGAAAAGATGACATCGGTTCATTTGGTGTTAGGTACACACTGAGGAAGGTGGTCCTTGAGCAGCAAACCCACATGAAACCATCACCCCGTCCACAGCTCTCCACCAGGAAATCACTGTTCTGAACACAGATGGCGGTAGTACTAGCTTCATTAGGATACCATGATGCAGAATTTTTATAATGGTTTCGCTCGCTCAGCAGTACAAAATCAGCCTTCATGTCCCATGCAAACGGCTCAAGCAGGTTTTGAGTGGTTGAACCACGATGTGGGTTTAGTTGCAGGATGCGTGTCGTGATTTTCCTTTGGCAGTGCTTCCTGGAAAACCCGAGATTTCCCTGATCCCAAGGCTTGTATAAGATTTGATCTTGGATTAGCATCCTTGCACAGGATGCTCATTTGTACACTTTTTCTTTTTATGTTCCATGTCACCGCATTTGCAACGTAGGGAGCTACTATTGGGTCCTTTGCATACCTGTGCGAAGGCATTTGAAACATTGAAGAGGCATTACTCTTCGCCATACCCTGCAGACAACCCACCCTATTCTTATTTTCCCTTATTCAGAAATTGTCCGGCGTCCATTTGAAACATATTTTCTCACAAACTAGAAATCGATTTGTAAGCATCTGTCATTTGCAGTGTTGAACTTTGGTGATGAACGACGCAAAAGAACTAGACAGTGAGCATAAATACAACTTCTTGCCACTCTAGAAGTTTCAGTCACAACGATAAATTGGAAAATTGGACAAAATAAATTTTAGTGGTAATGAATACAAATATGTTTCAACACTGAAATCTTTTTAGCAAATAAAAATCAGCCACCAGAACCGAATCATCTGCTAAGAGGAAAACAAAGCCATAAAATCTAACCAAACCAAAACCAGTGCCAACTTCTCCATTTCAGAAATCACGAAACGTTAGCTCTTGAGAATCCGAAAATTCATTATTTCGAGCAAAAAGGATGCTGCTATTTGCATTTAAGCAACCACTCGTTCCATTGGCTGCAAGCCAACCAGAGAAACAATCGTACCTTCGTGCCCTTATTCAACCTTTTCGCCTGATGACATTTTTTTGTTATATTTTGTTCGGTATTCTGTATTAAGTTTTCAAACTTTTCACTGTGGTAATTATAAGTTGGGTTTTTGTTGGATGTCATAACATAGACGTAGACACTTCATATTTGTATTTCATTTTTTAAGAATTGACATATTTATAGGCGTTTTGCCAAATTATAGTGCATCATAAGCGGTATTAAAAGGCGCTTTTAAAATATTTTATTCATCCTAAAATATTCATAAGAAATTCAGCCAGGATACCAAGAAAATAATTTTAGTAGTATCAATCTTAATTAACTCTTGTATTGTCACAATAAAACCCTCGAGTAAAATTGATGGCAATAACTAGATCTCAATTGCAATCAGACGAATCCTCTGCAAGAATTTCTCAGTCTCAATATTCATCCTTTTATTTATACTCACCTGAATCCAAGTTGGAGGAATCCCAATTTTCAAAGGACCATCTCTTGACCTGCATACAAAATTGCTTCTGGAGATGTTTTGGAGTGAACGAGCAATAAGAAAAACGCAGGGATGTGATAGGATTGGATGTAAAGAAGAAGATAAGGATACAGTATAAGAAGGATTCCAAAAACAGTCGTGCTCATGGATAGGAACTTTCAAGGAACAAACCGATAAATTGAGAAAATTTACACACTCTTTGGATGGAAATTACAACTGCATTCATGATGCAAGTGTGTAGCACTGAGTCAATTGGCGAATGATGAAGTGGAAGTTAAAGTAAGTTGCTCGGAAGGAATAGGATTCATAAGAAGCACTGAAGATTCTTGGAAGTTACTTAAGTATATCATTCACAGAAGAGTCTTTACACACTTGATAAATAGGACTCAATCTGTGAATTTGGCATTACATACTACAGAGAGATTTTAAGTGTTTGAGATTTATTTTTCCAGCGACAAGGATCTTCAATTAGAATGGAGCATTTATCTTAACTAATTCGGATTCTTAATTTTTGACATCTTTTTAAAGTAGTCCAATAAACATTATTGAAAGGTATTATGATGAAATTATAGTAAATAGGCATTTTAGATTGTTTGTCCCTTTCTGCAAAACACTAATTCAGTAGTGAAGTGTAATAAATGAAGAGAAACCACCCCAAGCTAAAGTATTTGGTAAGACTTTAGAGACCATTAAATCACTCGTATTATTTGCATAGATGCAGGATGTACTATTAGTTAAGATTTGTAACTTATCATCTCGAAACTATATTTCAATAAAAAAAAAGCCGAAGCACAGCATTTTACTCGTATGAAGATCACACTCACAACATCAGGATTAGGTGTTTCAAGCAAATCACATCAAAGTGAGTACCATATGCCATGAACACGACGTCACTTTACATATTGACGGAGTTGCATTTAAAAAAAAAAATTCTCAATGCCCTGTTAAAATTGCGATCGGTCTGTCCGTCCGCTGCGTGTTCGGTGGTCCGCCCGTACGTCACAGCAAACCACATAAGCTAGAGTGATAAAATTTTGTACGCATGTCAAATATGATGCCCTCTGAAAAGCTACAGTAGGCAAACAATACTTCAAAGTGTTTAAGGGGTCGCCCCATATATGGGGGTGACCCTTGAACATTTTTTTTTTACCAAAGGTAGCTAATATGAAATTCAAATGAAAGATCTTGATGAGAGTGTGGAGTATCGTTCTGTCCCGCTCTACACATTATTTGTAATGTAACACATAGTGTTAAGAAAGAAGTCAGTCAATAAACTGAACTCATTAAGATCGGTCGTCTTTTAATTAACGTGCGAACACTACATGGTGGCAGCGGTGTCGGAAAGTAGAGAAAAGAAAAATTAGGTCGTTCGCTGAATATCTAAATCAATAAAATGGTAACCGATTCGGAACAACAGCCTGCGGCGGCGAGTTTACCGGGTAATAACTTTACTGTTCAACCGCCGGAACATTTTACATTTAACCTTTGGATTGGCCACGTTGGAAACGGCGGTTTGATCGTTTTAGAATTGCTTCCGGGTTAAACAAGAGAAATGAAGAGGAGTAGGTTAACACCTTAGTCTACCTAATGGGTGATCAGGCAGATGAGATATTTCTGTCATTCTATCTTTCTCCTCCCGACCAAAAGAAATACAATTCCGTCATAAGTGAATTCGAGAATTTTTCCGTGTTGAAACACAACGTGATTTACGAGCGGGAAAAGTTAAATTCTCGATGCCAATTAGAAGGAGAAAGCATTGAGGACTTTATAACATCATTATATTTGCTTTCTGAGAACTGTTCATACTCAAGCTTGCGTGAAGAGATGATACGGAATCGGTTGGTGGTAGGTGTACGAGACAGAAGGTTGTCAGAAAGGTTGCAACTAGAAGCAGACCTAACGCTTGAAATGGCGGTACAAACGGTACGGCAACACGAGGCAGTGAGACGGCAGCAAGCAAATTTGGCAACAACTCCTTTTAGTGCAAATGCAACAACCGTTAATAGTTTGCGTTCTCATAAACCAAAGACGTCATCATCATCACCTTCACACAACTTCAAACGAAGCGTAGGAGAGAGACTGCAAAGACTAGAGGATGTCGATGCCCATGGTGCGGAGCGAAAGAGCAGCACAAAAACATAACTGTCCCGCTAGAGGCAAACAATGCCGTTTTTGTAAGAAGTGAAACCATTTTAGTAAGGCTTGTCAAAAGAAAATAAAAATCAACAACAACAAGATATTTCATGTCGAAGAAGAAGACAAGACACTCTTCATAGGCACGATGACAGACAAAAACAATGAAGATGAACGGTGGACCGCTAAAGTAACGGTCAACGAAAAGCAAATTAATTTTATGCTAGATACGGGAGCTCCAGTAGATGTCTTACCACTTAAAGAATTTAAAATAAATTTCCCTGACGCGAAAGTTAATAAATCGAATCAAAAATTATGTGGCCCTTCGGGTGAACGTCTTGACGTTACGGGAATAATGAACTGCGTACTTAAATATAGAAACATATTCTGTAAATCTGAACTTTACATTGTGAACAATTTAAGATCACCACTTTTGAGTTTAAAATCTTGCCAAAAAATTATACAACGAATTAACACCTTTGATAATCCGAGTGTCAAAACAATTCAAAAATCGTTGGTAAATATCGAGACGGAATATCCAAAACTATTTAACAAACTCGGTTGTCTTAAGGAGGATTACGAAATCAAATTGCAACCAAACACGAGACCTTATGCAATTGCGACAGCTTGATGAGTCCCGATTCCATCAAAGGAAAAGCTCAAGGCAAAACTTGATGAAATGCTTCAGTTGGGTGTAATCAGACGTGTAGATGAGCCAACAGATTGGTGCGCTCCGATGGTAATCGTTAACAAACCCGACGGTGATATTCGTCCTTGCGTTGACCTCGCGAAACTCAACTTAGCCATTCAACGAGGTATACACCCGATGCCAGCTGCTGACCATTCACTGGCGCAATTGGAAGGTGCAAAGTACTTCACCAAGTTAGACGCGAAGTATGGATTTTGGCAGATAAAGCTATCTCCAAAATCACAGCTTTTTACAACTTTTCTAACTCCATTTGGAAGATTCTGCTTCCAAAGGCTGCCCCAGAGTTGTTCCAAAAATGAATGCAGTTGATTCTCGAAGGCCTTAATGGAGTTATCTGCCAAATGGATGACATATTGGTGAAAGGGAAGGACATACAAGAGCATAATCTAAATTTGCGTGCTGTACTTAAAAAGCTAGAAGAGAATGGAGTAACCTTAAATAAATCTAAGTGTCAGATAGGTATCAAATCCGTTACATTTTTGGGACACAAAATTGACGAGGAGGGTATACACCCTTTCCCATCAAAAATCAAGGCAATTGATGAACTTCCCCATGCGCAAAATGTAAGGGAGCTGCGCCAGTTCCTGGGATTAGTAAATTACCTGGGTAAGTTCGTTCCATATCTCTCTTCAGTAGGCTATCCCCTTAATGAGCTTTTAAAATCCCAGGCTGATTTTCTATGGACGCAAGTTCAGGAGGAGGCTTTCTTAAAACTGAAACGAGCACTAACAACGGCTCCAGTATTGAAGACATACGATCCTACACATAGAACCCTTGTGTCGTCTGATGCATCTTCTTTCGGATTGGGAGCGGTGCTCCTTCAGACAGATGTGGATGGTATCCGGAAGTCCGTAGCATACGCTTCGCGAACGATGTCTGACAGTGAAAAGAAGTATGCGCAGATAGAAAAGGAAGTTTTAGGCATCAAATGGGCATGTGAAAATTCCGGGACTACATCGTTGGCATCCATCTTACAATTAAGACGGATCACAAGCCGTTGACTCCAATTTTTACTACGAAAAACTTCGATGACTTGACGTTAAGGATCCAAAGATTCCATATGAAAATGATCGGTCTTACTTTTTGCATAATCTATACACCTGGCAAAGATCTTATAGCTGTTGATACGCTATCTCGCCATCCTATCCAAGGAACAGGATCGGACGATGACGATGAAATCGAAACATTCATCAACAGCATCATCGAAGAGCTACCAGCATCAACCGACAAACTAAACACTATTCGGAAAGCCCAGTAAGATGATCCCATAATCAGAGAAGTAAAGGAGTATTGCCAAGACGGATGGCCACATCGTTCAAAACTATCACAAGAAGCAAGGTTATTCTATAACGATCGCCAATGTCTTTCAATTAATGGCCAATTTTTGATGCACGGTAAGAGACTTGTCATCCCAACGGCCTTACAACACGGGATGTTAGAAACGATGCATCCTGGCATTTGGGAATCGTAAAATGCAAAAGCAGGATATGCCAGTCTGTCTGGTGGCCTGGCTCGTCAAAACAGATGGAAGAATATATTCGGCGGTGTACTACCTGTATACAGTTTTTAGTTCCAAGACATGATACGCTCATCAGTATTGAAATGCCAGAGCGCCCTTGGCACACCATAGCAATAGATCTCTGCGTATGTAATGGTAAGACATTTCTTGTTATAAGTCACTACTTTTCCAGGTTCCCGGAGATAGTGCATTTGGAATCACAGACTACCAGATGCGTCATCACACACTTAAAATCGATTTTTGCGAGATTTGGCATTCCGGAAATCGTTAGAACTGATAACGAGCCCCAGTTTGCAACGGTACACACATAAGAGTTTCAACAATTTGCACACTCCTGGGGATTTAAGCACATTACATCCACCCCTCGTTTCCCTCAAAGCAATGGATTCATTGAGTCGGCGGTTAAAATTGTTAAAACGCTTTTAAGGAAAAATAAAGAAAATCCTGAATTAGCGCTATTAGAGTACCGAGCCACACCACTTAATAACGGTTACAGTCCAGCAGAACTTTTAATGGGTTGGAAAATTCGATCAACCATCCCGATGACGAGTGAACGATATGAGCCAAATTCTCTCAATATGGACAAAATAACAATGGCTGAAAAACAACGAAGACAACAACAAACAAATAACTACGATAGACGCCATGGTGTATGCAGCGGAAGAAACTTTAAAATCGGTAACGTTGTCTGGATTAGAGATATACATCAGTGGGGTCGCATTGCAGCCAAAGCCGATACCCCCCGTTCTTTCTATATAAAAACCAATTCTGGGGTTTACCGAAGAAATATGTTTCATCTTAACAACGCCAACAGGAAGAACGTGCCATATATTCCCGAAGAAGTAACTGAAGGAGAGCTCGGAGCTTCAAGTTTAAAACCTTCGAAGGGGGAGATGAAGGTGAATATTCAAAGTGAATTAAAAATGATCCCAACAACATGTCAACCTACAACATCTACAGGCCACTACACGACAAGGTCAGGAAGAATATCAAGACAACCCGACCGTTTGACTTACTAATCAAAAATTACTCATGAATTAATATGTAGCTATGTACTTGTTTCAAACCAAAATATAATATTATTTTTATCTTTTTATATACATACCATGAATACATTATAACTCTATATTGATCTTTATATTATGAGGAAAGAAAATAAATGAATTAAAGTTATATTAACATTGATAATTTACGGGGGAGATGTGGAGTATCGGTCTGTCCCGCTGCATCCCGTAGTATATACATACACATTATTCGTAATGTAACACATAGTGTTAAGAGAGAAGTCAGTCAATAAACTGAACTCATTAAGATCGGTCGTCTTTTAATTAACGTGCGAACACTACAGAGAGCTTCTCAAAACAGGTATTAAATTCGAAGCATTTTCATGGAGAGATGCAGAGTGAGAGGAATGTAAAAAAAATTTTCGCCCTCCTCCACGCGATTGGACATGTTTGGACAGAAAAATCTTTAGAAACCAGGGAAGTAGGTCTTAATGAGTACAAGGGTAACAAATGCCTCAGAAGTCAAAATTCTAACAAATTTGTTTATAACAGGACATATTACGTTTCCATCTTTAAGATCAAAAGCTGACCCTTAAATTAACTAAAAATTTGTATCAAATTTTTGTTGTAGACGATTGAAAATTCATCAACTACAGAAAAAATTACACGTCATACTGTTTAAATACACGTTTGAAAAAGGCTCAAACAATACAGATAGTTAAGGATTTTGATGAAAATTTTAGAAAGATTTTGCAACACTGATATATTATCATGCCATTGAGGTCGGCACACTAAAAATAAAATGGCATCAAATCAAAGTACACAATAACCATATACTAGTTTTCCAAGCTCAATTTATGGAATATATGTGTGCATAAGCCAGGTTTTGATATTCTGATGACGTTGTTAGAATTCGGGATTATTTTAAAATACCCTTCTGGCAAGAGCACTGTCCTGCTATTTTCACTTGCTTTTGCTTTAGCACTATGGCCCGTTCAGACTTTCGCTTGGACAAAGAGTATCTCATTATCTTGATCAAATGTAGCTGCACTCGAGAAGGTAATACGGGCAGTACTACGCTTTGGCTTTAAAAAAAATTGATATTAGCTTTTTGTTCGAAACTCATTTTTGTGCCGATGACACAACCATACTGTCACTTTAGACGCAAGAACGCTTTCACTGAACCGAATGTCACCAAACTTTCACTGAAAGTCGGGGAGGGATGTAGCTTTCCAACGCACTATCTCATTCACATGTGGTGCCAACCAAAAAAATTTTATGACATAAGTCTCGTTTATTTTCGAAAACACTTTGTAAATCATTCACAATAATAAAATTTGCTCCAAATTATGTAAACTATTTCGAATTAATAAAAATGGTTTTTAAACTTAAAATGTCGAATAAGTTAGGAATACATTTTATTTTTAAGTGAGAAGATTGGATAAAGTGTTAAAACAATGTTACTATTATTCCGAGTTTCACAGTTACTATTCACAGTAACATTTTCTTTATTGGATGCGTTCTTTCGGTGTTAATTCAAGTTTCATATTGAGTTCTTGTGCATCAGAAATCTCTAACGCTGCTCAAAGCTGGAAATGAAGCTGGGAATCTTCCTGGGCTAGTGATTTTCTCAGTGACAGGTTTAAAATGGCGCGGATTCCCGTAACCAGTTCATCAAACTCCAACAGATTCTTGCCATTAGCTGACCTTCCGGACAGAAATGAAAGCGATCAACAACCCAACATGGAAGTAAAAGCTAAGGTGAGAGTCCCTCCAATAAAATTTGCGGACTTACCTCGCGTCACGATAGACGCCATTCTTAAAGAATTGAATAAAACGCATTTTTCAATTAAAATAATGTCAATTGGTATGAGGCTTTTCCTTACCAATCTGGAAGATTACTATACTATGGAAAGACATTTAAAAGCTAAGAAAGTGAATTACATATTTCACTTTCCAACGGGCAGATTTACGACCGTTAAAAGTCGTTTTAACAGAGTTGCATAAAATTTCCCCAGAAGAGCTAAAACTGCTTCTCAAAATAGAACGCAATATTAATGCTAAATTATTCAATCCAAAATTAAGACATTGTAAAACCACTTACAATTTCAAATATCTACAAAGAGGTACAAAAATGATTGAGTTAAACAAAATCAAGACGAACATGCATACTTTTGTGCGATGGAGCTTCTACATAAAAAGCTGAAAAGGCCCTACACAATGTAGGAATTGTACGCGCTTTGGGCATGGGACATATTACTGCCATCTTTCCACAAGATGCACTACATGTAGTATGAATATAACAAATGTACGCTATATGGTGTGCAACGAAGTAAAATTCATTGTAGTAATTGCAAAGAAGCACACTTCGCCAATTCACTTGATTGCAAAATAGGAATGGACTATATACAGCTGAAACAAAAGCTGAATAGTCGGGTAAAAAATTTGATAAGTTCCCCAATTCCTGCTCAGAGAACTACAAGTAGCTTCAATTTTACAAGCACTAATTTCCCTTTGTTGACAAAAGCTCCAAGACATACGCCAACTCTTAGCCGAGACAGCAGCAATGCAACATTGATGGGACAAAAGTTGAGAGATTTAGCAAAGTCGACAACCACTGAGTATATGTCCTACAATATGGCTATCAAGCAAAATTCACAATCAACAAAAAGTTTATGCGACAACCTCTTTTCACCAGAATCTCTTTTGACCATTTCATATGAGCTGGATGCTTATTTAAGTAAATGTAAAACTAAGCAGGAACAGTTTAATGTTACTGTAGAGCCATTTATATGGATAAACAATTAAATATTTTAGTCTGGAGTGTACTTAGTATAAAAAACAAACATATTGAAGCGTTGGATTTTGCTATTAAAAATAATATAGACATATTTATCATCACGGAGGCTTGGTTAAGGTCAAATGAAAGTTCTAGGCATCAAATTGAATAAGGAAAAAGTCGATCTTTTTCAGAAGAGATTTGAAATGGTTTAGTAAGGCTAACCAAAGGTATCTACTTTGCGTAGACCTGAACGCTAGACATTGCCACTCGGATTGTATAAGAAGTAACAAAAAGGGGCACATATCATTTAATCTCACCAAAGAGACAAATATCTATCCCTAAAAAATCCTCATTCCACTCTCTCCGTGGAATTGGTACCACTCTGGATCGGATTCTTAGTGACCAAATTATAGAGAAGTCTTAAAAGTACTGAGCCTTTTTTTGTCATTTTTCGATTGAATATTTTTTTTATTTAAAATAGATTTTAGATGAGTACATATTGTCAATTATTATCTATGACCCTTTGAAATTTTTTGGTAGAGCCATTATTCCATCTGTGTAGAATTTCTGTGGTTTATTGGCGAAAAACCTGGCCAAGTGATTTCACAGTCCCTTTTTGAAGTGAATTTCTTTTCATTAAAGAAGTTTTGCAGAGACCGAAACAGTGATAGTCTAATGGTGCAAGGTCTGGACTAGACGGTGGATGCATCAAAACTTCCCAGCCAAGCTCTGTCAATTTTTGCTGGGTCATCAAAAATGTGTGTGGTCTGACACTGGCATGATGGAAGACAACGCCCTTTCTATTGATCAATTCTGGCCGGTTTTTGAATTGCTTGTTGCAATATGGTTAGTTGCTGACAGAACAGAGCAGAATTGAGTGTTTGGCCAGGTTTTACCACCTCATGATAAACAATTCCCTTCCAATCCCACCATACACATAGCATAATTTTATTTGGTGTCAATCCTGGATTTGAAGTCGTTTGTGATGATTCACCTTTTTTGACCATGATCTTTTTTGAACGAAATTCTCATAACTTACCCATGTTTCATCGCCCGTCATGATTTGCTTCAAAAATGGTCGATCTTATTTTTGTGCTAATTCATGCGGCGCCCAAACGTCGAGCTTCTTTGTGTGTCCAGCCTTACGCAAATGGTTCAAAACTATTTGTTCTAGTTTCTTAGCAATATCATGGCTGCTTATGTGCCGGTCTTCTTCATTTTTTTATAAGATTTTATCGACTTTTTCAGTGACTGGTCGACCTGAGTGAGGTGCATCTTTGACATCAAAATTTTCAGAACCAAAGCGAGCGAACCATCTCTTGGCTATGGCTTTTGATAAAGTATCTTGACCGTAGACACCACAAATTTTTTCACGAGCCTGCAATGCATTCTTACCTTGATCATAGTAACATTGTAAAATATAACGATTTTTTTCAGAAACTTCACTCATTTTTAAATGAATACAACTTTTGACACGAATCACGAAATACAAAACTGTCCGTATGAAAATTGTAGACTAAAATGTCACCTTTCCAAGGCATGTCAATTTGACTCAATGTGATTAGTATTGCCCGATATATGACAACGAACACCATCTAGTGAGAAAAAGGCTCAATACTTCTCTATAAACCTTTTTTTCAATTCCTGGAAAATTTAAAGATTCGGAGAGGTGCCCTTCCGAAATTTGTTGATCAATTATACTCCGAGTATTTTTTTGGGCGTTGTTAAATTTTTTTTAAATAAAAACATACTTGTTTTGCATCCTGTTGTAGTGAAATAAGTGGATGAAGTATCCGTGGAAGACTACAGCGATGTTCTGCTGCCTCGGCAAAACGGGATGATGGGACCGGCCTAGATTGGGCTTGTCTGAGGACGCGTTAATGTGCCGGCAAGCTAGCATTGTGGTTTCGTGGGGCGGGTTCTTTTCCCCAGCACAAGGTCCCGTTACAAAAAACTCGTATTCACGAATTGAAAGGCCGAGGTAACTTGCAAAGGGTGAAAATTGCTTGAAGCCAGTAACAAACTAGTCCTGGAGAAAACAGACGGACATAAGCGGACTTCACCGTTACGGACGATACTGATAGCCTCTAAATAAGAGTGGGGCAACTAGGTGGAATTGGTGCACCCTCCCAACACGATCAAGTTCCAAACGTTAGCGTTGCCATATTTTCCATTTAAGTGAAAACTCATACAAACATAGTTTCAATGAGTTTTTCCTTTAAAGACAAATATAAACGTGGTAAATTTATGTCATAGTATTGTGTGAGGGAATCATATAACCCTTTACCATAAATAGGCACACGAGCGGAGGCCCACCTTTCCCTGCAAGAGTACCTGTAACACTTCAAAAAGGGTGAGCTCACCCGATGGCTAGCTCATTATAGTGGAGGGGCCAGCCAACGTGGCGGGTCCCATTCTAGTCAGGTTCAAAATCCGAATGGAAAGTCCGGAATTTTTTTAAACAATTCATTTTTAGTATATTTTTCGACTCAAAACTTTTGGGTCATCGTCTAATTGTGTTGCTTCAACGTCATTCTTTTTTATAATGATTTCATTCAATAAATATGGTTACATAATTAAATAAATTTCTAAGTGTTAACTTATAATTCTTTACAAAAAATATTAAGATAATATCTATCTCAATTAACAAATAACGAAAAGAATCTTAATTTGATAAACTCGTTGTAAAATTTTATAGATATTATTAAAAAAAAATTATACGATATCTTGACAAAAAAAAACACTGTTTCTTTTTTACATTTCATTAAATTTTTGTGTTAGGAAATACGCCTTAATCTAATATTTAACTGTTTGTATGTTTAGTGGATTTATTTACAGAGATTACGCAAAATGAAACCTAACAGGTTGATATAATTTTACCATTTACAAGTTGAAATATCTATCAGGGAGTTTATCACAAACAAATATCAGTCCCTGAAGACGAGCCATTATTAAAACAGATTAGTTTTGATTATAATTGTTGAACTATTCAATATATATATATATATATATATATATATATATATATATATATATATATATATATATATATATATATATATATATATATACATATATGTGGAATGAAATACGATTGTCAAACGAGATACTACGAACCGGGCAGAGGCGGCAACGATCGCACATCAAATTTTAACATGCATGATGTGGAAAGCGTGATTCGCAAATTTCATGGCGAGAATATGAATGTGGTAGCATATCTGAACGAATTTGAAGCGTATGCAACCGCGTTCAGATGGACAGAAATTCAGAAATTCGTATTTCTTAAAAAATCGTTGTCGGGCGCGGCTCGAATGTTCGTAGACTGCGAGGCAAAACCGGTGTACTATTTCCAATTAAAAAGTGCCCTAATCGAAGAGTTTAAAGCAAAGATAGCTAGTTGCGACGTTCACCAGAGGCTTCGAGAGGAGAAAAAAAATGGAACCATGAATCGTACCGTGAATATTTGTACCGAATGCTTGAAATAGGCAGTCATGCACAGGTGGAAGATGTCTTGGTGTTTCGGTATGTGATCGATGGGCATTAAAGACTCGAAAGTGAATAAGACTATTTTATACGGCACGAAAACGAGAGCGGAATTCAAAGAAAAACTCTTGACCTACGAACAAATGAAAAGCGATCCCGAAGTTCCAAGTGGCCTCAAAGTAAAAAACCAAAAACGGGAAAAAACGAAGCAATGCAGAAATCACGATACTGTTACAATTGCGGATCGTCTGATCACAAATGGCATGGATGTCCGGACAAGACGAAAGGCTCAAAGTGTTTCGGGTGCAATCTATTTGGTTACAAACGCACTGATTGCCCGAATAGAAAGGCAACCAATTGCATACGAACATCTGGACCATCATATTGTTCTGTACTAATTAACGAGGTGGCTTTTTCCGGTCTTATCGATACTGGAAGCGACGTGTGCATTGTAAAGAAGTCTTGGCTCAGTAAAATAAAGCCACGAGACGTATCAGAATCTTCGCGTTGTACGTTAACGGGTCTCGGTTCCAGTATCATTACGCATGGGCTGTGTACTGTCGATGTGAAAATTAACGGTATCTTATTCAAAAAAATATCGAGTTTAACATAGTAGACAACATGAGTGTTAATCCCGACGTCATCATAGGAATGAATCTGCACGCTAGCGCCATAGTGGAAATTCGCAATGGTAAAATGACAATTACGAAAGTCGATGCGGAGCTTGATAGTAAAAAAACGATGGATGAAGCATGCAACCCAATAGAATGTTTTCTCGCGCAAATAAACACGAAAGCGTTGAACGAAGATGAGCTTAGTGCAGACGTTTGCAACATGAAGGTTCGTTCTGAAGTTAAAAATATAATCTCGAAATATTCACTGACACCACCGAAAGAATCGCCGATAAATATGAAAATCGCTGTAATTGATAACGAACCGGTCTATCGTCCGCGAAGAAGATTTTCGCCACCCGAACGAAAGATAATCGACGAACAAGTGGAGTCTTGGTTGTAAAACGGAGTTGTACGCGAAAGTGTCTCTGATTATGCAAGTCAAGTGGTTCTGGTAAGGAAAAGGGACGGCAAGCACAGATTGTGTATCGACTACCGAGCCATCAATAAGAAAATTTACAAAGATCGATACCCGCTACCGGTGATCGAAGGCCAAATCGACAAAATTTGAGATGCAGCATCTTTTAGTAGCCTGGATCTTGAAAATGGCTTTTTCTATGTGACGGTGGATAAAGAGAGTCGAAAATTTACATCGTTTGTCACTCAAACTGGACAATATGAGTTCAACGAAGGTACCATTTGGATTATGCAAATCGCCCAGCGAATTTCAAAAGTTTATAAATTATACATTCCGAGATCTGATTCGCGAAAACGTTGTAATAATTTACATTGACGACATTGTTGTACCCTCACGGACCATTGAAGAAGGCTTAATTACTTTAAAACGAACCCTAAAAGTGGCTGCTGATAATGGACTGAATATAAAATGGAGTAAGTGCCGATTCCTGCAGGAAGAAATAGAATACTTAGGCCATCAAATTTCAAAAGGAACCGTCAAGCCGTCGATCGGTAAATCAAAAGCCATTATTAATTTCCCGATTCCAAAGACATTGAAGCAACTACAAAGCTTCCTTGAACTTGCCGGATATTTTCGGAAATTTATTCCGAATTTCGCAACACGAGCGCGACCGTTGACCGAGCTTACGAAAAAGGGAGCTGGCATCGATTTAGGAGAACTTGAGCTGGAAGCCGTACACGACTTGAAAAATGCGTTGACATCAAATTCTGTGCTGAAAATCTTCAAATATGGCGTTCCTACGGAGTTACATACTGACGCCAGCAAACAAGGATATGGAGGGGTTCTTCTCCAGAGGGACGCGGAAGACAACTCAATGCATCCTGTTTTCTATATGAGCAAGTCTACGACCGAACCTGAGAAAAATATTCAAGCTACGAACTCGAGGTATTGGCTGTCGTCGAAGCATTGAAGAAGTTTAGGATTTATCTGATTGGACAGCGCTTCAAACTTGTCACCGATTGTAAAGCGTTTAAATGCGCCATGGAAAAGAAGGATTTGGCGACGCGGGTTGCCAGATGGGTCATGCTGCTTGAAGAGTTCGATTTTGAAGTGGAGCACCATGCTGGAACTGGCATGCGACATGTCTTTGCCTTAAGCCGCAATCAGGTTGTTATGATGATACAAAATTACGACTTTCTGAAACGATTGCGCGAAGCACAACGAAGTGACGAGGCGTTGCTACCTATCATCAAAATACTGAGAGATAAGCCTTACAAAAATTATACGATGCATCATGGTATTTTATGTAAAATTTCAAATAATAATAGTTTGTTTGTCGTTCCAGAATTAATGGAATCAGCATTAGTTCGGGAAGTCCACGGAAAAAGGCATTTTCGTTTGCAGAAAATGAAGTATATGCTGCAAGAGTTTTATATCCCCGATCTGGATCGTCGCATTGAACGTTGCATTTCCAGTTGTGTGAGATGCCTCTTATCCGATAGAAAACGAGGCAAAGCAGATGGATTTTTGTACCCGATTCCGAAAGGCGATGTCCCTCTTGCCGCGTTCCATATTGATCATCTGGGCCCTATGCAAGACACAAAGAAAGGTTATCGTTATATTTTGGCTGTTATCGATGGATTCACAAAATTTTGTTGGCTTTTCCCGACAAAAACACTTGCATGCGATGAAGTCCTGCAGAAGATGGAGATTATTGCTGAATCGTTTGGTTATCCTCTTCATTTAATTTCCGACCGAGGAGGAGCATTTGTATTGCAAAACTTCAAGAAGTATTGCACCGACCACGATATGGAGTTGCGTCTTGTGACTACCGGCGTGCCTAGGGAAAATGGGCAGATCGAGAGTCTTCATGCGGTTGTCATATCGGCACTTACGAAGTATTCTATTGACACACCTGGTGAATGGTTCAAAAATGTAAAAAATATTCAGAGAGCTATTGACTCTACGTATCATCGATGGATAAGAATGTCACCATTTCAATTAATGGTCGGTACTAAGATGAATTCTGGAAAGGACATTCGGCTTATGGAGATTTTAGAGGAAGTTATATCCCAACAGTATGACGAAGCTCGAGCAGAAATACGCAAGCAGGCGAAAGAGGCTATAGCAAAGATGCAGGATGCAAATTCGAGAAATTTCAACAAGAAGCGAAAGAAAGCTACCATCTAAAAAGTTGGGGACCTGGTTGCGATACAGCGAGTGCAGTTTGGTACGGGACTGAGGATCAGACCAAAGTTTCTTGGTCCCTATCGGGTTGTTTCAATCAAGAGATTCGATCGTTTTGGCGTGCTGAAAGTTGGCGAACACGAAGGCCCAAAGGTTACCAATACGAGCGCAGACAGGATGAAACTATGGGCTGAATTCGACGACAATGACGACCTCACCGTTCCACCACAAGACGCAGATGACTCGCCTGAGGCAGACGAGTAATATGGATGACCGAGTGTGGAATGAAATACGACTGTCAAACGAGATACTACGAACCGGGCAGTTGGTATCCAACCTCATTTTAGTGGTAGGCAAGTTTTCTATCATTCCACAATCGAACGCAATCTGCTGAATCCGCCAACAACCGATGCAAACCTCACGCGACCGAAAGGTAAATAATGAACGACCGCGCGACAAGTGAGATGCTACCGCGAATCGGTATTTCGTACGGCTACTGAATACTAGCGTAAAAGTCTCCAAGCGCTTTCAAAATCTCAACTTTTCGTGCTAATTACCGCTTGCCGGCGCGGTTCTCGTGCATCCACACTGCTTGGCAATATCCGCATCAGATTCCTCCTTGGATGTCAGTCATCCCGTGCGGTATCTGTTGCACCGGGACTCGACGAGCAACCGTTCTTTCGGCCACTTAACTTGCCTTCGCCAATGCAATATGAGCATGTACAGTGGGAAAAGGTGTTGCAATATCCGAATTTCAATTGAATTATTAAACTAATAAAAAAATAATAATATAGGAAAATTCAAATTATAATAGAAAAAAATAAATACTAATGATATAATTATAAAGAAAAATTTAATGTTAGGAAAATAGATAACATAAAATTTATATTTGTAACAAAAAAAAAAATATATTTATTTTATTATTTATAAGATTACGAATTTGATTAATTAAATTTTTCAAATCTGCAATTAAAGTTCGGATCAGTGTTATGCCGGTTTTCGAGCAGTTTCTTTAGGCGACTGCTCGATTACTACACTGTCTGTCAGCGCATTACAGCAAGTGTTTTTTAGAATCTATAGAAGTTAGAAAGCTCAAACTTAAGAAGTGGTAGTCTCTCAAAAGTTCAAATTTGTATCTCCCCCTCTATTTCGATTGGATACGTATCAGCCAAATAATTTGGGAAAAATCACGGAGATAGGTCTTCATGGATACAAAGGCAAATAATATCTCGAAAATCAAAATCCACTCAACTTTGTTTAAAATGATCAATGTAACGTTTTCTTCCATACAGTTGTGTAGATTGATATACGATCTTTATACCGACGAGATTTTATGGAAATTAGCTCATAATCAATTGAGTTAAATTTTTTGTAGCACCACACTCCTTTCGGGCCTTCGCTTAGAGGTAGTTAGAGTATCTTATTATCATAATCAAATGCGTCAGCACTCCACAAGGTGAAATGGTTAGTTGCATGCTTTAGCCGTATGTCCGTCCAGCCAGCTGCGAAACGTTATGATTTTTAACTAGCACGAATCATAACTGAACGAGCTTATAGTCTGTCCGAAGAATCACTCGCACTTAATCTCTTGTTACCGCCAATGAGGGTCAAACCAGGGATATTTGGCTTACGGGATGAATGCTCTAACCATTACATCACGCGGACTTCCAATTGAGTTATAGCCATTTTAATTGTGTGTAATTGTAACATAAATAACACGTGTTGATGGTTGGTACATATTTCAAAACAACCTAAGCACTTTTATTTTTTTCGGATTTTCATGAAAATT
Organism: Odontomyia ornata; assembly: GCA_963969285.1. Classification (NCBI taxonomy): domain Eukaryota; kingdom Metazoa; phylum Arthropoda; class Insecta; order Diptera; family Stratiomyidae; genus Odontomyia; species Odontomyia ornata. The sequence goes on from OZ017740.1 coordinate 38,051,948, forward strand.
TGAGAAACAGTATTTAATTTGAATAAATTCGATTGGTTAAATCTGGAACTCCACCGTAGATGGTCCCAAGCCCATTTGAGAAATGAGGAGGGAGCGCTCTTGTTAAAAGTTTTTTTTGTGGTAGGGAGGTGAATGCTATTTATGCACAGAGTGTAGGACTCCCATGCGCGACTGGATTACCCACTCAACACCTCCCCTGCCAACTTGAGAACCCAGCCTGGAACCGTTTGACACATTACTTCGGGCCAGGTCTCGTTTTGACACGCCGTGAGGGGCCTTAAGGCTTGGGAGTCCCTTTCCTAGTGGGAGGGGAGAAGGGAAGAGGAAATGCCTGAAGAGCGATCCCCCAGCCCCAGCGCCCCCGGCTGCTGTGAGTCCCTTTTATGTTTTAGGACTGCCCGAGCATAATGTGCCACCTGGTTCCATTTGTCAACCGATTCGAGTATCACCGCAACTATATTATCCGTGGTGAGCTCTCCGATCCCCCTGTAGAGTTCTCTTCGCAGCCTGACCCATTTGGTACACGCAAAAAATGTGTGACAGGCATTGTCCTCCTCTTCTGGGCGAAACCGACAATCGGGAGACCGTGGCTTACCGTTCTTGTGCAGGTAAGATTGAAAACACCCGTGCCCGCTCAAAAGCTGGGTCAGATAGAAGTCAGTCTCACCATGCCTTCGATTTAGCCACGGTCTCGCATCCGGGATAAGGCGCGCAGTCCACCTTCCCTTCGTGCAATTCACCCAAGACTGCTGCCAATCATTGAGCGAGCGCTGTCTCTCCTCGCCGACGACCATCCCTCTCGCATCCTCGTTTCGGTGGAGGTAAATAGTGTGGCACTCTCTAGGAAGGAGGGCGACAGGTATGACGCCTGCAATCACTCTCACCGCCGAGTCAGAGACTGTTGGATACGAAGATGCAATTCTCAGTGCTCCTCTTCTCTGTACCTGTGCCAATCGTTTTCGGTATACCTCCTTGCTGAGAGCGTCGCCCCATACCTCAGCTTCGTACAGCAGCCCTGACCCTACAGCACTCATCAAGAGACGTCTTCTTGATGGGCTGGGTCCCCCTACGTTGGCCATAAGTCGACTCAGAGCCGATATTCCCGAAGCAGCCTTCTCAGCCGTTGTCCAGATTTGCTCAGAGAAACTCATCTTCGAGTCGATTAGTAGGCCCAGGTACTTCACCGCTGGCTTCGATTCGATTCGTAAGTTGCCAATACTGATCATCCTTACTTTTGGGATTCTCTTTTTTGTCAAGATGACCACTTCGGTTTTCTCCAGTGCTAAACTGAGCCCGCGAGCAGTCATCCAGTCCCTAACTCGGCGCATTAGCATACCTAGCCTAAGTTGCGTTTGTTCAACGGTGCGTCCAGTGACCAGAGCTGCAACATCATCCGCATAGCCGACCAAGCGCGACTCATCTGGCATCTCAAGTCTCAGTAGCCCATCGTAAGACACGTTCCACAGGTCCGAACAAAGGAAAGATCGCTGGGCAATACCCGATGTAATTTCCATCCTTCGTTGGCCCCGTGTTATGTCGTAGAGCAGGCTTCGGTCTTTTAGTTAGTTTCTCAAAACCCGCATTACATATTCTGGAACTTGAAAAGGGTATTCAAGCGTGTCCAGAATATCCACCCATCTAGCGGAGTTGAAGGCATTCCTGACGTCAAGTGTCACCAACAGTACGATCCGTCACTTGGTGCAACTATATGCCTCTACCTTTGGACCGCGTTCACCACCTCTGCAATCGCATCAATGGTTGAACGTCCTGCTTTAAAGCCATACTGCCTAGGAAAAAGGTCCCCAGCAGCACGAATCGCGTCAGTGAGTCTTCCCTTGATGAGTTTCTCTAGCACTTGCCCCGCCGTGTCTAGTATGCATAACGGGCGGTATGCAGACGGCGATTCGGGATTTGCCTTCCCCTTGCTGATCAGCACGAGCCTCGCCACCTTGCATCGTACCGGGAAAACCCCGTCCCGTAGGCAAGCGTTGAATGTGCTGAGCAGCAAGTCAGGACAATGGTGATAGACGAGCCGCAATACCTCAGCTGGAACACCATCTGGACCTAGAACCTTCCTCGTTTTCAATGAGAGGACTGCCTCCTCCAGTTCCAGCTGTGTAAAGAGTGGGCCCTCGACTGCTGTTTCACCATGGACAGCGTCAACACGGACGGGACGGGCGGGGAAGAGTCCCCGCACTATCGCGTCCATCTTTTCCGCATCATGTATACAAGGCTTTCGTAGGGCACCAAGCTTCCGCATGACCTAATTTAATGTTAGTAAATGCTCTCGGGGTCACACATTGGGCTTACTGGTTCCGCAATTTTGGTACATTAAATGCAGAGAAATTCTAATAACTGTAAATAAATCGACAGCTCTGCTACTAAATCCTACGTTCGTACGTGAGAGAATAGAGGAGAATCTTCCGCGCCTGATAACAGGATCGATGTAATAACCAAGCCGCTAGAATGGAGGTTGGGCGACGCGCTGACTTCCCGTCCCTGGAAAATCCTTAAATATTTCGAAATCTCAGGAAGCGAGGCCCAAGAGGGGCTGTAGTGCTGCGAAGAAGAAGAAATCTGAAAGACTATTTGAGTTGACACCAAAGGACGGCTGTTATGTGCTTCCGAAAGAAACTTTGCATCTTTTGGATAATTTTGAACGATTTCTTGTTCAAGTATTTGATGAATAATCCAAGTCATAGATTCATGCTATCAGAAACCTTGTTTTGAGCCCTAGGATGATAACAAAGCCCTTCTGGTAGTTGCAATCTCCTGCTGGCTTGACTTGCTTTGTATTGGGAAATAGTTGAAAATATATTCATGAGACCTTGTGAATCATCGAGCGTTTGGCTCTCCTTTGAACGGTTCGAAAAAATCGTTCATCGTTAAAAATTATCAGAATCATTCTTCACCACCAAAACTAAACTACTTCACATACTTTTTACCAATACTTTCCTCATACCGTCATATTCGATCAAAGCTAGTAACAAATAACATTAAAGTACAATCCTACGCTAAGCTAAATGCTCCACTAGACTCACAATGAGAAACCCATATCCTAATCAAGGATATTTGTGATACAGAGAATCGCTATCGATCTCATCGCTATTATCGGAAAGTTCAGTCTAATCATATCGATGTGTAGATGAGAATCAGACGATTTAATGTGAACTAATCCCAAAGGCTAACACTATACACACATAGTCAAATAAGGATTTGACCTCATTCTATCCGGTACAATCAAACATGTACTTGTATGTACCAATTTTAGAACAACACACAGACGTGTGCATACGAATATGCTGCTAGACCACTGCTAAATTATGGAGAGGCCATTGAAATGAACATGCTGAAACCTTCCACTATAACCAAACCATGCAAAAGGATATATCGAATGGACAAATGAGAATGTATGGTTGTCGTTGGAACAAGCAAAGCAATCAGTGAAATGCGATTTTAACAATTATGGCGGGAATGGTATTGCACGAGTATGTCTGCATAAATAGCTTGTAAATATGCAAGCAAATGTCGAAACGTTTTAATTCGAACCGATACGATACTTGATGGTAACGAACATTTCGCGGGTTATTTTCAATCGACTATATACACATATTCATAATATGGTCATCCACGCGTTGATCCTTTGTGATTGCGGAGCGCGAGGAAACGTCAGTGTGTGTGTGTCAGAGTTGATGTACTTCGTATGCATTTGAATTTCAATTCATCGAGCAAATTATTCCGGTGAATAGAGCTTTTGATTAAGGCTTTTTATTTAACGGTCATTTTGGCCAACAAACTATACAAATTGCGGTTGACTGTTTGGTTCTGCAGTAATTTTTTTCGAGGTAAGGGTTGTTTGACTTTGTTTTTATTTTCAATTGACTTATTTTGCTGCATACATTTCGAAAGGGTGTGCTGATTATCAGAATCAACTAGAATGAAAACAGAGTTTAATTGAATATATGTCTTTAATTTTTACTCGAAATAATCTAGTCAAAATTCAATTCCATTTGAAATTAGTCTTAAGTCCCTAGCGTAAGATTCTATCCTCTTATTTGGTATTTTCGATACATGCTTTTCACCATTTGGAAGATAATGTAGCTCTGATCACTTGCAAGATAGCCTTCCATCATCCCCAATTGCTAATGAATGAAACTGCTTCTTCTTCTTCTTCTTAGCACTACAGCCCCTCTCAGGCCTCCGCCTCCAACTGTCTCGGTCCATTCACTGCATCCTCAAATTTTGAAATCCGAGCAGCGATGAACCCTCTTCGCCAACCGAGTCAGACTAACATTTCCTCGGTTTCCCCCCTGGTCTCCAACCTTCAGTTCTCCTAACGAACACCTTTTTGGGTATCCGTTGTTCGTCCATACGATGGATAAAACTAGTTCCTCCAATATCATAGTGACTCCGGGGATGGTTTTGTCGAGCCTGAGCTGTCAGTATATTGGAGTCGATCCAATGTTCAGCACAAGTAAGCCCAACCTTGATGTCACCTAGAATCTAGAAAGGGTGGAACAAATTTATTCAACTAATCCAGAGGCCTTGGAATATGCGAACCAGCTTGGTCGTATTCAGAAACTTGTTTTAAATGAAAACGTTGCAAGCATCATAGATTTTCCCCGCAGGGGAATGTTGGTTGATATGAATGCTACTTAAGGCTAGTATTCTTTGTGAAGTGACACCCCAACGGACCCGAGGAGATAGAGGTTGCCGTGAGGTTTCTCCTGGGATAGTAGCTAACGACCTTAACTGAATCTGGACTACGCTTTGGGCAACGAATAGAAATTGATGTTTTGGGTTGGCAGTTATGATGGTTTGGACTTACATAGTTGCTTTGCAGAGAAGCATCGAGATGACACTCGTGGGTGAACGACTTCAATTCAACTATCTTACCGTCTCCGTCCCGGTAAAACGTTGGCAGGCCTTGGAGTACGTTTGAAGTTGGTACCATTGACTTTAGTGCTGTTCTGACTCTGAGCACTTATTTCCATGAAAGCATGGGCCAAACCTTGCATGGCCTCCCTGCTCTGCAAAGATACGTCAACGCACTTGGTCGTGATGTTTTCGCTATGTTTTTCTTCAACGAATTACTTGCTTTCCCGTGCTTGAATTTCAAATTAATCGAGTTGGTTTGAGACTTAGAACTTCTCAGTTTGCAGTGGTTTGGATGGTGTTACGTCTTAGCTAACATATTAGTGCTTTTCTCTAAAAATAATTTCTTTGTCTTCGAAGAAATTTTCATTGTTTACTTTAAGGTGAAATACTGTGCCATCTTCTAGTGAATTGCGCCTTCTGATCTTTACATGAATTATAACCATTGTGAATTTTAACTCATTTTTGATTGATGCCTGAGCTAATATACTGTAGTGCGGACATTAACCTTATCGTATCTGCCACTCATACTTAAGCTCAACATAAAGTTCAAGTTCCTAGTGAAGTGCTCAATCTATACATAATCGAAAGTGTTGTGCTTTACTAACTGACTAAATCAACAACCAAACACTACGTAAGTTTTTAGTTTTATATTATAAAAAAAAAAAGCAGAATATGACGTACTATGCTGCTAAAAAAAAGATAGATAAACCTAACAGCACGCCATTAGTAACGTGCTACGTCTTCTGTGGCCTACCGTTTCACGCTGAATGCGCCAAATTGTCTGGCCCTACAGCAGACAGCATTATAAACGTAGAAACAGGTGTCTACTGGTATTGCAAAACATGTCGCAAATACACAATATCAGCATACGTTACGAGGCTTAGGGAAGCCAAGGAAACGATTGATTGTCTTTCCGATTTATTCCTAAAGCTTAATGATCAATTGGAAACAGCGAACAATGAAATCACCCAGCTTGTGAGAATTGCTGATATTGAACAACCTGGAAAATCTCCGAAGTCAGCTGGTGACCGGGGACCTGAAGTTATGAATGAAAATATTGATAAGAAGGAGCTCCCTCTAATACTGAACACGCCAATAGCTCCCCGTAACCAACCAAGTGAAAATTCACCTTCATTGACATCCTCGAGGTCACAAATCATCACAAGAAGCCAAGCTCAAAGTGAGCAGTCTTCAACGTCAAATTGAGCAGTCTTCAACACCTGGCATTAATTTTCCCTCTTGCGAACAAACATCCAGCAGTTGCAGCCAATCATGTAAGCTTCACATGCTGCAACTTCTATAAATGATGTAGCTAGTGATGAAGAGGAGCCTCTTTGTGCTGTCGCCCCTTAATTGCAGGTATTTGTTTCGAGGCAAGCATATAAAACTACTGTCGAAATGTTAACTGAACATGTTAATCGTAAGCTTGGTTCATCTTTTCCCATCTTAGACAAAATTAGTGTACCAGTAGAATGTAGCGCTTTGATGAATCAAAATTTGTGGCCAGATGCAACTTAAGTCAAGCGTTACAATTCTCCCAGAAGGCGATATTTTCTGAGAATTTCACATCGGAAAATCAACGCATAGATGAACCTAAAATTTATAATAATATTGACTTACATTATGAAAATGTAAGAGGCTTGTGGACCAAATTACAAACAATATTATTTGCTTAACTGAAGTTTGAGTGAGAAGTGATATAGATAGCTTGGAATTTTTCCCAAATCACATTGTCTATCGGAGGGACCATGATTTAAATTTGGCAAAGAAATTTGATGGTGGTGGAGTTCTGATTGCTGCTGCTTAAAAATCTTCCCAGTGAGCTTTGCGACAATTTTCATCCCCAGACTTAACCGAACATGTACTTGTCAAAATCAATACTCTTTTCGCTTCTTTGTTCATATTCTGAATCGATCTTCCTTGTAACTCTTCTTTTGATTTTATTATGCTCTATTTGACTCACTATCATTGTATTGTCTTTCACTTTACCCCACTTCACGTATTGTTATTTGTGGCGACTTCAATCTTCCTTGCGTAGAGTGGGACTTAACATCATCTATTGATATCTTGTCATCCAATCGACAGTCTGTATTACTATCGAATTTACTTTCCCAGTTTTCCAATCGGATGCTAGATCTTGTAATGTCGAACACTGATACTGGGCACATTCACGTAGCTCCTGCATCTCACTCCTACGTACCTTCTGACCCCCATAATCCCCCCCTGTTGTTGGACATCAGCATGGGCTTTCCAAAAACACTTAAATGCCATCAACCCCTCGAGTTCAACTTCTGGAAAGCCAATTACAATCAATGTCGGAATCTTTGAAGTCATTGTAAAGAAGCTCTTACTAAATTGTACTCCCACCTCGACTCGCTTATCCGTCATTTTACATCCCTTTGTGGGTCCAAAAAGAGCTCTGAGCCACCTTGGCTCAACCATGACATCTTAGAAGCTCTGAAGATTAAGAGCAAACTTCACCAAATGTTTAGATTGACTGGTGATTCTGACTCTTATAATGAACACTCTAGATCCCATGCCTCCGCAAAATTATTAATTGAAAGTTCTAGGAAAAATTACTTTACGCACATAGAGCAGTCACCTCATGCCAACCAGTCAAAACCATTCTGGTCATACATTGATCATCTAAAGTCCTCCCCACACTTTGGCATCCGATTCTTCTTATGATTTCCCTCTTCATTTTTCTCTGGCTGATAATCCTCCTTCAGTTCGCCCTGCAGATATTGAGTCCATAATGAATACTCTTGACACAAGCATTGGTTCTGGGCTAGACAGAATACCAAATGTGTTCGTCAAACCTCTGTCCTCTTCATTAAGTGTTCCTCTGAGTTTTACCTTTAACGCCAGCTTGTCCTCCGGAGTTTTTCCTCACTTCTGGAAGACAGCCAACATCTTCCCAATTCATTAATTTGGTCCTTTTTCGTGTGTCTCCAAATACCGTCCAATCTCACTTCTATCGTGTTTCCTGAATATCCTAGAGCGTTAAGTTCATTATCACGTTTATGAACTTATTATATACTCTTCGATGTCTCCTGCTCAACATGGCTTTCTTTCAGGTCGGTCGACGACTTCAAACCTACTTCAGTTTACTCACATTGTTGGTGAAGCCCTTGATAAGCAGGTTGACGTCATTTATATTGATTTCGCCAATGCGTTTGATAAAGTAAGTCATAAAGTACTGTTTGAAAAGCTAACATGACATAGTATTTCTGGTTTTTTGCTCTCTTGGCTTGTCTCATACGTAAACAATCGTTCATGTAGAGTAAGTCTCTGTGGAATGTTATCTTACTTCTTCTATCCACAGACTGGAGTCTCTCAAGGATCCATCCCGGGGCCGCTTTTATTCCTACTATACATTAACCACTTGCTCTCTTTAATAGATGCTCGACGTCTTCTCTATGCTGATGATCTAAAAAATTTTAAAGTGATTAGAAGTATTAATGATTGCATCTCCCTCCAAAATGATCTGAGTGTCCTATGCAGCTGCAGTGAATCGAATTTTCTTTCCCTTAATGTTCGAAAATGTAATGAAATGACTTTCTCTTTAAATTCGAATCCAATCTCATTTCAGTATATCCTACACAATGAGCCGCTATCTGTAGTAACCAAGTTACTTAGGGGTGATCTTAGATCCGCGACTCAAATTCGAAGAGCACATCCTCGACATCACGTCATGTGCTTTTCGGGTTTCCGGATTTGCTCTTCGTCACTCTTGCATTTTTGGAAATATCCTGTCCCCAGTACATCTTTATACAAGAACTGTTAAGCCTATCTTCGAATATTGTTCCCAAATTTGGACACCGCATTATAAGTAATTAGACTTACTACTGGAATCTGTGCAACGGAAGTTCACCTAAATATCATTCTTTAAATTTAAAGTCCCGTTCCAATCTTATGAAGAAAGACTTTCTTTTCTGCACCTCCCATCGTTATCATCCCGTAGACACTTTCTTGATGAATGTCTCCTATATAAGCTTCACCATCATCAGTTGCAAATAAATGTGAGTTACTGACAATGCGGACATCTAATTATCCCTATAGAAATTAAGGATCATACCAAATTCTATTTGCAAGAACGGAAACATCTTACAATCCACCACTGCTGCACTTGCCAAGAAACCACAATGCTATGGAGTTTGGCCCGTATTCCCTATCTTTAGTAATTTATAAGCATAAACTTAAGAATTAAATTTTAAACACCTAGCCTAGTAGATATATTTTGTTGTACTTTTCTATTTTTATTGTTTGAACCAATCTTGGAATTCGACTTTAGTCTATAAGTTGGTCGAAATAAATAAATAAATAACCATGGTACCAAAAAGGCGACTACACACAAAAACAGAAATAGTGGCTTCGAGGTGGGACCTTATTAAACTGGAGCAGTTTCAACGAAAAAAACTTAAAAAAGGATAAAAAATAAAAATAACAATAATGACGTAACCAGTTTCTGCAGCCACGATGTTAACAGCACATTGGGAGCTGCACCAATGACGACAAAACCGATGACAAATACAAAGATGGACGAAAAATAGAGACTGGTGGATAGCCTTCTGCAGACTGAAATTCTTGTAGCAATCGGACGCAGCAAAAAAATGCTGTGAACGCTAAAGTGTACTTAAAAGGTAGACTGGGGAACTTTTCAGGACGCACCAAAAATTTGCGCAGCGGGAGAAAATATAAAGAACATCGAGAGTTTTATGGTTGCAGCTGCAATCGCTACCAAAGTGACCGGAACGAGGGCCTTAAATCCCGAAATTATAAGGAATCATACTGAAGTTCACAAAGAGATGACGGCAGGAAAAGACAGGAGTGACCAGACAAATAAAATGCCGTTGTGTGATTTCACCGGCATCGTCGAAAATATGGGTGAAGTACGGTACTCGGAAATGGCAGCCGGTAACCTCTTCCAAGGCAGGAGGTCACGGCAAAGTAGAATTGCCGTCCAGTGACATCAACAAGAAAGGCTGATCCGAGAAACAAGAGAGGTTCAAAAAGAATAAAACAAGCATGTGACTGGCCGAAAATCAGCAAAGATGTAAAGGATGGGCTCTTTTAACTAGATGAGCTCTTAGACTACATAAAGCATCCCTGGAAGAGCTGGGTAAAGGCCAAAGAAGAGAAGAAGGCTAAAGAAGCGCTAAGGACTAAGCCTTAAGGGTTTAGGCAGAAAGCTTCCCCATCAAACATTAATAAAAGAACAGCGCCTTACACAATCGAAGGAGATCGGGACGAAAAAGGAAGAAATAAGCACTTGATGCATGTAGAGTGCTAGATCAGGGATTTTAGACAGTGCTGACTATAGAAATGAAAAAAGCCGCAAAAACTCCTTCAAAATGCCAGAAAATAAAATTCGCAAGGACACCGAGCAAGAAAAAAGATCTCACGCAAAATAAGAGAGAAAAAATGCACGATGAATAGTACGGCAGCAGATACTGCTTGTAAAACCCCAAAACCAAAACCAAAACGTATGGCCCAAGGACACCAACACTCATATTAAAGCAGAAGCATCAACGCAGTTTGGCCACGTTCTGGTCAAATTCAGAGCAGAGGCCGACAATAAAGAAGCGATCGAAATAAGAGACATCAACTGCGTCACGAATCTGGCCGAGGTATAAGAGACCATCAAAAGGATGTTGCATAGCGTGAAAGGAATCAGAGCAAAGCTAGCACCTGAACACCATGCAAAACAATTTTTGAAACAGGACTAAGAAAGAATATGAAAAGGTAGTCTGCGTGATGTAGTGGTTAGAGCACTCACTCCTTAAGCCGAAGGTCCCTAGTTCGAGTCTCATTGATGACAACGAGATTTAGTTCGAGTGATTCTTCGGACGGACTATTAGCCCGTTCAGTCATGATACGTGCTGATTTAATATCAGAACGTAACGCAACTGGGTGGACGGACACACGGCCAAAAGCGTGGTACTGACCATATCATCTTGTGGAGTGCCGACACATTCGATCAAGATAATGAGATATTCTGACTATCTCTAAGCAAAGGTCCGAAAGGGGCTGTAGTGCTAAGACAAAAAACGTAGAAAACTAAGAACATTGAAATTTTATGGTTTTTTTTTTATTGATTTATTCAGTTGCTGTATAATTAGCTGATTTTTTAACATTTGAAATTTAAGAAAACTTCTGATCAAAAATATATTAAAAATAATTTTACATAAACTATTACTTTATTTATATTAATGGCTCTCTGATTACGTTTCTCATATTTCTCCTCACCTCGATCTGAAAAACCTAATCATTATATACTTGAACAAAATCCTGCAACATATCCAAGTAATAACGAACTTTCTGTCTTCCTTCCTTCTGTCGTCTTAGTGATAATTCTTTACACAACTGTGTATCCTAGCTACACTACAAATGACATTTTCCGAGTATGCTATTAACCATTTTGTTTCATCCTGTAGAGTTAGGATAATTCGGACGTGACTTCAAGAGGAAGAGAGAGATGGTAGGATGAATGTTTGCTATTCCGCACTACTGTATGATGGAACCTGTAATATCCGTGACCGTGGCTCTGGATGGTGAACGGAAATTGAATGTTTCGGTTGATGATTTATAATCGGTAATAAGAGAGTTTCCACTGGAATTGCTGGAACTTCGGTAGATTTTCGTTATATGACAATAAATCTGCTTAGTTTGACCCAATTACGAAATATATTCTGATATTAAATTTTTATCATGCATTCGTTCAAGAGAGTGAGCCTGAAGGGGCTCTTTATAGTAAGTAAAATAATGACGATTTTCAGTATCGCTTCAATTATTACAATCTTCTATTGCAAAAAACAAGCTATTTTTAACCAACTTTCATGGAAGAGTAGGTTAGCAGTTTTGCACAGATGTTTTTAATAGTGCGTTTTGATGCATATTCTCATTTACTGTCTTTTAATTCGTATCTGTAGGGTAGGAAAATTGAGCAATGGTAAAAAAATAATTGACTACAATGGTAAAGGACTTTTACCTTGTAAAAGAAAAAATAATTTCTACTTTTGCGCTGATCTAGCGATGTAAATGATCGATAATTTTTCGATTTCTATCATTAGCGTTGCATATGATAGACATCATATGCAACTAAAATGGTTCGGAAAAGAATTGCAATCCTTTGTCAGGTTCTGGAAATATTAAAACAACATTTCGTTTTCTGGAATAATTTATAGCTTACTTCTATATTAAAGGTGATCAACTTGTTAACCGATTCCAATAGGATAGTTAGTTATTAGTAGGGGTAGGTTTTCCAGGTGAAGACATAAATTTACATATTTTTAGATATTTCACTTAATTTACAATTTTCAACATAGTTCAAGTGTTGTTACATATTGTCGCGTGTTTCCGGTTCGCGGCCAATAATTTTAATGTTCCGAGAAAGTGAAAACGCAATGTCTTTTAATTTAAGTTAAAAGAGTTTATTTAATTACAAAAGTGCACAATGATCAATTTAACACTTTCACTAATTTTAATTTTCACTATGAAAAATCTAACACTTGTCCATAAATTTCTTATCGCAATTGTCTTCTAAATCACTTCACTATTACGAAAATCACTTTTCTACTACTCGAATAATATCGCTTCCCACATACTATCGCAGTTCTTATCGCGGTCGAATGAATGATCCCCCCATTCATTTAGCTCGCCTTTATATAGGGTCTCTACCCATTCATCCATTTCTCGTACATTGGCGAATGTTCTACCGAGAGGTACCTGGTAGATTCGAGCAAATTAATGAATGGAGTGACGTCACTTGCAGATGTTGACCATGCTTGTTGGGTTCTCGTGGGTTCGAGTAAATTCATTTGTTGACGTTCTTAATGATTGTGAAAATAATTGCGACAGTAGCTCGCAGAATTATTTGTACATGTAATTATTTGTACATGTAACAATATTTCAGTCCACATTTGTTACTTTAATTTTTATTTACCTATACTAATTTGAGAAAATTTTGTTCAAAATATCGCAAATAGGCATCCAACTCAAAAAGCAATTACTAGAATTCATTAGAATTGGTTCTACTTTCTTTTCTACTATTTTTAGTTCCAAGCATAAAAATTTAACAACATCTGTTTATTATGAAAACTTCAAACACACTAAGTCAGTACGATCGGTATGGCACGGACGGACGGACGACATTTTCTGAATCAAAAATGCCGATCATCCTGTACCATGGCTACCGATCCAGTATGCGCATTACTGGAGAAAATAATGCTAAACATTTTTGATATCATGTCGCACTGTCCGTTTATGCTATACCAACACAGCGCACTGCGTTTCAGTTTCCTCTTTCCTCGCCTTTAATTTTTTTAAGATCAACCCAGTTTGGAGTAGACTTCCAACGTGCGAGTCGGAATAAACTTATATATTGTAGTCTTAAAATAATTTCCAGTGACGTGATTTTTATCTTTTTTTTTTCCCTCGTCATTTTTCTTAGATGAGTAATGTCGCAAAAAAGGTTGGATAGTGAATTATCTTCCTGATTTTCCAAATGAAACATTCGCTAGGGATAGAGATATTCTATACTGCTCTTGTTGTTGCAAGAATATTTTTATAATGTAACGTTTCCAAGTTACTTAGAGTATTGGTAGTGAGCAAAGAAAAATAATCAAAACTGGAGCATGTAGCAACATGACAGCTGAGCAATCGATATTCAAATGAAGCCGCTATATGGATCAGTAACCAAGAAGAGTTTTTGATTTATCTTTGCGTCACTCTCTCTCTCTCCAACTCTAACCGCCATCGTGTACGCACGCATTTTTGTTACTTTGTTAATAAACATTAACATTAATCCGGTGTATTTTAATTTTATACGGACACACAGTGAACCCCTACAGTAGTGAATTCCCTACAGTGGTGACTTCGTGATGAATGCCGATCTAATTTTCTGTCGGTTTGAACATTTACGCGGAAAAACGCAAATTCACGAGTGACACCAGCTAATATTGAAAATGGCTACCAAGTTGGACAACTCCGTAGATACGCCGAAGACATTAAAAGTTCCAAGTGCTACGTTACCGCCCATTGCACCAAGGCCTTCGACAAATGCGAATCTGTTTGTAGAAGCATCTCGAACCACCAAAATACCTGCATTTTACAATTTGGATCCGGAATGTTGGTTCAAGCAGGTCGAAGCCCCTTTCTATACAAATGGCATCACGTAACATGAAACGAAATTCAAGAACACCATCCAGTATGCCGAGCCGGAGATATTAACGTATCTTACTTTAATTGCAAGAAATCCACCGTGTAGTACATACCAATATGCATGCAATAAATTGATCGATGCGTACCCATAACGCATCATGCAATATTTCCCTCGCAGTCAATTGCACATAAGCTGACGTAATTATTCACACAAGTATGTGCATGAATAATTACCAATGTCATGCTTTCACTCATAAAACATCGTATTTCATATAAACAAAAATATCCGTTTGGACTGCATGTAGCGCCACTCGGTAATTCAAGTGCACGACCTACATGTATGTTACGTTGCACATGCAATTGCTGTGGCACGAGCCGAAAAATCTCAAGTATCATAGCGGCCAACCCAAAGGGATACAATTGCATTGTATGTGATTGCATTGTTTTCATGAATGAATGAAAACAATGCAATCACATACAATAATGACTAACAGATGAGAAAATGATCGTTGAGTGTTTTAATTTTATTTGTTTGGATATTGGCTTTGATGTTTTTGTTCCGTTTGTTTTGGGAATAGCGTCACACTTTAAGTGACCTATTGATGTATAGAATAAGAGCATGAGAAAAGGGTCATCATCGTATGTGACCAATATTTAGAATGTAAAATGTAGTATAAATAGTCGTAAGGAAACATTACAGTCTGAATACACAGCTTGCGAGTGCACTTGGTAGAGCACCGTAAGTATTGAATCAGATTTTGACTTTGAATTATAATTACAGCTCAGCCATTAGGCGAAGCCATTACTATCGGCGTGAAAACGCTGCTCCGATAAATATCAATTTTAGTAACTATTTCTACTTTTACGATATGGCGATCCAGACCATTTCCGAATCATGGACCAATTCAATCAGCTTTTCGAGAGGGCATTTCAACTAGCGAAAGAGGAATTTCGCAGGAAGCACCTCGCCCGGGAAGAAGAATACATCCCAAGTGGACCAGCTGCGATAATCAAGTACACGCCAACACTGGTAGAACAATTGAAGAAAATTGGCCCGAAACCACTCACCATTGAGGAGTACCGTAAACGAACATCGAGGCAACAACCACTGGGAAAGGTATTGCAGCCGATAACCAAAAAGAAGCGGCGTGGAGGCCGGAAAGTGAACTGCGGCGAGAGATATAAGATCTTCATCGTTTGATCTCAATAACCGAGGGTGACGAGCAGAAACAACTTTTTAGAAAACTTCGCACGCTCAAGGATTGGAAATAATTGTAGCGCGAACGTGAACGAGATCTTCGTGGAAAAATACTCGCAAGGAATTTCTACTGGAGCAGTATTTATAATAATCTTAGTTATAATTTACATACATAATAAGCACCATATGCAATATGTTAAGAAACATGTTGGTAGAAATATTAATGTCTAAATAAAAATTTATTTCATTAAATTTTTAATCTTTAGTAAATGAGTAAGGCACGGGATTTAGTAGAAGAGGCTGAAAAAATTTTGATAAATTTAAAAAAGAAGGGCAAAAGTCATTGAAAAGATTAGAGGAAATCAGGAAGGAATTGCGGCAACTTTTCAGTCTTGTGGATGATGTGGAAATTTTTGAATTAAAAAGCA
Source organism: Odontomyia ornata (assembly GCA_963969285.1). Classification (NCBI taxonomy): domain Eukaryota; kingdom Metazoa; phylum Arthropoda; class Insecta; order Diptera; family Stratiomyidae; genus Odontomyia; species Odontomyia ornata. Next base: position 38,067,614 of record OZ017740.1, read on the forward strand.
AATTTAAATGTTTAGCAGAAACAATTGAAGCCCAAATAGGAATTCAGTTAAAATTATTAGCAGAAAACATGGCTGACTTCAATCTTGAAACTGCTATGAAGAATATTCCACTTTTTGATGGTGATTATATAAAAATAGTCCAGATAATTGAGAAAAGCCTTAAGCCCGATGCCAAAACAGAACTCATTGATTTTGTATACTATTGTAAGTTATCGGCAAATGTACAAACCATGATAACTAGTACTGGTATTCCCACTAATTTCACGCAATTAGAAAATAAGTTGAAGCAAAGAATTAAAGGTATAACCACTATCCCTCAGCTACATCAGTCTTGTGGAAGCCGTGCATCGTTGCGGACATTCGAAAGTCGAATTCGTGAATTAGTGAGTGAGTTCATATAAGCAGTGATTATATAGTTAGTGTATAAACAGTGAAAGTGCGAACAGGAGGGAAGATTTCCAACTACCAGGAAAAGAACAAGCTGGCAAAAAGGCACGGATTCTTCTGGGTGAGTGATATTTGCTTTCCTTGTTTACGAGAGCGTGTTGTTTTAATTATTGTTATTGATCCGAACAGAAATTGTAAAAATAGTTGGATAGGTTTCTTAGTGTGTGAGTTTAGTTTGGGTGGATTTTGGATATGACAGACATATCCACAATGGACAAAGATCAGCAGATCGCTCTGCTGATTGGACAATTGCAAGCTTCGCAAGCTGTGCAGGCACAGCTTAACGAAGTCATAGAGCAATTGAGGCAGGCTCAACAGCAATTGTTAGAGGTTAACTCGGAGTTGGCAGAACAACGCCGAGTTAACAAAGAGCTCATGGAGCAATTGAGGGATTTGGCGTTGGCTAAATCAAAAAAGAAAACTAAAAACAAAAACAAAAAGAGAAAAGTGGAGTCTTCATCTTCCTCATCAGAGGGCCCGCCGCCCTCTCCTCCTTCTTCAGAAGAAGAAGCGATGGAAGAGGAAGCAATCCTAGAAGAGGAAGAAAATGAGTCGATGCAGGAAGACTCTGCTGAGGAGGATGAGGAATTTCCTGCTCTGCCACCGCCGGGTCCCTCAATGGCTCTACCAGAGCTGGCCATCCCACCAAAAAAGAAGACCACCCCCACAGCGCCCACCACATCCAAATCCCCAGACGACGACAAAAAACGGACAACGGTACCTGTCATCCTCGGAGAGCCTGAAAAGTGGACCCAGGTCCTAAAGGACATGAAAGACCTCGGAATAAAACATGAATCCGCCAAAAGGGTCTACTTAGGTATCCAGATAGTCCCAGAGACACCACAAGACCACAGATACTTGACGGAAATGACGATACACTACCATACGTATATCCTTCCTGAAGAAAGGAATCTAAATGTGGTAATCAGGGGTCTGTATGGACTGTCGATTGACGACATCAAAGAAGATCTGGAGAGCCAGGGATTTCACCCCATTGAAATCCACTATATTAAGTTATGGCCATCCAGGTTGGTGAAGGTCCTCCTTCCCAAAAGCGAGACTGACATATACAATATAAGGGCAATATGTCACCTCATATGCACTGTTGAAGCGCAACGCCCCCGTACAGGACAAGTTATGTGCCACAACTGTCAGCAGTTTGGACACTCCTCCAGAAATTGTCATGCTCTGGCCCGTTGTATTAAATGCGATGGGCTCCACCATTTTTCCAAATGCGTTAAAAAAGCAGAGGAAAAGCCGAAATGTGTGAGCTGTGGTGGAGAACATCCAGCCAACTATGGTGGATGTCCTCGGAACCCAGTGAATGTCAGGAAATCGTTCGCACAAGTTTCAGCTGCTAATAACAACAAAACCACCACAATATCTACACAACAACAAAATAAACACACACAAGAACAAAAACAAGCAAACACTCCACTAAACACAAATAACAACATGGACACACTCTTTGCCACCATGCAAACACAATTCCAAACCATGATGCAAGACATGATGGCGAAAATGATCCAGGGAATGTTTGCATCACAAAACAGTTTCAACAGCACACTGACAAAGAAACAATAATGAGCTTTATGGATCATTTAACCATTCTCACATGGAATGCGAATTCCCTGCTTCATAAGACTGGTGAGTTGACTCAACTTATATTTGATTATAAGTTTGACATCATTCTCATCCAGGAAACCTTTCTGAAGCCTGGAAACCGCCTACGCTTCCCTGACTATTTTCTGTACAGAAATGACAGAGCAACAGGCAGAGGAGGTGGAACGGCCATTCTTGTGAGAAGGAATGTGAACCATAATCTCATATTGACACCTACGTTACAAACACTAGAAGCTACTGCGATTCAAGTGCGGACGGATTCTTTTGAATTCATGGTAGTCTCGGTATACAGCCACCCGAAGGCAGCTACGCTCATTGAAGATATTAAAAAACTTCTGGACTTTCAGAGTCCCATACTCCTTGCCGGAGACTTCAATGCCTATCACCGAAGCTGGGGAGCTGTGAGAAGCAATCGTGCTGGGACTGAGTTAAACCGATTTATCACAGATAATACACTAAGCTTGCATATCCCCAACGAACCAACACATTACGGCCACCGAAATAGTTATCCTCTCGATATTGGTATATCACGTACCTTTGAACACGATGTACGCATCGAAGTCCTCGACGAACTTTCATCCGATCACAAACCGATGCTCTTCTTAATAGGAGGAATATACATAGACGAACCCCTACAAGTAAAGAAGAAAACTGATTGGCAAGCTTTCCAAGTCGCACTGGCCAAAGAAACTATTATTCAAACACCTGAAACAGCCAGCGACACAGAGAAAATGATAGAAGAAATCACAGACAAAATAATACAGGTAAAAGAAGACAACACAGTCACAACTCTGACAAGGGTGACAAACCCCTATGAACTCCCTAACGACATCAAAAATTTAATAAGGAGGAGGAAGGTAGGGCTAGGAACACAGGTGATCCTAGATTACGCCAGGAAGCAAATCAAATTACGAACAAAAACCGTGATCGGATATCAAAATTCCACAATGAACAATGGGAGAGCTTCTTGCAAAGTCTGGAGCCTGGGAGCGATGCTTTCTGGAGGGTTTCCAAATATTTTCGTATTAAAAACAAACTTATAATATCACCAATTCACGGCCCTTACGGTATCAAATTCGACAGTTCTGGTAAGGCGGAGGCCTTCGCAGATACTCTAGAACAACAGTTCTGTGAAAATTCATCCGATGAGGAGGACCTTGACGAACACGAAGACCACGTCAATCGGTTGACCAACAGGCTCATGAGGTCAAACATTACAGACTCCGATCTAATACAAAGCACCTGTCTTCAAGAGGTTAAAGACATCATACAAGTACTGAACAGACGGAAAGCACCGGGATTTGATTTAATATCAAATACCATGTTTAAGTGGCTCCCGGATAATATTCTCGATGCAATAGCAGCGATAATTAACGAAATTTTCCGCTTGCGAAAATACCCCAAAATATGGAAATCGGCAATAGTTATTGTTCTTCCAAAACCTGGTAAAAACCTCATGTTCCCACAAAACTGGCGACCCATTAGCCTATTATCCTCTCTGTTGAAAATAGTAGAGCGGGTGCTACTAAATCGACTAACTGAGGTTGTTACCGAAAAAGAAATACTTCCAGAAGAACAATTTGGCTTCAAGCCACTACACTCCACAGAACTCCAGCTTACTAGGGTGGTCCAACACATTAGAATAGGGCTAAACCGCAGGAAATCAACGGGTTTGGTTATGTTTGACATAGCCAAAGCCTTCGATAAAGTCTGGCATGCAGGACTTATTTACAAAATGCATGAATCCCAAATGCCACTGCAGCTCATCCAAATCATTGGCTCCTTTCTAAAAGGCAGATCATTTCGTGTCAAAATTGACAACCACCTCTCAACCATGCGGCCAATTCAAGCTGGAGTCCCACAAGGATCACCCATCTCCCCCATACTATACAACATCTTTACTGCAGACCTACCTCGGCTGCCTTTGAATGTCCACAAGTCCCTATATGCCGACGATACCTGTGTTTTATACTCATTCAGACAAGCAAGAGTCATCACCACCAAACTGCAACTCTCCATAGACATACTTTTGAAGTATTTTCGCAAGTGGAAGATGAAGTTAAACTCAGACAAGACCCAGGCATTATTTATAACAAGAAAAAGACAACAACAACCGAAAACTTTGACTGTAGAAAACGAAAATATTGCCTGGTCAAGAACAGCCAAATACTTAGGACTGACATTCGACAACAAACTCTCCTGGACCGACCACATACGCAACAAACGAGGACATTGCTACAATGTACTACCCCAACTCTTTCCACTCCTTAAGGCCAAGAAACTCAACATCAAGAACCGTCTGCTGATCTACAAACAAATAATACGACCGACGCTACTATATGGTAGTGCAGCCTTCTACCAGACGACAGAGACCAACAAAAAGGCACTACAATCCATCCAAAACAAAAGCGTTCGGCAAATTTTCGGAATCCCATGGTATGTTAGAAATACGGACATATACAAGGACCTTAGAATAGAGCCTGTTGACATATTCGTACGTGACAAAGCACTCAAACTGCTCGACAAAGTGGACAACCATCCTAACACTACCCTGGGTATCCTAAAACGCAAAGCACTACCAAAAGAAACTTATCCAACTATCCGCGCTAACTTCAAGAAAAATTTAATTGACAGTAATTAGAATAGCACAATCTCGTCAATAATGGTGGGCAAATTATTGCTCACAGATAGAAGGGAGCTAGGGTGCTAAATCGCACCAGCTCCAAGGAAAACGAATCCAAGGAGCCTCAGCTACATACTACTTTAAGTATCATCTCTCAGAAGAAGCTAAGCATAACAGCTTACAAAGATCAAATTATAACTTTGGTTAATGATTTAAATGAGTTACAAATAGCGGAACTAGGTTCAAATGTGACGCAAATTCAGAAAGACGTAGTTATGAAACTAAATGACACGTACGCGTTGACTATTTTCAAGAAAGGACTAAACGACCAATTACGCGGAGCTTTATTTTCAGCTAGACCAAATAACCTTACTGACGCAATTGATTTGGGTCTTGAGCTCGAAAAAACTGAAGCTGCCCAACCGGCAAATGAATTTTACTACCGTGATGGTGATAAGAATAATAGATTCAATAATAGGAACCAAAATGGCAATAGAAATTTTAAAAATAATAGAAATAACGGTAGTAATAATATCAATTGCAATAGTAAAAACACCAATAACGCTAACTGTAGTAATAGGGATAACAGAAATGGAGGTCAGAGTACCTCGCACAATAATCAAAACAATTATAGGAGAAATGACAAAAATAATAGACGACGGCGGAATAACCGCAACAGAAACGTTAACCTAGTACAGGATCACATAAACGCAAAAGCCTCCGGGTCAGAGTAAACGATCCTCCCGGAACAAAAATATACAAAATCTCGGATAATTGCGAAAATTACGTTATTCTTTTCTGCGACAATGCAGGACAAAGCTTGAAGTTTTTAGTCGATACGGGAGCTGATGTCTCTCCCTCTAAAAAAGGCAAAATTGAAGAAGATGTATCTTTCTCCATTAGGGATAAATGCAATTCAACGGGTATAACTAATGAGGTTATCTCATCACATGGTTCAATCAAACTCAAGTTGAAGATAGGAACATGTGATATCACTCACTACTGATGGTATTATTGGAAGGGATATTTTAGAACGATTTATGTGTAAAATCGATTATGAAACCTATACGGTGGCATTTTATTTAGACCAAGATGAAGCCATATCCCTATGGAATTTAGAAATAGCGATGTGAAGCAAATAAAAATACCTGCTCGGTCGGAAGCGATAATACCAGTTAATATAAAAGTTGACCAAGACCATGTTGTTTTAAGCAAGCAAATACAGAAAGACGTATTTGTCAGTAACTCGATTATACCAGCAGAAGGCTTAAAGCATATCCGAATTCTAAATGCTTCTGATTCAGACGTTACGATTGACAACGTGCAAAATCTTCTTGAAATTTCGCCGTTGGACAAATATGACATTAAACGTTTCAAACAGAGTCATCAGAATAAGGATTTAAGATTAAAGAAGATCCTTGAAGAAATTAACATTTCATCAAATGACCCATTAGCAAAAGACAGTCTTTTGGATATTCTACAAGAATATCATGATATTCTTCATTTAGATGAGGAAAAACTTACATCCAACAACTTTTATAGGCAACATTTGGAGGTCACAGATAGCACACCCGTCTATATTAAGAACTATAGATTACCGCATTCACAAAACGAGGAAATTCAAAAGCAGGTTCAGAAATCGCTGAATGATAAAATCATTGAACCGTCCTATAGCCCATATAATTCACCCTTGCTTATCGTCCCTGAGCGAAGCGATGGTAAGGATAAGAAGTGGCGTTTAGTAGTTGATTTTCGAAAACTAAATACCAAAATTGTCACTGACAAATTCCCTCTAACAAGATGAGAAGATGTCATAGATAAATTGGGCAGGGCAAAGTATTTTTCAACTCTTGATATGACAAGTTCATTTCATCAGATTGAATTAGATAAAGAATCTAGGCCACTAACAGCATTTTTTGATAACCATGGCCATTACCAATTTACTAGGCTACCTTTTGGGTTGAAAGTATCCTCTAATAGTTCCCAAAGAATGCTAACGATTGCTTTATGTGGACTTGATTTCGAAGCTTTCCTTTATGTCGACGACATAATCATTTTTGGTTGTAGTATAAAACACCACTATCAAAACATGAGAAATTTTTTCGAAAGGCTAAGACAGTACAACTTGAAATTGAATCCCAAGAAATGTCAGTTTCTCAAAACCGAAGTTGTATATTTAGGCCACTTAATAACTAAAGATGGTATTAAGACCGACCCAGCAAAGTACAAAACTGTTAAAGATTATCCCATTCCGAAGAATGCGGATGAAGTGCGCAGATTCGTTGCATTTTGTAACTATTGTCGGCGTTTCATCCCAAACTTCGCAGACATCGCAAAAAGTTTAAATGCATTATTGAAGAAAAATGCACCATTTTTATGGGATTCCTCATGCCAAGAAGCTTTCGATACCAATTACCAATGTCATGCTTTCACTCATAAAACATCATATTTCATATAAACAAACATATCCATTTGGACTGCATGTAGCGCCACTCGGTAATTCAAGTGCACCACCTACATGTATGTTACGTTGCACATGCAATTGCTTTGGCACGAGCCGAAAGATCTCAAGTATCATAGCGGCCAAGCCAAAGGGATACAATTGCATTGTATGTAATTGCATTGTTTTCATAAATGAATGAAACAATGCAATAATGACTAACAGATGAGAATATGATCGTTGAGTGTTTTAATTTTATTTGTTTGGATATTGGTTTTGATGTTTTTGTTCCGTTTGTTTTGGGAATAGCGTCACACTTTAAGTGACCTATTGATGTATAGAATAAGAACATGAGAAAAGGGTCATCATCGTGTGTGACCAATATTTAGAATGTAAAATGTAGTATAAATAGTCGTAAGGAAAATTGTAACATTACAGTCTGAATACACAGTTTGCGAGTGCACTTGGTAGAGCACCGTAAGTATTGAATTAGATTTTGACTTTGAATTATAATTACGGCTCAGCCATTAGGCGAAGCCATTACTATCGGCGTGAAAACGCTGCTCCGATAAATATCGATTTTAGTAACTATTTCTACTTTTACGATAAAAACAAGTATAATGATGTCAAGGAGCGTATACTAGCAGCGTCTAGATTTTGTCGAAATCAGATGACTTGTTCTGCTTTTACCATAAATACTTTGGACAACGTGCAAGACATTGTCGTGAACCGTGTCAGTGCATAGTCGATGGAAAAGGCAATGCGGGAAACAAAGTTTGCCGTCCCGAGTTGGGGCAAGTGAGGATGACCAACTACATGACAATCGCCGGCTTATGATTTATGACAAACAGAAAAGAAACCAATTTCTTATTGATATGGATGCCAACATATCAGTCCTTCTACTATACAAAAGTCGGAACGTCCCCATGGAGTTCCAACTATATGCTGCAAACAACACTCCGATCAAAACTTACGGTCAGAAAATTATTTCATTAAATTTTGGATTACAACGACCTTTTTAATGGGAATTTGTGGTTGCAGACGTACGACAACCAATCATCAGAATCGATTTTCTCCAGTGTTTTGGTCTAATTGTCGATCCACGGGGGAAAAAATTAGTGAACTGTGAAACGAATCTGATCGCTACAACTCTTTGTACAAGTGAATCCAGTTCGCGCATCACAACCATCAATACCAGTTTGAACTATAAGGATTTATTAAAAGAATTCGTCGATGTTACTGTTGCCCCCGATATCCAAAAGGTTACTGCTCGTGATGTTTATCACCATATTCTATCGCAAGGGCCACCGGTTGCCAAAAAAGCAAGACGCCTAACCCCAGAGAAATTGCATGAAGCCAAGGCCGAATTTGATTCCATGCTTCAACAAGGAATTTGTCAGCCTTCAAGTAGCCCATGAGCAAGCCCATTATATATGTTTCCCAAGAAATGTGGGAATGGAGACCTTGCGGAGATTATCGTCACCTCAATGCCATAACAGTCCCAGATCAATACTCCGTCGCTCACTTTAGTGATTTTGCCCAATAAACTAAACGATTGCACTGTATTTTTGACACTGGACTCAATTAGAGCCTATAATCGAATCCCAGTGACACCAGAAGACATCCCCAAAACAGCGGTGATAACGCCATTTGGGCTATGTGAGTTTGAAGTGATGATGTTTGGACTTTGCAACGCCGTACAAACGTTCCAACGATACATCGGTTACGCTTCACGCGGTCTAAACTTCTCTTACGCGTACATCAATGACATCTTCATCGCGTCCGAATCGCAAAATGGACATCGTGAGCATTTAAGATTTGTATTAAGCCGGCTAAGAGAATGTGGTTTGCTGATAAACATAGGCAAATGTACGTTTGGAGTACCAAATGTAAAGCGTCTAGGCTATCTTATCGATAATCGAGGCATAGAACCTTTTTTTGACCGAGTAGAAGCGATTATGAATTTTAAAATGTTGTCAACCGTTTCAGAACTGCGAAGATTTCTAGGAGTCATTAACTTTTATAGAAAATCTCTAAAAAATGCAGCATCAGTCCAAGCGCCTCTGCAATAATTTCTCGTTGGGGTCACAAAGAAAGACAAGCGACCAATAGCATGGGCTCCACAAGCGGAATCAGCAAATTGCCAATTCAAAACTATTGTGCCATCCCATTGCTTCCAAAAAAATTGTGATGCATCGGATATGGCAATGGGAGCAGTACTCAAGCAATTTTTCAACGAATTCCCAACAACGTTTTCACCCTCGATATCCATGGCAAAGCAACGAATGTCAATATCGACCAACTGAAATTAGCAAATTTCAAACTTACGTCGAATCAGCTGACAACTCCGAGTCAATTTCACAATTAAAACCAAAAGTTATTCTGAGGACGTATCCAGGATCAAAATCAAAAACAACTGTTGCAAAAAAAGTTCTATTTCCTGTTTGAAAAATATTAAGGCAGTTTAAAAATAACCTTCTGACAAAACTACTTAGGAGGGAGCAGTGTAGCAACATGACATCTGACGAATAGATATTCGAATGAAGCCGCTCTATGGATCGGTAACCAAGAAGAGTTTTTGGTTTATCTTTGCGTCACTCTCTCTCTCCTACCATAACCATCACCGATTAATTATAAGGTTTATTTGTTAATAAACCTTATAATTAATCCTGTGCATTTTAATTTTATATGAACACACAGTGAACCCCTACAGTAATGAACCCTCTACAAGCAAAGTTCTATCACGCAATCTATATCTGCATCATCATCTGTAGAAAATATGTCTGCATTTTACGTAGACTTCTGTCGCACTACCATAAGAATCGACATTTCCTTAATTGAAATAAACAACCAGTCTCACAAAAGCTTTTTAGAAAAAAAAATCGAGAGTAAATACCAGATCAGACCACCTTAAGAAAAATTATCTGCAAGATATTTACCAGAAAACTGTCGCAAATTCCGACGTGTCGGCTTTCTCCCATGCACAACTTATTTTTATTAACATTTTCCTACCCTTCCTTCCCTACCCATCCTACCCTTTTCCCTTAATTTCAATTACAAAAAATAGTAAATAATAATTTATATTTTCCCACTAACAATATTCCATTCATTAAGTCCCACTAACAAAACTTCATTCAATACATTTTCCCTAACAAAACCTAATTGCTTCCTTCATACTAATTAATTCTATTCACTAACTCCCACTAACAAATTTTTTGTTATACTAACGAGAATTCATTCACGTTTCCCTATTAACGAAACTCAATTTCATACCCAGATGCATAGTGGAAGTTGCTTATTAGATGAATGGGAGATCAACAGAAGTTGGCTCAGTTGGTAGCGTCGTGGATTTTCGACCGAGGGTCTGCTGGAACCCTGGCTTCAAGTTCCGCAACTGCAGGGAAGCACTCTTTTTGAAGTATCGGCAAAATCAATACTTTCCGTATATATGTGACACTTTGCATCTAATGAAACGCTTCTTTGATAATGCAAATTGCCATATCTGCAAAAATGGTAATTGTTGCGTTTGTCGGTACGAAAAAGATGTGTGCGTAGTGGAATCGAGGTGTAATGAACTTCGATTACGCAGCGGTAATGAAAAATGAGATGGTTGCGGGATCGGATTTGCTGGAGGTGAAATGCTGGATTGGGTTCTTGAATTTAGGGCAGTCAGTATTTGGCTTGTGAAGGAAATTCTTTAGCGGTTTCGCAGAAAGTTATGTTTTATAAATTTGGGGAATAAAAGATGTTTGAAGTCGAACTGTGAAGTTGAGTGTATTGATTGAATACATTGAAATAAAGTTGAATTTTTTAAAGATAAAAAAAACAGTTGAGTGAATTAAAGATTTCCGGTTTCCGCTTAGTGGTTGTGATGCTGTAGAAAATTTAACTATTGGATGCGAGATGTGGAAAGAAAAAAAACCAAAAAAAAATCCTGAGAATTGTTATACAAAAGATGCACAGTTTCTTTCATAAGCACAGTGCTGCCGCCCTTTCGATCTAGCTTAAATGATTTTTCTGAATGCTCGGCCGATTGAACATGTTCAAGTTACACAATATTCCTTAAATTTTCATGAAAATTGAAAGAAAATAAAAGTGCCTAAGTCAATTTTAAATATACTATATATAGGGTTTTCCAATAAGAGGTGTTATTTTGAAAAGATCTTGTGATTTAACACCTTGCGACTTCTTCCTTTGGAGCCACGTGATATAGAAGGCCTACGCTAATAGCCCAGCGTCGATTCAAGATCTCAAAGATGAAATTCGTGAGGATATCGAGGACATAGGGCAGCCACTTTGCGATTTGGTTATGGAAAATTTCATGAAGAGGATATGGTCCTGTAAGCGTGTCGTAGTGGTTATTTGCCTGATGTTAGTTTTTGCTATTAACAACATGTCTTCTTCTTTATAATAAAATAAACATCCGATCATTTATATTGGAAAATGGCATTTTTCTTTTAATATCAAAATAACACCTCTTATTGGAAAACCCTATATCAACCATAAACACGTGTTATTTTTGTTGTAATTCCATATAATTGAAATGGCTATAACTCACTTTATTATGACTCGATCTCAATTAAATATGGAACATATATATCTTATGTCATTCTATATAATTGCAAAATTTTAAGACGTTTAAAGGTACCGTTTTGGTTTTATGGGCAAAAATGTAAAATATACAAATCATACTATTATTAACAAAGTTGAGTGAATTTCGATTTCTAAGGTATTTGTTGCCCTTGTACTCATAAAGGCCCGCATTCATGATAATTTTCAGATTTTTCGGCTGAAAGGTGTCCAATCGCGAGGGGGGCGGACACAAATTTTGGGTACATTTTGCCTTCCCCTGGACCCCCTAGTTCATAAAATGATTTTTTAATTTCAGATTCTAAAAGCTATAATCAAGACCTTTCATTTGATACCCCACTCGACTACCTTTGATAAAAAAAAATTTTAAGGGCCCATTCGTTATTAGGGGGGACCCCCCTTAAAAAAATTTTAAATTTTTGTTAAGGCCTAAACTTTTGAAAGACCATCACTTTTGACCTTTTCACAAAGTTTGAGCATTCTAGCTTCTATAGTTTCAAAGGAAATCAGCTGTGACGCACGGACAGACGGACGGACAGATAGGTCGCAAAACTAGTAGGTCTTTGTAAAAAATTTTTTTACAAAGACCTAAAAAACGGCTTTCATTGCAATAAGTGAGAATTACTTGTGGGGGTTAAATTTCAAAACAATCAGAAATATTGAATAACGTTTGCGGGAGGATTACTAAATGAAGTTATCGAAATAGACTAAGACGGTAATTAACGGGAATTATGATGAAGCGGCCCCTTATCAGTACTTAATGAGTTTTAATTTAAATTCAATTGAATTTTCCAGTGACCCCACCTCTTTTTTTTGTGTCCTTCGTCGAGCGCTCGGTGATCCATGTAATTTGCTATTTTTCTTTTAATTAATATCGTATTTAATTTATTTGCATAACAAATTATTGAGGGGTCTGTTTGTTTTTTTGATTGATATCTTTTCATTGTTGAATTTGTAAATTACTTTTTTTTGATAAAATACAACGGCCATGATTTGTTAAGCTATTAGTTTTTCATTTCTCAATATGACCTCCCCTTTCCTGTCCTTATCCCTTCGTGTTAGTGTTTTTATGTAAGGTGGCTCAGCACGAGCAGAGGGTGTCCCGGAAACCCACTACACGAGTGAGCGCTAGCTAGCCTCAGCATGCCACCCCAGGCTACACATCCCTCTGCTAATACTTAATGTCTGCAACTGCGGTGACTTCCGTGGTTGGAACATATGGCGCCCAAGCTTTTTGCCTAAGCTTGTTGTTGGTTTCAATTTGGTTATATTTTATTTTACTCAATTTAAAGTTTTAGATTTGTTGAACTGAGTACCTGGAGTGCCTGACTTTGAATAGTGGTCTGAGCATTCCAGGGAAATTATTTTTTTCCTTTTTTTAGAAATTTTTGCTGAAATGTTTGATGATAAGTGTTTGAGTAATAGTTTGGAAATTTTTAGTTTAGATTTCGATAGTTAATTATGGAATCTTGATCACGGGGTTTGCCGCAGTTGCAGTGGCGCCCACCGTGCTGAATTTGTGTTTGATTGTCTCCACTGGCTATGACAGTGGATAAGCTGATGTTGGTTGGGATCAACCGAATTTCAAGTCATTGGCTATATCTCCCTGCAGGGGATAGTTGGATTTGGATCCAACACTTGGAATTAGTTAACGCTTTCGGCCCTTCCATCATCTATCTGGCGGTAGGTTTGGGACTAATGTGGCTCTTGTCCGAGCCATTATGAAGTCAGTAGTGTTTCATAATGGTCTTGTAGTCAGCCCTTTGTGGTGACCATTAGAGCAGAGTCCGCCTTCAAACTCCATGGCTATGCCAGGCACTGTCGCGGTTTGTCTGTTTTGTGTCTTGTTAAAATTTTAACCTTCATCCCATTTAATTACCTTTTCTTTTCCCTTTCCTTTTAATAGGGGTACATTTTGAGAAATGAGTGGTAATGAATATTGAAAGTCATAAAGATCTCACTTGCTTTCACCTTTTTTATCTTTCTTTGACTCTTAGTTTAGTTCTTTGTTTATTTTCAATTTTGATATAGCTTCCTATAATATTCACAGTTATTAAATTGTAGTTTATAGATTATTGGGGTTAATGAGGGTCTTGGGTTAGATTAGTTTTAGATAATTGGTTTTAAAAGTTGTTAGTTTTAAGTAATTTTAAGTTGAGTTTGGTTAATTGAGTTTAGTTTAGGTAGTGTTGATTTACAGGTTTTAATTTAGGTTTTGATTTAGATTAGTTTTAGTTAGCTAGATTTTAATTTGGTTTGGACTTGTTGTTCCATATTTAGGCTAGTTAATTTTTCGGATTGCGTTGGGGCATTGAGTTTGGTTTAGTTAATTATAAGTTTGAATAGGATTTCAATTATAAGATAGTTTTACAGATAGAGATTTAGATTAGAAAATTCTAATTAATTTCTATTTTAGCTTATGTTAAGTGTTAAAATTTTACATATTTATTTACTTGTTGGTTTGTCTGTCTGCTGCTTTCTAATTTAATTTTATTGAATTGTTTGTTTGTCTGTCTGTTATTTGTTGATTTTACTGATTTTGTCGGTGTGTCTGTCCGTTAATTTGTATTGAATTTATCGATTTTCCTATTTTTTTGTCCAGTATTTACTATATTTATTTTAAATCATGGCATCGCATAACGCTTCTTACTCTACCTATTCTAGGTCTGACGACGAATTTTATTCCTTCCCACCAATGCATAAGTGGAGGGTCAATTTTGATGGTTCTTCTGCTGGTTGAGATGTTGATAAGTTCCTGTTTTGAGCCATCACCTTGGCAAGAAATTACAACATTCCCTTAGAAGAATTGGCATCTAGCCTCCACATCTTTCTGAAGGGACTAGCAGAGGAATGGTATTGGTTATTCCGGCAGCTCAACCCCAACTTTACGTGGTCGGATTTGGAAGCTGCATTGAAGGAGTGTTATGGATCTCATTGGACGGACGTGGATGTGCGGCGAGCAATCGATGCGCATTTTCAGAAGCCAGATGGATCTTTCCGTGAGTTTCAGGGCTTCAAAATGGAAATGGCTTTGTATCTTATAAATCGGTTATCCGGTTTTGACATGCAGACTATCATATGGCGGAACATGGACGAACAAATGAGAAATAATTTGGCAGGCTTGGAATTCGCATCGGTAACAGAGTTAGTTTGTCACTGCATTTGAGTTGAAGCTGTGTGGTATCCCTCCGGTACTCTTGTGGCTGACCATCGCAGTAGGCATCCTCCCAACATGAACGCTGTTGATATGTTGGAGAATGCTCGGTATGATCCTCAAGTGAGATAGTGCACACTTCCAAAGTCGGCCTTCAAGTGGGATCCCTTCGTCCTTCCAGGAATACCATAACACAATGAATAATCAGATACTAGACCAGTGCCCATCCACAAGTTTCCTCACTTCGCCTCATGGGTCCGATTTACCACCATTTTCTAGCAATGTAATTGTTCCAGGCAGATAACCGGACTACGTCGAATGTAATGGAAAGACGGGCAATGATCGTGAATCACCCGCTAGTTTTCGGGCACGACCTTTTCGGGATCGCTTACGGAGATCCTGGAGATATTTCCTTGCCAGGCGTCTCGTGAAGTTTGCCTGCGTTAAGTCAATTGTTGCAACTCCTGGTGATAATAGGCCCTACGTAGAGATTTTCATCAAGGATCGCAAATTGACAGGCTTGCTTGATAGTGGAGCCAGTGTCAGTATCCTCGGAGACGGAGCCTTGAACCTGCTCTTGAACTTGGGTTTGCACATGCATACCATGCATGTTCATGCTAAGACTGCACAGGGCACAAGGATCCAGTTCTGGGATACGTAACCACGTTGGTGCAATTCAATAAAATACCAAATTGATGAGATTCCTGATTCTTCCTTCCTTGACGCACGCAGTGTCTCTTTGAATTGACTTCTGGGATCTCATTAAAATAGCACCAATCCAGGTTAACGCTATCGAAGCAGCCTCGGAGGCTCAGAGCCCTGAATTCCATCCGATGTCCCCAAAAGATCAGCAACGACTGGACTTCCTCAAATAACAGTTTCTGTCGTATAATGCAAAACGCTTGGGTAGGACCAGTCTCTTGTCTCCTCACATTGACACTGGTTCTGCTCGACCCATCAAGCAGCGGCATTATGCTGTTACGCCTGTTATACAGAAACTGTTGTCTGATGAACTCGATCGTATGTTGTCTTTGGAGGTAATAGAGGAAAGTCAGAGTTTGTGGAGTTCTCCTGTGACCCTTGTCAGAAAACCCGACATGGTGCGTTTATGATTTGGCGCTAGACGCCTCAACTAGGTGACCGTTAAGGATGCCTATCCGTTGCCACTGATTGAAGGTCTTTTGGCACGGTTGCAGAGTACCAGGTTCATTACCAGCTCAGACCTGAAAGATGCCTTTTGGCAAATACCATTGGATGAGGCAAGTAAGGAGAAAATGGCCTTTACTGTCCCTGGCAAGTCCTTGTACCATTTCAAGGTCATGCCTTTCGGTTTATGTGTTGCTCCCCAAACGATGTGTTGGTTGATGCGTAAAGTAATACCGCATGAGCTGCAGGACAAGGTATTTGTTTACCTAGATGACCTGCTTGTTACAAGCTCAACATTTGATGAGCACTTGGAGCTCCTGAGTACTGTTGCAAAACTGCTCAGGGACGCCAATTTTACCACCGATGTTGAAAAAAGCAAGTTCGTCAAGAAGAAAATCAAATATCTTGGCTTTGCAGTGAGTGGTGGTATTCTGCGCACCGACCCGGAGAAGGTTTCAGGTATTGTCTCCTATCCTGAACCCCGAACGGCCAAAGACGTGAGACGGTTCATGGGCATGGCAGGATGGTACGGGCGTTTTATTCTAAATTTCGCCTCGGTTACGGCCCCTCTAACGGGTTTGCTAAAGGGCAAACGTGCCTTCAAGTGGTCTGCTTCCGCCAATAATCCCTTCAATAAAGTGAAGCATTTATTGATTTCGGCTCGAGTGCTGGCTTGCGCTGACCCCGACAATTGGAATGATTAGCTGTAGTGCAGAGCGTAACGAGATTTGAAGGGTTGCCCTTCACCATCATAACCGACTTTGCCAGTCTTAAATGGCTGATGCAACAATCGGACCTTTCTGGTCGATTGGCTCGCTGGAGCCTGAAGCTGAAAGAGTTCAACTTCCAAATAGAACACCAGAAACTGCTCTTAATGTTGTACCGGATGCATTATCGAGATCTTGCTCCCAGGACAAGTGGGTGGTCTCGCTCGTTGCTTGCCTCCCGGAGCCCAAACATATTGATACTTTGATACCCCAGTCTGCGTTTCAGGAGCCCGAGTACGAACATTTCAAGCAGCAAATCCAAAAGTTACCTGGCAAGTTTCAGAATTTGCACCTTGCTGATTGCTGGGTGTACATCAGTACTGATTCTCCTGTAACGCTGACTTCGGATATTTCCCGAACAAAATAATGGGTTCCTGAGGGTCACCAACAGGCTCATGATGATCCCCGGGGCTCTCATTGTATAATTCGTAAGCCAACCGAAGTCTTACAAAGGCATTACTATTAGCCACGTTTGCGTCAAGATGCCATTCAGCACATCTAGAGCTGTTCAATATGCAAACAGGTCAAACCTTCGAATTCAATTTTGAGACTTCCTATGGGCGCATCACGAGACTCAGTGAGACCTATGCAGCGCCTGTTTGTGGACTTCATGGGTCCATACCCCCGTTAAATCAGGGAATACTCAATTGGTTGTGGTCCTGGACCATTAAAGTAAGTTCATATGGCTCTAGCCCACGTCTCAAGCCACCGCGGAATCAGTCGTGCGATACTTAGAGCCGCGGAATCTTTTTTACCTTCGGAGTTCCCGAATGACTTCACTCGGACAATGGTGTGCAATTCATCTCCAAGGTATTCACTAAGCTTATGAGCGACTATGCAGTGCAGCACTGCTTCACTCCATATCATTCACTGCAAGCAAATGCCTCGGAGAGGTCAAACTAGTCGATATTGAACGCCATCAGAGCCTACATTGGGTCCGATCGTAACAGGTGGGACGAGAATCTTCCGGAATCATGCTTTGCCTTCCGCAAGGTGATTCATGAGTCCACAGGATTTTCGCCCTACTACCTCATGTTCAGGTGCCACCCTATCCAGCATGGCTCTGGGTACGCCCTCCTTAGAAGCTTGAATGCTTTTGAGGATGGAGAAGTACAGTTAAGTGGGAACAGTGATCATCTGCGAGCTGTACAAGACCGCGTCTAAGCTAATCTGGAAGAAGCCTATCACAAGGGAGCTCAATGTTACAACCTTCGGGCTTGTCCCCGTGAGCTACTCCAGGGTCAGAAAGTTTTTGTGCGAAATTTTGCCGTGAGCAATACAGCCGATCGTTTTGCGGCTAAATTTGCACCACGATTTGTTCCTGCAGTGGTTCGCCGCCTTACTAAGCAAGTTACTTATGAACTTGAGGATGAATCCGGTAAGATGCTAGGTACCTTTCATGCTAAGGACATCCGATCCTACTCATAATTACCCCTGCTGACATTCCTTGTTCGCCCGGCTGAATGAGACACTCAGGGTCTGGGTAGTCCTCACGATTGTTACGGATTCCGGTGTACCGACATTCTCTCATTTGCAACTTCAAATTGCCGCCGTAACATCTCCACCTTCGTTTGGGCATTTATACCTTTTCCCCTGTATATTTATTTAATTTTATTAAAATTTTACTGATTTCCCTATAATTTTAATTTCCACATCATCACAATCCTACTCTTTTCCCTTATTTTCAATTACAAAAAAACTGGTAATATAATAATAATTCTAATTTTCCCACTAACAACACTCCATACATTAATTCCCATTAACAAAATTTCATTCTATACATTTTTCCTAACAAAACCTAATTCCTTCCTTCATACTTACTAGTTTTATTTATTAGTTCCCACTAACAAATTTTATTTTTTATACTAACAAAAAATTTATTCACGTTTCTCCATTAACAAATTTCAATTACATGCCCATCAAGAAAGAGTTGAAGTTGCTAATTTGACGAATAGGAAATCAATAGAATGTGGCCCCGTTGGTAGCGTCGTGGATTCTCGACCGGGAGTCCACTGGGACCCTGAGTTCAGGTTCCCCGAGCGCAAGAAAGCACTCTTTTTGGAGTATCGGCAAAAACAATAGTGTCTGTATATATATGATCATTTGCGTCTAATCAAACGCTTCTTTGATTATGCAAATTGTCATATATTCTTTGATTATGCAAATTGTCATATATTCAAAATGGAAATTGTTGCGTTTGTCGGTACGAAAAAGATGTGTAGGTAGCGGAATTGAGGTGAAATTAACTTCGATGACGTTCCCCAGATGCGGCAGCGGGAATGAAAAATGCAAGGATTACGGGATCGGATTTGCTGGAGGTGAAATGCTGGATTGGGTTCTTGAATTGAGGGTAGTGAGTATGATATTTGGCTTGGAATGAAATTAGTTTGCGGTTTCGAGGAAAGTTTTTGAAGTGGAATTTGTATAAAAAAGTCTTGGTTTTAAGATTCGGGAAGTGAATTTTCAATTCGGGGAAAAGAAGTTTTTTTTATTTTGGAGTTTGGAATAGAAGTTTTTCTTGTTCTCGGTCAATTTTTGGCTGTGAGGGAAGTGGTGGCTAACGATAGTGGAAGGTGGATACAAAGAGTTTTTATGAGGAGAAGAAGAAAAGTCAGAAGACGAAGAAATAAAGTGAATAAGCGAAAGATAATGGAAATTGACTTTTAAACGAAGGAGGAGGAATAGTGTGTGACTGTTTTAGACAAATAAAGTGAACAAAAAGAATAGTGTGATGTGAAGAACTAGTGATTCTGGCATTAATTGAAATATGTAATAAAGAGTCCATCAACAATTGTGGTCGTGCTAAAGAAACCCATTCTTTGCTTTTTATCTGAAGTAAAAGTGGACAGACGAGCCGTTTGTTTTGTTTGTAAATTATTTTTTTCTATTTCAAAAAAAAGGAAAGTGACAGTAATTGATTTTAAAACAAAAATTATTTTCATTGGATTATACGACAATTTCAAGAACGTGGATTGATGGCCGTTTGTTTTTTTATTATTTGTTGTTTCATTATCTTTGAAAAAGAAAAGTAAATTTGGTTTTCATAAGTTTTATCAGTCCCACCTCCCAGTTGCAGAGCAGAGGGTGAGTAGTTATTTTTTTTTTCTGATTTATCTGTGAGAAATTGAATTTTGTTTTCTCTTTTGGCGATTTTTAAAATATTTTTTTTTTAACTGAATTACATTGAACTAATTTCATCAAAGAGGGGGTTTAAATTAATTCACAAAATTTAATGTGTCTTCATCACTAATTATTATTATTATTGAAGTGATATTGTTAGAGAACAATTAAAATTTTTAAATAATAAACGGCCATGAAACATATTAGATTTTCATTTCTTAAAATAACCTCTCCCTTTCCCGTCCTTATCCCTTCGTGTTAGTTTCATGTGTAGGGTGGCTCAGCACGAGCAGAGGGTGTCCCGAAAGACCCACGGCATGACTGAGCGCTAGCCGGCCTCGGTATGCCATCCCGCGTTACTCACCCTTCTGCTAATATATAATTTCTGCAACTGCGGTGACTTCCGTGGTTGCAACAGCATTTCTAAGTGATTGTAGAACATTTCCTCGTTTTTTCGTTTCTTTTTTCGGTCTGGGCGTGGACGTTTATCAGCCTAACTTTGAAGAATTTCGCTTGTATATGGATCGCACACAACCGTTCAGTCCCCCAAATTTTAAGATATTGCACTTTCATTTAAAATACACGCACAAGCTTTCTACTTGTTAAGTCTTTGTAAAAATTTTTTTTACAAAGAGCTACTAGTTTCGCGATCTGTTTGTCCGTCTGTCCGTGCGTCACAGCTAGTTTTCTCAGAAACTATAGAAGCTTAAATGCTCAAACTTTGTGAAAACGTCAGAAGTGATGGTCTCTCAAAAGTTGAGGACTTACCAAAATTTTAAAAAATTAGCCCTTAAAAATTTTCTTCTATTAAAGATAGTTGTGTTGGGTATCAAATGAAAGGTCTTAATTAGAACTTTTAGGATCCGAAATAAAAAAATCATTTTGTGAATTAGGGGGTCCAGGGGAAGGCAAAATGTACCAAAAATTAATTATTCAATTTATTTCAGTATTTCGTGTGTACTTTGAATCAGCTATCGTTTTTTCTAGAAGGTTAATTTTATAACATAATTCAATTTTGGCACTCCATATATTTCCAAAAATTTTTTATGTTCCAATAAATCGCCAAAAAGTTTCAATTAACTATTGAATCGCTTCAGTGATTAATTCAATTTGTACAATGTTAGATAAACGATGCCAAATCCTCTAACTCATTCTCAAGCTCTCTAATGGTTCTCATTACGTCCAGTATCGTTCAATTCATCCGTTGACCATTTATTTACTCACTCGCCTGCACTCTTCACATCCTGCAGGACTTTCCGGGTATCCTTAAACTCCAAACAAATGGTTCTTTGGAGGGCATTAACTACAAGAGCAACCGTAACGGTATATCCACTGTATCTGGCCTGGGGCTTGGGTTGGTGCTTGCAGTTGAAATGATTTTAAATAGTTTAAGGCTACACAAGTTAATTTATTGCGGCAGGAACCTAATTCGGTGGGATTATTATTCTGTTATTTATTATCCCCCCGTGATGATGGCGAAAGTGAAGGAGGTAAGTGGTTAGTTGTGGTGGTGGCTGATATAATTGCATGTGCCGGTAATAAGTCGGGAAATTTGTTATTTTATCTTCCAAGGGACACGACTTGGTTGCGAATATATTTCATATTTTGAAATGAATAGCGCGCACTGTGGTAATAGAAAGGGCAGCAAATGGTTGTGAGTCATAAATAAATAAAAATTACAGATCCAAATTACCTTGCAGGATCCATTTTCAAAAGGTACTCTGTCAGTGTTTATGATAAAGCACGGGAAGTGGGAATATTAATTGCGATTAAATTAGAATCTTTATAGTTACTTTTATCTATTGGATTATTCTCAATCGAATTGAAAATATGTTTTCTTTAAACCATCGTTAACATTTAACAAAGATTAAGCAAGCTTAAAAATATAAGTAAGTTATTTTAAAAACTAGTGGCCTCAAAAACACTGTCGATTTATGCATCTCTATTTAGAAAATTTAAATTTTTGTGCAAACTACGTAAAAACGAATATTTTTGGTAAAAATTAAAGGGAAAAGGTGTGATAAAGCAAAACAATGATGCAGCCATGCAATTCAGCGCAGTTGCAGACACTAATATTTGTCAGAGGGTTCTTTTGCCCGGGGTAGCATTCTGCAGCCAGTTGGTGCTCAATCGGGTCTACCTGTGCTCATGTTACGGCAGTCACAGTGCAAATATGACTCGATCCATGTTCCGTCGTTCCTCCCTGTGTACTATGAATGGCAAAATATACGAAAATCTGCGAATTGCAATCGAGGCATCTGTGGGCGCGGCGGTCATATCATGCATTGGCCGAAGTGGGTGTGTACCCATGATCGTATTAAATATTAAAACATATGTTATACACACAAGACTTTACTCTCGACCATACTGCCTCAGTACTAGTGGAATGAATTGGTTACACGCTGCACAATTTAACAAACTGATTAAAAGCTTGAGCTTTGTGGTATTGCTAGTAAAAGACAGATGGCGGTAAAAAACCAATAAACCTCTGTGCCGATTCCGCTCAAAAATGCGACGCACTTATCATCATTTGCTAATTTCACCACCAGGGCAGCATTGTGGCAGTTAAGTCAGCAACAACTTCAAATCTCTCTCTCGTGATTCATACTTAAGTCGTACGACGCTCGAGCTCAGTATAGTGTTATAATAAAGTTTATTTTTGTTCACAAACGAGAGTTCATACTTTTGATATTTCATGTACTTGATATTGGTAATGACGAACAAATTCTTTGATGCTGATGAAGGAAATATCGACCGAGCTTTCGCGATCATCAACGCCGGTATCATGGTCAAATTACAACCTTTCTGGCACACCAAACCAACATTATGGTTCTCGCGCGTTGAAGCACAGTTCTGCAGCAGAAAAATCAGCTCAGACGCGGCACGTTTCGACAAAGTTGTGGTTGTATTGGACATCCCAGCTCTATCGCCGGTTGCAGACATCGTAGAAGATCCATCCGAGGACGGTTAATACGAAACCCTGAAACGAAGGCTGCTGGCTGTTTTTGGCGTCACCGACCAGGAAAGAACGCGCCAAGTGCTATTTGATCTTGAGGTGTAGGATACGCGACCATCACAGTTTTTACGGCACCTGCAGTGCTTCAGAGGAAAATCCATTCCGGATAAAGCCATCAAATCACTCGCACCATCTTCGCTAATAATGAGCCTGGTAGCCTGGAAGAATTAGCAGCAATTGCAGATCGTATAGGCAGTATCGGCCACCAGACATGGCGTTGTGTGCCTTAAACTCGGAGAAAGACAGCGAGTCCATTCTAAAAAGCATCGACGAGCTTAGAACAGAAGTGAACCACAAACAAGTGTCATCGCAACAAAGCAACTCCCCCGGTTTCAGCTCCTGTCGCTCGCCGTTACAACAGTCGACCCCACGGAAAAATTATGCGCAATAGTTTCAGCAGTCGAACCCGATTAAAAAGTACACACCGATGCATTACTTCCATCGCTGATTTGGTGCCGCTTCAAAACGGTGTCATCCGCCATGCTCATTCGTTGATAAGCGTTTGGGAAACGTATCGAACTGCTAGCTCAGGGACCGACAGCTGGTGGTTCCCTGGGAAGTCACCTCGAAGTTTTCGACCCAATGCTGAAAATAACCTCTATCATTCCAGTTTCTCACCTGCACTCAGCAAAAAAATTTTCCCGTACAAATTGTTCGCGGCAAATGGAACGATAATACCTACCTTCGGTGACAAGGTTCTCGCCATTTCACTTGGCCTGTCGCGCGTGTTTCGTTGTTATTTTTGTATCGCAAAGATGTCGCGCCTCATCGTAGGCACTGATTTGTTCGGACGTTTCGGTCTACTTGTGGACCTTAACAACCGCAAGTTTCTGAACCCCAAAAGCAAGGTGTTTGTACCGGGAAAGATTAGCCAGCATCAACAGGCACCCGTTCCTGGCCTTATCAATCCAGCACTCTCCACGCGCTCTGCGGCACATCAAATCAAGTATTTTATAACGACTTCAAAAGACGGGTCCTGAGGCAAATAATTGGAGTTAAGGTAGAAGAAGACCAATGGTGACTTCGATACAACCATGATATGTATGAAATTTTTGACGAAGCGGAGGGCTCAGCGATTGTAAGACTACGGAAGCTGCAAAAAGCGCGCCATGTGAATTTTATGAACAAACAACGAATACCCAAAAAGATATTCGTTGGAGGAACTGAAGGATGGAGATCAGTGCGGAAATTAAGGAAATGCTAGTCTGACTTGGTTGACGAGGGCAGTTCATCATTGCTCGGATCAAAAAATTGCAAGATGCGATCAATACATCGAGACAGTTGAAGATGCAACTCCGCCGTAGACGGTCGCTGTTTGAGAAAGAAAGAGGGAGCCCTTTGCTTCCCCAACCCATAGCTTCCATGATTCCTCATCCCAAACGCACCAATTAAATGGTAGTAAATGCCCTTTGGGTCGCAAATTGGATTAATTGGTTCCCCAATAATGAGACACTAAGTACCGGGAAATATTAATAACTGTAAATACATCTACAGCTCTGCTACGAAATCCTACTTACACCTCCTTTGTGGGGACATAAGGGGGTGAAGGCGAATCTTCTGTGCCTGATAATGGAATGGACGCAGTGGAGGTTGAGCGACGGGTGAACTCCCCGTTCCTAGGAAAACTCAAAATGTTTCGAAACCTGCAGATGGGGTTCGGAATAGATTGGACTCACGGCAACGACCTCTAAATCGCAAAAAGCACTATGGCATTGGACCCTGGAATGTCAGATCTCTCAATTATCCTGGCACTGTTAAGGACCTTTTACAACAGGCCAGTCAAAATCGATTAAAAATACTGATCTAGAAAACGAATTTGACTGGAAAAGACATGAGATGGCACACAATATCCAAAAATGGGAAGTCTACTGGTAAACGAGAACTTGGAATGACCTTCATTGTGGATAAGGAGTTCGATTCACAAGTTATTGATTTTAAGGCAATAAATGAACGGTTGTGTGCGATCCGTATCAAAGCAAAATTTTCAAAATCTGTCTGATAAAGGTTCATGCCTCGACTGAAGGAAAGGATGAAGAAACAAAAGTATCGTTTACCAATCACCTGGAAAGAATAGTCGACTCATTGCCTACAAACGACACAATAATATTTTTGGGTGATTTCAACGCTAAGGTTGGCAATCAGCTATCTTATTTGGGAACGACTGGAGGAAATAGCCTCTACGATAAAACAAATGACAACGGCCAGTGCCTGATTGGCTTTGTATGTAGCAGAAATCTAGTCATACTTTCGACTTGCTTCTCACATCGACGCATTCATAAAATAACCTGGGTATCACTGGATGGCAACACACAAAACCAGATCGATCATGTTCTGATCCAACAACGTTGGGCCTCGGGCATACTTCATGCCCGTACATACAGAGTAGCCAATTGCAACTCAGATCATTACTTGATTGAATTAACCTATGGATGCCGTATGTCAAAGGCATATTTGGCGAAGACGAGCCCGCGACGAAAATTTGATTTCGAAAGGCTCCAAACGGCGTCTGTGGCCAAAAATTTCAAGCTGGATCCCCTCTTATCAGTTACATCGTTAAAGACGAGCAACAAGCTCTGGATTACAAGACCGTGGCAGAACAGACGATCGAATATCAAACCCGGCGCAAGAGGGAATAAATGGTTTGATGATGAGTGCCAGAATGCGTTAGACAAAAAGAATCAGGCGTACAAATAATGTATAGGAAGGCAAACCAAGACGAAGAGAGAACACTTTGAAAATCTCAGAAGAGTAGCGACTAAGATAATTAGGATTGTTGCGCAATGCAACTCGATTGAATATAGATAAAATTTAACATGAAAATTACCATAAAATTTTGAATTTGAAAACGTCAATCATTTCAAAATATTGAACGCTTTCAATGCAACATACAAGACATTGAACTTTTTTATACCAGTTGACATGTAAGAAGCAGTGGAGATCTTTCGATGTTCTTTCTTTCTTCCTCAAAATGTCAAAGAGAATAGAGTAAAATAATAATTCATTGAAAAGCCCATTCTGGTAAAAAAATTATTATGTGTAAAACTAACTGTAATCAAAATAAATTATATTTTAAGGCTTTTTCTTGGATACGAAAAATCGTCTTTCAATCCTCTTCAAAAACTGTTTGCCAAGTGAGGTTAATGCAAATTGCAGTCGACGTGACAGACGTCACAACAGTTTCCCCGATTGCTAAACAAGGATTAAGAAAAGAAAATACTACTACGACCAATTGAGGAATATATATGTAAGCCTAGCAAGTAACAACACAAGACAAGCATACAAAGTAGTGAAAAGTCTGAAATGTGGTCATCAGCCCAAAATCATGCTCTGTCGTGATAACATTGGCAATATCATCGCTGATAAAATCAAGATTAAGGAAAGATGGGCAGCATATTTCAAGAACCTCCTTAATCCTCCACACAGCTACAGAACATTGGAGCCTATTGATGTCTTTAGAGAGCTTCTATTGGCCCCACCAGATCTGGATGAAGTTTGTTACATCATCAAAGTCCAAAAGAATAATAAAGCGCCAGCCATCGATGAGACTCCAGTGGAGCTCATCAAATATGGTGGCAGTAGTGTTCATAAAGCTGTTCACAAAGTCATCCATCACATTTGGCAACAAGAATATATGCTGAAAGAGTGGAACCAATCAATTATATTCCCTATCCACAAAAAAGGTGCCAAGCTACAGTGTGAAAATTGTAGAGGCCTATCACTACTTACGGCGTGCAAAATATTTTCAAAGATCTCGGAAATTAAAATCGGATCATACGCCAACTGTATTATTGGGGAATGTCAAGGTGGTTTTAGAGCAGGTAGATCGACAGTAAACCAATCGTTCACAGTCAAGCAGGTACTTGAAAAATGCTGGGAGTTCAACATAGACGTACACCAAATTTTCGTTGACTTGAAGCAAGCATACGATAGAATTGATCGTAAGGTACTGTACCAAATAATGCTTTGCTTTGGCATTCCAGCTAAATTAGTCCATCTTACCAAAATGACAATGACGTCAACAACCTCCCAAGTCCGCATCAATAACCCACTCACCGATGCCTTTGGCAAAAATATAATACTAAAGCAGGGAGATGGGCTGGCCCCATCGCTATTCAATTTGGCTCTGGAGTACGTCATAAGGAAGCTACTTGTCGAACCGCGAGATACATTAATATAGAAGCCAAGCCAAGTAGAAGCCTATGCAGAAAACAGCCCTATTTTGTGACGGTCATTAATAACTGCCAAAGAACTCTCGCTGAAACTCGAAAGCGAAGTAAAACTAGTAAGGCTACAAATCAAGGAAAATAAAACAAAGTTCATGACGCAGTCGAAGAAAAATACCTCAAATACACAAAATATCACACATTGCAAATACAATATCAAAAATGTTAGCGAATTTGTGTATTTAAGTGCCAAAATAACGCGAACCAATAATGCAAGAGACGAAAAACGCCGAAGAATACAGCTCGCAAATAAAATGTTTTATTTTGTTTTGACGATCTTGAAGACCAGCTATATACACAAGAGAACAAAGTTTCAAGTTCACAAATCAGTGATAAGACCTGAGTTATGCTATGGGTGTGAAACATGGACCCTAACCCAAGCATCCGCAAATATATTGAACGCATTTGAGCGACGGGTCCTGAGGCGAATAATTGGAGCGAGACAGACGGGGACCAATGGCGAATGCGATACAACCATGAGCTGTATGAAATTTTTAATGAACCTGAGGTCTAAACAATTGAAAAACTGCGGAAGCGGCAATAGGCTGCCCACGTGAATTGTATGGACGAGCAATGGATACCCAAAAAGGTATTCGTTGAGAGAACTGAAGGCCGGAGACCAGTGGGGAAACCGAGGAAACGCTGGTCTGACTCGGTCGATGAAAACAGTTCATCGCTACTCGGATTTCAAAATTGATGGATGGTCAATGAGTCGAGACTACTGTAGGCACTTTTTGCAGGAAGCGAAGGCCCGAGAGAGACCGTCGTGCTAAGAAGGAGAAGAAGAAGAAGTCCGAGATGCTTTTTGCAGGAAGCGAAGGCCCAAGTGGGGCTATAGTGCTACAAAAAAAAGAGAAAATGAGGAATTTGGAGATCCTATATATTGCAGAAAATGGTGGCCGCTCAAGTTGGTGTAGGGGAGGTTTCCTTTGAACATATTATGTAAGGATTTTCCATCTACGTCCACTCGAACAAAATCTGAACCGACCTTTCCTCGATTCTAGACGTGTAGTCTGAGTCGTGCCAACGAACTATATCAATCGGTCAACCAATCCGTGCACCCATAATCCATTTCGCGGTGGCTGCTTGTCGACCAGCTAGTTCGGAGAGGATTTCGGTCGCAGGTCTTTAAATGCGCAGATTGCAAGTTACGAAAAAACTTGCCAGCGAGTGTGAGTCCTATAACCCGAACGAACCAATACCGACCAGATTACTAGTTGGGACCACGCCCCAGATACGAGCCCAACCTTACTGACTTGCACCACCAAACACAGTTCTCCTGAAGTTCCGCAGCCGATGTCACACGCTGTCGAGGCAGACGCATAGGGGAATGGTAACGAGAATAAGGTCCCTTGGCATGTTCAGCCCTGCCACGTCAGACTGCGGGGCTATCTAGCTACTCGTCAAGACATGTTTAATGAGGAGATGGTTACAACTATCCCTTTGCGAAATATGTTCGTAGCATCGAAATCTTTCATGAGTTTGTTCATCATTTTGTTCATATTGTTTGAACTGTGTGCATATAATCGAATACTTCCAGGAAATTTTTCATAGGTGACATAATGTGTCTGTATTTCATAGGTTGAGCACAAAATGCTTCTAAATGTGTCATACTCTTCCCTACTCAACCTGTTTTACACTCAAGCCACTTTTTTAATGTATTCACAGTCATTTATTGATCAGTTGACTCTATTTACGTCAATTTAACGTAAATCTTTACGAAAATTTGCTCAACATTGAGCTTTTCGCACCATGTGGGTATCGATCTCGATTTTTGGAAAGTTCCAAAAGCTTCAAATTACTTGGGAAAATTCTACATGCTGCAATTCTGGTACATAGTTGAGAAAAAAAATTTTTAGAGGGTGGTTTTTTTTTTCTCTAATAATTTTCGGAAAAATTATTTATGCAACTGAATTATGCAGCCAAACACCAATACACCAAGATTTATAGCTTATTGCGTTCAACCA
Source organism: Odontomyia ornata (assembly GCA_963969285.1). Taxonomy (NCBI): domain Eukaryota; kingdom Metazoa; phylum Arthropoda; class Insecta; order Diptera; family Stratiomyidae; genus Odontomyia; species Odontomyia ornata. The sequence continues at coordinate 38,096,730 of OZ017740.1, forward strand.
GACCAGGCTAAAAAGCAGCTGGATTTTGATTAATGTATGACTAGAAAGTTGTCAGCGTTATGAGTTTTAGGCTACAGAAAGTCTTCCGCGAGTTACTATTAAAATTTAGGTGGAAACAATATAGTCTTTTGCAGAGATGTGTGCGTACAAAAAGCATACTCCACAAGCATTTCTTTGTTTTGTAAACTCATTAAATTTTACTCAAGTAAAAACGATTGGAAGCTCGAAAAAAAGTACAAATAGCTACAACAAAATACAATCAACATTCATAATCAATTTTCCAAACAATTATTATTAAAATACAAGTCGGTTATAAATTTTTCTCATTTCTCTCATCCACTCATTGTAAGCTGCTTACGGCATTGACTGAATGATTATTGCAATCATTAAACACAACATTCATTTTGTTGAAAGAAAATGTAATATTTTCTTGAGAAAATTACAGAAATGGCTTCTTGCCAATGATTTCGTCGTTCTTAAATTCTTCCTATTTTCCATTCTATTTTCTGTCCCTCTCGTTTTGCTACAAGTCCTCCAGAGCAATTCATTTGAACAACTTAGCAACCATAGAATAAGTGTAAACTATCCTTCAAGTAAGGAATGACACTTTCAATTATGAACAATCCCTGCAAAATTTATTACTCTGCACTATTCATCTTCATGTTTTCCAAGAATTGAAAATATTTCCCTATAAGAAGAAAAAAATAAGAGGAAAGTACAACAAATATTTTCATATTTCCTGCTTCATTTGTTCTCCAAATCTCGGGAATGTAGAACATTATTGCTCATAAAAAGAGATGAAGACTATTTACATATACACAACAGAATTATAGAGTGTATAGCAATGATTGGTGAGGAAAATGTGCTTGTAATTTATTCATTGGTAATTGTAAAAGCTGGAATTATATTCAAGAAGCTTAAGTACAGTAATTATCTGAGAAAGAATAACTTTTGCAAATACTATTTGATCACAGTTAAATGAGTTAGTTAGGTTTCACGGGGGGATCGTAGTAGTCTTTGCGTATAGACGTCTTTTAAATCGCTCCTGTCAAAAGTTTTCAAAAATTAAATTAATTTTTTAAAAACGTTAGTCCGAAGTTAATTTTTATCGGAAAAAATCTTATATTGTCGAAGTAATCGACTCAGGAAATCTCTATCGAATATTTTTACTTCGATTGGTAACGAAAAACGAATTCACAAAGAAAATTTCGCCGCTGGTATGGAGGAGCCCGACGGCTTCCCACCGTTGGGGCAACCTGGGGAAACGACGATTACGAAACTGGCGACAATCACCAAAAGAAAACATAACAAAGAAAACTCCGTAGATGGAGGATGCAAGCTGCAAATAATAGCGGACAATCAACAAATGGCCAAATCGCAGAAAGAAAATGATGAACTAAGGCAAGAGATACAGTCTCTCAAGGATCTTTTCAAGAAAGGGATGAAGCCTCAAAAGACGCAGCCACAAAATCAATGGCAACAGGTAACAAAGCCGAAGAAAAGTTCAAAGCAAGTAAATCCAGAGGAAGTTCTAAGTGCTGGTGGCACCAACGAGAGCCAGAATTATTTTGCAGCGCTGGAGGGATTAACCGAAGATATGGAAATCGAAGAAAACATCGGAGGTAATTTTAATCAAGATAATGACGTTAATTTTATTCAATATTTAAAGAACAAAAATAAGGAGAAAAAACCAGCCCGCAGTTCTGCTGGTTCCTCTGAAAAAGCTTCCAACAAGACAGAAAAAGTTGCGCCAATCAACGTGTTCGGACAAACCGGGAAAGATATGGTTCAGCTATTGGCAGCCGAAAATAAACTGGCCAATTTCGAAATCAAAAGAGTTAATGCCGAAAAATTAACTCTAAGGACGAAATCACTGGTTGATTTCAAGTCAGCCAAAGATGCGCTGATTTCTGGGGAGGTTCCACACTTCACCTATACCCCAAAAAGTGAAAAAAATCAGACCTTCTTGTTGAAGGGTTTGGACAGCGGAGAGGATACGGTCGATCTTCTTCAGGTGCTCAAGGAGGCTGCACCAGAAAGCCTTTGCGACAAGAAGGTCGACCATAGAACGGAAGAATTTACCACTTTACCTGGTACAAATTGCAAATAAGAGCAGTCCAAGTGCCCTTCAACAAATAAGGTACTTGAATTTCAGAGTGGTGAGGTGGGAACGCCTCCAGAAAAGAGACGTCAACCAGTGTTACCGGTGTCAAAGATTTGGACATTCGGCTGCCAATTGTGCCATGCACTATCGTTGCATTAAATGCAAAGACGTTCATGCTCCCGACGAGTGCAAATTGGCTCAGACGGAGCCTAAAGAAAAATTATACTGCGTTAACTGCGGTGTTTTTGGTCACCCAGCATCATATCGAGGATGCTCCCAATATCAAGATGCAAATGTTAAATTTGCTCCAAAGCAAACACAAGTACACCGTAATATCATACCTTCCAACTTCGTCAAGCCCGGAGTATCATTTGCACTCGCCGCTAGAGGACCAGCAGAAAATGCTGGAAATAATGTAAATAATGTAAGTCGCAATAATGAGCTGCTTCTCAAAATTTAACAGCAACTTAATTCTTTTTGGAGAGAATCGACAAACAAGATTCAAAAATTAAGTTTGCTTTTCAGCGTTTAGGTCTTTCAAATGCCTAATAATGACTTGTCATCCAGTCATATTCCCATGGATAGGCTTCGCCTCATATCGATCAACGTCAACTCTATCATTGCTATACATCGACGTGATTATCTCCTTGAATTCATTGTCAAGCAAAAGCCTGACATCATACTTCTCACCAAAACCCACCTTAATTCATGGCATTCCATAGAATTCAAGGATTTTGCATTCGTAAGAAACGATAGGGTAATAGGTGATGGGGGAGGCGGCACCGGGATATTGGTTAGAAGACCCTATTGTTTCCAAAATATTGAAAAAGTCGAATTCAAAAACTTTGAATTTCTTGAAGTGTCCGTCATCAAAATTTTACTGCCAGGTGGGGATAACCTCTTCGTTATCTCTGCCTACGCAACTGGTCAAAATGTTCTCAAGTTCAAGGAGGAACTCAATTCCTTGTTTGAAATACTCGAATTGAACAGGCTGCATAGTTATTATATTTTTGCCGGTGACCTGAATGCCAAGCATACATCATGGCTAAACGCCGCCAATAATCCAAGAGGTGTATTCCTGAAATCATGGATAACAGAGAACCAAATTGAATACAGGTGCAACCTATATGGGTCGGAGTTCCCAACATACCCTAGGACAAATTCATATTTGGACATCTGCATTGCTGACGCAAGACTTGAATTCAGCTTTAATAGTCCTCAACGAAAACTGCAGGTGCTTCCTTATGTTAGCGACCATAACGCAATCGTAATGGAAATCAATCATCAAAGGGATGATTTCTTCCTCATTCCAGTTCAGCATGAAAACCATCGGTTGAATTTCAAAAAAACAGACTGGGGAAAGTTTCAAAAGAAGTTTAATCAGGAGTACCAGAAGCGATGTCCCTCTTCTGATGATGGCAACGCTTGCTCAATGGTTCCTCATAACAGAAATCTAACTGACGATGAAATAGATCTCTATTTGTCGAAGTTAGAGAAGCTGACGTTGGAAACGATTGAGAAAGTCGTTCCCAAGATTGAACATCGAAACAATATGGAAGGCTATGAAACATCAACCAACGCAAGGTTGAAAAGATTGAAAAGCCTTCTTCTCACCCGCGTCAACAATATTTATCGAAGATTTTTGGACTACAACCATCCCTCGTTGGCTTTGTTGAAATTATACCTGAAGAATGTCCGGAACTTAATCCGTTCATACTTCAGGAGTGAGGTCAGCAATCAATAGGCGGAAAAACTGAGGGGTATTAGCCCACAGGACCCAGATGGCGTTTTCGCGAAAGTGAATAGCTTATTCCGCAGGAAGTCTCGAGTGAAGGTATCGAATCTTGAAGTCGCTAGTGATGAGATAAATCTTCTCGATAGAGCTGGTTTTGAAATTGATAGTACGACTCCGGATAGAAATGGAAACAGGATTATATGTGATGGATTGCAGAAACTTGCCCTGATTGGAACACATTTTGAATTGGTTCATCTGCAAACCCAGAGAGAAGGAATGAAATATTTTCGGAGGTCATTGAAGCAAAAGTTTCCGACTTCAAATCAAGCCTGAACGGCCAATCAATTCTTTATTTCAATGAAACATTAACATCTGACCTCATACCGAGCTTGAATCTTATTGATTATTTTGTCAGCTATGAAGACTTGTGTTTCATATTTCACAGAATAAACAAAAAAATCATGTTGTACTGACGGTATTCCAAATGTAGTTCTGCGACATTTGCCTGAGGTTGCTATTAGGGATTGTTGCATATTGTTCAACAACATGTTGAACAATTCATATTTCCCAAATGAATGGAAAAAGCCTAAGGTATTTCCGATCTTGAAGAAAGGAAAAGAATCTTCATGCCCTAAAAGCTATCGCCCAATCAGCTTGCTGCCTAACATCAGCAAGGTGTTTGAAGTGATACTCAACAGAGCATTAAACGCCCACATTGAGAAATATGAGTTGATGCCGAATTGCCAATTTGGTTTTCGTGCCAGGCATTCAACCATACATGCAATAACGAAAGTAACCTCAGACATCTGTTGGAAACTAAATGATAGACAATGTGTTGGAGCATGTCTCATTGATATGGAGAAAGCCTTCGATACGTTATGGTTAGATGGACTAGTTTTCAAACTTCTTCAGGACAGGCTCCCCAGACACCTTGTCGCTATGATGTGTAATATGTTATACGGGAAATCGTTTGTTGTAACTGATGGAAATCTGACAACAATGCGCGAATTCAAGGTCTTGAATGGTCTACAGCAGGGAACAGTTACTGCACCTCTGCTTTTCTCAATATTCATTCGCAAGCTATTGAACAGCTTTGATTTTAATGTCTCGCTAACGCGTTGGTAGCGTTTGCTGATGGTCTGATCATCTATACGGCAGACCGAGAAGCTACAATAGTTCAGAGCAATCTTCAAAAAATGTTTAATGATGTGCAGCTCTACACCGACAATTGGCGAATGAAAATCAATGCGCAGAAGTGCGAAACAGTTTTGCTTCGGAAAACGCTGCAGGGGGCCAGTCAAGGCCTGAAACGTAATTGGAAGGATTTCCACATTATGGCTGGTGAGGGTAGTTCAGAACGGGTTCCACATAAATCCTGTGTTCGATACTTCGGTGTTCATCTCGATCAGTATCTGTACTACACTGAACATGTCAAAATCATGCTCAGTAAAGCACAAAAAGTAGTCATGGCCCTTCGGCGACTCTTCCATTCCAGATACATTGATCAAAAAGTCAAAGTTATTTGTTACAAAACCCTGGTTAGGCCAGTTATGACATACGGATGCCAGATCTGGTACAACCAGAGTGCTAGTACAATGGAAAGATTAAGAGTTTTCGAAAGGAAATGTCTTCGTGCATGTACTGGTTTGTACAGAAAGCCTGAGACGGATTGGAAGCACTATATATCGAATAGAAAAATTTATCAAACCGCTCAAGTGACAAGAGTCGATATCTTCATATTGAAACTTCTACGGAATCATATCGCAAGATCTGTGACTGTGAGTGAAAACCCTTGGATTCCACAGCCGTTCCACCCTACAGACGGATATATAGCGACTTGCCTCACTACTGGCTTCGTTCCTCCAGAAGCATTCGTGTATTTGGACATGAATCGATATGTTTTTGATTCTGACGGCGTCCCAATCATATATCACATATATCGACGGGCCACCGATAAGAAGATAAAATATCCTCCGAACATGAGTTCACGAGACCAACAATTCCAATGGAGATACTCATTTGCTAGATTCGTTGAGGCAGGTCGAGCTGAGATGGAGCAATCTAGGTATTGGTGGCTGAATGAGAATGCCTAAATTATTCGTGTTTATTTTCTGTTTTTGCGCTTTTTCTCGTTACTTAGTTTTTTAGATTCATCTCATTATTGCTACATCTAGTATTGTTGTTTATTTGTATTATAAATTAGGTATAGGTTTCAATATAAGGTAAAGTTTTTTTTTTTTGATTGAACTTATTTAGAATTAGGGTGTAACATATTAGGTATAGGATATAAGTTCATTGTTGTGTTAGTAGTATAAGTAATTTTTGAATAATGCTGGTTGGTTTTTTCTCCTTTTTCCAATTGAATCAAAAAATATCAAATAAACTTAATTAATTTAAATTTGCAAGTGTATTTTTTTCATTAAATGTGTTTAACTGATAACGTATAAATTTAGAGAGCCATTCGGGCCATTAAGTTTTTTTATAGTTTTATTGTTTGGAATTTGCTTTATGTTCTTTTAAAAATTTATAACGATTGGTATTAAATAAAGCGCTTTTGACTTTGACGTTAGGTTTCACGGACTTTTGTATATTCTTCAAAGACCGTACGTGAAGTGTTTTAATGCATTTGGCAGAATAAATAACAAGAAATCATGTGATATTGCCGGTATTTCAAATATAGTTCTTCGACATTTACCTGACATGGCTTTTAGGAATTATTGCATAAAAGTCAAATTAAAAGTGAAAAGCGCTTTATTCAATGACCCAAATGGCTCTCCAAAATTTGATTTACGTAATGCTGACTACGATAGCATTAAGAGTTATATTTCTAATGTAGACTGGACTAGTTGGCTTTCGACGTTAGATGTAGATGATGCAGTGAACTTTTTCTACCAGACCATATTTGACGCCGTTGGAAGTCATACACCTAAAATCAAAAAGAGAAATAAACTGTCTGAGCCATGGTTGGTCAGAAATTTTCGAAATTTAAGAAACAGAAGGAATCAGCTCCACAAAATTGTACAAAAATAACCCAATGTCAGTGATGAAATTAAAAACGAATATAATGAACTGGCAAATGAATTTAGATTGAAGTCACGTGAGGCCTATGCAATGTATGTTAATTTTATTGGCAAAATCATAATCCAAAACCCAAAGAAGTTTTTGATTTTGTAAATATTAAGCACAAAGCTCATGGTTACCCTAAACAAATGACCTATGAAGACCGCAGTTTCTCTGTCCCAGAAGAAATTTGTAATTTATTCGCAGATCATTTTCAATCAGTGTATTCCTTACCAAACACCTCACCTCATGTAGATAACACTAACGCCGTTTTTTAAGCAGCGCTCCAGGAACTCTTAGTTTCTGAAGATGATTTCATTAATGCAATTAAAACACTTGATCTGAACCGTGGACCTGGCCCAGATTTACTTCTACCCTATTTCCTATACCATTGCAGTGAAGTTTTAGTTTTAACCTCTCCATATCATTTTTAATAAGTCACTCGTAAGCGGGAAATTTCCAACACACTAGAAATCTTTTCACCTGACTCCAATTCATAAAAGCAAAAGCAAAGGGAGTGTTCGAAATTATAGAGCAATTGCCATTTTATCACCCGTAATAGAGCAGCGTCCCAATGACCAGCAGCATGGCGTCAGGAAAAACCGATCCATAACCATCAATATAACAGTTACGGTCTCATACATACTTTGCGCAATGGAAAATGTGCACCAGATTGACGCAATTTGTACTGATTTCAGTAAAGCCTTTGATCGCGTCAATCATATTATTCTGTCAAAAAAATTGCGCAATTTTGGAATCACTGGCCCATTGCTTTGCTGGCTTAACTCTTACCACAAAAACCGGACTTAAGCCGTTAAATTTTGAGGGTATATTTCCAAAAAAAAATCAAGTCTACTCCAGTGTACCTCAAGGCAGTCATCTCGGACCTCTTCTTTTCAACATATTTATATCAGACCTTTCTGATGTGTTATCCGATATACCCCATTTAATTTTATACGTATGATCTTAAATAATACTATGGGATAACATCCTACAGTGATTCGATATTTTTACAGAACAAGATAAATGCTTTGCTTGAATGGTCCAACACAAACCACCTATACCTGAACCTCGAAAATGTCAGGTGATTAGTTTCTCTCGCAGAACTTCAATTTTATTAGCTGATTAACACCTCTTTAATAGTAATCTTTCTCGAACAGACAGCATAGTAGATCTCGGTGCCTTCTTGGAAAAGAAACTCCGTTTTAATTTGCACTGTGATGAGGTTCTCTGCAAGGCTTATAAAATGTTAGGCTTCATCAAATGGTGTGCTAAAGAATTTCAAAATGTGTGGGTAACAAAGACATTACAGGGTGTGTACGGTATTTGACGGCATGCATAAATATGACTATAACTTCTCGAATTTTTTTTTTTTTCAGATAAGAAATGGTGGACTACAACATCACTCAAGAAATGAAGAGACATGCCGTCATCGTCGCTATACGTGCGAACTATACAGATTTAGAGATTTATAATTTTCTTAATTGCGCCCGTTCATTTGTGCATAAGGTTCACCGTAAATTGGAGGCATCAGGAGGCAATACAAAATTGTTCTGACACTGTCCGATCGGTAAAATTTTTAGAGCAAGTGCAAGCGACCATAGACCAGGACCCTCCAAAATCAATGAGGGACCTTGCGAGTGAGTTTCATGTTTCTGAGCACCTTATTCGTATAGTTGTCCACGAAGACCTTCGGTATCAGTCTTACATGATGCATAGAGGACAGTTCATGTCAAGACGAACACGGGAACAGAGAGTTTTCCGATCAAAACGTCTTTTAAACAAAATCAAACACCCTGAGGCAACCAAAATGTCATGGTTTTTTCCCGACGAAAAAACGTTGACCAAGATCAAAAGACCAATCGCAGAAATGACAGATGGCTATGTTCAAATCCTACGGAGGTTCTTGTTGCTATGCACACAAAATTTCCAGCCACTGTTATGGTTTTAGGTGTTGTCAGCAATATAGGACATGTTATGCCACCACACTTTTTTAGTCAAGGACTTCGAGTGAACTCTGCTGCATACATCGAGGCTTTGGAGACGGTAGTAAAACCCTGGATAGACAATGTTAGTGGAGGTAGACCATATATTTTTCAAAAAGACTCTGCTCCTTCTCATAAAGCGATGGCGACACAAGATTGGATGGCTGAAAATGTTCATGACCACATAACATCGAACTTGTGGCCACCTAGCTACCCAGACCTTAATTACGTATGGGGCGTAGTTGAGCGTGAGACCAATAAGCGTCCTCAGAATACCACTTCTTCGCTGCAGACTGCTATTAATGCCGTTATGGTCAATATGAACAAGGAGCATTTGATTCGGGCATGTAATCGTTTCCGGACCCGGATCGAAGAGGTAATTGCTGCTAATGGCGATTTTATTGAATAACTTTATAGCAATATATTAATTTAACGTTGTATAGAAAATTTCTAAAATTTCATTAAATTTTTGTAATATACAAGCAAATTGTTCTCGAATACCGTACGCACCCTCTATACATATCATTAGTCCGCCCTGTTCTCAAATATACAGGTGTCACTTGGCATCCTGTTTCTGATGTTCATACAGAAAGATTTGAGTCTCTTCAAAAAAAGTTCCTGCTATTTGCTTTACCGTCTCAATATGACCCATGTAACATTCAGAGCTTGTCTTCATATGAATATCGGTTGTCCATTCTATATTTATCTTCACTGGCCTCCCGTAGAATTATGGCATGCTCTTGCTTTGCATTTGATGTCCTCCGTCGTACCATTAAAGTTCAATATCTGATTGAGAGGATATCCTTGAACGAACCAGTAAGATTTACAAGACATTCACGTTTGCTGGTACAAAGTCGACACCTTATCATCTACGGTGAAAATGAACCGATTAATAGATGCTGCAAAATATTAAATAGCCTGAGCCATTGCTTTTCTCCAAACATATCCAGACTACAGTTTAAAACCAATCTATCAATGTTTCTCTCTTCCTAGTCCTATAATTAACTAGTATTTTTGTAAGTGTAACCTATATTTTCAACTTGTATTTTGTAACTTTTAGCGTGTGTTTCTTTGTGATTGTTTATAATTTTGATGTAAAACCTTGTTTTGTAAATAAATAAATAAATAAATACTTTTAATTTACCAATTAATTATTTAAAAAATTAGTAAATTCAAATTATTTAAACTTATTACATGTGTTATGATTCAATTGGAAAAAGGATAACTAACCAACCAGCACTTTTCAAAAATTATTTATAATTGCAATACAATAGGAAACTTTTATCCTACACCTAAAATGTTACATCCTAATTCTAGTCAAATACAATCAAAAAATTTATCTCATATTCATTCAATGCTAACAAAATATTCCTAATCTAAACGTTTAACCTTACGTCTAAGCCTGATATAATAAACATAACATATACCTATCCTAAATATTGAAACCCATCCCAAATTTTTAACATAAAAAAACAACAGGAAATGTAGCAATAATTAGTTGAAACTCAAAAACTATGTAACAAAAAACACATAAACAGAAGATTAGCACAAATAATTCAGACATTTTCATTAAGCCACCAATTCTAGCAAACGAGCATCTCCATTGGAATTGTTGGTCTCAAGAACTCGAATTCGGGGGATATTTTATCTTCCTATCGCTGGCCCGTCTCTATCTGTGATATATACTTGGCACTGTCAAAAACATCCTTCCAGTTACGTTTAAGGTCTTGACTGGCCAACCACTGTGTTGTCTGAAACAAAATTGCTTCGCACTTCTGCGCATTGATTTTCATTTGCCAATTACCAGTGTATATCAGCACATCATTCAACATTTTTTCAGATTTCTCTGAATAACTGTAGCTGTTTGATCTGATATATAAATAAACAAATCATCAGCAAACACTACCAATGATCTCATTGGCAAGACGTTAAAATCAAAACCGTTCAATAGCTTGCGAATGAATATTGAGGAAATCAGAGGTTCCCTGCTGTGGACACTAAATTTGCGCATTGTCGTCAGATTTCCATCAGTAACAAAAATGATTTTCCATACAATATATTGCACATCATGGCGACAAAGTATCTGGGTAACCTGTCCTGAAGCAGTATAAGACTTTGTTCATACATCCACACCTTCTCGAAAGCTTTATCCATATCAATGAGACACAATCCAACATATTCTCGGTTGTTTAGTCTCTAACAGATGTCTGAGCTTACTTTCGCTATCGCATGTATAGTCATATGCCTGGCACGAAAACCAAAGTGATAATTTAGCATCAACTCATATTTCTCAATGTGAGCGTTTAATGCTTTGATTGTGTAGATTTCTCCAAGAATTTTGACCTCGTGTTTTATAAATATATAACAAAATAGATTTCCTCCTTATACACGCATTGCAAAGTCCACACGGTTTCTTCATCAGTGATTGTACTACTATGTTTTTCCTTATTCTACGCCCTTATATCTTGGATGGTTTTATTATCATTACGAATTTCTTTCGGCTAGTTTGATATCTTTAATCCAGAGACTATGGAAGGGTGTTCCAGTACCTTTCACTCCAATCCCAATATTGTATCGAGCGTGAGACGCGCGGTATTAGGGCGTACGTTATCCTGGAGAAGAATTGCACATCCTGCTGGAATGCTCCTCCGTTTCGAGTGTTATTTTGCGATATTGAAGGTGTTCTTGGATAAAAGACTATTCGCGTCGACTACGAAGGGATCTTGGCATGACTTTACGCAATCAGCCGCAAATAAATGCAGACATCACGAGCGCAAAACGTAAAGTAACGTCCACAAAAGTGTATTTTGTATTACAAATTTGTATTATGTGAACTTAACATACACAAAATAAAAGCGTAAAGTAACGCACACGGAAATGTATTTTGTACAATAAATTTGTATTATTTGAATTCAATATACGCAAGAGGAAACAATGAATCAACCAACTCACCATCAAGCGCAACTTTTCCAATTACACAAACAGCCTAACTTCGATCGATCAGCATATCGGTAACAATGTTGATAACTAATTGTGGATCGGATGGTAAGACCTTTGGTACGTGCAGCAGCAGTTTATGGATTTCGCCCTAGAGCCCATGAAGTGAACAAGTGAAAGTGTACTTGGAGTGAGGAAGTCATTTTTCGGGAAGTTGTGACCGCTAATCTTTTACGAGCCCATCTTTTAACACTCGAAGTCAGCGTTGATTAAATGTGAAGAATAAGAAGTGTAGGAGAAATGATAGAAGATATATTCGTCCAGGCACGGCAAAATTACTGTCGTCTGTGCTTGGCCCCGGATAGTGAATGTGTTCCAATTTTGACGAGCTTGGCCAATAATAATGAACCTCTTTTGTCGAAAATTCAAGCGTGCGTCAACGTTAAGGTTAACCAATCAGATCGTCTATTGTTACGAACATGTCACTCATGTATCAGCTTTATAAACTCATGGTAAAGCTTCAAAAATCGATGTTGAGCCACGCAAATGAAGCAGAGAAATCGGTGGGAAATGGTTAAATTCAAGGCATCGACAACAGCAAATTTCATCATTTCAATCCTCGAACAAACCAACGCAAGACAAACCAATTCTAAATTGTCCACAAAATAAACGTAATTGGACGGCCCATACCGATCATTTTCAAAGAAAAACCAATTGACGAAGAAACTGATGCTCAGGAAGAAGCTGCTATGAAATTGAATTTGGATCCAACACAGATGAAAATATTGTGCCCAAACAGGAAGTTGAAGGTAAGGAAGAATCGTTTTTGGAGCCAATCAGCAGTTGACCCAAAACTTGGATAGGAAGCGCCAACGAGAAAATGATGAAACATCAGAAGTTCCAGCAACATGGTGTCGATTTTTCATATGAACTTCTCATCTGCAACCAACGCTCGTCGACATGCACGTAATATACATCGCGCATCAGAAGTGAATACTAGAGAATCATCCAAGTTTTGTACCAAGCCAACAACACCACGTTCATTGCTAAAACTTCTTCATTCACCACGATCTAACATAAAGCCAACTCTTAAAATTGCGCCACCAACTTATCCATCATATAAGATATTCATGGCTCCTATTCGACGAAAATTCCCGAATTTTACCTGGCATTTATGTTTTAAATCTTTTTCTTTTTAGCACTACAGCTCCCCTCGGGGCTTTGCTTAGAGATAGTTAGAGTATCTCATTTTCATGACCGTATTGATTTTTTGGTTTTTTCAGTACCATGCTCCCGTGTGTCTCCTTAGCTATGATATGATCTGATTAAATCAGTACATATCACCACTGAATGAACACTCGTAGTCTGTCCGAAAAATCCTCTGAACTAAATCACGTTCTTCACCAACGGGACTTGAACCTGGGATCTTCGGCTTATGCGTCTCATGCTATAACCACTAGACAACACAGGCTTATGTTTAAAATGATTGAAGCAAATCCTGTCAAAATCAACTTTTGTTGCTAATTTGAAGAAAATGAGCTGTATGAATTTATATCATCTTTATAAGGAAGATGAACTGATAGATAAAACAAACTGATAAACAAAACAAACTGATATACTGTCAGTGAACTGTCTCACTGAAATTTTCCCAAACTAGTTTAATAGTAGTGAGATTCTTGTGAACACCCAAAAGCACTAATTCTCGTGGTGGAAAGCTGCACAGCTAACCACACGTAGTGGAATTTATCTGGTCCTCGACCTTCAATAATGAGCTGTTGGTTGGGAAACTAATAAAAGGGGTAGAGAAGGATGTCCAGCTCTTCTTTTGATCAGTGAAAATCATCCGGTGAAGAGTGCCGGTTGGGAAATAAAGTTAGTGAATGCACGTATCGAACGGATGATCAAGATTGGAACAAGTCTTAGCAGCTAAATTACCGCGATCGTGAGCAGAGCGGAGAACAGCATCAATAAATAGGCAGCAAATTAAGCGAAATTAAATTGTTTGTGGGTCCCCACATCTGCGGCAGCAAAATCATCATTGTAAGAGTTGACCAATCGTTTTGTTTTGAGGGTTTTGTAAAATAATTTTACAAAACCCTTCTAAAATCACGTCCTGTCTGTCCGTCTGTCTGTCCGTCCGTCCGTCCGTTCGTCCGTCCGTCCGTCCGTCCGTCCGTGTGTCACAGCAGTTTTTCTCGGAAACTACTTAAGCTAGAAACATCAAATTTCGTACGTAGGTGTAAAGTGGTGTTCTCTTCAAAGTTCAATTACAAAAAAAATTTTATAAGGTATTTAAGGGGGGTCTCCCCATATAGGGGAGTGACCCCCCGAAAAAAAAATTTCATTGAAGGTGGCCGATATGGGTATCAAATAAAAGGTCTTGATGAGAACTTTTCAAAAAAGGTCTTTGTTTGGCAAAGTTTGCTTCGAGGGGCGCACAGGGAGGGGAAATACACGAAAAATTTGTGTCCCCCCCCCTGGCGATTGGACACCTGTGATCCGAAAAATCTTAAAAAAATCAGGAATGTAGGCCTTGGTGAGTACAACAACAACAAATACGTTAGAAGTCGCAATTCACTCAACTTTGTTAGTAATAGTATGATTTATCGATTTTATGTTTAATAAAATCTTAACGATACCCTTAAATTCTATGAAATTCAGTACATAGATGACTATTCATAAGGTTGATCTATCCTGAAAGTTTCATAAAGATTGAATCATATTTAGCGAAGTTATAGGGGTTTGAATTTTCCTGTATTACTATGGAACAATATGCGCTGCATTTATTACTATGGCAACATATGGCTATGGAACAACATGCGCTTTTACCGACTCAGACACTACAGTTTTGCTAGGATTTGCATGAAAATTTCAGGAATGATAGGTGTCATGAATATCTTTGCGAATCGGTTCAGCTAGTGGTATCAGTAATTGTAAAACAAAATGGTGGCTGTTTTAAATGCGAAGATTGAATAATTTTGAGTTATTTTTTCCCAACTTCAACGTTTAAGGTGCATGCTTTGAACACTTGATTCAATTTGATGAATGACTGAAGATGAGTACCTACAATTAATACTCATAAGCGAAGCAAGTCAAGGAGGCGGGAGAGAGCTCCTAGCAAAAGGGCTTTGTAACCATTCTAGGATTCGAAAAAATTGGCCATTAATCGATGATAACAGTACAGGAAAGTGGCTCCTGAAAATAAAAATTCATCAAACGTAGCCGGTATGAGTATGAAACGAAAGTTTTCATGGGAGCTTTTCAAAACAGTTGTTAAACTGTCAGTTTTTGCTTCAGTGGGGGCACAGGGGGGAAATACATGAAAAATGTGTTTCCTCCCTAGCGAATGGATATCTGAAATAATTATCAAGGGAGATATTTATGAGTATAACAACAACAAAAATCTCAGAACACGAAATTCGTTCAACTTTGTTAATAATAGTATGATCTTCGAATTTCATATTTTCTCCAATAAAATCGTTTCTTGATTTTATTCGATCTGGTGACTGCATTTTGTAAATTGAATACAAAACCCTTCTGACATGACCGTAGGTCTGTTTGCCCAACTTGTTTAATATTCAATTGTATATTTTATTGAGAATTTTGCATTAATATTTAGAGGTAAATTCAAATTGGATTGGATTTTCCGGTTCTTTCCTTTCCTTCTTTTGTTTTAGTTCTAGATGCTGTGAACTTTCTGCTAGTGAGCGAGAAGATATTTTTTTCTAAGAAGGGACTTTACTGGTGTTGGTTTGAAGTCGCGGAATTGCCAAGTGCCCGTCGTGGTCAGGTTTTCAGCGTTTCTCAAGTGTTTCTTTCAAGTATTGTATTGAATTTCAATTTGGTAGTGTAGAACCTCAGTTCGGTAGAGTTCCACTCTTTATTCTCTGGGGCGCCACCTAAAGCGTTTTTCTCCATCATATTTGAACCTCCCTTGTATTTGCTTTCGTTCTTTTGCTAGGGGAATTGGCATAATTTAGTAGATCATTGCATTATTTGCTGCCATTTTTTTGTGAATATGTATGCGCGGATGCATTTGTAATTGCCCTCTAGATATGAGTTCGTTTTCTGCAGATATTGTTTTCAATCACTCTTCTATTTCTGATAACCTTCAAATCGAGGAACGGTATTTTATTATCCTCTTCTAGTTCCTTGGTAAATTTTACGTTTCTATGCAATGCGTTAAGTATTTAAAACGTTACTACTAACTCCTCCTTTTCTACTATTGCCAGCGTGTCGTTGCATACAAATTAAGTATATAGAGCAGACAACGAGATTGATAGCAACACGAATCCAGGACCATCTAAGGTAAGCAAAAGTGGCCATAAGAAGGGAACGGAAGAATCCAAAATCCTCGGTAGCACATCACATTGTTAGCAAAAGGCATCGGATTACAAGTTATAGAGCAAAACATGTGAAGTCAACGTCAGCTTCTCTAACTTGTACAAAGAGCGATTTTTTCATCGTATGTTAGATTCCTGCCATTAGGAACTATTTAGCAAGTCTTGCTTTCATCAGAAGGAGGACATTGCTTCTGGTATTCCCGACTAAACTTCGTTTTAAACTTTCCCCAAATCGATTTTTGTTTTAATTCATCCGATGGTTTTTATGTTGAACTGGAATAAGTAAGACATCATTCTTTTGATGATTGATTCCCATTACGATTGCAATGTGGTCGCTATTGTAAGGAAGCACCTACAGTTTCCGTTGAGGACAATTAAAGTTGAATTCAGGGTGTGTGTCAGTAATAGAGAGGTCCAAATATGAATTTGTCCTAGGGTTTGTTGGCAGCTTCGACCAACCTATATAGGTTGCACCTGTATTCAATTTGGTTCTCTACTATCCACAATTTCAGGAATAAACGTATTCGATTATTGTTGGTGTTCACCTCCTCCATCACCAGTTACCCTATCGTTTCATACTAGTTCAAAATCCTTGAATGTTATGGAGTGCCATGAAATGAGGTGATTTTCAGTGAGAAACATGACATCAGGCTTTTATTTAACGATGAATTTCAGGAAACAGTCACGTCAATGTAGAGTAACAAAGGAGCTGACGTAGATTGAGATGAGATGAAGCCTATCTATGGGAATGTGTCTGGATGACAATTTACTTTGAAGCATTTGAAAGATTTAAATGCTTAAAAAACAAAGTGAATTTTTAAATCTTGTTTAGCAATTCCCTCCGATAAAGGATTAAATTGCTGATAAATTTTAAGAAGCGGCTAATTGTTGCTAGGTACATTATTTACCACACTATCTGCGGATCCGCTAGCGGCTAGTGCAAATGATACCCCAGGCTTGATAACGTTGGAAGGTATTACACTGCGGTGTACTTGTGTGTTTTGGAATAAATTTAACTTTCGTATCTTGTTACCACAAACATCACCAATATGAAGCTAGATGACCAAATACTCGTATACCCCAGTTAACGCAATGCAGTGTTTGTTTAGGCTTTGTTTGAGCCAATTTGCACTTATCGGGGGCAAAATATCCTTGCATTTTACGCACCAATAGTGCATGGGGCAGTTGGCTAATTGTTTAGCACCGTTAAAACTAGTTGATTTATCTTTTCTGAAGGCATTCTCTCTTCTTCACTCTAAAATTCAAGTACCTTATTTGTTGAAGTGCATTTGGACTGCTTTTGTTTGAAATTTTTGCCAGATAAAGTGATAAATTCTTCTTTTCGACAAACAATCTTCTTGTTGCAAAGTTTTTGACAGACATAAATTCAATTTTTGGTGCAACTTCCTTCAGCACCTAAAAAAGACTGGCCTCTCCGCAGTCCAGATTTTTCAACAAAAACTTCTGATTATAAACTACTCTATACATATGCATTCAAACAACATCGAGAGTTCAACACAATAGCTTAAAATCGATTGACTTTCATGGAACTTTCTAGCATGCAAGGTTTGGTTTAACAAATACTTATTCGCTAAACTAAGGTTTGTAAAGTGATTTTACTTTTGGTCAAATGTCTTCCGATGTTCCACGATCTCGAACGATAAAATTATGTCTCGAACAAAAAGACAACTAGAGAGGAAAAAAACTGTAACCTTCGATCCCGAAATGTTATTTTTTATCTCCTCAATCGTGGAGCCAACCTCACATCTTGACAAAATAATTTTTTTTCGGCAGCGTAGAACTTCTTCATTATTTTTTTATATATTGTATAACTTTAATAGCAATTTACAATTTTTTTTAATCGGCTAAAGGTACATTAAGACTAATTGTTCAATAAAAATTCACATAAAATTGCGCGCATCAACAGGTTCTAATTTCCACGCGCGATTAACGTTCAACGTACTCTGGATTACACCTAAGCCGACTTAATATGCAATTTGCTCATTCCAAACATTTTTCATTTCCGTGCGCGTTCAATGGCTACATTACACATAAGTTAATTCGTGTAATATGCATACTCCGAAAATTTCATTTCCACGGCGATCATGTACTTTTTGCTGACCACGACATAAAACATGTGACGAGTAGCAATGAACCGCGACACGGACTTTCCGATATTAAAAACTGACTAATTGTAGACCTGTATCTGTGTAGTCCGCATGGCTTAGTGTTTAGAGCACTAAGCCCGTAAGCCGCAAGTCTCTGGTTCGAGTCTCGTTGGCGTCAACGAGATTTAGTTCGAGTGATTTTTCTGTCGGACTATAAGCCTATTCAGTTATGATACGCGCGGGTTTAAAATCAGAACGTATCGCAGCTGGGTGGACACACGGCCAAAGCGTGATAATGATCATATCACCTTATGGAGCGCCGATACATTAGATTATAACAATGAGATACTCTAACTATCTCTCAGCAAAGGCCCGAAAGGGTTGTAGTGCTACGAAAAAAAACCGGTACTACAAAAGACTTTAACAATAAAATAATGTGATCTGTTGTTCAACAGGTCTTTTTTGAGAAGCCAGACGGAACGCCGTCCGCCTAATTTATTTTTATATATTTGTTTTTTGAACATTTGGTGACCCCGATCTGATCAAGGTCTGCTTCTAGCTTCAGGATCAGGATGGAGGAATCACAGTTATCACTTCTGGCAACCAAGCAGAAGGAGTTGGGAGACGAGTTCCAGTGAATAATCAGTAATTACAGAAAGGATTCCTCCAGCCGCAAGACTCCCGAATACCTGAAGGCTAAGCTAGCACAGTTGGGACAGTTGTGGACAACGTTCAATGCAACCCACCAGGAATTACAACCCCAGACAGGGACTTATCCGTAACACCCGTACTTTCAAGCCCAGTATTTCGCCAAGGTCAGTGCGGAGTACACGAAAGTAGAGTAAAATATGCATCAACTTCTACGCACTCTGGAAGCACCATCAACGTCCACACCAGATGCATCATCAGGAGTGAAGGCTCACGGGCAGGGGCCGAAGGACTCCCTGCGTCTGACTTTTAGAACACTAAACAACTTATCAGGCGATATGGTGTTGTCACGGAATCTGTAACCCATCTTATCGAGGGAATCGACAGCATCAAATTCGGCCAACTTAGACAATTTCATGAAGTAAAGTTGGTCACTCTTCATCGGTACTGGGACGAGGCCCGAAAACTGCATCAGGACTTCTGTGAGAGCAACTACGTGACAGCACTTGGCTACACTCCAAGCAGCTACCTCAACACCAAAGATGCGATCCAAGAGGCGATAACCTTCCTCAACCAATGTCTGGTAAGAAGTCCAGCCACAATCGCGCCCGCCACACAGGCTTCGGTCAGCTTGCCAAGAATCACACTTCCGACGTTTGATGGCCACTACCTTAAGTGGAAACAGTTCCACGATCTGTTCAAACAAATGATCCGCCACAAACCGCTTGGGAATACCCAGAAAATGCGGTACGTAAAAAAAAT
This sequence comes from Odontomyia ornata, assembly GCA_963969285.1. Classification (NCBI taxonomy): domain Eukaryota; kingdom Metazoa; phylum Arthropoda; class Insecta; order Diptera; family Stratiomyidae; genus Odontomyia; species Odontomyia ornata. Next base: position 38,116,412 of record OZ017740.1, read on the forward strand.
GTGACCGATGAAGCTGAACGCCTAATTTGTCGCCTCCACCTTTCTGACGGTAACTATGCCATCTATGGAAAACACTACAGGCACGGTACAGCAACCAATGAATCTTGGTTTCGTCACTCATCGACAGGCTGGTATCACAACCAATAGTTATCAGTGAATCCGCTGCATCAATAAAGGGATTCCACGACACAACCAAAGAGTGCTTGTTAGGACTAGCAACCTTTGGCATCTCAACAGAAGGCTGGGATCCCATCATACTTCACCTCCTGCTCAAAAAACTTGACAGAACCAGACATGAACATGTTCGAGCAAGCGCTTCAACATCCTCGTGAAGTACAAACCATCGACGCCTTTCTCGCATTTATGGAAACTAGATTTCAGTCGCTGAAGGCTTCAGGCTAGGAGAGACATTCACATCTACGAGTGAAACCAACATCCTTCGTCTCATCTAGTTCAGACGAAAACTGCAAGGTATACACTGGGAACCACAAAGTTTTTAAGTGCGACCAATTACTCAAGCTAAGTCCACACAATCGATTTACCAAAATCAATAACTGCCCATCAAGAAGCTGCTCTAAGTGTCAAGGCAGGCACAATACGTTGATCCACCATGAGAAGGCAATTGACAAAACAATGAGACCAGCCATGACAAACGGCAACTCTCAACCTGCTACGCCTAGTGACACCACTTCAGTAGCCCTGACCAAGCAGACATCTGGTGGCAAGTACGTTTCATTGGGCACAGCATCAATCAACATCACAAATTATGCTGGTTCAACCAAAGTTTGTACAGCCGTTTTAGATTCTGGATCTCAGCTCAATTTCATTAGTGCTCGAATGCTAAAGAAGTTGAAAATATCCGGATCAAATTCCAACATCAATACCTGCAGAATAGGGACAACAGAAACACATGTCTCGAAGAGAGTGAGCATCACCATTTCCTCAAGACACTCCGGATATTCAACCCGATTGGAGGCATAGGTGATACAAACAATTGCCTCTACTCAACCGCCGTCATTCATCGATGTTTCTTCGTGGCCAATCCCACTGAACATTCATCTTACTGATTCAAGGTTCAACATTCCGAAATTAATCGACTTACTATTGGGAGCAGAGTTTTACTATGAGCTTCTTTCCATTGGACAGATAAGGTTAGGACAAAACCTCCCAACCATGCAGAACACCGTCCTCGGATAGATCGTGTTCGGCCGTGTCGCAACAGGCGAAACATCTGAATATTTTTGTGGGGTTGGCATCAATAATTTTGAAAAATACATGGAAAGATTCTGGGCCACAGAAGAAGCACCGTTGGCAGCGACCTCTAGTACTGAAGAGCTTGCAATTAATCTTCAACGAAACGATGGCAAACGCTTTGAAGTGAAACTTCCTCTGTGTCAGAACCTATCCTTGCTTGGCCAATCGAAAGACAGAGCAATTAGACGCTTCCTTGCTCTCGAAAGGAAGTTCCACAAACAACCAGATGTCAAAAGGGAGTACACGCAATTCATCAAGGAATACGCCGCTTTGATGTACATGGAAGAAGTTAAGTCACCAATATCAAACCTTAACTGTTTCTTGCCTTACCATTGTGTACTCAAGCCATCCAGCAGCACCACTAAGTTAAGATTCGTATTTTATGTTTCAGCAAAGGCATCAAACGGCATCCCACTCAACGATTTCATGTTGAAAGGCCCTGTAATACAAGATGACTTATTCTCAATCCTTCTAAGTTTCAAGAAACACAAATTTGCCTACTCAGAGGACATTGAGAAAATATACCGCCAAGTGAATGTGACAACAGAAGACAGCCATTTACAGCTCATCGTCTGGAGAGACAACCCTTCCGATGACTTAAGGTATTATCGTTTAAAGGCAGTGACGTCGGGACCACTGCTGCACCATACTTAACGACTCGATGCCTGATGGAATTGGCCAACACACCAAAGAAGTCACATCCACTAGCTTCCAGCGCTATCAAAGACTTCTATGTGAACGACCTAAAGACTGGAAGCAACAGTCTCAAAAAGCCGTAAAGATTCAGCACGAGCTGAAAACGCTTGTGAAGTCAGCAGGGTTCAATTTGCGTAAATGGTATGCGAATCACGAGCAACTCCTTGCATCAATGCCAAGCGAAGATAAAGAAATAGAGCTCTCGGTCGATGGAGCCACAGAAGACACTATGAAAACATTAGGGCTAACATGGAATCCCAAGCTAGACCAGTTCTGCATAACTATCATTTGGAACGAGCCAACCAAGGTGACATTGCTGACAATTTTGAGTGACGTTTCACAATTGTTCTACCCATTGGGATACGTGAATCCAGCAATAACATTGGCCAAGATCTTTCTATAGGATTTATAGCCACTTAAACTCGACTGGGATGAAGCCATACCAATGGAACTCCACACTCGATGGCTTTAATTCCGCAAGGAGCTTACAGACCTGGACAGAATTCGGACACCCAGATATTTGGAAACAAAAGATGCCATACCCAGTTTGCATGCCTTTTCCGATGCTAGTGAAAGGACTTACGGTGCAGTAATACATCTACGCAGCGCAAACAGCCAGGGAGACATAAAGACGATATTTTTCTGTTCCAAATCTAGGGTCGCCCCAGTGAAAACCATCAGCTTACTAAGACTAGAACTGTGTGCTGCAACTCCCATGGCCCACTCAACGAATTGTTTTAAGAAAATCCTCAATACAGACATAAGCACTATACATTACTGGACAGATTTACAGATCGTATTTGCCTGCATCCAATCCAGACCGTCATCTTTTCACACTTTTGTGGTCAACAGGGTCTTATCAATACAAGAGCTAACAAACATACCTGACTGGCGACATGTGAATTCTAGACTCAATCCTGCAGACTTGGTTTCTAGAGGAATACGGCCTAGCGTACTCATCAATTCTACATTCTGGTACAATGGACCTGAATTCCTGCGACAACCCGAGACTCATTGGCCATGTGAAGTTATCGGAGATCCGGGGGAGCTTCCAGAACAAAAGACAATTCACACCGTCCTCGCAACTAGCATTATCACAGAGTATTTTATCGGCAGAATCGATCATCGTAACTCCTACACACATCTTAAGTGATTCGTAGCAACAGTTTTGTGGGCAACTCAAATCTTCAAGACAAGGAAAGATTCATGGGAAGGAAGACTCCTTATAGCCACAGAATTAGAAAAAGCTCTCGCTTTAAAGCAGATTATCGCTAGACTTGGCTGCTGCCAAAACGTGTACTGCGACAATGCAACCAACTTTGTTGGGGCTCGTAATCAATTAGAGGAGCTAGAAAATTTACTCCAAAATGAGCGTTCTCAAGAGAAGGTTCACGCAGCCGCAAGTCAGAAAGGGATTCAATTTCACTTTATACCACCGCGTAGTCTTCAGTTCGGGGGTATTTGGGAGGTGGCAGTCAAATCGGCAAAAAAAATATTACAAAAGACTATTTCATCCGCATCCCTAACTTACGAGGAGCTATGCACCGTCGCTGCGGAGGCCGAGGCTGTGCTGAACTCACGTCCGATACAGCCATTATCCGACGACCCTAACGACATGACAGCACTAACACCGGGACACTCTCTTATCGGGGAGCCACTCACTACAACAAACATAGTCATGCATGTGACACTATTCCAAAAGTACTCACCAAGTAGAAACTCGTGCAGCACATCCGCCACGAATTTTGGCGCAGATGGTCAATCGAATACCTTTCCGAACTACAACAGAGAGCTAAGTGGACCGTAGGTTGTGACAACGTCAAACCAGACATGCTAGTTCTCATCAAGGATGAAAGTGCTTCTCCCTTGAAGTGGCAACCAGGACGGATAGCGGAAACAATTGAAGGAAGTGCCAGATGGTGCAGAGTCGTAGATGTCAAAACTAAAAGTAGCATCTTTCGAAGAGCAACACACAAACTCTGCCCTCTTGTAAAGGTATACGAAGATCTCAACCAAGCCACATTAGCCACAACTAAGGCATCCGCAGAAAGTTGCAAGCCTAAGCAACTCAAAAAACGGCACCCTAATCAAGGTAGATTCCTTCCAATTGTAATGAATCATGCGACGCCGCTGGCGTCCACTACCAACACACTTTGCTGCTAGGTGGCTTGTCATTTTACGTTGGTTGCGACCAGTGTACATCCCACGTCTATTTTTTCGTGGGGTGCCAACAAAATTTTGACAGCCACATGGTGGCAGAGGGTGTGGGTAGCGAGAGTCATCAAAAGGAATTGCTTGTATCGCAGCGGGATTTTAGTGTGTAAATTCTATTGTGAGTTTTGTGGATATGGCGAAGATTCTGTGTTACCACCTAAACCCAACGTAAACAGTTCAGGTAAATATGCTTTTGGACGAGGGTAACTGGTGATGTAACTTAGTTCTTAATTCTCGCTAGACCGATACAATCAATGCGCCGCTAATGCTTAGCCATTTTGCAAGTGGTCGTGTATAAAAAGGCGATAAATCTGTGATACTTTCGCCAATCCGTCATTTGAAATCCATACGCTCGACACATGTCTGCCACGATTGCAATGAGGATACAAAACAACGCAAATAGAAAATTTGGGAGCAATATTCAGGAGTTGAGCGGTTTGGAACCACTCACGCACCTCAAAGAGCTGGAAACACTTAGATATAAAATCATTACAAATGGCGCCCAACGTGGGGCCCAAAACATCCTAAGGAAATAAGAGATTCGCGTCTTGTGACGAGTTGGTCCTTTACGGACGATGTAAGGTACTTTGGTACTCGAGCCTTACCAACAGGAGCAGTGGAGTTGTGTGATACACACTAGCAGTCGCTTCACGTGAGTCGTAGCTTCCGCTCTCCTTTGTTTGATTTTTTTTCACGACAGAATCCTTCCGATGTGTTGTCCCAGGCTAACCCCTGTAAGGACCTTCTATTTTCTTGATGGAACTGTCAGCCAGATGGGGTTTCTCCTGTCGGCCTGGACTCTCAAGAAAATAGAAGGCTACGTTGCCCTTATGTCGCGGAAGGATTCTACTTATATCGTATGCGTGATAGACGAGTGGTATCGGTTCAACGTTCGGTGGCGTATGCCGGAGATGCGAAGCCCGGAATGCTTCCACGCATCGGGAATTTTGACCGCGTACAAAACTGTTACTGTAGCTCTACCACTTGTCTCGTCGAGTCATTTAACGTAGTTTAGAGACGGTTTTTGTGATGCATGTGGGTTTAGGGGATAAATTTTGTAAATCGACCAAAAGCACCCTTTCTTCGGCAGATTACCACGCACTCTCATTTCCCTTTGGAGGAGTCGACTGCTGGAAAGGAAAGTGTGTATTAAATACATTTTTTTCCTCCATTCGATATAAATAGCTCGCCACTATCGGCCACTAAAGTATTAATAAGTTTATTTTTATATATATACGTATAGATTAGAAATAGCAGTAGGAGTCAATTACATTTTTTTTTCCAGTATTACATCGTACCAACACTCATAGGAAACCCACACATGGTGACGAAACGAACACCCGACAAACGTTGGACCAGATCCAAAACGGTCCAACCAGCTAACTGCGGGATCTGTTTCGAGGATGTAGTGGAAGGTGTAACCAGCGGGCGATTGGAGTACGGACACCTGTTCCACCGTGCCTGCGTCCAACAGCTCCTACTGACGTCCGAGCTTTGCCCACTATGCCGGTGACCCATAGAGCGGACCGCCGTAGACGTCCCCTCGGAACGCCCGTCCCAACGCGTGGAGCAGTGGCGAAAGGGGTTCCAGATGCCGAACCGCCCCAATCACTGATGGACTTACAAGGAGCCGTGGGCGGTGAAGTTCCTGTTGCAGTTGTCGCGGCCGAGGTTACACCCGCGCCTTCCGCCCACACCATTGACACCCTCGTAGCGTAAATGCGGGATATGTCGGAGAGGATTGGCAACTTGGAGGGAAGGCTCCAGAACCTCCCCATGAGCCAACCACCCAGCCGCGTGAGAACTCCGCTTGGCTGGGAGCCCAATCCCAGTGTGGCTATGCCCCACTCTCGACCATCTGATCAATGGGCCCTACCTCCAAGGAACTCGGGAATGGATCCCAGAGCTGCTGCTTATAACCGAGACCTTTAACGAACACATCGACCTGCTTCAGGAGGTGGCTCTACACATCCGGAGGGCAGGGTTAACCATCAACATATAGAAGAGTCAGTTCGTGATGACGGAGGTGAAGTATATAGGTCACATCATTGGGCATGGCAATATCAAGACCGACCCGGACAAGACTCAAGCGATTGACGTTTTTCCATTACCCAAGACTACCAAGCAGTTACGCCGATTTCTAGGCTTATGCGGATGGTACCAGCGTTTTGTACGTGACTATGCCATCATTACCACTCCTTTGACCGACATGCTGCGTAAGGGACGTAAGTTCGTCTGGGAAGAGCCCAGCTTGCGAGCCTTTGAAGAACTAAAGAAGAGTCTGACTACAGCCCCCCGTACTGCACAGCCCGGACTTTGACAAACCGTTCTCAATCCATTGTGACGCGAGTCAACATGTGGTGGGAGCAGTCTTAGTCCAGGTTGCACAAGACGGCGAGGAGAGACCTATAGCCTTCATGTCCCACAAGCTGAACCAGGCCCAGCGGAACTACACGGTCTCGGAGCAGGAATGCCTAGCGGCTGTGCTGGCAGTGAAACGTTTTGGAGCATATGTAGAAGGACATCCTTTTGAAATCGTCACTGATCATGCGTCACTGAAATGGCTGATGAGCCAAACTGATCTCCACGGCCGCTTGGCCAGATGGGCTTTGAAATTACAGACGTTTGACTTCACGATAAGACACCGCAAAGGAAGTCAGCACGTGGTACCGGACACACTATCAAGGATGTTCGCCCCTGAAGGAGCTGAGTTGGCCCAGGAGGACGACAGCCCCCTATGGATCGACTTGGACCATCCCGCCTTCAAGTCAGCATGTTATACCCAGCTGATGAATACGATTCAGAACCAGTCGCCACAGCTGCCAGAACTGCGGGTGACGGAGGGATTTATATACAAGCGGACGAGACACGCCTCCGGAGACCCCATTCAAGAAGAGGAACAGTGGAAGTTATGAGTGCTCGAAGAACTGACATGCGAATTGATTAAGCGGGCTCATGACCACCCATTGAGTGCACACGGCGGTTATGGTCGTACGCTTCGGCGACTGAAGATTTACTTCTTTTGGCCTAAGATGGTGCAGCAAGTGAAAAAGTACGTAGCCGCTTGTGAGCTGTGCAAATGCACTAAGGCGCCCAATTCTGTTCTTCGGCCTCCGATGGGAAAATTCGAACTACCGGAGCGGGTGTTCCAGCGCCTGTATATAGATCTCATCGGTCCGTACCCTTGCTCGACTTCGGGATACACGGGAGCTGTCGTGGTCCTGGACCACTTGTCCAAATTTCCGATTGTGGAACCTCTTCGAAACCTGCACACCGGCCCGATAGTCAGTTTTCTGGAAAATCGCGTTTTCCATATATTTGGAGTACCGGAGAAGCTGGCATCCAACAACGGAGTTCAGTTCACCTCGGCTAGATTTCGAAAATTAATGGAGAAGTATGGCATTACGCATCAGTGGACTGCCGTTTATTCTCCGCAAGCCAATGCGTCCGAGCGATCGAACCGCACCCTCATAGCAGCCATTCGGGCCTACGTCCAACCGGATCAGAAGGATTGGGATCGCAGGATTTCCGCCATCACCTGTGCCCTGCGTTCGTCTTACCACTCCACCACAGGCATCTCCCCATACTTTGCCGTGTTCGGCCAGCATATGATTTGCCACGGGAACTCGTACCGGCTATTGCGACAGTTGAAAGGGTTGGAAGACCCAATAGTGGTGCTGGAGCCGCACGAGAAACTCCAAATTCCACGAGAAAAAATCCGGGAGAGGATTGAAGACAGTAGACGGGTGGGGGAGGAGCGGTACAATCTGCGATCCTATCCTTCTGGCTTCAAGGCAGGCGACGAAATCTACCGACGGAATTTTAGACAAAGTGAAGCAGGTCGGCACTACACTGCCAAGCTAGACAAGAAGTTCGTGAAGTGTCGAGTCTTACAAGTTTTAAGTCCCACGCGGTACCTCATTGCGGACATGGCCGGAAGAGAGCTGGGAGTCTACCATGCCAAAGACCTACGACGCTGAGAGAAAAGAAAAAAAAAACAACATCATAGGACCAAGCAGCGTTTCCTTCAGTCTTCCCATGCCTGGTAGGCATCGTGGACACTGTCCTGTAATGAATCATGCGACGCCACTGGTGTCCACTACCAACACACTTTGCTGCTAGGTGGCTTGTCATTTTACGTTGGTTGCGACCAGTGCACATCCCACGTCTATTTTATCGTGGGATGCCAACAGAATTTTGACAGCCACATGGTGGCAGAGTGTGTGGGTAGCGAGAGTCATCAAAAGGAATTGCTTGTATCGCAGCGGGATTTTAGTGTGTAAATTCTATTGTGAGTTTTGTGGATATGGTGAAGATTCTGTGTTACCACCTAAACCCAACGTAAACAGTACAGGTAAATATGCTTTTGGACGAGGGTAACTGGTGATGTAACTTTGTTCTTAATTCTCGCTAGACCGATACAATCAATGCGCCGCTAATGCTTAGCCATTTTGCAAGTGGTCGTGTATAAAAAGGCGATAAATCTGTGATGCTTTCGCCAATCCGTCATTTGAAATCCATACGCTCGACACATGTCTGCCACGATTGCAATGAGGATACAAAACACCGCAAATAGAAAATTTGGGAGCAATATTCAGGAGTTGAGCGGTTTGGAACCACTCACACACCTCAAAGAGCTGGAAACACGTAGATATAAAATCATTACACAATCAACTCAAATTGGGGTGAAAACCGGGTGAAAAACCATCCAGAATCAACAAAAAACGAATTCCCTGTAAAGCGTTCTCACCCGACATCCATGTTAGCAGCAACTTTAATAACCCTACTTGTTCTGCTTACCATTAGCACCGCATCTCCGCCTATAACTGTTAATCCATTCATGAAGGACCCTCGAATTTACTTTGAAGCAATCGGAGAAGCAAGCTAGTAACTAACGAATGAAACATAATTACCTTCTATGATTTAAAACACTACTGGGAGGAACTAGATGGCATTCGCAAAGGTTTACTCAACATGAAAAAGCTGTGTGCATCAATCACTATTCAAGGTCAAGTGTGTGTGTGTCAAACCTTACAGCAGTTCACACACCAACTATCTCATATTGAGCAGCTAAACGAAATCCTTTACAAAGCATGAGAAGGCAGAAGATATCATACCAGAAGAAGAAGAGCACCACTGGACATCGTGGGCAACATCGCTAATAAACTTTTCGGTATTCTAAATTCAGACTACGCAATATACTTTGAAGATGAAATTGAAAAATCACGAGCCAACGACCATTAACTATACTCACTCATGGAGAATCAAACCTCACCTCTCGAGACCACCACAAGCCTTTTTTAAAAAGAGACGTACTATATTCAGGAACAATTTAAGGTGATAGACGATTACTTAAAACAACTGTCAGACGGTATAAGTAGTTTATCTCAGCAACAAACTTTCATCACATTTTGCTTCCGCACCATGATTGCACTACACAGTTACCAAGAAACACAAAGGGAATTATAGGATATACTGCTTGATCTACAGCACGGCATCATCAATCTATTTCTTCTCACTCCGCGAGAACTTCAAGAACAAGTCACGCTCACACGAAAGACACTTCCTCCACGTCTAAATATCCCGATCAGTCGAACAGTTGGAGATCTATCATTGTACAAGATCTAAGCCCAACAACAAAACACGTTCATCTGTGCGCTACAGAGGACAAGAGTATTTGACACAGTATGTAGATAGGAGGTCACACACAAACACGACAAGGAAGTCGTGTTTTACATCTAAAGCCTTAGTCTGAAATCAGACACGATACCATGACGAGTAAGGGGTTTAACAAATTCACGACAGTTATGAACTACACGTTTACACCATCAGCCAATTCCACACAAATAACTTTCAACAAAACCGACTTCATCATATCATCATCCACCGACTTCCTTATCAACACCAAAGCTTCTGATTGGAACGAAATCGTAAAACAACTCTCAACGCACCATTCTCCACAGTTACTTCCCTCTGATAGAATAAACAATCATCACCTCCATTACTATACACTCGGCTACATCCTAACAACCACAACAATTATTCTGATCATCTGGACTGCGTTGAAGAAGCTCAGACGAACGGACACAAAACCCATTCTTGCGCAGCGCAAGGTTATCAAAGATGACTCATTTTCATTTGAACTGTGACAGTTCAAGGACGGGGAGAATGTTCAATAAAAATTCACATAAAATTGCGCGCATCAACAAATTCTAATTGCTACACGTGATTCACGTTCAACGTACTCTGGATTACACCTAAGCCGACTTAATATGCAATATGCACATTCCAAACATTTTCCATTTCCGCGCGCGATCTATGTCCAAATTACACATTAGTTAACTCGTGCAATATGCATACTCCAAAAATCTCATTTCCATGGCGATAATGTACTTTTTGCTGACCACGACATCAAGCATGTGACGAGCTGCAATGAACTTTAGGAATTCTTAACGAATCACCACTAAGACAATGACCGCGATACGGACTTTGCGATATTAAAAATTGACTAATTGTAAATCTGTACTGTAAAAGACTTTAACAATAAAATACTGTGATCAGTTGTTCAACAGGTCTTTTTTGAGAAGTCAGACGAAGGGCAATTTATTTTTATGTATACTCATACCATTTGTTGTTTTGTTTCACACAAAAAAAAACTCCTCAAAACTTCGGGGAACGTTGAAGCCAAAAAAACCAAGCCTATAATCTTGGCGCCTAGGACTAGACACTTCAAATCGTTTGTCTTTATTTAACCTTTACTAATAACTACCTGGCTAAAAGCGACATTTAAATTCAAAATCTTGTATTTTGCTGCTCTGCTAATAAGCTTCATAAATATAACACTTAACCCTACATGGCATCATTTTTTTTCGCGGCTGATAAAAATTTATGAGATATAATCAGTTCCTAGCAGTTCGGGAAAAATAATAAAAAATATCAAAACCCAATATTTTACTAGAAATCCATTTTTTTATTTAAGTTGATTATGAGGTACAGTGAGCTTTAACCATACTTCTTTGGTATTGAACATAATCATTCGATATATTTTGGTAACAGTTTACCATTTGAAATAATTTACTATGACTTCACCAAATTGGAAAATATAAACTGAAATAATGTTAACAAAATTAAATAACATATTTTACTCAGCAAATAAAAAATATAATCCATTGACAAAGTAAATAATTTTTTTTTATGTAAATATCTATAGATGGAAATTTCTAAAACAATTGTTGGTTTTATTTAGGCAAAGGTCAACTCGGCATTTTTCGCATGATATGAAAGTTTTTCCATTGCAACCAGGTGCTGGAACCCATCAAGTCTGACATCACGAGGAGGTAGGACCGCTGTATTAGGTTTCTTTCTTTTTATTTCGATTTCATCAGACAAACTTGGTCTACCTCTTTTCTTATTGATCGATGGGCCACACATGCAGAGGCTTTTTCCGATGTCAAATTTAAAGTTCTTTAGCATTTGTGGAGTTGGCGTTTGCCTTTGTCCCCTAACTCTTCTATACAGTAACCAGCTATTTATTACGGTAACATCGAGAAGTTGATAAAATAGCCTCAAATACCATTTTTTGTCCTTATTTTTATTTTATATTTTCCCAGGAACGAATCTAGTAGGTCCACTCCACCCATATGCTGGTTATATATTTTGACTACATTGGGACAGTCTACTTGAATGTATTTCTTTTGCTTCTTGCAATACCTCTTTACTGATTGTATTGGCTCTCGGCCCACAAAAGATGAAGATAAAACAACAGGTTTGTTATCGTACCACATCACGGTAACTATGTCTGGTCCATCGACATTAGCTACCCATTCCTCCGAAAATGCCCTCTCCACGTTATCTTTTTTCAGATCTTTTAAGGAAGGTATTTGAAGATACTTTCCTAAACGACCCTTATTCACGGTTCCAAGTGAATGTATTCCTTCTTTGGCCAAATAGGAAATTTTCGGCAGATGTGTAATAATTATCAAAAAATAATTTGTATTGCTGATGCCTGGGTATGCACCTAGCCAGGCGTACGACAATATTTGAACTTGCTCCCAAGTCTGGCTCAGTTGAAAATCTTTATTCTGGATTGTTCTCCATTCCTGAATAAATTTCGAAATCAAAAGCAAAGCCACGATCGTCGCAAAGAACTAGTAATTTATATCCCCATTTATGAGGGTTGTTTGGTAGGTATTGTCGCAGAATATTGGATGCTTTTGTCGCGCACATCTGTTCATCAACAGATAATGCTTCTCTTTTAGGCACACTTCGACATTTTTCTTTCAATGTTTCCAATATTGGCCTAATTTTGTGTAAACGATCATATTCAGGAGTGCCTGACGGCGCTCGCGTTGAATTGTCATTGAAATACAAGAATTGGCAAATTTTTTTGAAATGATTTAGGGAGATTGTCTCCATAATCAAAGGAATACCTAATTCAGGTGCCCAATACATTCGTAGATTTGGCAATGGTGCCAAACTCATTATCAGACAGACACCTAAAAACTTCTTCAATTCCACAACCGAACACTCAAATGGTTTTGACGAATCCTTTTGAATGCTAAATTTGTGCATTTCTTTTGTAATATGCGTCAGTAGTTCATCATCAAAAAACCATGAAAAATATTGAAGAGGAGTTTCAAAGTCTGTGATCGGCGATTGTAGGTTTATGTCTCCAGTAAACTGATTCTGTGGTGATTGGAAATATTTTTTTTTCCAAATGAACTTCCGTTTTTTCTTCCTGCTGACTGACTCCGTACCACGTTTTCTATCTCTTCTAGCAAAAGCAATACTCACGGAAGTTGATGATCTTCTTGTTTCACGCCTTATAGCACCTGAAGGTCTCTCTAAAGTCACTCCTGAAGTACTAGGCTGCGGACTTGATATTTGTAACCGCTGACAATCGTCTCGGGTATCCATGGGTGCAAAATTCTCGCTAACGGGAGACAAACAATGTTGTCTTTGCGGTGATAATGATATTTCGATATCATCAATGGTTGATTGAATTTGTTTGATATCTGCATCACTTTCAGCGTCAGAGAAGTCTTCGCCATCTTCACTTTCTGAAGGAATAGATAACAGATATTCAATTTCTTCATCGCGCAATCTTTTGTTTGACATAATCTGTAATATTTATCATTATTATTATTAATAAAAGTTACAAAGTAATTAAAATTACAATATAACAAACGTCTTAAGCGCTAGCAACAAAGGCCTTAGGCTTACATAGATATAGTTTTTTTTTTTAATTGAATTTAATGGGAGATATTATTTATAATTGGTAGTAGATTAAGTTATAATGTAATTTTTAATAGATTGAGTAATGTATTTATGTTCTTTATGTTGGCTTCAGAGGTTGTTGATATGTATGTCATCAAGTCATTTTCTACATTACAGCGAGTTTTGGATGATCTTACAATTTCGCATTCAGCTAGCAGATGTTGGACAGAGATGAGATGATGATTGCACAGTGGACATGGTTCTGGTTGCTTTTTCTGCAGGATGTGTTCATGAGTTAGTTTTGTGTGTCCTAGCCTTAGTCTGATGAAGTCACGAAGTTGATGCGGTGGAATGTTGTTTGTATAGGACGCGGGTTGCCGCAGGGGGTTGACTGTTTTGTAGTGGTGGATAATATTGCTCCATTCCACGGATGTGAGTTCGTTTATATGGTCATCTATCAATTTATATAAATCTCTTTTGTTGTAAGCTATCGTGGTGAGGATGGGAGCGTTTTGTGCGTATTTTGCTGCGCTATCAGCATATTCGTTCCCCTCTATCTTCGAATAGCTTGGTATCCACATAATTTTCAATTTATTTTTTTTGTAAGAGATGGTGTTTTTTATTATGCTGATTGTTGGGTTTAAGTTGCACGGGTTCAGAAGAGCATCTATGCAGGAGTGGCTGTCTGTGCAGATTATGTATTTACCAGGTGATTTTGCAGCGAACAGTGTTGCAGTGCATATTGTCTCTAGCTCAGCAGTGAAGATGGAGTTGTAAGTTTCCAGCCGTGTTAATTTAATTATCTGCCCGTCTTCCGTTGTAACTGCGAAAGTTGTGTTAAACTCAGTTTTAGAACCATCTGTGAAAATGAGTTTCCAACCTTTGGTTTTAAATGGCTGTACAATTTCATTGAACGATTGTTGGTATACCTATTAAATGGTTCGTTGTTTTTTTATTGTAAACGCTTAGGTTGTTTATAATGCAATGTGTTGGAAACGTCCATGGTGGAGGGTTGGGTTTGGCTTGCGCTGGGAAAATAATTGAAACTCCTAACTGCTTTATCATGTTTAAGGAACGTAAAATTGATGATTGTCGCCTTGGTTCTGATTTCCTTGAAAGAGCCGAGCTGACGTCATTTTGAAGAAAAGAGTTTTTTGATTCGAGGAGTTTTGAGATAAGTCTTCCTGTAAGTTGATTTCGCCTGTTTTCAATTGATGGTAGACCAGTTTCCCCTAATATAAATCGAATAGGTGTCGTCCGAAATGCTCTAATCGCTATCCTTGCTGCTGAGTGATATACCGTTTTAATTTTTTGAAGCTGTGTTTTGCAGGTGTGTCCATAAATTGAAAGTGCATAATCAATTCTTGATAGCATTATTGATTTTATTATTTGGATTAAGCAGTGTGGGTGAGCTTCTGACTTAAAACTACTCAAACATTTTATTAAATTTAATTTTTTATCTAGGGATTTTCGCAAGATGGCTATGTGCTGAGACCAAGAGTACTTATTAGTAGACGTTAAGCCTAGTATCTTAAGATTATTTGTATTAGTGATCACAAAGTTCTCATGAGTGAGATGTAAAGGCGAACAATTGTATTTGTTACAGATGTGTATGTGTTTGGATTTAGTTGGTGACATTTTCGCACCTGATTTACGACACCATTCTGAAATCTTTAATATTATGGAGTTTAATTTGTGTTGGAAGAGTATTGAATCGGTTAGCTTTGCGTAAATGAATAAGTCGTCTGCGTAGATGCAGTGTTTGAAGATTTTTTCTTGTTTTATTAAAATGTTCAAGTCTTCAAGGCTATCAGAAACAGAATAACGGAAAGCGGAGAACCTTGGGGGATGCCATTTTTAAGGGGAAATGTTTCTGATAGATAGCTGTTTACCCTTACTTGGATTTTTCTATTGGTGAGGAAGTTTTTAACGTAGTTGTATGTTTTTAACCCCACTTTCCATAGCATAAATTTTTCCAAAATCATATGTCCACCAATTCTATCGACAGCTTTTTCAAAGTCGATATTAATGATTGATGTGTGGTTACGAGTTGAGAGGGTGTTAGCAATAAACTGATCTAAGTGAAGTAGGATATCTAATGTACTTTTTCCTCTTTTAAATGCTACTTGATTATTGGAAAGGAAATTATTTTTGTTAAGAAACCAAGAAAGACGAAGTGAGATTATCTTTTCTAGTACTTTTGAAATACACGGGAGAAGGGAGATCGGTCTGTACCCAGGAACTTGATTGACTGGTTGATGTGGCTTATGAAGTGGAAAAATCATAGCGGTCTTCCATTGCTGTGGAATGAGACCGTTTTGGAATATTGTGTTGTAAAGTGCGAGTAATCTGGTTTTAAATTGAATTGGTGATTTGCTTAATATGCAATATGTTATTTTGTCAACACCAGGTGTATCACCTGTTAGCAATGAGAGGCATGAATTTAGTTCTAGCATCGTTATGGGGCTTTCTATCATTCTTGCTGATGGTGTGAGAGATGATAGATTGTAGGTTTTGTTAATTGTGTTTAGTTTACAAAGGTGAAATGTTGGGTCAAAATTTGATTCGCTTGAGTAGCTGGACCATGTCATAGCTAAAAAGTTTGCCATTTCTCTTGGATCTTTTATAACTTTTTCTGTGGAATCTGATAGATATTTAATATTGAATTGTGTTGGCTGCCTTTGAAGTTTTTTTAATGCTCCGCCAAATAAGTTGGCTTGGTGTGTTTGGGTTGATTGTATTTGTTAAGGTTTGAAAGTGTTGGATCTTAGCTTGCTTGCAGTTCCATTTGAATTTGCTATTCAGTTTTTTGTATTCTAACATGTTTTTTAATGATGGTTGGTTTGTAAACATGCTAAAAGCTTTCTGTTTCATTTCGCGGAGCGTTGCCAGTTCATTAGACCACCAAAGGGTATATTTTGTGCAGTATTTTGGAGATTTAGATGGAATGGAGCTGTTTGCACAATATTTAATGGATTTAATCAACTTCGCAGCTTCTTTATTGATATTGTTGCTAATGGGAACATCTGCTAAATGTAGTATCAGATTATTTTCAAATTTTGGCCAATTGGCTAATTTCGTTTTGAATTTGGATCTGAATTTATGTGGTCGCTTTTGAGATACCGTTCCAAAGGATAGGGATAGTGGAAAGTGATCGCTCCCATGAAGATCATTTATTCTATGCCAAGTGATTTTGGAAAGCAAATTGGAAGTGCATAAGGAGATATCAACATGTGTGAAGGAGTTGTGAGTAGAAAGATGAGTAGGCAGTCCATTATTAAGAATGGAAAGATTCGAATTTAAGAGAAAATGTTCAATTTGTTTACCTCTAGTGTTTACAGAGTTTGAGCCCCATAGAGGGCTTCAACCATTGAAGTCTCCTAGAATTAGCATTGGTGATTGGATTTCATTGTATAGGTTTGTTAAGTCATCAGAATGCAAATTAATGTTGGGGGGAATATAAATGGAGCACAACGTAAATTTTTCTGATGCTACGATTGTTGCTGCTATTAATTGAACTTGATTACGCTCGTTGGTATTTATAATTTCGTGTTGTATGGTTTTTTTGATGAGTAAGGCAACACCGTGTTTGCCGTGTGTATTAAGGGGCGAATTGTAGAAGTAAGCTTTATATTGCATCGGTGGGAAGATTTGTTCGTTGTGTTTTACGTGTGTCTCTTGTAGTGCAATGATGTCTGGAGATAAATCTTTAATTAATAAATAAATAAATCTTTAATTAATAGTTGCAGAGCATATAAATTATTTAGGTAACCATTAAGATTCCACTGAAGTATCTTAAGGACCATTAGAAAATTGAGGGGCTGCACTTGATTTAAACATTATTTATTTGTCAATAAATATGTTAGGTGAATTTAGCTCTTCAAAGGGAATTGTGATTGAATTTGGGTTTAGTTTATTCGGAACTGTAGCTTTTGGTTCATTTGTAGTTGTTTGCATTTGTGTTGCAGTTTCGATTTGGTGTGTTGAAATACTTTGCGGATTTGATGAACTTATATCTCTGGGGTTATGAATATTTTCACTTGTGTTAGAATTTGATTTGCGTGGAGGAGGGGTAGTTTCGGAGTTATGTACTATAGATGTAGTTGTATTATTGATGTTGATGAGAGGCTGTGGTGATCCTCTATTGAGTCTTAATTTTCTATTTTGAATTGCTAAACCTAGGGATTCTGTGATTGTGGTGGTAATTGTGGGAAAATTATTATTCGCTGTTTTGTTAATATTTTCTGTAGCTACCCGAAACGAGCATTTGTTCAATGTTTTGTACTCTAGTATGCGTTGTTTTTTTGTGTATGTTGGACATGCTTTATTAAGAGCGGAGTGTTGTTGTTTGCAGTCGATACACTGAATACTATTGCATGGGATTGGATCATGTATTGGCAAGGTGCAGATATCGCAAGATGAGGGGATTTGGCAGTGTTTCTTGGTGTGTCCAAATTTGAAGCAATTTTTGCATTGTAATGGCTTTGGAATGAATGGTTTGACTTTCACGTTAATGAAGCCGACTTTGATTTCTTTTGGAAGGGTGTATTCGTTGAACGAAAGAATATGTAACGGAGTATTTTGGGATCTTCCATTGGAAAATTTTGTAATCTTTTGGCATTCGATTACCTTTCGCTGGCTTAGACCCTCAACTATACATTTTTCATCTAAGTCTGTTAGTATGGGTGCATAAATAACACCTTTTGTTGTATTCAATTTTTGGTGAAGGTCGATGGATACATCACAAATACCAGGTAAGGTTTTTACTTTGCAAAGCTTAGCTGCTTGTAGCTCATTTTTCGTAAGTAGGAGGATATCACCGTCTCTTGTGAAATTGATGCTGAGTGGATTTGAAATAACGGAATTTAGAGATTTAGAAAGAAGAAATATGTTATGGGATTTTAGATTCTTATTTAGAATTTTACTTTTAATTAAGACAAACTTTGGAGAATCACTCTTATGGGGTGCCGCGCACTGTAGCTCGGGGAAGTTAAAAACATCATGGGAGGGTGTTTCACGTTGTTTTTCTTTTTTATGTGGGGTGCTTTTAGTGATTTTATTTACGGAGTCCAGAATCGAATAGTAGTTTTGTTTTCGCTTTCCTCCGGAGTCGGAGGCCATGGTTAAAAAGGGCCAGTCAAACACGGTATTAGTTAAAAACTGTGCACAGAATCACACTGGAAGTAGGAAAACAGGGGGAACCAGATAGCACTCTACACCAGAACTTTTCGCTGCGAACAATAACTAACTTGACCGAAAGCGAACCGTTCAACAGAAGCGTTGGGTGACAATTGTAATCTGTAATAAATCAAAGTATTCCTAAGCACAGGAAGCACAAGTAAATTTTCGTGAAAAGGAAGCCAAAAGCTCAATGTACCGCATGTGAAACATAGATCAAAATGCAATTTTCCTATATGTATACTTTCGTAATACAAAATCTAACTTACCGCAGCAAAATAAACGCTTTCTTACAAAACACAATATTTTTTTTAGGCTGAAAATTTTTGGTTACTGTTATTTATAGTTTTCTGAACTTTCACAACCGGCAAACGAAAAAGTTTGGATAAAGTTTCACACTCAATTGACAGTTGTAAAAGCGCTAACGCCATCTACGCGCAAAAGTTTGCGTTATAAGATTGCTACGTTTACAGAGCATCTATTAACATCCAAAAGATGTCATTATCAGTATTTCATTGAGCTGTAGCAAGGCCTTCATACTCTGGCCCGCCACAAATACTGTGACGACAAAGTGAGTGGAAAAAACAACCAAAAAATCATCATGTTGTGTCGTCACTGTTTGATAAAAAAAGACAACAAAAAGCACAAAAATCTGCCATGATGTTTTCATTGACATTTTGCGTTTGACAATGAAAATGACAATTAAAAAGTGATGGCATCTCGCATCTCAATTAAAAAGTGGTGGCATCTCAAGACTTGCTAAGTTTTAAGAAGTTCACCCCCGTTTACGGAGAAAGTGCGAACCGTCCAGCAACTGCTGAAATTAGTGTCAATTCGCCGCAATGGTCACCGTTTCGAGGGATCCACTACAAGATCTGATTGATGACATGTCTGCAAGTGCCAGTGCTCTTAATCTCAAGACTTCCTAAGATTTAATCTCAAGACTTGCTAAGTTTTAAGAAGTTCACCTCCGTTCACAGAGAAAGTGCGAACCGGCCAGCAACTGCTGAAATTAGTGTCAATTTGCCGCAAAGGTCACCGGTTCGAGGGATCCACTGCAAGATCTGATTGATGACATGTCTGCAAGTGCCAGCGCTCTTAAGGCGCAAGAAGTACCAACAACTAAAGGAGGCGACAAGGATATAGCATATGCATTCCTCACCATCGAGTATTATCAACAGTTTTTCAACGTCGACACATTGATGGTGCTCGACAGACTCCTTAGTTCTGTAATTCCTAGACGCGCTCTTTCCAACTATTTGAAGTCTGACAAATGCTGATATTACGCTACCTGACATCAATGGGCGAGTATCAGGAGGTACGTACGCAGATTTCAGATTGTTGAAAGTTCCACATCCTAGTGTGGCTGCCACAGGAGTTTCCATTACACTTTACTACTTGGCATACTGCGAAGATGGCATGGAACGCATTTGTACAATGCCCCGCGCAATTATTACAGAATTAATCAAATTTGCATTGTGGCTGTTAGGATGTTCTCATGATTCTGGCCGATGTCATGCAACCATGTTTTTTGGATTGTGTTTCCAATTTAAAGTAATATTGGACGAATTCGATCGGCAGGACGGTCTATGGCAACTTTACAACGTGGTAAGTTTCTTTATTCAGAAATGATGATTTGCATTTGATTTTTTCATGTTACTTTAGATATCAATACTACCAATTCTTGCTGAATATGATGACCCTCCATCTTTGAATGACGATGAAGAATGTGCTGCCAGGCAATTGGTTCGTCATGTCTGCGTCTCTCTAAAGAAATACATGAAAAGTCATTTGTATTTCAAATATACACACTTTATGAGGCAACAGTGCCCGAATATGGCTACAGAGCAGCCCTCTTTCAAAGCGAGTAAATGCACTTTAGAACAAATAAGCGAACAAGTGCGAACTCTACAGGAAAATTTGCCACCTAAAGCCCGTTGGGGGCCTGTTGATCAAATATTGCATTTGCGTGGGGTGACGCTATTACTCAGAATTATCGCTTATTCGTATGAATGGAACAACAGTGGCAGGTATGTCTATTTCCTCAGTGAGTAGTAAATACGTTATATCATTCTATGTTGCAGAGCTGAGACTGTTCGGTCGGCATTAGATGTTTTATCAACTTGCTGTGTGACCCCTCGAGTCTTCAATGTTTTCTGCGAATTATTAGAATTTCCAGACAACAGTTCTTCTGCTAGAATCAATACGATCTTAGGTGCAGCAATTGGAGAAATCGTCACTGACGCTGAAGTGCAAAAGGCAGCACTTGCTGTTTTGGTCCATTGCGTCTGTGCGCCAACATTAAGGGTACATTTTGGTTTCTATAGGGCGTTTTTACTTTCGTCATTTCAACAGTCGTGAAAATTTATACACTGAATCTTCTATGCCTGCTGAACAAGAAAAGTCAATTCAGGCTGTCTTCCGTGGCCGGGTTATACCACCATAACACTTCAAAGAAGTTCAGGACTAATGTTAAATTTGTTTGGAAGTAAAATTCATAATATTTGAAGAGATAACATTCAATAATACTGTCGATGACAAAAAATTGTTACCAGAGTATTCTCTGCCCTTTTTTTCAGGCAAATGGTTGCAGTATCCTGGCAACCATTTAGAGAGAAGAACACGTTTAGGCAATAATTTTTTGTGATAGACAATATTATTGATTGGAATCTCTTGAATCAAAACGGTACAAATTACAATTAGTCCTCAACTTCTTTGAAATGTTATGGTGGTATAACCCAGCCATGGAGGACTGCCAGAATGAATTTTCTTGTTCAGCTGGCATAGAAGCTTCAGTGTGTAAATTTTCACGACTGTTGAAATGACCAAAGTAAAAATGTTACTAGCTCTTCGTCTATTAATATTCGTATTATTTACTCTAGTAAAAAAACTGTTAATGTTCATGCTAATATTTATTAATTTAAAAACCTTAGCACATAAAGAAAAAGTTCTAACATTTAATGTTCATTTTATTCAAATAAAAAGACGTGGCCACTTTCTGCTGCTTCCCCCGCTGCCTGCAGTTTTTCCAACCACAGGTTTCGTACCAATTCCGCTTTTGGAAAGGCAAAAAGGTGCTGCGAAGAACGTTCTTGCCTTCTCCGGCACCGCACGACTGCGCATTTTCTCACCATGCTAAAAGATATGAATTTGATTTATTATAACATTTAAAGAATATGTCTTCTTACCTTGGATTCTAAGTATCCTACTAATCCTTCCTGAAGATTGAATTTGCCCGTTCTGCTACCTAAAATGACGATGTTAAAAGTTCACTGAAAAGTTACAAATAAAATTACCTTTTCTTTCCAACAACGTCGATGTCGCTTTTTAAAATTTCGCCTGGTACTTCCAAAAGTGTATTCCGATGTATTTCCATTTGATTTCTGAATAGAATAATTGATTAAAACAAGAAAAATGAAATTTCACTCCGCAACTTACCATTTGGGCGCCAATAATATTTGTTGTGATCGGAAATGTCAAAGTCTTCAATTGACATTTCTTGCTTTCTGTCACTACACACAAACGTTTTTTTCGTTTTGGGACATAACAATGACGTCCCAATGAAAAAATTTAAATGTGGCGGGCCAGAGTATGAAGGCCAAGGCTGTAGGAAGAATAATAACGGTTGTGCCACATCAGGAACTGAGTGCCATGTAGGGTTAAATTTAGAATATTAACAACTATGTCTAATCCTCAAATGAATAGGGGAGTTCTATAGAAATTTGATTTTCTATCTCAATTTCCATCTAATCTTGAAGCGTGGACTTATTAACAACGGCTAATTTTACGTAATCGAAAACACAATGTGGTGGCTCATGAAATTTATGAAATTCGTGCTGTGGATAGGTAGCTCAGTTTTTGCCGGTGAGTTTCAAGTGCATATCAATTTAGAATCTCTTTTAATACTTAAAACGTTTGTATTTTCAGGAGGGTTTAATTTTTGAACAATTTGAATATACAAAAAATAAGCTATGGTTGAATAGACTTGAGGTGACATTAATGAATATTTAATGGTAGTGTTACTTGTTAATGTTTAAAGCACTTGAAATAAACAATAGCTTCCCATTTAATCCAAAAGCTAACATACCCGTAATATAAAGATTGAATTAAGATTATTTTCAAGATTCAATCTTCATCATCTCAACCGAACTCAATGGCGTCGTTAATTCTTTTAAAAATCTCATCAATGAAGCTATTACACACGCCAGCAAACGCGAAATGAAAAAACTTAATTTTTCCAGCGTATTCCCGAATGTCATTAAAGCTTATCTCATTTCCGCTTAAACTTCAGCAGATTACTCCCTTGCGGTAACAACATCCATTCAGCATTAATTTTAAATTTTATTGATCGATTAACGTTTATATGTTCGCCCATAAATATTTTATCGGCAATGAATAAATTTTCCACCATACGTCGATTGTGAGGTAAATTGATATAAAGTCTCACCATTATCCTTTAGTAGTTCTAACAGCGACATATGACATTGAATGTATAAAAAAATCGCATGATTAAATTTTCCGGGTCGAACGTTTTTCGCAGTATTCGAAACATTCCAATTTTTCTTCGTTATTTATGTGCGTTACGCATGTTGTTGTCGACAGGATACAAACATGCGAGGCTAAAGGGTTCATAAGCATACGTTTCCGAGTTTTGGACGTGGTTGTCGGAATTGCTTGATTTCTCAGGATGTCACAAATAATTTTTTCCTGTTTTCCTTACAACGGGCCTGCAAATACCATTGTGCGCACTCTCATAAGTTAAAAAGGTCACCTCCTTAAGAACTCCTTAAACCTATTTAGTGTCGTTTTACGTGTAGTCATATTTTTCGGGGGTGAAAGCCGTTTTCGTTGGAATAGCATTATGAAATTTTACATGTCGTTAGAGCTTAATATTGGGTTTGTCGAGCGTTGGGGAAGGGTTGGTCAAGTGGTATCAATTTATTTGTATTTTCGAGTAAAATGTTGATACAATACGTCTCCGTGACTGAAATTCGAATGAGTTCCAGTGTATTCAATACTGTTGGAAGGAGGAAAATTTATTTAATAATATCATAATTTTAAAAAGGCAAACAGAACGTGTAGAACATTTGTTTCATAATTCAGCCCCCAACTTCGCTGCCAACCCTGCACTTATCACCACTTAAGCTCACTAAAAAAGTACATAAAATTTAACAGCATCGTAACCAAGAACGATTATCGCACGAGGTACGAAGGGATAACGCATAAATTTCTGGGATCATATATGTCGGGCTCAGGCTGTAAAGGAGTTTTTTGTGGGAGCTCATCCAGCAACCAGGCTGCATGCAAAAGGTGCTAACGATGAAATTACCATTTGTCGTTGTATGCCAGCAACACCATATCCTTGAACGCTATCTTCCAGGATCATCTCACCTATCAGCGATGCATCCCAGCGTGGAATACATAGATATAGAGAGAACTGGATCCGCAACCGGTCGTGAGAGCCGAAGCACTTGGCAACCTGTGCTAAAGTTGTGTGAAGTTGAGGTTTGAGGCGATATGCTTTTAATTTAGCACTCTATTCACGGCGAAACACGTTCACATTTAAAAAGTTTTTAATTTTAAAGATCGCGCGTACGTAATCGGAACTTTAATTCACTGTTTTAATTAAACATTTACGAAATTTCCATCCGCTTTGACACATTATTTTCCAGCGTGGTTCGCGCTCTTTTCGATTTTCTTTTGCTTTGACGTTCTTTTTTCCGTGAGAGTTGTTTGTTGTTTATACTCAAACTGAAATGAAATTTCGTTGGTGTGCGCGGGTGTCAGTGGGGGAAGCGATTCTTCTGAAGAGAGAAAAGAAAAACCTGTCAGGGAAAAAAGGGGAAGGAGAAGCAGAGGGAATCATATAGTTTCGAGAGCGTAAGTTATTTATAACTTATTTATGTGGCAAATGTGCTTCTCACATGGACGAGTACACAGATTCTCGTTGCTCGTCCATTTGTTTATATGTCTTTGGTGGAATATAGGCATGCAGTGAAACTCGCAGCTTGAACTCTCGCTCCTTCGTCAATAAATCGCGAACAATGGTTACTGAAAAATTCCGTGTACGATGCTTTTGTAATGGCTTATAGGAGGATAAGGATTAGAATTTGAGATAATACAAGTTGTTGACA
The DNA here is from genome assembly GCA_963969285.1 of Odontomyia ornata. Lineage (NCBI taxonomy): Eukaryota > Metazoa > Arthropoda > Insecta > Diptera > Stratiomyidae > Odontomyia > Odontomyia ornata. The sequence continues at coordinate 38,141,104 of OZ017740.1, forward strand.
CTTTTGTATTGGACACTGTTAATACCGAATTTGCACAAGAATACACTATTTCAGAATGTTCCAGAATGCAACCGGGATGGAATGCAAATGCTTTTAAGGATTAAATAAGCTTTTGTAGTCTTTGAGAATTTTTCTCCGTAAGATTTTCAAATACCATTTGGAATGGATTTGCTTGGGATGTTGAATCAAAAACTGTTGATACCGACACTGGGATAAGTAGAGTCGAGACGGATTTCAATTTAAAAGGATTAAAGGATTACTAAATTTCAGAGCTGCTTTAGCTCGTTTTTATTGAGAGTGATTCAAATTTTGTTTCAGAGGCAAAATATTGTACGAAGGTTAAGCGCTAAAATCTTGAAGGATGCTTCGTTATTTCGACTGAGGATGCTTTCCATGAAATATATCTATACCTATATTCTGAAATGTTTAAATTGATTGACAGATTTCAGAAATGGTCTCTTCTTTATATGCATCTAAATCAAGGTATCTGCAAATTAATCCGAATTCTTGTTGAATAATTTGTCTAAGGTTCAAGGTTCCCATAAATTCAAACAAAAGAAAATTTCTTAAGTCCATTTTAATTTCATTACAGTTAATTTTCTTTTCCTCACGTTATTGTTTGCTTAGTATCCATTATAGGTGCGTTGAATGTAAAGATATTCATGCCCTCGGAGAACTCGAATTGGCTCGAATGGAACCAAAACTAAAATTATACTGTGTTAACTGCTGTATATTCGGTCATCCAGCATCACATCGAGGATGCCTTCGATATCAAGTACTTTGTGGATTGAATGCTAAAAGTAAGGCACACCGCCGTTTCAAGCGTTGTGGTACTGAAAAATCCAGAGCCCGCTTTTGTGATCTACGCCATGTAGTAAAAAAAGAACTAAAGACTGCAATGAAAAACTACTTGAGTAGCGTGGAGAGTTCCCTCATGGCGAATAATGCTAAACCATGATGGTCATACATTAGATCCTTCAAGTCCTCCTATTCTGTCCCTCCTTCAATCCGCTGGAATAATATAGTTAGCTCTTCTCCATAGGATACTTCTAACTTGTTCTCTCAGTTCTTCTCGTCAACTTTTATTCCTTCTTCTCATGTCTCCGATCCCGTTAATACACCCGTACTTCACTCCATTGACATTTCTTCACTTTTCACTGACCATATCAAAGTTGAATCTTTCATTAATTCACTTAATCCTAATATATCACCTGGTCCTGATGGCTTACCGAATATTTTTTGCAAGTCATTCGCGTCTTTACTTTGTATCCCTCTGGCTTTTCTCTTCAACCTCAGTCTAAAGGCTGGTATTTTCCATATTTATTGGAAAAGAGCGAACGTTGTTCCTATTCGTAAAATTGGTGATCCTTCTTCTGTGTCCAATTATCGTCCTATTTCCTTAATTTCCTGTTTTCCAAAACTACTCGAGCGTCTGGTATATAACTGGCTTTCAGTTTCATTGACCCCTATCTTGTCGAAGGAACAACACGGGTTTCTCGAAGGTCACTCAACGACCTCAAATTTAATTGAATTCACCGATTTCATTGCTAAGGCCCTAGACAATCGATTGCAGGTTGATGTTATCTTCATTGACTCCTCGAAGGCATTTGACATGGTCAACCATCAACTTTTCTGTTACAAACTGAAAATTTTTGGGGTTGCCGGGCCTCTCTTATCATGGATGAACTCCTACTTATCTTCTCGTATATGTTAGGTTAGTTACTGTGGATCTACCTCTATTCCATTCTATCCGTCCTCTGGTGTTCCTCAAGGTTCCATTTTAGGTCCCCTCCTATTCCTTTTGTTTATACATGATCTTCTTTCGGTTATCGCTTTCAATCGCCTACTGTTTGCCGATGATTTTAAAGTCTTTCGAGCTATCAGGTCTGTACAAGATTGTCAATATCTTCAAATGGACCTGATTGCACTAAGTAACTAGTGTTAGTCTAACTATCTCTATCTTAATGTTGCCAAATGCCATAAAATGACTTTTCATCTACATCATTCTCGGCAGACTTTCACCTATATGTTGAATGAAGTCCCACTCGCTGCTGTGAGCTCTGCTAAGGACCTTGGCGTTACTTTCGATCCTAAGCTTAATTTTGATACACACATTCTAATCGTGACTACTAGGGCCTCGAAAATATTGGGACTTATTTTCAGGTATGCTCATAAATTTAACAATATATCTAGCCCCGTTCGGTTGTTTAGCTGTCTTGTCCGTCCTATCCTTGAATATTGCTCTGTAGTTTGGTCTCCCGGACACTCCTATCCATTGACTCGTTAGAGAATGTCCAGCGTAAATTTACTCGTGTCTTGTTTTACAAATTCAGAATCCCATATCAACCCTATGACTGCCGTTGATCCTTTCTACGTTTGCCTACTCTGTCGTCCCGTCACGTGTATCTAGATCAGTGTTTTCTGTATCAACTCTACCAAAATCAAGTTTCATTAATATTGTTTGCAGACTTACGTCTTCGTCAATCATCGCGTTCTTCTCGGACAAACAATTTTTTCGTGCCACTGTATGCCCGTACAAATTTATATTTTCATTCTCCCATTATACGAATGGTAAGGAATCATGATAAGCTTGAGCTTGGCTCTATTTTCGACTCATACCTAGTTTTAAATTGAGATTAAGAAGCCTGATTCTTAAAACTCAACTGGAGTAAATATTAGACTTTATTTTTATTTTTTTTTTCGTGTGCTTTAATTTAATTTTACATGCATATTTATTATAGTTGGAACCATTGAATTTCTTTTTGTATATCAACTTTAACACTTAATTCTGATTTGCATTGGATTATGTTTTATCTGTTAAATGGAATTTAAATGAATTAATAAATGAATAAAGATGCAAAAGTTAAATTTTCCTCAAAGCAAACCCAAGCACACCACAGTGTAACATCGTTTAGCTCCGTCAAGCCAAGGATATCATTTGAACTTGCTGCTAGAGAGCTAGTGCAAGAGAAAATAGTGTAAATAAAATAAAATCAATAACAGACGCAGCAACAATGAGCTGCTTCTCAAGATTTACAAACAGCTTGAATCTCTTTCGGAAATTTCGTTTTTTAACGTTTAGGCTAACATGTTTCAAAACAGTTTTTCATCCAGTTACATTCGTATGGATAGGCTTCATCCTATCCCGATCAGCGTCAACTCGATTGTTACTCTACATCGACGTGACTATCTCCTTAAATTCATTGCTAAGCAAAAGCCTGACAACATGCTTGTTACTGAAACCCCCCACAATTCATGGCACTCTGTCAAGCCATTTTCAAATGCCTAACTACCTGGGGTGAGTTTCGTTGGGCGTAACGCCAATATACCCACTTATATATCTCCAGTGTGCACGCCAATCCTTTCAATTAACTTGGGATACCTAAAAACTCGACTCAACTCCACAGCTTTCATAGTGAAACGCATTCAGTTATATTGGTTTTTGGTGATTACGGGTGACTCCCGTTTACGGCGCTGCTCTGCCTCAAACTCCAACTCTTGTGCTTTAATTTGCCTTTTGAACGATTCCCAATCCGTTTTACGAGTAGTCACAGCGAGACGTACCAATTGGCGGATGTTACAAGTACTACTTTTGCGGCAATATTCCACAATGCGCCCACCGCTTTGCCGCTTCTCTTCCGGCTCGACCGCAGACGTATCAAGCGGCTATGCCAAACGTGAACGGTATTCCTTGATAGTGATTAGCTTTGGACCCGCTCTGGGACTACGGTCAGAGACTGTATAGGATATTACCTGATGGGAACATCAGTCGATATCTGAACCATACTTTTGGTGTCTGGAAACGAGGTTGGAAACATCATTGCCTGGAATATCTAGCCTTCTGAGGTTGATTGAGAGCTTGAGTGGGGCCCTTCACGTTGCAATTCTTGACTAGAAAATTGTTGCCGAATAATCCATCATCAGCAACTCCTGGTATTTCACCCACCACTTGAAAGTTACAGAAAAAGCGAGTGGGGAGGCTAAATTTGCCTACTATAACTCCTAGAGTTTTCCCCCGTCCAAACGGATACTGTAGTGCTACCTTTTGACGTTGATAAATTTTGCTTGGTTTGGTAGCTGATTTTTTGATCAGACTTACTTCTGCACCAGTGTCAATAGTCAATGTAATTGTAGGGTATAGTCCTTTATCCAGGGGTCGAGTGGTAGAAAACAGTTTAGTTCCACCAAAATTAGTGCCCAATTTAATTCTAATAAGAGTCGAGTCGGGGACTTTTGTCTCGACTTTTGGCGTTTCCAGAGTTAGTAGTTTCTCATTTTGTTTTTTGATGACAGTTCTCCACCTGATGGCCTTGGTGACCACAGAAGTCACAAATTACTGTCGTGCAATACGCTTGGAGATTACTCGCTTGTTGAGTTGTGGCTTGCTGGCCCCTGCAGTCTCTTAGATCTTGACCATACTGCTCGCAAGTAGGTCAGAAAGGGGTTTTTTGCACTTTAAACACTCGGCATACGTATGTCCAATTTTACGACAGAAGTTACAAGTTATCTTGTGTTGTTTTTTGCGCTCTTGCACGTGCGCTGGAATATTTTCTTTGTTCTCATTCCGAGCCTGGAACGATCGTATAAGGAAGTTGGGTGTAAAAGTGATTTAGTTTGTTGAATAGCTAAACTAAGTTCCAGGGGAGTCCACTAAACATGGTGAGCCTCTTGCTGCATTTTTTCCATGTCTAAAGTCTTAAGTATGAGTTCCTTAAACATGAGCTTCTCCAATGGCAGTAAATACTGCCGTGAGTAAGGATTCGTAACTCCATCTTTTAGGGATGTCATAGCAAAAACCTCCAATTGCTGACTTAAAACCTTTACTGCCTCCTTTCTATATTGTATATTGGCTGCTTTCTAGCTAAGCTTCAATTATTGTTGCGTTCGTGAGGTGTAGGCAGTAAGCTTTTCAGTTAGGAACTGCGTGGCTGTGGCTAGTCGTATAACCAACCCCTGATAAGTTTCCCGGGGTAGATACAATCGGTTTAGGAGCTCTTTCGCAGTGTTGAGTGTTGTGGGGCAGCTAGAGGAAATTAACTGGTAGGCTTTACCATGCAGCCTAATAGGGAAGATTTGCATAAACAATGATTGCTCCGATTTGTTCAAACACTGCCCGACTTGTTTGCTGCATCCTAAAAAGATATGTAACTCATAAACTTTGGTAGAACTTGGGACTCCTGAAAACAAAGGGTTCATTTGCCCCATTGGTTTGGCTACTTTCATGTAGTCTGCCATTTCACTGGATGTCCCTCCTAACATGGATTCTTCAGTGAGGAATGAAGTATCACCTAGTTCAAGATAAATTTTCTAGTCCCTGGAAGTTATTAACTGGTCAACTGATTGCGATAGGCTGCCTGAGCTTAGTGCCGGGCTATGCGAGATTCCACATATCTGTTTGGATTCTCTCTTAAAATCTTCTGTGTGCTGTTGGAATTTATTGATGAAATCAGTTCTTGGGAACTATCACAGAGCCTGGGCGGTGATTACTTGGTTAGTTGCTTCTCAAACTTACTTCTTTGCGTTTTTAGTATTCTTTAACTCCGTAAGGTGACTCCACTGGGTTTACTTGCTGGCGTAGAATGGTGAAAAAAGTCCTCCGTGCTGAAGGGTTTGTAGGTCATAAGTTCGTCCTGGGGTATTAACACTTTCTTAGTATTCCGCCGGAGAGTATATATTGTTCTCACTGAATGTTTTTTTTTGTGTTCAAAGTGTTCACTATTCACCTGAAATTTCACACTGAATTGTAGACTTCACTTTCTGCTTGTTTAATTGTCTCACTTAGTTTGAGGTTTACATCAACTTGCCGCTGCTAGTTAAATTTTTGTTAGTTCATGGATTAGAGACAGCGTGGTTTTAAACTAGGTCAACTCAAGAGTGAAGATGTGTTTGGCAAAAAAAAGATTGATATTTCAGGTAATGGATGTTTCCAACCTGGTTGCCAGACACTAAAAATTTGGTTCAGATATCGGCTGATGTTTCCATCAGTTAGTATGCTATACAGTCTCTGACTGTAGTCTTAGCAAAATTGATATTCTACCGGCTGCGGCAATTTCGTTAAGCCTTTTTCAAAGTCCTAACTACCTGGGGCGAGTTTTGTTGGGCATAGCACCAATATATCCACTTGTATATCGCCAGTGCACACGCGAATCCAATCGATTAACTTGGGGTATCTAAAAACTCGACTCAACTACATTCTAGAGCTTCCCTAGTGAAGCGCATGAATTCTTAACTAAATACATTTATTTGTTCTTCAAAATACATTCAGTTATGTTGGCGAAGGTTGCGTGTACTACTCTTGCGGCGATATTCCACAATGCACCCACCTCTTTGCCGTTTCTCTTCCGGCTCGACCACAGACGTGTCAAACGGCCTGGCCAAGCGCGAACGGTATTCCTTGATAGTGATTGGCCTCAGACCTGCTCTGGGCGTCGCAGCGATTGCTTCCTCGAGCAACGGACGGGGTTGAGATGCCATCACAGACCACCGGCGGTTAGTAATTGGCTGTCCAGTTGCCGCTCACGTATGTCGGTGGTGGTGGTTGCTGGCAGTGCGAGCCGGTCGTTTGGTTGCCGGTGGTGATTTGGCCGAATTGTAATGTCCGCACGATTGCTGAAGTTGCGTGGTACTTGCAAGGTTGCTGGCGATGCATGTTGGTCGCACAGCCACCGGTGGGTAGATAGTGGCAGTCCAGTCACCGCTGACGTATGTCAGCCGTGGTGGTTGCTAGCAGTGCGAACCGGTCGTTTAGTTGCCGGTGGCAATTTTTCACTAATTGTAATGTCCACACGATCGCTGATGTTGCGTGGCATTTTCAAAGTCACTGGCGATGTTTGTTGGTCGTATAGCCACTTGTGGTTAAATTGAAATAGCGTTGACTTGCTCTTTCCTAGGAAAAACGCCTTAGAAACTTGGAAGAGAGCCTTGGGCAGGGCAAGTAACGCTGCTTGAATCCGGGCTGGTTGACTAACTGGCTGATGTGTGTCACATGTTAACAGTACAACTGCTTGGATCCCGGCTGGAACACTCTTGAGGTCTGTCAGTCTCAAGATGAATGCCTTGAGGCCGTTCTAATCGGGCAAGTACCTTGAATAGGACAAGCGTAGTATCAAGAGTGATTCGCTTGTTCATGGCCATGGACATGTATAGAAAAATAATGCTGACCGCAAGCTTACCTTTGTTGCCAATCAACTGCATTTCTTATTGGGTGCATTTGCCATTTTGCTTCATCAACTCAAATAACGATTATTATTAATAATAAATTTGAGCAGTGGATTGTTTGGGTAATTTTCACGTGGCCATCTTTCGGTAACCAGCAACAATGCTTAAGCTTTTCGAGGAGTGAGTTTATATATATATTCTTTCAATTTACCCCAATTTTGTGGTTTAGTCAGTGCCAAGCTACCTGAACGAGCACGAAGTATATTGCATACTCACGCATACACTTACTTCTCAAGCTTTTGCGCATGATGCAGTGTATCTACGAGAGCCAATGTGCGAAGCGTTCATAATGCTCGAGACATTGCCTGAGCCTATTGTCTTAAGGTTATATCAGATCACCACAACGACTCCATGACACTCAGGGATTCTTGATTTATAAAAAACGATAGGGCAACCAGTGATAGGGGAGGTTGCTTAGAAAACTCTGTTGTCCCCAAAATACTGATAAAGTCAAATCTAAAAACTTTGAATTCCTTGCCGTGTTTGTCACCAAAATTTCACTACCAGGTGGGGATAACTTCTTCGCTATCTCTGCTTATGCAACTGGTCGAAAGGTTTTCAAGTTTAAGAAGGAGTTCAAATCCTGGTTTGAAATACCTGAGTTGAACAGGCTGCATAGTTATTTTATTTTTGCTGGTGACTTGAATACCCAGCATACATCATGGTTGAACGCCACCAATAATCCAAGTGATGTGTTCCTAAAATCATGGATAGCAGAGAACCAAATTGGATGCAAGTGTAGATCGGAGCTCCCCACATACCCAAAAAAAATGTATATTTGGACCTCTGCATTGCCGACGCAAGACTTTAATTCTCCATTAATAGTCCTCAACAGAAACTGCAGGTACTTCGTTATAAAAGCGACCATAATGCAATAGTAATGGAAATCAATCATCATCGATGATGTCTCCCTCATTCCAGTTCAACGGAAAATCATTAGTTGAATTTCAAAAAATTAGATTGGGAAAGTTTCAAAAGAAGTTTAATCAGGATTACTAGAAGCAATGTCTTCCTTTTGATGAAGGTAACTCTTTCTCAATGGTTCATAATGATTGGAATTCGACTTATGATGAAATAGATTTCTATTCGTTTAATTTAAAGATGCCGACATTGAACACAATTCAGAAAGCAGTTGTTGCGAATTCCGGCATACCGGCTTTCTTCAATTTGCTGCTTCAAATTGGCGCCGTAGCATCTTCACCTTTCTTTGGGCACATACACCCTTTTCCTTAGTAAATTCATTTATTTTTATTAACATTTAACAATTTTCCTATAAATTTCATTTCACCATCATCTCAATCCTACTTTTTTTCCTATTTTCAATTACAAAAAATAGTAATATAATAATAATTTTAAATTTCCCATTAACAACACTCCATATATTAATTCCCATTAACAAAATTTCATTCGACACATTTTCCCTAACAAAACCTAATTCCTTCCTTCATACTAATTAATGTTATTCAATAGCTCCTACTATCAAATTTTATTTTTCATACTAACAAAAATTCATTCACGTTTCCCTGATAACAAATTTCATCTGAATGCCCACTGAGAAAGTAGCATAGTTGAAGTTGCTGATACAATGAACGGGAAATAGAAGGTGGCTCCGTTGGTAGTGTCGTAGATTCTCGACAGGGGTCCACTTGGACCCTGGGTTCAGGTTCCCCGAGCGAAGGAAAGCAGTTTTTTTGGAATATCGGCGAAAACAATTGTTTTTATATATACATATATATATATATATATATATATATATATATATATATATATATATATATATATATATATATATATATATATATATATGACAATTTGCATCTAATCAATCGCTTCCATGGTTTTGCAAACTGCCATAAATGCAAAATGGAAATTGTTGCGTTTGTCGATACGAAAAACATGTGTGGGTAGCGGAATCAAAGTTTATTGAACTTCGATTACGTTACCCAGATGCGACAGCGGTAATTAGGAATTAAATGATTGCGGAATTGGTTTTCTAGGAGTGGATGGGGAGTCAGTTTTTGACTTTGGCTTCGCTCCAATTACTCCTCAACTGCGTTGTGAGCTTTGTTTTATTTCCATTGATTTGTAGCCCTATTAGTTTTGCATCGCTGGCAAGAGTTCTTTGGCAGTTGTTAATGATCGTGAAAAAAAATATTGATGTCATCCGCATAGGCTACTACTTGGCTCAACTTATATAGTAATGTACCTTGTGTATCGACAAGTAGCTTTCTTATGATGTACTCCGGAGCCAAATTGAATAGCAATGGAGCCACCTAATTACCCTGCCTCTGTTCGATATTTGTGCAAAAGGCAGTGAGTTGGTTATTGATGCGGACTTAGGAGTTTGTCGACATCATTGTCAGTTTGGTAAAATGGACCAATTGGCAGGGATACCAAAGAAAAGCATTATTTGGTACAGTACGTCACGATCAATATTGTCTTATGCTTGCTTAGTCAACAAATATTTGGCAAACATCTATGTTGCGCTCCCAGCATTTTTCAAATATCTGCTTAATAGTAAAGAAGTGGCCTGTTGTCAATCTACCTGCCCTAAAACAACCTTAATACATCTTAATAATATTGTTGGTGTATTATCCAATTTTATTTTCCAAGATCTTTGAAAATTTTTTGTACGCTGTGTAAAGTAATGATATGCCTCTATAATTTTTGCACTGAAGCTTGTCACCTTTTTTGTGGATAGAGCATATAATTGATTGGCTCCACTATTTTGGTAGATATTCTTGCTGCCAAATATGCTGGGTGACTTTGTAAATAGCTGGTTTTCAGAGCCGCTTTCACTTCCATCTAGAGCTAGCTGATTGTTTTCTACGATAACTCCAATAAGGCGATAACCAGCTGATTGTTGAGAGTCTCCATGGCATTTTGGCCACAGACACCGTTTGGAGCCTTTCGTAGTCAAGCTTTTGTATCGAGCTGGTCTTCGCTGATAATAATCCGGTCTTCTCTGGTAATAATCCGAGTAACAATTGGCTGCTCGGCTTTTACGGATGTCAAATGTGCTCGAGGCCCAACGTTGTTGGATCAGAACATGGTCGATCCGGTTTGGTGTGTTGCCATCCGGTAATACCCTGAGCATTTTCTGAATGCGTTGATGAGAGAAGCAAGTTAAACGTGTGACTAGATTTCTATAATATGTTAAAGTCAATCAGACGCTGGCCGTTATTATTTCCTACATCGTGGATGCTATATACTTCGGTCATTAGCGATGATATATCTCATTGCCGACCTTTGTGTTGAAGTCACCTAGAATTATTCCTGTGTCGTTTATAGGCTATGAGTTGACTAATCTTTTCCGGTGATTGTAGAACGTTTCCTTTATTTCTTTCCCCTTTTCTTCGGTTAGGGTGTGAACATTTATCAGCGAGATTTTGAAGATTTTCACTTTTATATGGATCGCACACAACCGTTCATTGACCGCCATAAAATAAATAACATGCGATTCGAACTCCACAATAAAGACCACTCCGAATTCTCATGTCTTACTAAAATTCCCATTTTTGAATATTGTGTGTGATCTCATGTTTCGAATTTCATTTTCAGTCCAGTTCATTTCCTGGATTGCCAGTATTTTTAATTAACGAGGGCGGTTCAAATATGATTGAGACAAATGCTCTGACACGTTTATTTACAAAAATCTACAGTTTTTTTCAGGTACTCTTCCTTTCAAGTTACACATTTTATATACCTTTCCGCAAGCTTTTTGATGCCGGTATCAAAGAATTCTTTGGGCAACTTGGATAGCCATGTGCGCACAAACTCCTCTACCCCGTCGTCGATGTTGAATCTTTGACCTCCGGGGACTTTTTTTCAGTGGCCCAAACAAGAAGTAGTTGTAGCGTGATAAATTTGGACTGTAGTGTACCTCGCAGCCCAACTCCGATATCGTATCGAGCGTAAGACGCACGGAATGAAGGCGTGCGTTATCCTGGAGAGCAGTCGCACTTTGTGCTAGAATGCTCCTCCATTCCGAGTGATAAGCGGGTTTCACGTGTTTTTCCAGAAGGTATTATGCAGCATTAATGGAACATTGGGTGCGCGGGAAATCAATGTACACCACACCCCGCCGGTCCCAGAACACAGTACACATAACCTTACCCGCGAACCTGGTTGCCTTCGCTTTGACAGGCACCCCTTCCTCCTTCTTCCTCCTCTCCTTAGACGACACCTTGCTTTTGGGAGTGTAAAAATGTACCCATGTCTCGTCAGTAGTCAAAATTTGCGTTAAAAAACCGTCCCCCTGCACTTTGTATCGTGTCAGCAAGCGGCGACAAATTTCCAATCATGTGAATTTTTACTCGAATTTCAGCCGAAATGTCTCGGACATTCATCCTTTGGTCCTCCAAAATGAGTTGCTCTACGCGAGAAATGTTGTCTGGTGTAATGCGGTTCGTGGTCGGCGATTATGCGGCTCGATATCGACGGTTTCATGACCATCTTTGAATGCTTTAGCCCATTTAAATGCAGCAGCCCTACTCAAGCACTCACAACTGAACAGATTTTGGAAACGCAGAAAAATTTCCGTGTTTTTAACGCCATTTCTCGAGATAACACATTCACCAAGTTTGCCTTTCAATAAATCGATTGTGAGGCATATTGTGCGGCTAGTGGCACCATCTTGTTGAAACTACATATCGTTGATGTTAAGTTTATCCAATCCTGCCCACAAATAATCTTCCAACGTAACACGATAGCACTCTCTATTGACAGTAACATGGCGGTCGTTTTCATCCACGAAAAAATATGCCCCAGTTACACCTCAGATATAAAAACCGCACCAAACAATAATTTTTCGCAGATGCAATGGTGTGTTAAAAAGCATATATGAGTTTGTTGCTGACCAATAATGCATATTTTGCTTATTGGCAAAGGCATTGAACCAGAAGTGAGCTTCATCGCTGAAGATGATTCTTCAATGAGATTCTTCAAGCTTGCCAGTGCCCAATTGGAGAAGTTTCGGCGTTTCGAATGATCACGTGGTTTTCAGTTCTTGAGTCAATTTCATATTGTAACTACATAGCCTGAGATGTTTTGGCAAAATACGCCACAGAGTCGTTTGAGCAATGCCCAATTCTTAAGAACTACGTGAAATCGACTGATTTGGCTCATTTTGAATCAATGCACTTAAAGCTGCAATATTTCCTTCGCTTCGAGCGGTACGGCATCTTTTCGGCACCGGAAATTCCAATAGTAAAAATTTGGACTCAAACTTTTCCACTATAGAACGCAGAGTCTGTCGGGTGGGACGATTATTACGGCCGAGAATTGGAGTAAGCGCAAAGATTTCTGGTCCGTGAACTTTACCATGCCAAAAACGTTGACCATCACTAACGTTTTGACATTAACAGTATATTAAAAAGGTTTAAGGGTGCGATAATATAAAGAAACCAAATTTTTATGTCCCTAATGGAAAACCGTATATTAGCATTATTTGGCATTGAATGTCCCATTATTGGGGAACCAGTAAATCTAATGTATGACCTCGAGAATATTTACTACCATTTAATCGTGACGTTTAGGATGAGGAATCATGGACGTTGTGGGCTGACGAAACAAGGGATTCTCTCCTCCTTTCTTGAAGGGGCTTAGGGCCGTCTACGTGGGAGCTAATACTTACTTAATAATGCCTAATACTTACCTGATACCTGAAATGTAAATTATTGTTAATTCTCAAAGTTGCAAAATTCATTTGCCAGAACTTTGGGCATGCACTCTGCACTTGCTGCCTAAAGGCAGAATTACTTGTGCAGAATACGAGTAGCTGCGTGCAGTGCTGCATGCAGCATAGAGGCTAAATTACATGTGCAGAATCGTGCGTGCAATATTTAGTCTGATATTTGTCATGTTTGACATTTGGCATTAGAAATGGAAGTGGAAAGATTCAATTTTGTGAACAAGCTAACACTGATAATATCAGTATTATTGGCTTACACAAGTTACATTGAACTTTGTATTGCAGGTGCAAAATTAAGAAGAAAAAAGATTTGGACTCAAACAATTTTCACGAAAAATCAAACGGCTTTGCATGGATTCCTTGTAAAATTATTTACGGCTATTAAACTACATGATTCTAGCGAATTTTGAAAAGCCACAAGAATGGGAGTTGATGAGTTCGATTTGCTTTATGGAATTCTAAAAAAAATAAAAGAAAAAAGCAAAACTGCGTGCGAAATCCGATTGTACCAGCTTGTTACCCTGTAATTACGTTCGTACAAGTTTGAAATAGAATTAAATGAAGCATTCACTAATTGACACACTTTCAGATATTTATCCTAAAGTACTGGTTGGCAAATGTTGGCGTGGTCCTTTTGGGTTGGAGTTGAAACCATCCGAAACATCATACACCAAGTGTGCGATGCAATTTGGGATGATTTGAGTGGGACTTACTTGGCACCGCCAAAATAGGGTGAATGGGCGAAAATAGCCAACAAGTTCTGCAACAGGATGGGAATGGCCAACGTAGTTGTTGCGATCGGTGGAAAACACATCGAATTGAAAAGTTCACCTCTTTCTGGAACCTTGTATTGTTAAACTTCTCTTAACGGACACCCCTGCACAGTGGACAACCCTCCTAACGGACAATATTTAGTGGAACCGACAACAAAGATAGCAAAACAATAAATTCTAAACTCCTCTAGAACAGACACGCTTTAACGGACACGGACATTATATGTTTAGTTCCTTTGACACAGACTCCACCCCTCTGAAATGGACAGTGATATGCGTCGAAATAAAATAAACACTGTTTGAGTTTCAAATTGGATCGAACTAGCTGTAAGGGGCAGAAAATAACTTCGTGAAAGGTTTACATTAATCCAGTAAGTTTCTCGGTACAAAATACGCAAAACATGAATCTTTTTTCCCTTTCCACATTATCTAGTGCTCAGTCATAGTTCCAATGCGAATGTTTACATTAGAAGAATCCGTTTTCTCGGTACAAAATTTGTAAACAATGAACCATTTTTTCCTCTCACTTGATCCAGTGCTCTGTCAGCTGCGACGCAAAATCGTCATGTCTCCAAGACGGAAATTTTTGTCATTAAACGAGAAAGCAAGCATTATTGATTTTCACCGCGAAAAAAGTCATCGGTTAGAGTTATTGCAGAGCATTTTAAAATAGGAAAAACGCAAGTAGCAGAAATCATAAAAAATCAAGATACTATTTGAAATTGTTTCCGAGATAACGAAGTTTCAGAAAAAACAAATCGGCTTTTCCAAACTGGTCCTCGTTCCATTAAAGATAAAGTAGTGTTCCAATGGTTTAAGCAAGTGCGAGCTAAAAAAATTCCTGATTCGGGTCCGATTATACAAGTGAAAACGCGAGAAATTGCCCAAAAAATTAAGATGTCAGACTTCAAGGCTTCAAATGGGTGGTTGAACCGCTTTCGGAATCGCCATAACATTAGTTTTAAAGCTATGTGTGGGGAGCCTGCGTCGGTCAATGAAGAAACAGTAGTGATCTATAAAAACAAAATTTGCAGTATCATTCAGAGATACGAAGCAAAAAATGTATTTAACGCAGATGAAACTGGACTGTTCTATCGAGTGCTACCAGAGAAAACTTTGTGCTTCAAAGGAGAAGATTTCTCCGGAGGGAAAATCGTCAAATAGCGCCTCACAGTTCTCTTTTGTTCCAGCATGACTGGGGAAAAATTCGGCCTTTAGTCATAGGCAAACCGGGGAAGCCGAGATGCTTCAAAGGTATGAACTTAGATTCAATCGCAGTAACATGGAAGTATAATAGCAAAGCATGGATGACGACCGACATTATGACCAAATGGTTGAAAGCATTGGGCAAAAAAATGGCAGCTCAAAAAAAAAAAGAAAAATATTGCTTTTTCTTGATAACGCAGCTTCCCATCCTCACATACAGCTCAAGAACGTTGAATTGGCTTTCTTTCCCCCAAACATAACTTCTACCTCACAACTCTTGGATCAGAGAGTAATTAAAAATTTTAAAACGAAATATTGGCATTTAATTTTGACCCACTTACTTGCAAATATGAAACAAGATCTATCTGCTAGGGAATCGGCCAAGTCTATCGACGTTTTGAAGGCAATAACTTGGATAAAAAAGCCTGGAATGCTGTGAAGACTACAACAATAGAAAACTGCTTTGTAAAAGCTGGTTTTCCGGGTGATGAAATGAGTGAAAATTCAAGCTCAGTAGTAGCAGCGAAAATCTGAAGGATAAGTTGGAAAGCTTCTTGCTACAAGACGAAGAAAAAGATGAATCTACTTACACTCCCGAACAAAGAGAAATAAATGAGTACAGCTACATACTTAGGAACTTTTCCCTTTCAGTGGATTCCTCCATTAAAGACTGGGCAGCAGGACTTCAACATTTGATACAAATAAAGGACTTTCATCAAAGAAAAGAAGACGTAGAAGGCTTCAATTTAATAAATCATGTCTTTATTTATCACAAAAAACAAATTGTAAAATCAAAAGGGAAGAAACAAACTGTAATAACCTCTTTTTTCAATTCATAATAATTTTTATTGACGTTGTTGTACATTTTTAATCTTAACTACCAATTTTCGAATACGTGCACTGTGAAATAAACAAAAAATTTATAAATTTCCTCAGAACTTTATATTCGTATAGTTACTAGCACAAACACTCCTCTCCGACGGACACCCCTTTCCAACGGACGATCCCATCGTTCCCGAAGCTGTCCGTTACACAGAAGTTTCACTGTACTACAACTGCAAGTAATATTACAGCATTGTATTGCTAGCTGCATGCGATAGTGACTACCTTTTCACTGCTGTGAATGAAGGTGCTTATGGTAGTCAGAGCGATATTGGTATATTTCAATTAAGTGGTTTTGGCAAACATATTCTTCAAGAAAATATGAATTTGCCAAGCGATATGTATCTGCGAAATTCGTTAATAATATTTCCGTACTATTTCATGGGAGATGCTGTTTTTCGCTCAAAAAGAATTTGATGAGACCGTATCCAGAACGGTTTCTGGGAAAAGAATTTCCAATAAAAGGCTCTCCAGAACACGGGTGAAAATTGAGAATACATTTGGCATTCTAGCAGTAAAACGGAGCGCGCTAACGAATTCCATAAATTGTTTTCCAGAAAATGCTGAAAAAGTCGTGAAAGGAGCGCTGGTTTTGCATAACTTTGTGAAGATCGATGACATGAATTACTGCCCGCCACCACCACGATGCAAATGGTGTATTAGTTGAAGGAGTTTGGTGGCGGGAAACAGATGCTCTTCCCCAAGTTCGTCTGTTTACCGGTTTCAATAGTACAACGCATGCGTTTAACTTAAGATATGAACTAAAAGAATATTTGATAGAAAATTAAAAAATTAAACAATATCTTTAACATTTTAACTTGTATTCGGGAACTCAAAACAATAAAATGTAATAAGTAACAACAAAATATTATTACTAAAAACTAAATAAAAACATCAAATTAATAAACTAATCATACAGCAACTTATCAATTTTTATCAACACTTCTATTTTTAATGTATTCTACTTCTCGGGAGTTAAATTTATATCGTCGACCTCCTTTGCAAATGCTACAAAAAACTCAGTAGGTGTCACAGCGGCTGGAACTGGTGTATTAACGAAGATGGCACTTGACACTCTTTCCAAAAACTGATTCATTGACTTATCTATTGAAATCAATGAATCCAGTGCTTGTTTTTCTCTTTTGCTGTCAGTGCTGCTACTGCTACTGTCACCTTGGGCTTCATTAAAAAATGATTCCGTCAGCGAACTATCAATAGAAATTGAAGCACTTGTTGCAAATTCATCATCCATGAAATTATCCGGGACATTATTCGGCTCGGTTTTTTATTCTCGTAGTTGCCAGATGTCCTGAAATGTATATTTAAAAAGAGTTTTAACATAAAAATTTCTGACGTTTAGTCAAAATATACTCACACCCTGTTTTTAAGTATCCATATCCTATAAAAAAAGGAGGTGACCCCACCACTTCCAATGTTTTTTGGAGTGCTTACTGTACTTCTTGAAGCCGTGTACGTCTTCTGTTCGCGATAAAATTTATCGCTCATAGTTTGCCTCCTATTTTTTAACTTTTCGGCT
This sequence comes from Odontomyia ornata, assembly GCA_963969285.1. Lineage (NCBI taxonomy): Eukaryota > Metazoa > Arthropoda > Insecta > Diptera > Stratiomyidae > Odontomyia > Odontomyia ornata. Next base: position 38,158,412 of record OZ017740.1, read on the forward strand.
GAAATATTTAAACTTTAAAATATCTACCATATTTTGAAAAAAAAAATTTTCCTCAACTGGCATATTCAAATCCTTCGAAAGGACACCATTTTTAAAGTTACTGTCCTTTTAATTATAGAAAAATTTATTATTTTTGAAAAACTCAATCAGCTTCTCTTTCATCTAATTTGCACTCACTTCTAAAAAGTAAGATCGTAATTTATCTGGAACTTGTCATACTTGAGTCCATTATTAAATTGGATTTTATAACTTACCACTGTTTAACTTTGAAACTGTTTCTCACTCGAAAATTGCTTTTACTTTTGTTCATTCATACATTGGATGTCAAAATAAAAAACTCATCAGCTAATGTGGCAAATTGGACTGCCATATTAAAAATTCCCCGGGAAACTAGAACGCTGCTCAGCGAAATTTTATTTTGCAATTTTGCGCCAAATGTTGCAACCACGAAAGTCACCGCAGTTGCAGACATTAAGTATTAGCAGAGGGGTGCGTAGCCCGGGGTGGCATACTGAGGCCGGCTAGTGCTCAGTCGTGTCGTGGGACTTGCTGCTCGTGCTGAGCCACTTCACACATAAATACTAATACGGCGGGAAAAGGACAGGAAAAGGAGAGGTCATTTTGAGAAATGAAAAAATTATGCTCTTAAATCAACATAGCCGTTTTATTTAGTTTGAAAATGAAATAATAAAAGCAAACAGTCAATAAACTTTTTATAGAAGATAACAAAGAAAAAAGAATGAACTTGATAATGAGGGTCAAATATAAAAAATCCAAATTGGTACTCACTCTTTCCTCGTAAAACTCCGAGCGCTCGGCGAAGAAAAAAAAAAATTAGTTTGAAGATAAACAATCAGAATCAATCGAACACTCAACGGCCACTTATATCACTATGATTCACTGTGCAACACTGTTCTGTGTAAGTTAATTTGACAACAACAAAAAAAATCCAAAATCCGGCACTTTGCCTTCTCAATCTAGCATCAATTCTTTCTACACTCCTAAAACATAATTTTTTTCTTCACTCATAAAAACATTATTTCTTTCTTCACTCATAAAACATTATTTCTTTCTTCATTCATAAGACATTATTCCTTTCTTCACTGATAAGACATCTGCTGTTGGTTCGTTTTTTTTTCTTTAATTCTGAAACACCTTTTGAAATCCAACGCAGTAATTTAATTCCCGGCGGCCGAAAACCAAAATTCTCTTCCCTCACTTGTAAATCCGCGCAAATTTTAATTTAGTCCACATCCGATGTACTTTTTCGGTTCTTCTTCCTTTCCCACACCAAAACGTCCGCCACTAAGCTTCGTAATCAAAAAAAACTGTTTTCCGCTTTCTATTTGTGACACCAAGAACTCAATTTCGTTTCAGTCCAAATCCAGATTTTCTTCCTTTTCGAATTAAAACAAGTTGGGTAAACAGACCTACGCTCATGTTAGAAGGGTTTTGTATTTAATTTACAAAATGCAGTCGCCAGATCGAATAAAATCAAGAAACATGTCAAAGACGTTTTTATTGGAGAAAATATGAAATTCGAAGATCATACTATTATTAACGAAGTTGAACGAATTTCTACTTCTGAGGTTTTTGTTATTGTTTTAATCATAAATATTTCCCCTTGATAATTATTTCAGATATCCATTTGCGAGGGAGGAAACACATTTTTCATGCATTACCCCCCTGTGCCCCACTGAAGCAAAAACTGACAGTTTAAGAACTGTTTTGAATTGCTCCCATGAAAACTTTCATTTTATACTCAGATCGGCTACGTTTGATGAATTTTTTTCCAGGGGCCACTCTCCTGTACTGTTATCATCGATTCATGGCCAATTTTTTCGAATCCTAGAATGGTTACATAGCCCTTTTGCTAGGAGCTCTCTCCCGCCTCCTTGCCTTGTTTCGCTTATGAGTATTAATTGTAGGTAGGTAAATTGAATCAAGTGTCAAAGCACGCACCTTAAACGTTGAAGTTGGGAAAAAATAACTCAAAATTATTCAATCTTCGCATTTAAAACAGCCACTATTTTGTTTTACTATTACTGATACCACTAGCTGAACCGATTCTCAAAGATATTCATGACACCTATCATTCCTGAAATTTTCATGCAAATCCTAGCAAAACTGTGGTGTCTGAGTCGGTAAAAAGCGCATGTTGTTCCATAGCCATATGTTGCCATAGTAATAAATGCAGCGCATGTATTTCCATAGTAATACAGGAATATTCAAACCACTATAACTTCGCTAAATATGATTCAATCTTCATGAAACTTTCAGAATAGATCAATCTTATTAATAGTCATCTGTGTATTGAATTTCATTGAATTTAAGGGTACCGTTAAGATTTTATTCAAGATAACATAAAATCGATATATCATACTATTACTAACAAAGTTGAGTGAATTGCGACTTCTAACGTATTTGTTGTTATTGTACTCATCAAGACCTACATCCCAGATTTTTTTTTCAGATTTTTCGGATCACAGGTGTCCAATCGCGAGGGGGGGACACAAATTGTTCGTGTATTTCCCCTCCCTGTGCGCCCCCCGAAGCAAACTTTGCCAAACAAAGACCTGTTTTGAAAAGTTCTCATCAAGACCTTTCATTTGATACCCATATCAGCCACCTTCAATGAAATTTTTTTTTTCGGGGGGTCACTCCCCTATATGGGGAGACCGCCCTTATATATCTTATAAATTTTTTTTTATATTTGAACATTGAAGAGAACACCACTTTACACCTACGTACAAAATTTGATGTTTCCAGCTTAAGTAGTTTCCGAGAAAAACTGCTGTGACACACGGACGGACGGACGGACGGACAGAAAGACAGATGGACAGACGGACAGACAGGACGCGATTTTAGAAGGGTTTTGTAAAATTATTTCACAAAACCCTAAAAATTGACAAAACTTTTGCAACCCTGCTAAAAATACTTCCGCTTCTTTTCAAGCCAAAAACTAACTGCCTCTATCCCAACAACTTAATCCCGCATTTTTCACCTCCATCCAATTGATTCCGTAATCCTTTTTAGGGTTTTGTACTAAAATACAAAACCGTATTGCAATCACGACCTGTGTCCGTCTGTCCGTCCGTCCGTCTGTATCTCACAGCACTTTTTCTCCAAAATTATAGAGGCTACAGCCATGAAACTTTGTGGAAAGGTCAGAAGTGGTGACTTCTTGAAAGTTCAAGGGTAGAAACATTTTTCAAAGGGGTTTAAGGGGAGTCTCCCCATATGGGGAGGTGACCCCTCAAAAAAAATTCATGAAAGGTAGCCGATATGAGTATCAACTGAAAGTTCTCTATGAGAGCTTTTCAAAACAGTTCTTATGCTGACAGTTTTTGCTTCACTGGGAGCACAGGGGGAGAAATACATGAAAAATGTGTTTCCTCCCTCGCGAATGGACACCAGTGATTTTAAAAATCTGAAAAAATTATCAAGGGAGATATTTATGGGTATAACTATAACAAATACCTTAGAAGTCAAAATTCTTTCAAGTTTGTTGATAATAGTATGATCCTCGAATTTCACATTTTCTCCAATAAAATCGTCTTTGACATGTTTCTTGATTTTATTCGTTGCTGGTTACTGCATTTTGTAAGATGAGTACAAAACCCTTCTGACATGAGTATAGGTCTGTCTACCCAACTTGTTTCATTTTCAATTACCGCTTTCTCCTTTGGGTAACGTAATCGAAGTTCATTACACTTGGATTCCGCTACCCACACATCTTTTTTTCCCGTATCGACAATCACAATAGTATCAATTGATTGCATATATGGCAATTCACATCATCCAAGAATCGCTTGATTGAATGCAAAGTGTCACATATACATTACGAAGACTATTGATTTTGCCGATACCCCAAAAAGAGTGCTTTCGTGCGCCCGGGGGAACTAAAACTCAGGGTTCCAGCAGACCCCCGGTCGAGAACTCGCGCCGTAATCAATGGAGCTATGACTTGTCAATCTCCCATTCATCAGTTTAGCAACTTCAACTCTTTCTTGATGGGCAAAATATGGAAATTTGTTAAAAGGGAAACATGAATAAATTTTTGTTAGTATAAAAATATGAAGTTTGTAAGTGGGAATAGAATTAGTAAGTATGAAGGAAGGAATTAGGTGTTGTTAGAGAAAAAGGTATTGAATGAAGTTTTGTTAGTGGGAATTAATCAATGGAATGTTGTTAGTGGGAAAATTGAAATTATTAGTATATATTATATTATTTTAGTTGTAAATAAGGGAAAAGGGTAGGATTGTGATGATGTGGAAATAAAAATTAGAGGGAAAATGGAAAATTGTTAATAAAATAAATAAATTTACAGAGGAAAAGGTAGGAGTGCCCAAAGGAAGGTGGAGAAGTTGCGGCGGCAATTCGAAGTTGCGAATGGGAGGAAGTTGGTACGCCGGAATTCGCAACAATCGTGGGGACGACTCAGACCTTCAGGAGTAACTGAAAAAGAAAAAAAAAAGGAGACATTCACTGGACTTCATACCATGGAAATATTCTGTCTGGTTTCTGTTTAGGTGATTGGTGAGCTCCAGTATCCGTCACTTAACTCGCTCCTTCCGGCAGACAGTGCTCCATCCGAATCATTGTGCACCTCATTCAGCAGTACAATTTCACCACTGTAATGAGTATCGACCGTGCAATGAGCAGTACTCAAATAATGACGTTTAGAAATCGGGATGCTTTTGCTCAGCTTCACCTTATCGATGGAAGATAGGTGGTGGTCAACAACTTCGGATGGGTCGCCGGCCGCAAGAGAAGAATGAATCAGGGGGACTGAAGTAGACATAAAAGATTCTGCAGACAGCGGCAATAAAACTGGAGCGATGTTAAAAGCGTCCCAAAAATCAATCCCGAGATAAATAGAATACGTTAATGCTGGAACAATCAAAAACCGAATCAACCGAGTACAATTATAGAATTGAACCAATGCAGTAACGTATCCTAACACGTCAGCCTTATGACCTGATGCCGTCTTGACATTGGCATGCATCGAATGAAGATACAAACCAAGGTCGCTGACAAGGTCAAAGGCTCCCGCTCCCAGGATGCTAATACTTGCACCACTATCTAACAGACCTTTCAATTTGCGTCCCTTAATGCTGATCTCAGCATGAGGCCGCTTGTCTTCGTGCGATGCCACGATTGACTCAATGCACACTCGCTTAAGAAACCGTTGAGTGACAAAATATTTCCATGATCTGTGGAATCATGACTTCGATCCTCGCCGCTTGCGGTTAGGCTTGCAGTCAGAATCAAAGTCACAAGCCACGTCCAGGGAATTGCTTTGGTGAAGTTGGACCTCAGGCAGCGAAGTCTGTGTAGAAACATCTACAGATCTCGGTGACTGAATTCCAATTTCCCGAGAAAATGATTGCAAGGGAATAGCCGGAAGCGTTGCAGCAGGGAGGGCACCGGACCGGTGACATGAATCATAACCAGCCGAAAATTCATCATGCAGTTCCACATGTCTGAACTGGATATCGAAGGTTATCCATTTCCAGCCGTTGCCATGTGACTTCAATTCGGCGAGACATTCTGACGAGATCTTGGGTGGTTGAGAACTCATGTTTAGCCAGATGCTCCTGCAATCGGAGATTCATGTTCTTAAAGACTAGTTCTCGCAGATCCGTGTCCCTTATCGGAGTCCTGAGTTGGAGAGCCATCGCTACAATGGATTCAAAGAACTCTATGAACGGCTCGTGGGATCTCTGCTTGCCGGCGAGCATATTTTCCCAAATATGTGCATCATCAAACCGAGATCCAAATCGCTCAGTGAGTTCACATTTCAGCTGACTCAAACTCAAGTCTCCATACAGTTCACGCATCTGCCAGTACCAGTTTTTGGCACGCTCCGAAATACCGTAGCTTTGAGCTAGGGTGCTAACACGGAACACAGACTGGTGAGCATCCATTCCACCTGAGGCTCCATCAAACTTGAATCCCCATTCATGCATGGGAATAAAAGTTTCATCCGACTCAGGTGTCCGGCCATTACCCCAGAACGGATGCTGTGAATGAGGATCTTTCAAATCTTGTGAAGAACGTGGTGAAGGGCAACCGAAGTAATCATATGGCGAGTGCAGAAACATGATGAAAATTAAAAATGATAAAAAACCACAGATCAACTAAACAATTTATAAATATAAAAATCAATGAACAGACGGACAACACTGACAATTTGAATAAAAGAATAAAATTTAATGCATTACAGACAGACAAACAAACGATTCTTTAAAAATAAATTAAAATTTGAATGCCAGACAGACAAAGAGACAAGTAAATAAATATATAAAATGTTAGCACCTAACCTAAATTAAATTAAAATTAATTTGTAATCGCAATTGAAATCGAGATACAATTCATAAAAAAAATTTCATTTCTCAAAATGATCCTCCCCATTAATGGAAAGGGAAAAGAAAAGGTAATTGAATGGGATAGTGATTAAAATGTAGACAAAACACGAAGCAGACAAACCACAACAGTGCCTGGTATAACAATGGAATTCTTAGGCGGACTCTGTTCTGATGGTCACCACAAAGGGCTGACTACGAGACGATTATGAAATACTACGGACTTCATAATGGCTCAGACAAGAGCCGCACACATCCCAAAGCTACCACCAGATAGATGATGAAAGGGCCGAAAGCGTCGGCTAATTCCAAGTGTTGGATCCATCTCCAACTATCCCAACCAACATCCAAACTGCAGCGCAGCAGTTGAATGCAGCATTTTCCATAGAAAATACTTTGCTGCATGCAGCGTTCTGCACATGTAATTCAGGCCTTAAGTAGCGTTCAGCAATTGAAGTGGAAAGTTCCCTATGTGTAGGATAACTAATAGAGAATCGGAAATTCATAAGATCACTTGCTGTGCTTTGAGAGTGGGGTGAAAGAATTTTTAATTACGTAGGATAGGTTTGAAAGCTTTGTTGCGTGGGGTGGAAAAATGAACTAAACAGTATGAAAGTATCGAGCGATGGTTTGCTGAGTCTATTCATTATCTACGCCGACGAAATATATATCACGTCGGCGAACGCTTTCCTACTATTACTGGTGGCTAAACGATGTTGGTGGTTGATGTTGGCAAAAGGATCTCAACTTCTGTCGATTTGCATGAGATGTTGGCTTTGAAGTTGATGTTTGTTGTGTGTAGCAGGTGTTACTAACGTACTGACAGCGGCTCCGGCAAAGCTATCAGGTCACTGAGAAAATTCAGGAGTCACACAGGGTAAATGAAAGCTAGTAGTTCGGTAGTAGAGCTCTATGATTTGAACATATACCACACAGCAACCATGTAGAGATATGTAGGTATCGTGCAGACCACAAACTAACACCATGTTGAGGCTTACGCAGAACAATGCGCAGAGTTGGCTATTAAAAGATGGTGCTTGTCAAGTAAGGATTAAGAAGAATTTTTAATGGAGCGAGAAATTGCTTTAGTAGTTAATCGAATGAGATGGCTACAATTCCAGAAAATTCCCTCAAACTTTGCTTGTCCTATCTCATGCTTGGAAAGTATTAAAGTATGAAAGCACAAATATGCTAATCCTATTATGCAAACTCTTATATCAAAGAACTCCCAGAGTATCGTGGGAATTGTTTTTCTCTCTATTGTAAAATGCACATACTTGAAAAAATAACTTTCTCTCATCTCTTCTCCATCTCCTCTCTGGCCATTAGATGTCTTTATCCTCCATCCATGTCGACAACGATGGTCTAACAATTCATCGACCAGGAGAACCCATTAAAAAGTTTATGGCCTTCAAATAGCGAATCCCCCCACTTAATGGTTGACTTTGCATTTAAATGGTCGCATTAGGGCGGAAGACATCTGGGAAGTGCTTCTATTGTCCTTAGTGGCTTTGTTCGGCGAAAATTTCACTTGATCTAGCCTAGGCCAGGGAACGCATCGTCGTTTTCGCTGTTATTGTTGTAGTCGTCATCATATCCTCGCCAGTCGTTTTTGTTGTTGTTCTCGTCGTTTTTGTCGTCATCATAGTTATTTGCCGGCTTATCGGGATCCATTCTGCTGTATGGGATCCTGTAGCCGCTTCGCTTTGGTTTCTATTATACTGAGGGCAATTTTGTAAATAGCCTCTTAGGCTCAATGACTGTGAGACTGAGATTACGTGCCAAGTGCGAGTAGTATGTGTTTTTATAGAAGTTGATTTTTGCGATGCGGAAAATCCCTGGAATTTCCCAACTGAAGAATTATGAGAGCTATTCAGGCTGGCGGCTGGCAAGTCAAGAAGTTCGGATTTGAATGAATTACGATTATTCGGTGGAGCTACGATTAATCTTGAAATTCGATGTCTTCCCATGAATTTGTGGAAGTTCTGGATTAAAAGGATTTTTCTTACTTCCTTTCAATTGTCTGTACATAATTTTTGCTCAAAATAATTAATATACCTCAATTGAGTATGTATTTCCGATGTTTCATTCAACCAATTACATCTCTTACCTGATGCAATGCAAATATACTGCGTTCACTTTTCAGGATAATTAAATATTCACTGCTTGTATAAAATTTCTGCATCTGGCTCATCCAATTAAGTACATGCCTTGGCCAATTTTTCCGTAATAATATTATTGTCACCACATGAGCCCTGACAAAATGAAATTATAAATAATTTTTATTAAGCGTCTTCCTGTCGAATAAAAATTAAATATGCCAACCGAGCAATGAATTGAAATAATTTATCGCACAATTATCTCAATTTGCTCTCGCATGAAAATTTCACTAATTCAATTTATTTATTAAACTCGACAGGAAGTCCACTCATGTTAAAGATTTATTCGCATGGAGTCATATTTACTTTCCGAGTTGTATCTAAAATGTTGGCATTTCCCCGGATTATTTTAATTGAAATGAAAATGTTTGAGTTGCTGATGCGAGAAATTCTCTAGCTGAAGTACAATATAATTGCTCCTAATGATTGTTCCAAATAGAAAATCCGCAGAGCATGTAACCGTCAAAATGTCCTCAGGTAAACACGTTGATTGTTTCAAGTTTCACTAATCGAAGGTTTGTGTGACACATGTGTTGAAATTGTATAGTATTCCAGTTACAGGGAAGAGTTTAACCTACATTCATAGTTTGAGGTAATTGAGAAACTTTTCGATCTTGCTATTGGTATGGTTGTGTACTGAATAAAGTGCCTCAAAAAACAATCATTATACATCTTTTATTTCAGTTTTTTTGCCCAATTTAAGATACATTCCTCTGACCTGGATGATGCCATCAGTATGTAGTTACATCCATCTTAAGATTACTAAACAACATTTCGATATCTCTCAGAACCTTTTGTTAGTCGAAAATCGTATGGCAACTCCAACTTGGCAACACCGTAGCGGGGTACTCAGTTAGTGGAGTTGAGTCGAACCAAGCAAGCGGTTTGTAGGAACAACGTGTCCTATGATATGATTGAAAAGATATATTTTAACGTGAATTTGTGAAGGATAGTTAATATTCATTACTGAAACAAAGCGGCGCCATCTTTTAATTAAAGCAATTCCCTAACATCCACAGTTCTTTTATTCCTGACAGTTTTCAGAAGTGGGATGCTACGGAATTTTTGCTTTATTGGATATTTTGTGCTTTTAATAACAGTTAGCTGTCCCGTAACTATTTGCTGCATATTTTCGATTTAAGAGCCAACATTTTGAATCGTGAATATTAACGTAATTGCCGTGTCTAATTTTTATTCGAGTGTGGCCGCCATATTTCTTAGTTGAAAATGCCGGACACCATAGTTCGTATTGATTCACTCACAATCAACGAACTCAAACATGAGCTACGTTTGCAAAATTCGCTGACAAGAGGCAACAAACCCGAACTAATTTTATGTCTGACGGAAACCGTCAATGGGAACGACGTTGAACTTTTAGCTGAGAACTCTCATGCATCCGACGAAGCGATAAAGTTTCAAGAAAGCGTACAAAATCTCACAACTTTATTTCAAGCATTAAATATTCAGGTACAGAGTATTGCTGGCGAATAAAAAGTGTCAGCCCGATGAACGCGAACTCTGTGTCAAAGAAAATATTGAATAAGTTTGTGTCGGGAGCGACGACTGCAGCCGATATAAACAGCGTGTGAAAGCATGTTTGTTATAATTGTTATAAACCAGGGCACATTTCCGTGAACTATTCCTTACCCCAACGATGACCGCGATATGTTACATGCCAAAAGACGGGAAACAGTGCGGATACATGCATAAGTCAAGATAAACCGGAATATGTGAATATAGCGAATATTCGTCAGTTACATTCAAACTATTCCATACTAAACCAAATAGTGAAAAACATTCAGATGGATGGAAAAATTTTGGGCGCATTTATAGATTCGGGTAGTAATCAATCTCTCGTGCAAGAATCATGCACGTACAACTTAATAAAGTGTCCGCCAATTGAGCTGAACGGATGTGCAGGTAGATGCTTAGAATGTACTAGACAAACGATAGTGATATGAAAAACAGACGATACAATCGTACGCGTGAACCTATATGTTGTAGCTGATCACCTCATAGCAAAAAGTTTGCTTTTTTGGGTTGGATGCGTTGAACGGAGTTCCAAATAGAATAATTATTGAATATGACGAGTGCCACGTTGAAAGTAAATGTCCTGAAATATCCGACATGGGAAGAAATTTAACTGCAGCCGATGCATCAAAACTGTGGGTACTACTTGATGATTTCTGTGATTGTTTGCAGAGACTACGGTTGAAATTGGTCGATCCACGACAAAATCAATGAGTATTGAGTTGATGCCCGACACGCCTATCCTTGCTCGACCATATTGTATACCGTTGGCTAAAAGAGATAAGATTGAGCAGATTGTGAATAAACTGTTGGCCACAAACGTAACGCGGCCAAGTAATTCATTAAACTCTTCGCCTATTGTTTTGGTTCCCAAGCAAGATGGGAAGAATCGTCTTTGTATTGCTATCACCAAGAAGAAGCCGTACCTGATGCCAACTGTCGAGGAACAGCTCTCACAAGTCGCAGGAAAGCAGTTCTTGACGACACTAGATTTATTTTCTGGATACTACCAAATTCCTACGGATGAAAAATCACGTCAGTACACCAGATTCGTGACTCATCTTGCACATTTTGAGTACAACCTAATGCCTTTTGGCCTCATTAATGTGCCGATGATTTTCCAAGAGGACATGATTGACTTACTTCGTCATATGAATTCAAGAAACATCGTAAGTTTTATGAGGGAAGTCATTATCCCCAGTATGAGGGCGACTGAGGGCCTTAAAACTCTGAAGGAATTTCTGGAAATTTTACGGGAGATGGGCCTTACACTTCGGCCGTCAAAGTGTGTTTTTTGCATCCGAGTTAACCTTCTTGGGTCATCGCATACAAAGAGATGGAATGAAGCCTGAAAGCAAGAAAATTGGTTCTATCCAAAAATTTCCAACGCCTGAAAATGTAACCGATGTCAGAAGATTTCTTGGATTAGCGGGGTTCTTCCGCAAATTTATTGTAGGATTCTCAAAAATTTCTAATCCGCTAACGAATTCGTTGAAAACGAAGGAACATAAATCCTTCGTATGGGACAAGACCGCCGACATGACCTTCAATGAGTTGACAACTCGTCTCTGTAGCGAACCAGTTCTAGCTCTTTATGATCCACGAGCTGAACACGAGGTACACACCGACGCCAGTTCTATTGGTCTCACCGGAGTCTTGATGCAATCTACGGAGGAGAAACCATTCCGGCCAGTAATTTATTTCAGTAGACATTACACCGATGCTGAAACGAAGTAAAGTAGCCATGAATTAGAGGTGCTGGCAATTGAAGAAAAGTTAGATTGATTCCAATTATATTTGACTGGAAAACACTTCCGAGTGGTCTCCGATTGTAATGCAATATCGACGATGAAGTTGACCACTTCACTTAATAATCGAGTTGCTCGATGATGGCTAAGACTCCAAGAATTCGACTTTGATGTGGTACATCGAGCAGGAAACAATATGAACCATGTCGATGTATTAAGTCCTCGATCACACGAACAACTGGAAGAGCCTTCAACAATAGCAGATAAGGTGCTACTGATACAAAAACCTGATCAGAGCCACTGGTTGATATCATTACAGCGACAGGACCCAAAGCTAAAGGAAATTATGGATATAATTGATGGAGTATGTAAATCATCTCAACTTGCCCAATTTAAGTGTGATTACACTCTTAAGAAAGGAAGATTGATGCGAAAAGTAAATGGTGATCTTAAATTCAATTTTAAAGGAGGTAGGGTAACACTTATCATCCGTGAGCTTTCTGCATGTAAGGAACGGCGGGGATCTTCCAACCTTATTAAAATATAGTTTTGAATGTGCTCTTACGTCATATGAGATGCAAAACGCGAAATAAAGACACGAAGTAGTGGAGTTACCACTTGGGGAGGCTGCAGATGTTGAAATCTAGCTCATTGGAGTGAAGGTTTGAGGCTGAATTCCCAAACAGTAGAAAAAGCAGCGACTGACATGATGGATGGTTGCAAATAATTCTTAGCAATAGTGCCTGGTATGCAGATAAAGGTCCTAGTGATGGCGAGGAACGCAATTCCAATTCGGAGGGAGTCGCCTTCTTTACAGTGTTATATGGTGGTAGCATAGCCTGGGGTTTGCTCCTAGTCATCATGGCAGGTGATGGTTCCAGGGTAATAGACAGCATATCTCCAGGATTATCGGGGGCAGGCGATAAAAGCTGCAGCACACAAAGAGAGGCTAAATTCATTTCAGCTGATGTTAAATCCAATGTTTCCGAAAATTGGAGCAACGAATCCACTTGGTTATAGACTGGAAGCACTCAGCTTGCAGTACATTTAGCCCCATTGATAACGATTCAATAATCTAACCAGCCAAATGAAGACGAGCGACGCAGGTAGACACAGAATAACGCCAACAAGGCACACAATACCAGCGTAGCCCATTTTCAGGCTTGAGTATGCTATCAGCAACTGAACCTTTAATGTTCTCGCAAGCCGAGTGAAAAGAACGCTCGCATAGTCAAAAACACAATAAGATTGGCGTCTCATAATCAGAGTCCACATATTTTATTTCATCATTTTTAATAAAAAGTACAAAAATTAATTTAGATAAAAAGGTAAGATACTAGATTCTAGGGTTAATATACTGTAAGATTAAAGATAACTAAAAATGTAGCTTGCCTTTTTTCAGGCACAAATAAATAAGAAACTTAAATCAGCATGAATTTCAGTCATTTGGCGAGATGATGAAATTCGCCTTAAAGCAAATGACACAAAAACGCAAAAAATACTAAATCAATCACGCACTTGATGCCAATATAAGATACAGTTGAAGAGGGACCACTTCACGACACCAAGAATAAGCAATATAGTATAAAATCACTGCTGGCCTATATAAACGATCCAGAAAAAAGTCATAAATTAGACACTAGATGCCACAAAAATTATTTCAATTGAGAATTTGTAGGCGCTACGTGGTCCTACAAATAATAATAACAACGTTTTCATTCATTAATTAATGATAACCCTTATCCACAAGTAACAATGATTCGATGTTGTCGTAACGCTGTCTTCTTTCAGAAAAAGGCTCGTGCTTTTTCCTCGCTTTGCTCGTTCTGCTTCGACACTCGCACGACTCGTTCGGCTGCAATACTCGATCTTCCAGTCTGGTGGGAAGATATATTTTATGCTGCGGCCGGTTGCTACATCTGGCAGGCGTATAAGTTCGATGCTTAACCCAGTCGCTAAAGGGCTCCCCTCCTATTAATTGCAAATTCCAATTGCGTTGACGTTTGGCTGGTGGGTAAGTTCGGACTGGTGATCGTTGGTGTGAAGGGCTTCTAACGTTTGCACCCCAGCGGACACGGCGATAACATGGTTGAGTATGATGAGGCTGATTTACGGGGTTGTTTTCAACTCTAAGAAATACGTGTGTACACGTCCTGAGGCTCTTGTGAACAAATGTGCTCCAGTTGTTTTTCTGGGCAATAGGTTTAGGCCTGATTTTTCGTATTTGTAGTTTCAAATTTTCAATTTTCATTTAACAAATGTGGATCACTTGGGTTGTTATCCTTGACCAGAAATTTCCCCGAGAGTCTTAATGTTCTACACGATACTAACTCCACACAGCTAGCTTCCAGGTCATCCTCATAGCGATTCGTTAGGCCCAAGAGTATGTTCGGAAGTAGACTAGGCCAGTTCCCGTCATCTTCATGACACAAGATGGCAGCTTTTAATGTCCGGTGCCAACTTCCCACTAGTCCACTTGAAGCAGGATAATAAGGTGACGTTCTTGCTTTACTGGTTCCTATAATATTAGTCAGTGGCCTGAACAAGGCTGACTCAAATTGTGTTCCCAGGTCGGTGACCACAATTTCTGACGCTGTGAAGCGAGACACTCAGGTGGCGTAGAAGGCTTTAGATACTGCATTTGCTGTCTATTTTCCATTGGTACTGCCTCTGGCTACCTTGAAAACCTGTAAACCATCGTTAAAACGTACCCAAATCTATCCACTAACATTAGTGGTCCAACTATATTTAAGTGCTCTACTTGAAAGCGTTTGTTTGGCACTGGAAATGGTTGCAAAGTGTTGACTGTGTGTCTGCCGACTTTGGATATTTGGCAAGGAACGCAACAATGACACTAAAGGTACACGTCCTTTCTCAATCTGGGCAAAACAAATTTTTGAGCAATCGCATGTAACGCTGCTCTTGCACTTGGTTGGGCGCAGTGAGGGAAGGTGTCGAAGATCCGTTTACGAACCGCAATTGGGACGAAAGGTCTTCTGAGACATATTGATAGGTCACAGCACATTTTCTACTTTAGATGCCAATTGGTTGCGGTTGAGATGTATCGAATGAGAGCGTTAAGATCGGGACTTTCCATCTGTTCTTTGAAAAGCTCGTGATTTTCGATTAATAGCGATAGTGGTATGGCTTCTATGCGGCACAGCGAATCTCCGGTCATGTTAGTATCGCCATGAATATGTACAAAGTTGATGCAAAATTGTGAGATGTAAAACAAGTGGCTTGTCATTAGTGCGTACGACGAACTCCCAACCCATCAGGTAATGTTGAAAATGGTGGATGCTGCTGTATACGGCAAGTAACTCCCTATAATAGGCACTGTAGCGAGCCTCAGCTGTGGTAAGCTTACGTTGGAAGAATGCAATTGGTTTCCATAAGTTGTCTTGAAGTTGCTCGAGCACTCCTCCGAAAGCGGTATCCGATGCGTCGGTAGACAAGGCCAGAGGTCTGTTACTCAGGAAATACAGTAGGAGCCTGGTATCTGCGAGGCAGTTTTAGCATTTTTCAAATGCTGCGTTTGTTTCTTCGGTCTAAATTATTGGAGTGTTGTTGTTCTTCTTTGATTTGCGCAAGAGTTTATTTAAGGAAACATGCATTTCTGCAGCTTTTCTGACAAACCTTCGATAGATGTTAACAACTTCAAGAAAAAGACGGAGCTGTTTGATTGTATTTGGTATCAAAAAATTGCAAGTTGCTTTGACCCACTTTTCTGGGGGACAGACTCCCTCTGCTGAGATTATATGTCCTAGATATTCAACTTGCTTAACTACTTGTGTACATTTCGTTATTTTGATTACCGTTCCGTAGTCCTTCAGCCTCTTGAAAACGGTGTGGAGGTGTTTCTCGTGTTTTTCGGGTGTATCCAAAGCGATCAATATGTTATCAAGATAGCAAGAGCAAAGTTCAAGACCCTTGAGAGCCTCGTCCATAAACCTGTGGAATAACTGGGCAGCGTTTCTATGGCCAAAAGATATTACAGTGAATTTTTAGAGGCCAAATGGGGTTACTACCGCCGTCTTTGGAATGTCCTCCTCTGCGATAGAGATCTGGTGGAGTGCTCTTAGCAGATCTATTT
This sequence comes from Odontomyia ornata, assembly GCA_963969285.1. Taxonomy (NCBI): domain Eukaryota; kingdom Metazoa; phylum Arthropoda; class Insecta; order Diptera; family Stratiomyidae; genus Odontomyia; species Odontomyia ornata. The sequence goes on from OZ017740.1 coordinate 38,174,310, forward strand.
TTGAAAAGATTTCCTTGCCAGATAGGCTTGACACTATAACTTGAATATGTCGCATCGAGTAGCGGTCCGGAATCGTAATTGCGTTTAGATGCCAGCAGTCTCCACATGGATGCCATTTGCCTACTTTCTTCGGAACGAGGTGTAGAGGCGCTGCCCTAGAGCTGTTGGATAACCTGCATTAGCCAAAAGCTGTATCATATGTATGTTCAAATTCCGCTCTTGCTATCGAGCATTTTTCTTGTGTGAGCATTTAAGGGTGTTCTGCAATACTACGATGTGGTGTTGCACTGAATGCTTTTGAGTTGCACCAATACGTGACGGGTTTGTGGTGTTCGGGTATTTGCTCAGGATCCCAAAGTACTTCAAGTTGCTACTTAACGTGGAAATAGACGAGTGCTTTTGTACATCGGTCCAGTTGCTTTTTGACAATTGTATCTAATGGTTAAACAAACAATGATTTTTGGTGTCCACCAGCAGTCCAAAGTGTTGCAGGAAGTCTGCACCAAGTAGTGGTCGGGTAACCTTTGCTAACACAAATCTCCAGCAAAAATTTCTTCTAAGTGTCTTCTTTCAGAAAGATACTCGTGCTCTATCCTCGCTTCGCTCGTTCTGCTCGATACTTGATCTTCCAGTTTGGTGTAAAGATATCTTTTATCTATTAAATTATGTCGGATGCTACAGGAAACCTTCAAGCACGCAGCGCACGATCACCAGTGATTCTAACCACGCATATCAGCATAGAATGGCAGCCTATCATTCGATGGTACATATGTTGATAAAAATACCGTTGAGTAGTGAAGAGTTCAAAAAAGAACGTGACTACATTGTTAAGACAGCAAAAATAAATGGGTTCCCAGCCGTAATAGTGGATCAATTAATTCGCAAAAAAATGAAGCGGCAAAGGCCGGACAAACTAACAACGTTGTACACACAAAATGAACAGCTTGAACAAATCCGTAGAATCTCGGTACCATACTCTAGCTTAACGGAGAAAGTTAAGAAATTATTTAAAGCGCATGATATTCAGGTCGTCACACACAGCAGAAACCATCAACTGAAGACGATGTTAGGATCAGCTAAGGACAAGAAAACCAAAGAGGAAGTCAGCGGAATTTAACGGGTAAGCTGTACTCAGTGCTCACACGTTTATATCGGCCGGACAAAGCGATTAATCAAAACAAGATTTAAAGAGCATATTAAGGAGGCGGAAGCGGCAGTCAGGCACAAGAAAAGCAGCAGTACAATTAAATCATCGGTAGCAAGACATATTGTAGAGCAGAAGCACAGCATGAGCGACGAGAATCTTGAGTTAATCAAAGAACTCAAATCGGCATACAAATTGGACGCCTACGAAAGCCTGGTGATAGCAAGACAACCACAGGAGATACTATTAAACACCGATCTAGGTAATAATTTCTCACCCCTTATGAGATTAATTAGCCGTAATAACCAATTAGGGAAGTAATTAGGGTAAGGGGTAAAATTGTAAAAGTAGTAGGTATATAAGTAGCTTTAAGCAAAATGTAAGTTTAGTTATTGTACCACTGATGAAGAAGCAAGTGTGTGCTTCGAAACGTCGGCGTATGGGCAAATAAATATTTACGACGAATAAAAAAGGGAAATAATAATTGTTTTATATTTTTGGATATCTTTTATATTGCTGCCGGTTGGTACAGCTGGCAGGTGGATTAGTTCAAAGCTGCGCCTGCTCACGACAAACTCATATAAATCAAGTAAAATAATTGATAAAAATAATAAAATTTATGCAATTCGCAAAACTAATGCAAAAAAGGGTTTTCTAATAAGAGGTGTTATTTTGAATAGCCCGCTATTTCGGTAGATATCACTTTTAAAGCTGTCATTTTTCGACATTTGATAAGTAAAAACTAATAAAAATGGAACAATACACGCTTCAACAATGCATTGAAATTGTTAAAATTCAGTATAAAAATGGTGATAAATTTGGCAGGACGGTTCGTAAAACTCGAACATTTTTGGGTCATCGTGAAGCACCTTGTCGGATCGCAATCCAGAAATTGGTGGAAAAATTCGAGCTGTTGGGACAACTTAGTGATGTGAAGGATAAAACTCGTGCATATCACTCAAGAACAGCCGAGAATATTGCTGCTGTAGCCGAAAGTGTTGAAGAAAACCCAGGTTTGTCCTTCCTCATCGTTCTTTGGAATTAGGCATTCCACAAAGTTATTACACCGTATCTTGCATAAACATTTGGTGTTTAAGGCTTATAAAATTCAGTCAACACAAAAACTTAAGCCAGTCGATCATCAACAACGTCGTGTCTTTGCTGATTGGTTCCTTGAAATGCATGAAAATGATCCGGAGTTCCATCGAAAAATCATCTTGAGTGATGAGGCCCCTTTCCACCTCGGTGGCTTCGTCAATAAGCAAAATTGTTGCATCTGGGACTCAGAAAACCCAAGAGTTATTGTTGAAAAGCCTCTCTATTCTCAACGTATGACTGTTTGGTGCGGTTTATGGTCCGGCGGAGTCATTGGACCTTACTTTTTCGAAAATGAGACTAGAGCAACATTTACGGTGAATAGATTGCGTATCGAGAGATGATTAATGATTTTTTATGGTTGGAATCGGATGGTATTGATCTAAACAATGTTTACTTACAACAAGACGGCGCTACGTGCCACAGAAGTAACGAAACCATTAATCTTTTACGGGAAAAGTTTCCGGACCGTGTTATCTCTCGAAGAGGTGATCACAATTGGCCACCGAGATCTTGTGATGTAACACCTTGCGACTTCCTCCTTTGGGGCCACGTGGAAAAGCAGGTTTACGCCAATAGCCCAGCGTCGATTCAAGACCTCAAAGGTGGAATTCGTGAGACAATCGAGGACATAGGGCAGCTGCTTTGCGATTTGGTTATGGAAAATTTCATGAAAAGGATATGCTCCTGTAAGCGTGGTCGAGAAGGCGATTTCCATGGTGTTATTTTTCACCATTAATGGCATATCTTTCTCTTTGAAATAAAATGAGCATCCGATCATTTATAGTAAAAAATGGTATTTTTCTTTTAATATCAAAACAACATCTCTTATTGGAAAGCCCTGTATAACACAAAACTAAAAGATGGGCCACTATGCGACACCGAGATCACATAAAACGATAAAAATGTCGAACGACTACTATGAAATTCAATTCGAAAGATCACAGCTGTAACGAAACTATGTTTTTAACGTACCGAAGTCGAATGAAGCCTATTGATTAAATAACCAAAAAAAAGAAAAAAAAATGCGAACTTATATATATTTTAATGGCAAATTTAAAACTAGCATTTTCCTAAAAATTTGAAAGCATAGTTTTTGGTAACCTTCACTGACTCATAAAATAAACGGAAAAAGCTGATTATAATGCACTCACATCTTAAGTACATTAATCACGCTGTTAAGTATAATTTACTAGAGAATCCTTAATACTTCATTTTGATTAATCATTTTGGGTTTGAAGATTAATTGAAGAAGTTCTTCTTCTTAGAATAGATAATTTGTTATTACTATCGGTGGTATGAGCTTAAATGTTTTCACGTGAATAAATAGTTTGTGGGTTTATGTGATGTACAAGTTTTAAGGACAACATTTTTCTTAGATCATTTATCATTCACAAAACAAAGAACTAAGTGCGCGAAAATTATGTCTTATGTGAAATCCAACATTTTCAGGTGATTCTATTTCCAAAACATATATGTTTATCAGCTGCAACTTTGCAGACTCCGTGTCGACACGATGCAGTAGTGCAACCACACATTACATTTCATCAAATTTAAATGTATCTGTGCATAAAAGTACCCCAGATATTCAATATTTCACAATACTCTACGCCATTTCAATCTTCCCTTTCTCTACAGTTCAAAGGTGAACTGTGCTATCTGTAAACTGCAGTACATGGTGTCCTTTTATCCTTGTACATTGCCACGGATGAGAAAAGCAAGCAAAAAAACCAAGCGTAATGCACATCCCTTGAGTGTTATTCATACATTAAACCCCCCAAAATGTTAACGACATCCCCAAAAGTGAAGACAGTTCGAGCATCTACTAAAATCGTAAGGATGTCTCCTGTAGTTGAGTTTGACGCAAATTGAAAATTTATATTTATGTTTGCATGGAAAGTGCATTAAAAGCAGGCCAACTGCCACTACTGCTCCAGTGACTACCACTAGTCACAATATGGAGCTGTCAGCGTCCCTTGAGTAACAAGGGATTGAAGGGGTTGGAGTGCTGTGCTTGTTAAATTTTGGTATATTTTTTGAAGATTTATGACGACGCTATTGCTTTTAAAGTAGTTAATGAGAAGCCGGCACGGAAGTAAAGTAATTATATTCGCAACAAGAGGTGGATGGTTTTGATGATTAATCCTTTGAGCAAGGGGGTTGGATGAGCTGCAAATTATAGATTGCGTTGTTTGCTTTAATACCAAAAATTTATGAGGCAAGGGAAGTTATTCAAATTAGCAAATTTTTGATGCAAGCCAGTCTCGTAAATTAGTTAGAGTTAGTATAGCGGAAGTCGTAAGCAACACGTTTCACGCCATTTAGCTTAAGGAGAAAAGCGTTTCGTGTTGATTAGAGCACTTCTGGAATTTAATTAGATTATGAGTTGGTCGAGACAGCAACTATCAAACGTTTCATCTCAACGCGAACTCTCCAACAAGGGCGCATTTAAATTTATCATGAGCTCCTCGCTTTGCATACTTTTGCAGCTCTTTATAAGCCCTGCCAATTGGAATTAAAGGTCTGACATATTAAGCCTAGCAACTGAGTGGAGCTCTTTGGCATTCCACTTTCGTGAGCATCAAAAGGATATTTGTGAGCCACTTGAGCTCTTGCTATTGTGTTGTTCGCATGTCGAAGCCATTGTGTCTGCGAAGTGCACGTAATTTCATGAAGTCAAACTACCAGGCATTGTTTTCCTTTTGCCTCTCGAGTATTTTCATGGCAAAGTTACAGTCGTTTCATATTTCCGGTATGTCGACAACAAAGGATAGAGCGAAAACAATCACCTATCCTCGCTTAAATGCTGGAAAACATTTCTTCCTTATTACCTTTAATGAACGACTACCGGGTGTTTGGCGTTATCGCAGTAGTTGTCGCTTACGTTACACGTTTTATTAGTCTGGCCGAGCGAGGATGGAGAGCAGAAGACTCGGAGCAAGGACACAAGTTCTTCTCTATTTTATTCCATTTGTTACATTCACAAGCCACTTGTCATGACATTGCCCTCTTGTCTTTGTTAGTGCCATTCCTGCAGTCACTGCCTCATGACGAATGTAGTTTCTTGTCAAACGGACGAAACAAAATATTCTCAATGCAATTCTACAATCGCTTTTACAATTCTCAAGGTAATAGAAAATTATGTAGCTGTGTGAAATGTTTGCTTGTTGCAATCCATTACTCAGGCAAAAGTTGATGGAAAAAGGATTTCGGGTGAAAGTAGTTTAGCTACATGCAGGAATGCTGGCAGACACTTGCATTGTTTGCTTGATGTTGTTTGAACATTCTATGCGACGATATATTGTTAGACTAATTGCATTTGAAATTGGCCAAATAAGAACAATTCGTTTTTTTTGAATGATTTTTTTTAATATTTAAAATAACTGTTGCGATTACCGCGAAAGTATATAACGTCTTGCCAAGTCTTCAAAAATTTTTATCACAATGTTCACTTTCCACTATCACCATCAATTTACTATTGCACATAACTTCGCCACTAATAGTGGATGACTCCTAATAATCGTGTGTGTGTGTGTCATGGCACTTTCTATAAGATAAACGATAAATCTCGAATACTCGCCGATGATGTCAAGTCATATGGGAGACATTGACTAGTCAACATCTTCTTATAGTTAATGGTTGACGTCTGAATAGTTGTAAAGTTGGAAGTATAGTGTTGAGTATAGCTTTGCTTTAAATTCAATCACTGAACGCACTGTCTTAAATCCAACATATTCACGCGATATGAACACATTAATACATTCATTCAGTCTAACGTAGATGATATACGGACTTCACTTCACTATTGTATTCCATACGATCAACATATAGTTTTCATTTCAATCATAGCATTACGATAATTCATCGGCATTTTTATATTAATTTCAAACAATTCAAAGGCATATTTTCACAGATTATTTTGGTTAGTTTTCGCTGAATCCACAAAAATAAATATTAAAGGTAAAATTGAGTAAATCGCTGTGTACGAATGTGAAATTTGAAGCAAAATGGTAACAAAGAAAACGTGTACGTAGCAGAATCGTACATGAATAATACTTGACTGGCATTGATTTTATCAAGGCAAACATAAAGCATCATGTGTAGTCGTTTTGTGAATTTTTACGGAGAATCGACGGTTAGCAGCAAGATTTGGATTGAATTAAATTATCGACCAAATTGGAAATAGAAAATCAAGATTTTGTTGGAATTGAACAATTGCAAAGAGCTGTAGATTTTGCAAGTTGAAAATTCCAAGTGCGTGTTGCATTACAGGCAAGGGAACCTTATCCTGTAGCGTCTAGCACTGAAACAAAGCCAATCCCGTCAGCAGCGGATGCAGAGGCGGTGGCAGCTATGGCAGCGAATACGGCAATTGTAAATTGAATTAAGAAAGGTTCGAGGGCACAGACTATCATCGTCCAATCATCGGTATGGCAGGCAATTTCACTTGTTATCCATTGTGTCAATTCTCATACAATATGGTAAAAGTTGATTTCAATTCACAAATAGAAGAATGAACTTAGCAAATCGCAACCGCAACAAAAATTTTTTTTGTTTATAAAAGTTGCAGCGTGACCATGCTCTCCGTCAATTGACGCATCGCCCCGACGGTTGATTTTCTCAAATTCTACTGACAGCAAGCGTAACTTTGTAACCAGACGCTGGAACGCTCCACGCTTTCAGTGTCACCACTCTATCGAGACCATCTGCAACTTTGGTCGCCTCAATTATTACGTCTATGCTCCACTGTGATGGAGGAAGATCATCTTTCCTTAGAATCACCAGCTGCCTCACTAAAACGTCGCTCGTCATCGTTTGCCATTTTGATCTCGTCATGAGTTTGCTCAAGTATCGCATGACCATTGTCGCCGAAATTGTTGAACAGGATATTGAACGGCATCCCATCTATTCAGTAACGCTATTCTGCTAAACTTAGTTGCTCCATCAGTAATTGCAACCAAATTGGAGCTCGCTAAGAAGTGGCTTCATGTTAAAATCGAATCGTCATCTGGATCATCGCTTATCTTGCACAGTAGCCGTGAATTCAAACAGCTTTCTATCTGGTATAGAACTGTAGAAATCTCTTCGATGGTGTATGTTGTTGAGCCAAAGTTCACGGCGGCCTCCCAAAGGTCTTCAAAGTGCTGTGCACCCGGCGGAATAAAATGCCAAGTTATTGACAGAGAAGTAGTTTGCCGTCCTATGTCAAGATATTGTGACTCGACACTCTTCTGAAGCTCCTTAAGGCGATTCACTGCCCCAACCATGTTTCTGCCATTATCACTGTATATGTGATTGTATCGACTACGTCTTGTCACAAATCTGCACATGGTAGCTATGAGAGCTGGCGCTGCATGTCAGTGACCAGCTCCAAGTGTACAGCTTTTGTCCCAAAACACATAAAGACAGCTATATACGTTTCTACCGGTGGTGATGCTCTGCCTTTGTGTTGTCGAACATCGACAGGCGCAGCGTAGTCTAGTCTCACCACTTGAAATGGCTAGGGGGGTTTTACTCTCGTATGTGGCAAGTCTTCCATGAGTTGTTGACGCTACGCTTGCTTGTATCGAACACATGTATGGCACGCATAAATTATTCGCTTCCCGGTTTGTCTACCTTGGCATACTCAATATCTTCGGCGCAAGTGTGACAATATTAATTGGACTCCCCTATGTAACGACTGATGGTGTGGTTAGCGCACGGTCAAATCCGTGAAATTTTAAAAAGATGGCATGATTATTGGATGTTTTTCGCTGAATCTCTAACCTGAGTTTATCAAGCGTCCCCTCACACGTAAAATTTCATTCGAATCGAGGAACGGTGTTAATTCTTTGATTCTGCTGCTTATTGAGGCGTTCCTGTTGGTTTTCAATTTCCTGATTTCCCTCTCGAAAGATTCTGTCTGCATTACTTTGGCCCAGATATGCTCTACGTTTTCCAGTTCTCCAACGGTAAAACAAGGTTTCTTGTCTTTCGTGCGTCGTCTGAGGCACCAGGCGGTTGTTCACAACAACCGGTCGAACATTGAGAACTGCTGTAATTTTTCGAAAGGGGGTCGCAAAGTTTTTGAAACCATACTCCTGGAGCTCAATCCTCACCTAGTTTTGGTTATATGTTTGGTCCTTGCCACCACATTCTACAACCAGCTAGCTCTTGACCGTACATGCCTTGAGTAGCTACGTCTACAGAGTTGTCCGTTGTTGGAACATAACGCTATTGGGTAATGTATTTATGATCATGGATCTCTGACACCCTATTTGCAACATACACTTTCCATATGTGTGTTGACTGCTGGATACATAATAAAACAATCATTGAATCGGACCGCTCATACACTTGGCATTTGTCTAGATCGTATATGGTTATGACCCTTTTCATGAGCCAATTGATCAAATCTCAACACTCCTCCACGCTGGAAAACTCTTTTCAAGTTCCAGAATATCTAATGCGGCTTTTGGGGAACTACCTGAAGGACCGAAACCTGCTCTACGACACGACACAGGGCCAACGAAGGATGTAAATTACATTGGGTGTTGCCCAGGGATCTTTCCTTGGTACGGACCTGTGGAACGTGTCTTACGACGGGCTACTGAGACTTAAGATGCCTGATGAGCCGTGCTTGGTCAGCTATGCGGATGATGTTGCGGCTCTGGTCACTGGACGCACCGTTGAACGAGCACAACTTAGGCTAGGTATGCTAATGCGCCAAGTGAGGAAGTGGATGACTGTTCGCGGGCTGAGTTTAGCATTGGAGAAAACCGAAGTGGTCATCTTGACAAAAAAGAGAATCCCTAGAGTAAGGATGATCAGTATTGGTGACTAACGAATCCTGGGGCTACTGATCGACTCAAAGATGAGTTTCTCTGAGTAAATCAGGGCAACGGCTGAGAAGGCTGCTTCGTGAATATCGGCTATGAGTCGACTTATGGCCAACGTAGGTGGACCCAGCCCATCAAGAAGACGCCTCTTGATGAGTGCTGTAGGGTCAGTGCTACTGTACGGAGCAGAGTTATGGGGCGACGCTCTCAGCAAGGAGGTATACCGAAAACGTTTGGCACAGGTACAGAAATGAAAAGCACTGAGAATTGCATCTTCGTATCCAACAGTCTCTGACTCGGCGGAATTGCAGGCGTGAGACCTGTCGCCCTCCTTGCTAGAGAGCGCCGTACTATTCACCTGCGCCGAAACGAGGATGTGAGAGAGATAGTTGTCCGCGAGGAGAGACAGCGCTCGCTCAACGATTGGCAGCAGTCTTGGGTGAATTGCGCGAAGGGAAGGTGGACTGCGCGCCTCATCCCGGATGTGAGACCGTGGCTAAATTGGAGACATGGTGAGACTGACTTCTATCTGAGCCAGCTTTTGAGCGGGCAAGGGTGTTTTCAGTCTTACCTGCACAAGATCAGTAAGTCACGGTCTCCCGATTGTCGGTTTTGCCCAGGAGAGAAGGACAATGCCTGTCACACACTTTTTGCGTGTGCAAAACGGGTCAGGCTGCAAAGCGAACTCTACAAGGAGACGGGAAAGCTCACCCTGGATAATGTAGTTGCGGTGATGTTCGAATCGGTTGACAAATGGAACCAGGTGGCACATTATGTTCGGGCAGTCCTAAAATATAAATGGGACTCACAGCAGCCGGGGGCGCTGGGGCTGGAGGATCGCTCTTCTGGCATTTTCTCTTCCCCTCTCCCCTCCCGCTAGAAAAGGGACTCCTCCACGGCGTAACAAAACGAGACCTGGCCCGAAGTAATGTGTCAAACGGTTCCAGGCTGGGTTCTCAGATTGACAGGGGAGGTGTTCAGTGGGTAGTCCAGTCACGCATGGGAGTCCCAAACTCTGTGCATAAATGGCATTCACCTCCCTACCACAAAAAAAACACTCCTCCTTGATCAATTTACGGCGAAGCGTCTCAAAAATTCTTCTGTGGAGTGACTTGGTGAAGATGTCTGCGACCTACTAGCTGCTCTTGACGTGTTGCAGTGCCACAGTGTTGCCGATGTGTTGCTGGATGTACATTCATGGTATTTCGATGTGCTTCTTTCCTCTGGTCGTCTTTCCTTCGTGTGCATTTAGTAGCATATATATGGCTGACATGTTGTCAACGTATACAGTCATCGGCAGCTCAGCTTCTAGAATGTCAAGTTGCAGTGCAATTTGTTTGAACCAGTACACTTCGTCAATCACTGACACTGCTGCTCGGTACTCGGCTTCTGCAGTTGAAGTTTCTGCCAGAAGCAGCTTTTGTGAATACCAGATCACTGGCCCTCCTCTCATCACTAACACACCACTCGTTGACTGTCTTGTCACAGAGTCTCCTCCAAAGTCTGAATGGGTGTAGGCCACGAGTGTCTTGTCTCCTCCGGAATAAATTCCGGCTGTCGTGGTCCCTCTTAAGTACTGAAAAACACTTTCACCATCACCTGATGGCTCTTCATGGGCTTGTTGCAGAATCGACTGAGTAGTTCACGGCGAAGCTTATGTCTAGCCTTGTTATTGTGGCAAGTACAACAAATTTCCTATCGCCTCGCGATAGGTCTGTCTGTCTTATGGTTGATCATTCCTGGCTCAGTAGGTGTGGATGCTGGATTGCACTGCTCGAGTTTCATCTGTCTCAAGATCTTCTCCATGTAGTGACGCTGATTCACGAAAATACCGTCCTGGTCGATGTTGATTTCCATGCCCAAATACGTTAACTAGTTTTGTACTTTCTTGCTGAATGTTATCTTGAATTCTTTGTTTATCTCGTCAAGGAGTTTTTAATTTTTTCTTCTTCTTGGCCGGCTACAAATCTATCATCCACGAAGAGTGAGAGTATAATGCTCTTGTCCTTGTTATAGTTTATACACGAGTCGTCATCTCTGCTGATCAAGCATATCTTTTTCTCAAAGTGGGTGGTGACCCTCTCGTTCCACATCCTCGAAGCTTGTTTAAGTCCGCAGAGACTCTTGTTCAACTTACAAACTTTCCTGGCTCCATTGTCGAACCCGTCAGGCTGGTGCATATAGATGTCTTGCTTTAGGTTCCCATACAAGAAAGCCGTTTTCACATCGAACGATACAAACTTCATCTTCTCCGACGCTGCGTGACTTAGAAGTAGGCGAATGGATACATGGTCAGCTACTGGACTGAAAATTTCCATGTAGCCCACTCCCTCCTTCTTTTCAAATCCCCTTGCCACTAGTCTGGCCTTAAGTCTCCCGTCCGCTTCTCTCGAAGCACCCAGCGACAAGTGATCGGCTTCGCTCCTTCTGGACAGTCCACCTGCTTCCAAGTTTTCATCTCCGTCAGCGAGTCGTACTCTTCCTGTCTTGTTCGCTTCCACTTCTCATCTCTAAGAGCCTCACTTACCGAGATGTCCTCTCTTTCACCAATCATGGCTACTTTGGCGCTCTTTTCTCCAAGACAGGAGTCTAGTACGCAGTCTCTCGGTCTCGGTGGTGGCTGCAGTGTCAAATGATCTTGCAGAATTCTCCTTCTTGTTTCTTTTTCTGGCGCTGGTGTCTCATTTTCGTTGTTACTTGGCTCCTCAGCACTGTCTCCAGTTCCCCAGTTCTCGTCTTCTTTGTCTGCCTCGCTGCTGCTTTCTGATTGCTTCTCAGGTTTGCCCTCTGGTGCCTGTGTCTCAAGTTCAGTTCGTTACCTCAGTCTCATCTTTTCCTCATTGAATATCACATTGTCTGAGCTGATAATTTCTCTATTCTCTTTCAGATAAACCCGGTAGCAGGGTGAATTAATATCATAGCCAACTAGAACTCCCTTTTCTGATTTTCTATCCATCTTGCCTCTTTTCTGTTTTTGTGTTAGCACGTAACATTCGCATCCAAAGGGTCACAGCTTCTCTATCTTCTTTGGGTTTCAAAAAGTACAATGGACTAAACTTCTAAATAAATATAATTATATCGACGCACAACTATACGAGTATATTACGACACACAACTATGCATCAATATATTCAATTAACCAGAGATGTCTCTGCAATCAACTTACATAACATTTATGCACAAGGAAATCAGACGGAATGAATATTATTTAATTTTTTTTAGATTTATACTCGTATAGCAAAATTAAATTCAAAAATGATTTCTCAGCTACTAGTTTTCTATGTCAGTAAATGCAAGGTAAGCTGTCAATTGATCAAATCTCAACATAAGCCAAACCATCTTCGTACTTGTATCGTTTGAATATGCTGCCACCCTTCGGGAAATTTGTTCCATTCCGTTTGAATGTTGTCGGGAACTTCATCATCCCAACCATTTTGCAGCAGCCATATGCATTGTAGTAGTGCTTTGCCCGTCACCACAATCGGGCAAACCCATCCCATAGGGCCGAAAAGCTTGGCAATGTCACTGCCTATACTTCGTTTTGTGGCTATCCCTGAGGTAAGCCTAAGTCCCAGCGTCCTAATGCAAATTTCTTTTGACCCCAGCCACAGCTTCTTAACATTGAGGTCAATCAAATTGTCCTGCAAGCCCTCGAGAATCTGTGGGTGATTGGATGATCATTAATGAATGTGAAATTCACCAGAAGCAAGTAATTGGGTGACTTCTTTCCTTATCCTGTAAGCTTCTCCAGAAGCTGCTTATGTCAACATGTCGTCCACGAAGAAATGGTTTTTTACAATTTTACTGCCAATCAGAAACTCCTTAACTTCATAATCTGCTAGCTGCTGCAAGCTTTCTGTCGCTAGATATGGCGCCGCTGCTGTCTCAAACATGAGTATTTAGTCTGTATTCGCTGATCACTTCATCCGGAGCAGATGCCGTATATACGTTGCAAATCTTTTTGACGATATATGGCCTGTATATCGATCGTCATCACATATCGATACTGTCTCCAATTAAGCATCAATGTGAACAAATCTTTCTGCACCACCGGACCAACCTTCATGATGGAGTTTAAAGACTGCCCGGATGTGCTCCTTACTAAAGCATCGAACACTACCCTAAACTTTGTAGTAGTGCATGTCTCCTTGATGACAACATGATGCGGCATGGTAGTATACTACTTCATCTAGTGATGGAGCGAGAGCTCCATGTGCCCTTCGCTCACATATTCCATGATAGCGACTGTTTATTCTTCGCTCAGCTGTGGGTTACGTTGTAATATCCATTCTAGAGGTCAAAGTCACTTTTCAGCTTGTCTGCGTGAATCGCCAAGGACTCTCGGGTTCTTTATGAGAGGTAACTAAACTATGAACTTACCAGTGCTTTCTCGTGTGTATGTCGCTGCATAATGAGTTTTGCATTCTCATTCATCCTGTGTGTATTGTTGTTCATCTGTAGCTATCTCCTTGACCGCCCAAAATCTTCTTATAAGGTCAGAAATTTCACAATCTGTCGTGATTGTTGCGAAAATCGCCTCAAAGTGATTCATTGTGTAGGCTGGGCGCAAAATTATCCAGTCAAATATAGTCTGTTGGGCGAGAGGTGCCATGGCTTCACTGGGTTTGATAGCATTATCGTAGGGCTTTCTCTACCTCCAATCAAACCATCAATAGTTTCCATTAAAGCAAATTGTGAATCCACCAGTTGAAGAGATTCAATATGATTTTACCGCTCTGCTCGGCAGTATACACGCTATTGCATTTAAAGTGAGTGCTTTCAGCTCGATCTTTGTATTTTTGCCGTGTATTGACTGTGCGTGCTCTATTGCAGAACCTAGTGGCTTAATAACGTGTTCGCCAACACCACATATCTGCACATCTGTGCTTACACCTTTGAGATGTAAAGGTCGAGCTGTCCTTTCAGAGATTAAGTTCCTCTGTGAACCCTGGTCTATTGACGCCTTCACTGTAACGCTTCCATCCTTCGCCTACAAGTTAATTCTGGCTGTTCGTAGCAAGGTAGTTAAGCTGGCACAGCAGGCATTGGATGTAATGTCAGTGGTCGCTACAGTCTGTTTCAGGTTACTAATTTTATCCTTGACTATAACAGCTCCAGGATAGTGCAGCAGAGTATTATGCTTGCCTTCATATGTTTTACATTTGGAAGCCAATTGAGAATTGGCAGCTGCATCCTCCAAGCGGAGACAATTACAACACACCTTGTGAGCAGAAACATACTTCTATCCTCGATCCGGACTGGAATTAAGAAACTGATCACATTGGTACAGTTGATGTACCACGAGATCATGCATGCGATACTTGGACTTGCTTGTTCTTTTGCCCGCCACGATATGCGCTTTGCCTTTCAACCCATCTGCTTTCATTGGTTTCGGCCTCTCCAAAACTTCCAATACCTGAAGGCGCTGCTGTAGAAACTCATGAAACCGATCCCAAATGGGCACACTGGTCATTCCTTTGATTTCCGTTTCTCATAAAACTCTTGTTTCTTGATCAATCTTCGATTCCATCCTATAAACGATCATAGAATCCCACTTATCCACGAATTTCAATTTGATGATGAACTCATGCATTAAATTCAGAAATCGCTCAAGTGATTTTGCCGTACCATCCACACGAGGATGGTTGAATATGCGTTTGATATACGCGTCTACAAGTTTCCGTTGGTTTTGATACCGTCTGACTACCGTGTCCCACACTTGAACGTAATTTTTACTTACACAATTAATGTGCTCCAGCAAATTTGCTGCATCATCGACCAACAAAAGCTTCAAGCAGTGAAATTTTTCCGTTTTTGTCAATTATCCACTCTGATGCACCAACGGCTCGTCCCGTAAGTTTGCCCAATTCTTGACGTTCCGATTAAACCACGGAATCTCGATTTTCAGTAATTTGAGACCCACATGACCACCGCTAGATTCGCTATGTTCGCCGGTCTGTCTAGCACAAAAGCTGCACAAATGTTCCGAAAGGGTATCTCGCAACTCGTAAAACTGAGTTTCATACACTTCGAAAACACTATTAAAATCGTCATTATCTTCCCTTTTCTCCTTGCTCAACGCCTTTGCAAAAAGAACACTGGCATTATTCCACTCATTGTTTAGGTCTGATACCTGTTTACTAAATAACTAAAACTGTATCGGTCTTTCGAGTCCCTTCCGAAATTGCGTCTAATACGCGCAATCCGATCCAACACGATATGTAGTTGTTCACTCATACTGAAATGATCCCGAGATTTCTTGCCTTTTTTGATTAAACCGAATCAACTGATCCGGCTCGACGGACCGATCATGTACGAAAAACGATAATTAATTGAAGTCAAATCCGAGTCTTCGAATAATATTCCAATTCATTTCTTATTTATTTAACAAAATGCCAACCAAACCTAATCCATGCGAATCCCAATCTCAACTGACTTCCATACATTTCATCTACCAATCATAAGAGCATTTATGCAAGCCAGCAAACACTCACATCGCAAAGCCATAGCATCTATCTAATCGCAGTCATAACATTGAATCAATTCCTCGAAACCAGTCTGGCACTGTTTATATTTCATATCGTGGGAAGCGCTGTCATGGCATCGGTGCCGTAGCCGCGTCTAGCGTTTATCACATATGCACATTAGAATGTGCTGATGTGCTAATGATGACGATTTAGGTTCAAAAGGGTAAGTATTTAGATTATAACTAGATGAACTTGGCTAATAACTTCCGTCTAATAAACGCAAGATGGTACTCGATATTTTCTTTCGATATGATTGGTAGAAACAAAAACTTAATACAATTGATTAAATAATAATCCATTCTGAGCAAGAGTTGGCATCAGGTGAGAGGATCATACAATAGATGCCAAATTTCCAAACTCCAAAATTAAATTTTCTCCAGTTATTGGAATAAAATTCCTACCATATTCATCTTAATAATTTGTGCATTATGGTTGGCCATTCAGGCTCAGACATTTCAAAATTTCAAGGATCGACAGCCATGATTTAACCCAAGAACTTGCGGTCACAAGAAATCAGTACTTAAGATTCAGTCTACAACCCAAGAATTGATGTCAGGTAAGCAAAATTTCAATTTGGAGTTTGACCCCCATGGATGGGAGCGTTTCTCTCGTAACTACCCTATACTGAGAATGTTTTGCTCGTTCCTAGTAAATTATGTCTTGCTAGGTATGCTCATAAGAATTACCGGTTTACGAAATAAATCTGAGAGATATAAGTTTTTCAGCTAGGAGATGTAGAGGAGTATTATTCGAGTATGCTTTTTCTTCTTCTTCTCCCTAGGACTACAGCCCCTCCTGGGCCTTCGCTTCCTGCAAATAGTGCCTCCAACTGTCTCAGTTGATTGACTGAATCCTCCAATTCATAAATCCAAGCAGCGATGAACCGTCTTCGTCGACCGAGTCTGACCAGCGTTTCCTCGGTTTCCCCGATGGTTTTCGGCCTTCAGCTCTCCCAACTAATATCTTTTGGGTATCCTTTGTTCGGCCATACGGCTCATGTGGCCAGCCCATTGGAGCTTCTACAGTCTGACAATCGTTGAGACCTCCGATTTGTTAAAAATTTCATACAGTCATTGGTTGTATTGAATACGCCATTGGTCCCCGTCTAACTTCACTCCGGTTATTCGCCTCAGGACCCGTCGCTCGAAGGCGTTCAATATGTTTACGGATGCTAGGGTTAGGGTCCATGTTTCAGACCCATAGCATAGCACAGGTCTTATCACTGATTTGTATACTTAGAGCTTTGTTTTCCTGTGTATGGTCTTCAGGATTGTCAATACTGAATAGAATATTTTATTTGTCAGCTGTATACTTCGCCGTATTACATTACTGGCTCCCGTTATTTTGGGGCCTTAAAAGACAAATTCGCTCACATTTTCGGTACTGTATTCGCCAAGTGTGATATTTTGTGCATTTGAGATATTTTGCCTCAACTGCGTCATGAGCTTTGTCTTATTTTCACTGATTTGTAGCCCTACTAGCTCTGCTTCTCTGTCGAGCTTAAGGAAAAGTTGTTGATAACCGTGACAAAATGTTGATGTCATCCGTATAGGCTACTACTTGGCTCAACTTGTATAGCAATGTACCTCGCGTATCGACGGGTAGCTTTCTTGTGACGTACTCCAGAGCCAAATTGAATAGCAATGAGGCCAGCCCGTCTCCCTGCTTTAGTCCGATATTTGTGTCAAAGGCATCGGTGAGTTGGTTATTGATGCAAACTTGGGAGGTTATCGACATCATTGTCATTTTGGTAAGACGGAATAATTTGGCTAGGATGCCAAAACCAAGCATTATTTGGTACAGTACATTACGATCAATACTGTCGTATGCTTGCTTGAAGTCAACGAAAATTTGGTGTACGTCTATGTTGAACTCCCAGTATTTTTCAAGTACCTGCTTGACTGTGAACAATTGGTCTGTTGTTGATATACCTGCCCGAAAACCACCTTGATACTCCCCAATAACTCTGTTGACGTATGATCTGATTGTATTTTCTAAGATTTTTCAAAATGTTTTGTACGTCGTACAAAGCAGTGACATGCCTCTATAATTTTCGCACTGTAGCTTGTCGCCTTTTTTGTGGATAGGGAATATAATTGATTGGCGCCACTCTTTCGGCATACGTTTTTGTTGTCAAATGTACTGGATGACTTTGTGAATAGCTTGATGAACACTATTGCCACCATATTTGATGAGCTCCACTGGAATCTCATCCGTGCCCGGCGCTTAATTATTGTTTTGGGGACGGGGCAAATGGACGCTCTCCGCAGACATCTATAGGCTCCGATGCTCTGGAGCTGTGCGGAGGATTAAGGAGGTTCTTGAAATATGATGCCCATCTTTCCTTAATCTTGGTTTCAATAGGAATAATGTTGCCGCTGTCATTACGACAGAGCGTGGTTTTAGGCTGAGAACCACGTTTCAGACTTTTCACTACTTTGTATGCTTGTCTTGTGTTATTGCTTGCTAAACTTACATCTATACTTCTCAATTGGTCGTCATAGTATTTCCTTTTCTTAACCCTAAATATTCGCTACTCTTCTGAGATATTCAAAGTGTTCTCTATTTGTCCTGGTTTTCCTATCCACGTATTCTTTGTACGCCTGATTCTTTTTGTCTAACGCATTTTGGCACTCATCATCGAAGCAATCATTCTTCTTGCGCCTGGCCTGATGTCCGATCGTCTTTTCTGCCACGGTCCTGATAGCCGCTTTCACTTCCTCGTTGCTCGTCTTTAACGATGCGTCTGATAAGATGGGAGCCAGCTGATTGTCGAGGGTCTCCGTGAAATGTTTGGCCACAGACGCCGTTTGGAGCCTTTCGAAGTCAAATTTTTGTAGCGGGCTGGTCTTCGCCAAATATGCCTTTGACATACGACATCGATAGTTTAATTTGATCAAGTAATGATCTGAGTTAGAATTGGCTCCTCGGTATGTACGAACGTCAAGTTTGCTCAAGGCCCAACGTTGTTGGATCAGAACATGATCGATCTGGTTTTGTGTGTTGCCATCCGGTGATACCCAGGTAATTTGATGAATGCGTCGATGTGGGAAACAAGTTGAACGTATGACTAGATTTTTACTACATGCAAAGTCAATCAGACGCTGGCCGTTGTCATTTGTTTCATTGTGGAGGCTATATCCTCCAGTCGTTCCCCGATGAGATAGCTCATTGCCAACGTTAGCGTTGAAATCACCCAGAATTATTTATGCGTCGTTTGTGGGCAATGAGTCGACCAGTTATTCCAGGTGATTTTAAAACGATTCCTTCATTTCTTCGTCCTTTTCTTCGGTCAGCGCGTGAACATTAATCAGCCAGATTTGGAAGAATTTCGCTTTTATACGGACCGCGCACAACCGTTCATTGACTGCCTTAAAATAAATAACGTGCGATTTGAACTCCCTATCCACAATGAAGGCCACTCCGAATTCTCGTTTTCCAGTATGCTTCCCACTTTTAAATATTGTGTGCGATCTCTGGTCTTGAATGTCGTTTCCAGTCCAATTCGTTTCCTGGACTGCCAGTATTTTTAATTGATATTGACTGGCCTGTTGTAAAAGGTCCTTAACAGAGTATGCTTTTTAAAGTGAGTAAAATCCAGGTATGGTTTAATGGAAGGCTTTAGCGGTGATTCACTGGGTAGTGATGAACAACCGGTCCACTGAAAGGAGTAAATTTTATGTAAATAGCACCCATAGCTTGACCGCACGAATTGTATTGCATCCTCAATCGAAGTGAGTTTGACAGTGACTTAAGTTTCAAGGCATGAACTGCCATCACCATAAAACTGCAAAAATTTGAACAAAGTACGCTCATTATTGATAAAATGACTATTCTGAAATCAGCTCTTATGCGTATCAATAGGTGAAAGTAAGCCTGCATTAACAAGTTATCGAATTTTTTCAATGGACTTATTAAAACACTGGATTTACATTATGTCATTATGTGTCTGTCTGCAGCAGTGAAAAAATGATGAATGCTGGATAAACATTCAAAATAAATAGGTAACCATGCTCAATGCCCTTATCATGTAATGATTTTCTACTTTCAGATCGAACGCGGAACCGACCTCTCATCGGTTCTAGACGTTAAGTCTGAGTAGTGCCAACGGATGGTACCAACAGGTCAACCAATCCGTGCACCGTAACCCATTCACGCGGTGACTGCTTGTCGGCCAGCTAGTTCGGAGAGGATTTCGGTCGCGGGTCTCCGAATGAATTGCGCTCAATTACAATATGAACTTGCCCGTTTTCCAAACGCGTCAACAATTACTCATCCAGAACGAGAAACCTACATTACGTTAATTCTGGATGTGATCTATCCACAGATCTCAAATCAAAAACGCTACAAAATCCCATAGGCGCGTTACCGAATCACCGACGCGGTACCGAAAAATATGCTACTCGAAATTAAACCGACGAAAACTACTCTAATGAAATGACGAAACAATCAAAGGTACCGCGTACCGCGCGCGACGCGAAACCGACTTCAGCGGATTTGTCGAAACCCTACCCTCGCGACGGCATACTTACCCTACACTCTCGGTTCCCACTGAAAAAAGAACGAGTCACTGAAAAGGAAAGTCGTGAGTTATCTAGCAATTCATTTTTAATAATTATAAATATTGAACAATTTTAGATTTGCTATTTTTAGTATTTTTCAAAAAAAAAACAATATTCCGTGCGTAACCTAAATTGGAAAAATAACATTTCTTCCACTAAAACCTTATACTAATTTTATTTCATTTATAAGGGTGACGCATCCTAAGGAATGAAACTAATCGTTAAACTAGAGCGATAAACACTAAAATAAAGTCAAAGTAGAGAAAGCTATGACAAATATGCTTGATTTAAAGTTGTTTTCTCAAAACCTAAGCAGGAAGTAAATTTAATAACTAAGAACGCTTTGCAAACATTTGTGGTACATTTTCACCAAACAATTTATGCATCATACAAAATTATTCAAGGAACGAGTTATTTTCGAAAACAAACTTGCTAAAATAATTGCCCTTGATTGTGATTTTACAATATTTGTTTTTTTTTTTTTGAAACAAGTTGAAATTATTAATTGTTTCATTCACGCTGGCTGACAAAATAACCGAATTTAGCGTAAACCGTCTCATTTAAATAGTTTATCTACGAATGCTCAGCTTAGTTTATTCCAATTGATGGCATTCTAAAGCAAACACTACGAGACCACAATCATCTAATGGTTCCTTATAACTGGAATGTACGCATTATGCAAATGTTTAAATAAAGGTATATTTTAAAGATGCAACCATTGTATATCATTCTTTTCTTATCTAATCTTACAGGGAATGCAGGAATTGATACTGGAATATATTAGCAAACAAATTAACTTGACGTCTATTTTACGTTTGAAAGGAGCATTTATCGTGGATGATTTTGAAGGATGTTAAGGAAGCTTTAATGAGAAAAGAAACAGCGAGAAAGTTTAATTTTCGAAAAAAAAAAACCATCAATCATTTAGTAAAAAGTATTCCAAAAATTTCAACAATTATAATTAATTAAAAATTTAAATATCTTTGATTTTCTTTCTCCCAAGGGCCGCTGACGGTTTAAATTTTCCAAAATCAAATTTCGCATTTCACAAACAACAACCATATCAATATACGAAACCCTTTTGGAATTACACAAACTAATTCTCCCGCTACAACTTTTCTTTCAACCTCTAACCACCCATTTTCTAATCAACTAATCAACTAGTAAGGTCTATAAAATTAAATTAGTAACAACAATATTCTTTCGGTTATTGACTCTGTGGGATTTTTCCTTGCTGTACAATTAAAAATCGATCTTTAAAGATCATCATTTATCATTACAAACGTTATTTCTAAATTTAACAAAAATTATTTTCTGACTTTCTCTTTGAATTCTCAGCACAATATATGTCCGCGTTCCATACACCAAATACCTCAAAATACTTTTAACATTCCAACAATATTTAAGTAACAATTTTTTTAAAATGTTCTATCTCCTAAATTTTTCATTATCTTAGAATTATTCAAATATCCATTTGCGAATGTAACTTAAAATTAAATTAATGTGCATATATGTGTATGCATCAAGCATTGTACATGATAAAACAAGAAAAACAAAAAAATACCTCATTATTCCAGGTGATATTAAATTATATGTACTACATTTAACTTTGTATATATTATCAATATGTAGTAGTATGGTAATCAAGGTTATGTTTTATTGTGTTGGGTTAAATCGCAAATTTTTGTAAATACCTTGTTACACTCGTCGCAACGAATTTCGCCAGTCGGTGTTGTTTTTCATTTTCATCGTTTCCTTTCGGATTTCTCTTGAGTGAAATGATTTTACTTTCTGTAACTATGATTGGTTTGAGCTTTGTTGGAGGCTCATCGGCAGTTGTTTTTTCCTCCTTTTGCTTTTCTTCGGCTGCTTTTCGTCTCCGCATTTCCTTTTGTTTTTCTATTTCTAAACGATAAGCCCTTGTTTCTTCATCTTCTTCCTCCAATAGTTCCTTTTCTTTCAGACACCACACTAACTTAGCGAGAGAGGTTAACTCTTAAACTTTTAATTGACGAAAAATTGCATCACTCACTTTCTTATTGCTGTTACTGAACGAAGATATTGTCGATGATATCCCATGCCGCTGCTAAGCGCAGGTGCGTTTGGATTTAAATTTGATTTACTGATGTTTGAGTAAATGTTTCCACTGCCACCCATCCAACTCTCCAGTCCTTTCCAGGGCTGTACGTTTTTCTTGACCTTCAGGGGATCTGTGTCAATCGGAAAATAGGTTAGCTGCTTCTTACATTTCTGAATTCGGTTTCTTCTAATGGCCTTACTCCAACTGCCACACGTACAGTATCAATATCCGACATCGCCAAACACTTCGTTTGTCACTGCACTTCAAACCCGGCTTCAATTAATAACTAAAGCACACAATTATGACATGCCGGTCGTTTTTCAGTTTTCTCCTTGACCCACACCCGCCATGTGGCTGTCGAAATTCCCGGTTGTCACCTCGGACAAAACATCTGTGTGTGGAATGGCACGCCATATGGCGGCAATGTGCCTCTCCAGTTGTCGCCAGTGGCATAGTTTTCTCGATGGCCACGGTGGAGGGGCATTTCCAGATGGCTATGTCTCGAAATGTGCCGGTGTTTGGATTAATTCTATATTTCGAATATTTATATCCACGGATCTAAATATTTGGACAGAAAAAAAAATATTTTCTGCGCAACGATATCCGCACGACAGATGAAGTCCGCTGGCACTTCGAGGACATATCCATCTGGCCGGTTGCAAGGGTTCGGGATCGGAATCACTTCGATTCCCGGGCGTAGGCGTCACATTACAATCATGTGACTCCATCATTACGTGAAATAAATCTCATAAATATTTAAATGAAATTACAACACTCAACAACATATCTCGACTATTTTAGCTGCATGATGTAAGCTCCAGTGAATGTGACTGTAAACATTCACTGGAGCTTACATTTCAAACTCAAATTAAGTTCGCTGCCAGTCAATGTCATTAACCCAAATGCAATTCTGAATGGCAGTCAAAATATCCTCCGCCCCTTAACAATTCAACCTCTCCTTTGGGCCAACAATTCTCTCCCACTGGGAAGCTCAATGAAAACATGGCGTGAAATCGTTTCGAGGAATAACTTAAATGTGGCCTGAACTGATACAGTTCTGTTTTCATCTGTCAATCGCATCCAGCCAACTATCTGGTAGATAGGAAATAGTTCCGAGTGCAGACTTCCTTTCGAACAAGCCTATTAACTGAATGAAGTCCTGCATGCCTAAGTGAGCGATGATGTGCACCCAGATTGGGCGCCTTTTCGTTTTGCATTTGCAAGCCTATGTAGACCATGTAACACATCATTTAATTATCCTGCGACACATGCTTCGCATCGCGGTTGCATTACATGGTCATTTGTAGTGCGAAGCCGTAAGCCTTTCAATACGCGATGGGTATTCCGGGAATCGAATCTGGAGAGTATTTAACCATACTATTGAAAAGCTTGTAGTGTTCGCGCTTCGGTGAGTACTGATGGAATAAAATTATGTAATTATGATTTTTAAGGTTCAATATTATTAACCCATGCATACAAGAATTGCTAGTCCTTTTAATATGTAGCCATAAAATTTAACGACCAGCATCATCCGATCTTATATCTATTTGCGAACCCTTCACGAAATGTAATCTTCGCTCAAGAAATGTAACTTTAAAGATGATCCTTAAGCACCCAAGTATAATTCACTCTAATCCCAAGTTGGCAATAAATTTTAATTGTCCTGCACGAGCACACGTAAATCAATTTATCCAAATTACATCAGATAATCGTTGGTTGTGTTTCTATGGCAGATTAATATGACCTGGTGCATAATTCACACCTTTATTACTCCATTATAATTAATTTAACCTTAAACTCATTGTCTATGGTCGGTTGCAGCATTGTTGTCGATGCCCGCATTTTCCTTTGCATGAGATCCTGAGATTATCAATTAGTTGTGTTATCTTCCTTCAGATCGTATCATTAATTATAGGCACGAGAGCAATTGTGACTTGAATCTCAAGACATATTGCAGGTGAGGGAACTCGAACCCTTAAAGGACACTGAAATTGAAGTATGTTTAAGTGCGATTATGTTCACGTTGGATTGTTAAGTACATATAAAATCATCTGTTCAAGACTCTTAATCGCAATATAAAAATGCGTACATAAAATTGAAAGTTTGACAAAATCATTTCAAAAAATGATTTATTTCGAAGGAAAATTGAACTTTTTTAGGGCTTTCAAAACAAACTTTACAGAGGCGTAATAGTTTCACGCCCTGTCTGTCCATGCGTTCCAGCAAGTTTCCTTTGAAACTGTAGCAGTTAGAAAGCTAAATTTTTGTAAATAGGCCAGAACTGGTGATCTCTCAAAAATGTAGGTCTTTATCAAACATTTCAAAAATTTTAAGGAGTCCCCCCTTATAACGAAGTAACAAAGGCGTTTCTTTCGCCGCTTTAATTTACAAGATATCAAAATCAAACAATTCAAGCAAACTATAGTCTTTGGCACCCAGATTCCAATTTAGGTACAATACCGAAATTTTGTAGACGACAAGGTCAAGCTTTTCAACAAAACAATTCAAACACCTTGAACTTCCGAAACAAAATGACAATATTTTACTATATCAAAATCCTTTTTACACCTCCTGATTACTTAACAAATGTCAGGCTAAGCCCGATCTCACACACACATTCAACTAAACGATGACTAGTGAGAGGCACGACTGTAACCAACTAACTGCCGACCACCGAAGACATACCGTGTCGCTGTATCGTTTGAGTATTTCAAAGATTATTCTTGTGTAATCATTAACCTTAATAAACATTTATATTTTCGGGAAGACCGAATTACTTTCTTTTCTTTTCTATTATTCCATTTCTTCGTGCATATTTAATGATTAACCCTTGTGTAGACATCTGCATACCCGGGTATGTTATACAAATTTGAAGTGATATCATGAATAACGTTGAAATTCAAACTTTATGGAATTCTCGGTAGCTTAACAAAATATTGTTTTTTTTACTATTTTCATTAAATACTTATATAAAAAACGATACTTTGCCGCTGGGAGTGAATTTGTTTGCAGCCACCTTCTGCTGAACACCCACCTAACCAGGTATGCGAATTTCGGCATTCATAAAAATTATATTTGAATGGAGATAAATCAAATTTTTTTTAAATGTTTTCGAAAATGATAATATAATACATATGTACAAGATTTGAAATCTATTTGAAGCTCAGCAAATGCAGCTTTTACAAATTGTTTTATCGACAGAGTGTTGAGCACATACTGGCTTGTCGCAGACGGTACAAGCTTTCCGGGTTGATCGACGCTTTTCGCACAAGTAGCAATTACCTTTATGACAAATTCTCCCAGTACTATCTCGTCCTTCTGTAGTTGCATCCTCTTTCTGACGGGGAACAAGTTTTGATCTCAAGATACTTTCAATCCCGTTCCGTGTAGAAAAATTTCTTATAATCTGAGAGTTTTCAGACCGCAATAAAACAGCCGGCATGATGAGCTCCCTGCAAAGCGTTTGAAGAAACTTACGTCTTTGATCCGTTCTTTTTATTACTTCTTTATTGTTTTCCCAATTTATGATATATGAAGCAAGAGCGGATATATCCAAAGCATTGAAAAACAATGCTAAAGGCCAACGTTTTGTACGGCGTTTGCAGGTATATTTGCACAACATTTTGTCCATATTATCAACACCACCTTTAGTTTGGTTATAATCACATATCATGACTGGCTTACTTCTTATCGTAGATATTTCTCGAGAATAATGGCTCGTTGATAGAAGTATAACACACTTGTTGCTTTTAGCTACATAAGAACACAATGTGACATTATCTGCAAAGCCAAATTCACTTGAAAAAACTGCGCTAGGCTGCCCTTTCATAATTAGAAATTCTGAGGGAATAAACCTTCTTTTTTTATTGACAGTTCCCAATATCGATAATTTATATTCTAACATCAGTGTTTTTGCTAAACTTAACGAAGTAAAAAAATTGTCACATACGACATTTCGACCTGTTCCTTTGAAATCCGCAACAAGTTCCTTCACAACCCGTTCACCTTGGTTGATCTCACGTTGCCCAGCTGTAGCCGCACCGGTATATATCTGACCTTTCAGAGGATATGATGTGTGAGCGTCACACACCCACCAAATTTTGATTCCATATTTTGCAGGCTTTGATGGGATATATTGGATAAATCGTGTTCGACCTCTAAACGGAAATAATTGCTCATCAACTGTTAGGTCAATACCAGGTGAATAGCACGATTTCAAATTGTTATTTAGCATCAACCATATATCTGAAATTGGGGCGATTTTGTCACTAAGCAATCTTTGCGCTCTTGCATTCCCATTGTCAAACCGAATGAACTTTGATATTGACAGAAATCGCCTTAGACCCATAGCAGCTCGGTAAAATGGGTGTGAATCTACTTTCCATAAATCTGTGATGTGTTCTTGATTTGAACGACTCACTCCTGCGAATAGGAGAATACCAGTATACTCGTATGCATTCAATTCTACTTCATCAACTGGCTTCCAAATGTGCTGTGGGGTTGTTGAGTGGATGTGGTTCCATTTTTTGTAAAATTCTTTTGCTTTCCTGTTTGTTTCCCGTAAGATAATATCTTTGATTTCTATCGTGATAAGCAACGCAAATGTGTCAAGGATTGTCAGGTTTTTTGTTTTTGCAGTTGGGCCAGATCGTAAGTTTGCAATATTATGTTCAAGAAATCGCCTAGATGGTGGACAGTTCTTATTCCATTTGGTGCCATCGCGAGCATAATAATATTCTTCTAGTTGCTCATGTCGCTCCATTTGGGATAGCTCGTTCACTATTTCTTCCATTGCTATTTCTTCTTCACTCTCCTCATCATCCTCGTCTACATTTACCTCCACCGCTGTTGTTTCTTGCTCAATATCCGAACAGTTATCTGCTTCGTTGAGTAGTTGACTTTCAAATTCACATACTTCTTCAGGTTTGAGGTCAGGTAAGGGGTCGTTATCATTATCTGAATCCTAGAATTATGAAAAAGCACAATTCCAGTTTACATAGGGATAAATTGGATACTTTAGAATATTCTTACCTCTGACCCTGATGATAAAGTAGTACACAACAACCATTCGAAGTATCTATTTTTGTCTTCATATGACAATCTAGCTAATGCATAAGATGAAAGAACCCGATTAAAATCCATTTTTAAAATAATAAAAACAGCCTAGAATAAATTTTCACGCAACACAAGACAAAACTCTAGAATAAATGTTCACGCAAATACAAGCAGCACAGACTAAATGACGAAAGAAAATGCTTTCCAAAATAGTGCAAAGCTTAGCTGAACGCTACAGTTTCACAGACCGATGGGCAGATCAATCTGAAAAATCACACAAATTTATGACCATAACGTTCTGATCTTAAGGCGGCCCATTCACGTTCAATAACATTACGCAATATTTTTATTGTGCGATATTATTGAACACGTTCAATAATATTGCACAATAAAATTGACATGCCAAGGGTCGCAGCCAAAAGAATTATGAAAAATACTGCGCAATCTCGCACATACACGGCGCAATAAAAGAATATTGTGCAATTAAATTTAAGCTTGCTCAATCTTTTGTTCAATCATTGCGCAACCGTCAATACTATCCCTAAACGGTCAATAATATTGCGCAATCATAAATATTGCGCAATATTATTGAATGTGAATGGACGGCCTAATAGTGAAGCAGAATGTGCATCGTTTGACACTGAACTCATACAAAACGCATTGCATACCTGGGTATGTCGGGTGTCCATGATAGGGTTGCTTACGTGGGTGTCTACACAAGGGTTAAGATCTACTCTCATCCTGACATTTCAAAAGTGGGATCATTGTGCTCGAAAATTGTGGAATATCGTGTATCATAATACACGACGCATATTATGTCCGATATGGAAAATTTTCGCGATTTAACCGTGAAGGAATTACGTGAAAAGTGCCGCTTATATGAATTGGCGTCATCGGGAAACAAGTTTGATCTTGTTCAACGCCTTGTCGATAACGCGAAATCCAAAGCGAGAATAAGTGAGACAGACGATACTTTTATCGAGAGAGTTCGGGAGTTGTAGTAAACAGTCCGACAGCTGTTGGCACAAAACTCGACAGTGGAAAATGCACAGGAAGCTGTGCATGTGTCCCATAGCGCTTCTACTCCGATTATCCGTCCATCTCACAGCCAGCCATATGCGAGTGGAGGCTCTGCCATTGCATGTACACCGTATACGTATATTTTACCGCCACCGCTCACAACTCAGCCGTCTACGTATGCAACGGTTCCGGTTTCAAGTACCACGATTTCGGCGTCTACACAAATGAAATATGCCGCCCTCCTGTCAGTTTTTATTATTCTCAAATACCACCGCCATCATTTGAATATTCGAGTCGACCAAATACAGGAACATATATCGCTGGTGTTCGAGACGTGAATGAAGTGTTGCCGAACTTTAACTCTTTCGCGGAATGGTCATTGAAATGAAAACAATTCGTTCATCGCGTATCGCAGCTTAAAAACGCGTACGGTTGGAGCGAAAAGGTTGTATTGTTGGTGATGTACTCTAAATTAAAAGAGCTCGCAAAAATGTGGATAGAGAGTTCACCTATTTTTAATTCGTGGCCCAAATTCGTGTCGAAATTTTTGACGGATTTTCTGGTAGCAACTAATGTCGCTGATATACACATCGAAATTGCGGAAACTAAATGGAGTTCGTTCGAAACACGAACAGTACTGCTATAAAGAAGTATCGTTGGGTAGAAAGGGTCAGTTACCCGACCAGACAATTATTAAATATTTTATTCGTGGTTGCGTTGATACGGATTCCTCACGCATTGCATCTACTCAACCGTATGTGTATTGTCATGAGCTGTTAGCGGTAATCTGACAATACACTAATTATAGTGAATCGGAACATGTCATATCAAGAAAGGCACGAAATACTGATTCTCGTTTCGCAAATACGACAATTGAAATGTCGTCTGCGCCGCTGAAGAAACAAGAAACAAGTTGGGTAGACAGACCTATGCTCATGTCAGAAGGGTTTTGTACTCAACTTACAAAATGCCGTAACCAGCAACGAATAAAATTAAGAAACACGTCATGTTCGAGGATCATACTATTATTAACAAAGTTGAAAGAATTTTTTGATTCTGAGGTATTTGTTAAAATTATACCCATAAATATCTCGCTTGATAATTTTTTCAGATTTTTTTAGATCACGGGTGTCCATTCCCGAGGGAGAAAACACATTTTTCATGTATTTCCCCCCCCCCCCCTCTGTGCCCCCACTGAAGCAAAAACTGTCAGTTTAAGAACTGTTTTGAAAAGCTCTCATAGAAAACTTTCATTTGATACTCATATCGGCTACCTTTCATGAAATTTTTTTCAGGGGCCACTCCTCTGTACTGTAAGCATCGATTCATGGCCTATTTTTTCGAATCCTAGAATGGCTACAAAGCCCTTTTGCTAGGAGCTCTCTCCTGCTTCTTCGACTTGTTTCAATTGTATGTAGTCATCCTTATGATATCTCCATAGCCATATGTTTCCATAGTAATACAGGGCACATTGTTCCATAGTAATACAGGAAAATTCAAATCGCTATTACTTCGTTAAATACTGATCGATCTTTATGAAACTTTCAGAAAAGATCAATCTTATAAATAGTCATTGAATTGTTATTGAATTTAAAGGTACCATTTAGATTTTATTCAAGAAAACATAAAATCGATAAATCATACTATTACTAACAAAGTTGAGTGAATTTTGACTTCTCATGTATTTGTTGTTGTTGTACTCATTAAGGCCTACATTCATGATTTTTTTCAGGTTTTTCGGATGGAAGGTGTCCAATCGCGAGGGGGGGTACGCGAAAAGTTCGTACATTTCCCCTTCCCCTGCCCCCCTCGGTACTCATAAGGCAATTTTTAGACCTGTTTTCAAAAGATCTCATTGAGACCTTTCCAATGACACCCTACTCGACTACCATTGGTGAAAATTTTTTTTTGAGAGGTCAACTCCCTATATGGGGAGACGCCCCTTAAACCCCTTCGAAAAATTTTTTCACCCTTGAACTTTCAAAAGGTCACCACTTCTGACCTTTCCACAAAGTTTCATGGCTGTAGCCTCTATAGTTTCGGAGAAAAAGTGCTGTGACATACAGACGGACGGACGGACGGACGGACGGACAGACGGACACAGGTCGTGATTGCAATAGGGTTTTGTATTTTAGTACAAAACCTTAAAAAACGGAAAACCGCTGTGTTTTAATTTTTTCAGTCCTGAACACAGTTCCATCCGTTGTCCACTTCCACAACGTCGAGAGCGATGCACCGTTTGCCTCGGCACCAATCATAAAACGAGTGAATGTTCGGAACGATCAAATAAACAACCGCTGCCAAATACGAAAGCGTTTGAAATCCAAACTAAGACCTCCGAGTGTGAACTATTCGAAATAATTAAAGTCGTCAAAATCAATGGAACCGAAGTTTCTTCATTTGTAGACCCTGGTAACAACCGAACATTGATAAGGGAGTCGTTTGCACTGAAAGTTGGAAGTGTTGTAACTACCGATGCAAAAATAAAATTAATATCAACATCGAAATCGATGGCGAATCGTACGAAGTTGATGCTCTTGTGATTTGCGATCGCCACCTGGAACACGATATTTTATTGGGACGCGATGTTCTGTGTCGCCAAGGGAACAATCTAAACGTGAGCACATCTTTAACGAACGACGAACGTCATAAATTCGAACATGTCTTGTCGAAATTCCGGTCAAGATTTGCAACGAATATTTATGAATTGGGGAAATGTTCTAATTATCAAATGATCATCTCGCTTAAAACCGATTAACCCGTTGCATTAAAGCCCTACCGGCTTCCGTATGCAAAAAGACAGACTGTCGACAAATTGATTGCCGAGCTTCTGGGTGCAAATATTATACGGCCGTCCGATTCTGCATACTCCTCCCCTATCATTTTGATCGACAAGAAAAATAGAGAGAGCCATTTATGCGTTGATTACTGGCATTTGAATAGCGTTACGATAAAACAACCGTTCGCGATGCCAAATCTTGAGGACCAATTTGTGCAGCTGTCCGCACATAAATATTTTACGGTTCTGGATTTGAGGATGGGATACCATCAAATAGAAATGGCTGGGGAATCAAAACAGTACACCGCATACATGACGCATAATGGGCATTATGAATATAACAGAATGCCTTTCGGGCTTGTTAGTGCAACAGGAGTCTTCCAAAATCTTGTAAATAAAAATTTTTCCCGAGTGAACTCTGGAGAAGCAATAGCATATCTAGACGACATAATTCTACCAAGTAAGGATGTGGATGATGGTTTAAATTCACTTGGAAAATTTTTCGAACTCTTGGAGACCTACGGACTGACGCTGCGGCTAGATAAATGCAAATTTCTGACCGAGAAAATAGATGATTTGGGACGCGTTGTGAACGAAGACGGAATTCGACCTGGGAAGGAAGAAGTTTTTGCTATTACGAATTTCAAACCACCAACCAATATCACCGAAGTGAGGAGATTCTTAGGTCTCATCGGGTATTTCCGAAATTTTGTGGACACAAGATATTCTAAAGTATATCTTGTGCAACGAGCCGGTGTCAACATTGTTTGATATTAATGCGCAACACGAAATTCATACGGATGTCAGCACAATTGGACTCGCTGGCGTACTCTTGCAATCAAGCAATGGTAAACGCTGTAAGCCAGTCTTTTACTATAGCCGCCACTGTTCAGCAGCGGAAAGCGTTTATCATAGTTATGAGCTTGAGGCTCTCGCCGTCGTTGGAACATTGAATCGATTCTGAGTATATATTATGGGAAAGCACGTCCGAGTTGTAACGAATTATTCCGCCATTGCTCAGGTGAAAATGAAAACCGAATTAAAACCAAGAATTGCCAGGTGGATGCTGCGATTAACGGAATACGATCTCGAAATTGTACACCGACCGGGAAAACGACTCGCTCATGTCAACGCTCTCAGTCATGCTCCTGATTTAGCACTCCTTGAACCTACAGTCGCTGGGTTAGTTTTCGCCATTTTAGCTGGTATTGACGATTGAATGCCACCTATACCGTTCCGACAATTGCATATTGACCATTTAGGCCCTTCCAAACGTAGTAAAAAGAGGACCGTTTACATTCTGGCAATATCCGACGCCTTCACCAAATAAATAGTGGTGAAAACCATGCGTAATAACTCGACACAGCCAGTCTAAAATGCGTTAACGGAATTGACAAATTATTTTGGTTTACCGCAAATTATAGTATCCGATTCAGGCACCGCGTTTACCTCGCGAAAATTCGCTTCGTTGTGCAATTTGCATAATATTAAACATGGTAAGAAATACGTAGTTAACGACTTGGTGCTCATCGAAAATGATTTTCCATCTGCCGGACAAAGCCGTAAACTAGAGCCGAAGTTTTAAGGAACCTTTATCATTTCTCGAGCCCTGGATAAGGATCGCTATGTAATAGAAGACATCAAAGGTTTACAAATATCCACCCAACCTTTCTGTTCTGTCTTCACGTCCGAAAATATTCGACCCTGGTGTGCAGCTCCTCCTAAGTTGAAAATACTCATAATGAAGATGACTACGTAATCGAGGACAATCACGATGCAGGATTGGCCAAGCTGTCAGGCTAAGCCCGGCCTCACACACACATTCAATTACACGATGACTAGTGAGAGGCACGGCTGTGACCAATTAACCGCCGAAGACGTACCGTGTCGCTATATCGTTTTAGTATTTCAAAGATTATTCTTGTATAATCATTAACCTCAATAAACATTTATATTCTCGGGAAGACCGAATTACTTTCTTTTCTATTATTTCATATCTTCGTGCATATTTAATGATCAAGACCTACTCTCATCCTGACACTAATTTGTCCACGAAAATACTCGTACATATGGAATATCACTGATCATGCACAACTGTATGCTTAGCCAAATCGGCAGCGATTCGGATATCATTTTCAGTATTCTGCTGCGAGTCTTTTATATGCGTCAGTGTCACTAGGCATTGAGCCGAGGGCACAGTGCGGTCATCTTCAGCATTCTACTATGAGTCTTTTATACGTGTCGGTGTCACTAGGCATTGAACCGAGGACACAGTGCAGGCATCTTCAGTTTTTTGCTGCGAATCTTTTACATGCGTCGGTGTCACTAGGCGTTGAGCCGAAGACACAGTACAGGCATCTTCAGCATTCTACTACGAGTCTTTTATACACGTCGGTGTCCCTAGGCATTGAGCCGAAGACACGGTGCAGTCATTTCTACAAGTCTTTTATACGCGCCGGTGTCACTAGGCATTGAGCTGAGGACACGTCCTCGCTCCCAAGCTCTGAGGTTGTACTCACACCCACGGACTACCGGAACGCGCCCCCAAAAACTCCCCAAATATTATGTATGATGGTCACCAAAGCCAGGTGACGGCTCTCCAGAGACGCCGGAGAAGGAAAGTGGCTCCTGGCTTTTAGAAAAACATAATTGTAATTACATTGTGAAAAACTTTAAAACCTTTTGAAATATACGAGGTGTGTTCAAAAGTTATAGCGAATTTTGGTTTTTTTTTCAAAAACTATTTATTTATTTATGAATATCTCTTTTGTCCCCTTCAAAGTAATCCCCATGAGATATTATACACTTGTGCCAACGGTTTTTCCACACTTCGAAGCACTTCAAAAAATCATTTTTTTTAATCTTGTTCAGCTCCTCCTTCGATGCCGTCTTTATCTCGTCAAGCGTAGCGTAACGTCGTCCTTTCATGGGCCTCTTCAGTTTAGAAAACAAGGAAAAGTCACAAGGGGTCAGATCTGGAGAATACGGTGGCTGCGGCATCATTAGTGTGTTGTTTTGGCCAAAAAGTCGCGCACAAGCAACGATGTGTGAGCAGGGGCGTTATCGTGGTGCAAAAGCCAATTTTTGTTCTCCCACAGATCCGGGCGTTTCTGGCGGATTGCTTCGCGCAAATTGCGCATAACTTGCAGGTAATATTCCTTATTGACCGTTCTTCCCTGTGGCAAGAACTCATGATGCACCACGCCCCTGCAATCGAAGAAAACTGTCAGCAAAACTTTCACATTCGACCGAACTTGGCGCGCTTTTTTCGGTCTTGGTTCATGCGGCAGCTTCCATTGAGATGATTGAGCTTTGGTTTCCACGTCATAACCATAAACCCACGATTCGTCACCAGTTTTGACCCTCTGGAGTAAATTTGGTTCGTCGCGGATAGAGTTTAACATCTCATTAGCAATGTTCATGCGTTGCTGTTTTTGTTCGCAATTGAGCAATTTTGGTACGAATTTCGCGGCGACCCGTCTCATGCCCAAATCGTTGATAAAAATCGAATGGCACGAGCCAATCGATATGTCTAGGTCCTCAGCAACTTCTCTAACGGTGATTCGACGATTGACCAATACCATTTTCTCCACTTCATTAATTTTTTCGTCTGTTGTTGAAGTGCTCCATTTTTTTGAATAAGTAAAAATCGAAGACGATTGAAAACACATGCAAGTAAAGCAGCTATCACCAATAAAGTGAACATTCAAAATGGCCGAGCTTGTCGGCATAAGTGACAGACATGAGTACCAACATAGCGCCACAAAAAAATCGAAATTCGAATATACGTAACCCGCGAAAATTCAAAATTCGTGATACTTTTTGAACACACCTCGTATTTTAGAATCGTTGCGTACAATTGGTGTTTCATTTCAAAAGGTGGTGGTTAAAGGACTTTTTTGTGTAGGGTAAAGTGGAGACCAGGATACCACTGGAAGAAGTCACGGGTACACCGGGAACAGATTATAACAAGCCGATTTCAAAAGAGCAGTTTAATAATTCTTGCTTTCATTGTATTTAGCCCTTTCCAGTATGATATGAAGTTATAATATATGACTAGCTTCATTCACAAAGGCCCAAATGAGCTGGTCCTAAATTTTTGAAGTATAAGCCGGACGCTGTTTTAAATGGTTATATTATAATCAACGTGACAGGAGCTGGTATATGAGTCCTACTACAAGTAGTATCTGCAGACATAAACTTCCTAACTATTCTTCGTTATCTCGGTTTTTTTGCGGCATTTAAAAAATCTCCAAATAAATGTTCCTCCAACTTTTCCAGAAAAACGCAAATATTGTAAATTTAATGCTAAACAAATATATATTTCGGAGGTAAGTGTTCCTCCTTCTTCAGTGTTTTTTGTTATGGTTTGATTCCAAACAGTATCCGCTTTTTATAGCCCTTACATTAATTACATTTTACCTATTTTTGTCTTTGAGACTTATCAATTAACCTTTATCCTTAATTACATTTTATTATACCTGCTTAAGAGGTATCATTTATTTCTTTTCCCTCATTTATTGCTTTTCCCTGCTATTATAATTCATTTATTATATTTTAAATATTATTTAGATTTAATTAGATCTAGTATCCTTGAGTAACCGTTGCCCACATCTTCATTGAGCCGTGCGTTTTCCGGTTGTCGAATAATCCAAAGGCTCTCATATGCGTCCAATTTCCTATTGTTGCTCACGTCTTGTATTACTTCTAGATCATCCCAATTGATTGCGTGATTAGTTTCTACAATATGCTTGGCGACGGCGGACTTAGCTGTATCACCAGGTGCTTTCCTTGACTTTAGCTTCTCTGCTTCCTTGATATGTTCGCTGAACCTTGTTTTGACTGATCGCTTAGTTTGTCCGATGTACGATATCTGGCATGTCTGGCAGGTAATTTTATATATGCCACATTTTTCATCCTTTTGCTTCCTATCCTTCGGTGTGCCTAGTCTGGATCCTATTTCGAATTTCCGGCTCGTGGGTATCGCTGTTATGTCGACTTTCTTCAGGATTTTCCCGATCTTCCCAAAGATCTTTGAATACGTTATTGCTGCTCTTTGATTTTGTTCCAGGTTCCGGTTTTGTTCATGGAGAGTGGTTAGCCATGCCGCTTTTATTCTTGTTTCCATACTCCTTTGTATTGACAAGATTTCGCTTTCCTTGTATCCGTTCATCTTCGCTGTACTCAAAATAAACGTCTTCTCTCGCTCATATCGCTGTTTCGTTAACGGAGTCGTCAGCATTCGGTATATCCAACTGTTGAACGTTGCCATCTTTGTTTGGTACGAGTGGTGTGATGTGGCTGGTATCGTCCTCTGTGTATTCGTGGGCTTCCTGAAAATATCAAACTCTAAAACATTATTACTTCTAATTATTTTAATGCCTAGAAAAGGTATTTCGTTGTTGTTTTCCACTTCTATTGTGAAGGTGATATTTTTATGTATTTCATTCATTTTCTTTAATGTCTCTTCAATTTTATCCCTCTTTACTATCGCGAGAACGTCGTAAACATAACGGATCCACATTCTTGGGAAGACGCCCTCTTGAGCTATTCTTTGTTCTACCCATCCCACAAAAACTTCACTCAAGAGGGGGGACAATGGGTTCCCCATTGCCACGCCGGATTTTTGCTTGAAATATCTTCCTCTGAAGGTAAAATAGGTCTCTGACATGCAAAGAGTTGCCAATTTGTAGAAACATCTTAATCGCTTCTTTGATGTTTTGAAATCAGTCTGGCTAGTTAGCCAATCCTCGAACAACGCCAACGCCTGTTTTACTGGGACACTTGGGAAAAGTGCTTTCACGTCAGAAGACACTAGTATTTCGTCTGTTCGATGCGCTTTGCTGTCATTAACTTCTCGATCAATTCCCCTCTGTTTTTTACTGAGTAGAGACTTGGAGGTTTTTCACATTTTTTGCATTCCTCCACCAGCCATGTCGCGATTTTGCTTGTGGGGGCGTACCTGCAGGTTATGATTTTACGCATCTTGTTACCTGCTTTGTGTATCTTTGGCAGGCATTTAATTCGTGGAAGTACTGGATTCGACACCCTTAACGCAATTTTGCTAGGTATCACTTCCTGGCAATCCGTCAGGGCTTTCTCTATTCTTTTGATTGAGTCCGGCAACGGGTTTTTCCTCAATTCGTGGTATTCTCCACTATTCAGCTTCTCGAAAACCAGTTGGTCATATTTTGGTTTGTTCATTATAACAATCTTATTCCCTTTGTCAGCTTTAAGGTAGAACACCGGCTTTTCCTTCAATTCCTCCACAACGCTGTACTCATTGTTCCTTATGTTCAAATTGGTTGCTTTCACGGCTTTTATTGTTTCCTCCCTTATTACTTGTTTCTTTTCTGTCGGCAGATATTTGATGGCGGATTCTACGTCTATCACAATGTCTTCCTTCGGTAGATGTTGGTCACTAATTGCGAAATTCAAGCCCTTGTTTAGTAGTTCCAGTTGTTTCTCCGTGAAAGACTCCGATGATAGATTAACTACGAAGTCTTTTATTGTATCTACGCTTTGTCGGGGTATGCTGTTTTTCTGGTTTATTAGGTGTTGTAGTTTCTTGCTCAAAATTCTTCTTTTTCGATCTTTTTCGCATTCAAACGCCCTTTGTACTTTGTCTAGCCATTCCTCGGTTGTTCCTTTTCTACCTATTGTTTGTTTTGTTAGCTTTAGGTGGAGATTGTATGCTCTCAGTTGCAATTCCGATGAATTAGCGTAGAGACGGTTTATGCTGTCGGAGATCAGTTTCTATTGTAATTCCTGCTTGTATTTTTTTACTCCAGGCAAATGCGACTTCAATTTCACTATATGGCTCCTTGGAACAACTTTTGATTTTCTACAAGTCTTCAAAAATTTTATGTCTTCACTTAATCCTCAAATACTTTTTTTCCAGTTTCCCTAAACCATAAAAATCCGAGTAAGACCAGGTCGTCATTTCAAATTCTTCGTTATCTCGGTTTTTTTGCGCCATTTAAAAAAAAAATTGATAGGTCTCAAAGACAAAAATAGGTAAAATGTAATTAATGTAAGGGATATAAAAAGTGGATACTATTTGGAATTAAACCATAACAAAAAACACTGAAGAAGGAGGAACTCTTACCTCCGAAATATATATTTGTTTAGCATTAAATTTACAATATTGGCGTTTTTCTGGAAAAGTTGGAGGAACATTTATTTGGAGATTTCCTAACCATGGCTTTAGACCCTGATGGTCCATCTTGAACCTTATCTGCATTTCTAGTTTGCCCATTATCTACCCGCTTATTGAGCAATCATTTTGTTGAAGTTCAGGGTTCAGTTTGCCTATCCTCTTCAGTTTTTGGCTAGTCTTCTGTCGGTAGTGGTGCAAGTTTGTGGATTGGCCGCCTTAACGTCCTAGAAGGCATTTTAACATCAGCAACCCCGACTAATCCATCATTCCCT
This sequence comes from Odontomyia ornata, assembly GCA_963969285.1. Lineage (NCBI taxonomy): Eukaryota > Metazoa > Arthropoda > Insecta > Diptera > Stratiomyidae > Odontomyia > Odontomyia ornata. The sequence goes on from OZ017740.1 coordinate 38,212,821, forward strand.
CTTATGGTATTTATGATTCTGCCTAAAGGCCATTTTAACACCGACATGTGTCCTTCAAAGCAACTATCATTCCAGGTGTGACATTTTTGCGTTTTTGTATCCATTTGCATCTGTGTTAAAGTTCATTTAGGTACTCTATTGACCACCTGTGCCAAAATTTGTAGATCAAGTCCATGATAATCTTCCAACGGTATCCCATGCGTAGTCTAGGAACTTCTACGTTGACCTCTATGCTACTTGTAAGTGGCTCTCTTATCAAATCATGACCCGGGTCGAGGGCCTGAAGATCATTTGGATCTGAAGATAAAGGAGCTAGGGGCCGTGAATTTAGGATGGCTTCTGCTACTACGTCGATTGTTTCCAACTTTCATACGTCATGTTTACATTGGCCAAGTTTTTGACAATGATGTGCTTAGCAGATTTGACGCTACGTCTACCAAAGTCTGGTGCTCTAGGGAGAATGAAGTAGAAGTCCGTACCTTCGGTCATACAGAATTTAATTATAGTTTCCTGTGACCTTTTTTCTTACATTTCTTGCTTCAATTCCAACAGCTAGACTTTGGCACCCATGAAATAGGTCGTGTTATCACGAAAGATATTGCGGCGATTTCGCCTTCGCGATACAAATCGTTTAAGTACGACAATAAGCACTACCATCGTTAGCTCCATGGCCAGTTACAAATGAATGGCCTTTGTAGAAAAGTAGTAGAAGGCTGCTAGATACGATTTGCGAGGTTGTTTACCAAGACATTTAAAATGCGTGTATAATGGGCCAGCAAAGTTAACGCCGGTATTCAGAAAAGGCCTTGCTTGAAGTACTTTATCTGCTGATAGTTCTCCCAATAATTGAACATTAATTTAGGTTTTGTACCACAGAACGTGCCAACATTTTACCCTTGATAGGCCAATAGCCTTGTCACATGAATGCCAATAATGCTAGAGGGCTCGCATTCTGATGATCTTTATGTATTTGGATAAGGATGAGTTTTGTGAAAGGAAGTAGGAAGGGACTTTTTGGCAGTACTTCAGATCGAATGCTCGAGTTTTCCATCTACCCTCAACAGTCCGTTGTGGTCCCAAAACGGCGTTAGGCTACTAAGACGATAACTGGAACTAAGCCGCTTCGTTGTTTTGAAGAACTTAATCTCGTCACCGAAGTCTTGTTTCTGGATTTCCCGAATTATCATCCCAGCTCTGATACGATGGACGGATTATTCGATTGGATGCAATCTGCCTACGGGCCATTCTGGTGAAGCGGATGACTAATGCCACAATGCATTTGAGTTTTCAGAGGTAGTTCCCATAATTGATCTGGTATATAAAGTGTGACTCTGGCTCAGTAGCTACAAGGATATTTTTACTTCTTTTCTTTTTTAGCTCCATTTCCTTTTCTATGTGCTTAGCTGGCTACAGATCAGGATGTCCGTCGAGAAAAAATGGTCCATAGAACCATAGTGAATTTTTCTTTAATTAGGCAGGAATGGTACCTCGAAAAGCTAGATCCGCAAGATAATAATTTGAACTTACGTTACGCTATTGATTAGATGTGGGACATTATTGGATGGCAACAATTTAGTTGGCAATAAACATCTGGTATGAGGCTGCATAACTATTTAGCCAGTGTAAAACGATTTCTGAGTCGTTTCAAGAAAAGCAAGATTGTCACAGGATGGTTAGATCAGCTTGAAGGTGATGAACCAGGTCAGCCGCAAGCTTTTCTGCGCACGACTCCAAACGTGGAATAGTGATGGCTTTGGCACAAATCGAGTTTTACCTCATAAGAAATGAACAGTGGTAGCTCCATCATAATGATTGGCTCTGACGTAGACTACTACACCATATGCCATTTCGGATGCATTCGTGAAGGCGTACAAAAGTGTATTCTCGGAAACTCGGGCTCCAAAAACATGTCGCGGTATTCTGATTTTGTTGGTGGAAATGGGTCTCATCACTCAAGATGATTTTTCGATGGAATTCCAGATGATTTTCATGCATTTTAAGGACCCAATTAGCGAAGACACGACATTGTTGATGATCGGCCAGCTTAAGATCTTGTGTTAACTGAACTTTATAAGCCTTAAGACCCAAATCTTTATGCAAAATACGGTGGAGTGACGTTTGTGGAATGTCTAATTCCAAAGAACGACGAGGAATGGACAAACCTGGGTTTTCTTCAACACTTTCGGCTACAGCAGCAATATTCTTGGCTGTTCTTGAGTGATATGCACGAGTTTTATCCTTCACATCACTAGGTTGTCCCAACAGCTCGAATTTTTCCACCATTTTCTGGATTGCGGTCCGACAAGGTGCTTCACGATGACCCAAAAATGTTCGATTTTTACGAACCGTCCCGGCCAAATTTTTAACAGTTTTATAATGAATTTTAATAATGTCAATGCGTTGTTGAAGCGTGTATTGTTTCATTTTTATTGATGGCGTAGTATTTACCTGTCAAATGTCAAAAAATGACAGCTTCGAAAGTGAAATCTAACGGAATAGCAGGCTATTCAAAATAACACCTCTTATTGGAAAACTCTTATAACCAACACTGCACTGGCCACTGTACGCATCGGTAGATTTTATTTAATAGTTGACTAACATTTTCTATGTCACTCACTGAATTTAACGTGTTTGTGCCATCTCCGTTTGTCGTACAGAACTCGGTCAGAGACGCGAGGATGGGCTCATGGTTTTGTTTCATTTAAATGCACTTTAAACTCATGAGCTTGATTTTGAAATTCTTCGGCATACGGTTTTCACGAATCGCTAATGTACACCAAGTTGGCCGATTTCTATGAGATGAGACGAGTTTGCGGTAAAAACACAGGCTGATTAAGCACTTCACAATTATTTCAGTAATGGCCATGTTGAAGGCATTTCTACAGGGTGCGCCAGAGAAACTTACTTATTTGAAAGGTAAATAAAAACAAAAGTACTTCAGTTATTGTTTTAATTTTTTTTTATTTGAGAAGACACTATCCCAATTTTTAGGGTATTGTAAAATTATTTTACAATACCCTACTAGTTTCGCGTCCTGTCTGTCCGTCCGTCCGTGTGTCACACCACTTTTTCTCGCAAACTACATAAGCTAAAAACATAAAATTTTGTAAGTAGGTGCAAAGTGACGCCCTCTTCAAAATTTCAACACTAAAAGAAATTTATGAGGTCTTTAAGGGGGGTCTCCCCATATAGGGGAGTTGCCCCTGAAAAAAAAGTTTTCATCGTATGTAGACAATATGGGTCGCCGTCTGGTTGCCGCCCGTCTTATCCATGCTAGACACGGCTGCAAAGGTGCCCTGCTGCTGGCGACACTTGATGTTCGACGAAGGATCGGGTGTTGCTCAAGGATCTATTATCCTTGCTACACACTACTTATGGAACATCATATACGATAAGCTGGCTACTGAGACTAGAGCTGCCGGATGTCACCACGCCTTATCGGCTATGTGAATGATGTTGCGGCGGCACCATTTACTATACGTATCGTTGAACAGCCGCAACTTAGGTCTTAATGAGCACTTTCCAAAACAGGTCTTAAAATGACAAATTTTGCTTCGAGGGGTACAGGGGAGGGGGAAATGTACGAAAATTTTGTGTCCCCCCTCGCGATTGGACACCTTTGACCCGAAAAATCTGAAAAAAATCATGAATATAGGCCTTTATGAGTACAACAACAGCAAATCCGTGAGTAGTCGAAATTCACTCAACTTTGTTAGTAATAGTATGATTTATCGATTTTATGTTTTCTTGAATAAAATCTTATCGGTTCCCCCAAAAAATTTAATAAAATTCAGTTCACAGATGGGTATCAATAAGATTAATCTGTCCTGAAAGTTTCATAAAGATCGAATGGTATTTGATGAAGTTATAGCAATTTGAATTTTCCTGTATTACTATGGAACAATATGTGCTGTATTACTATGGAAACATATGGCTATGGAACAATATGCGCTTTTTACTGACTCAGATACTGCAGCTTTGCTAGGATTTGCATGAAAGTTTCAGGAATGATAGGTATCATGAATTCCTTTGAGAATTGGCTCAGCTAGTGGTATTAGTAATCGTGAAGCAAAATAGTAGCTGTTTTAAATGCGAAGATTGAATAATTTTGAGTTATTTTGCCCCAACTTCAACGTTTAAGGTGCATGTTTTGAACACTTGATTCAATTTAATGAATGACTGAAGATGAGTACCTACAATTAATATTCAAAGGTGAAACAAGTCGAGGAGGCAGGAGAGAGCTCCTAGCAAAAGGGCTTTGTAACCATTCTAGGATTCGAAAAAATAGGCCATGAATCGATGATTACAGTACAGGGGAGTGGCCGCTGAAAAAAAATGACATCAAAGGTAGCCAATATGAATATCAGCTGAAAGTTTTTTATAAGAGCTTTTCAAAACAGTACTTGAACTGACAATTTTTCCTTCACAAGGGCAACAAATACCTTAGAAGTCGAAATTCGATCAACTTTGTTAATAATAGTACATTTTATAAATTTTGCTTTTTTGTCTATCAAATCAAGATGTGACCCTTAGAATTCCCAAAATCTATAATTTAAATTTTCTGAATGTGATTGTGTATGTTTCGAAAATTTCTCAATAATTGAACTATAAACACTACAAATATGTAGGAATATTGATAAAAATTTTAGGAATGGTTTGTAATATCTATGTGTTATCATGACTAATCAAGCGACGAGGTCAAACCACTTGAAACAAAATGGTGGCGAGCTTAAAATCATAATAACCATAATAATTTTTCGAACTCAATTTATGGAATCTATATATTAGTCAAGTTTTGATATGTATTGTTTTACAATACCCTTTTGGCAGGAGCATCCTCCTGCTACTTCAACTTGTTTTTCATGCAGTCTTGAAAATGACATCGGATAAATGGCGACCCCTATTGCGCATACACTGATGACGTCGATTTATGAAACTCGTATCGACTCTTTGCAGCATATCAAGCGGTATGTTGACAATGGCGTCGCGAATGTTGTTCTTGAGGTGTGCTACGGTCCGTGGTCGATCGACATAAACCAGGGATTTCAAATAACCCCATAAAAGAAATCGCATGGAGTCAAATCTGCAGAGCGTGCCGGCCATTGGAGATCACCTCTGAGAGAGATGAGGCGGTCGGGGAAATGTTGTCGCAGCAAATTCATTGAGTCTCATTTTGTGTGTGCTGTAGCTCCATCTTGCAGAAACCACACGTTCCTTACGTTCATTTTTTTGAGTCTTGGAAGAAAAAATTCCTCGATCATGTTCCTGTAACGAGCTCCATTCACGGTAACTGTGCATTCGTTTTCTTCAAAAAAATAAGGACCAATTATTCCCATTACCGACATTGCACACCAGACAGTAACTCGCTCACAATTAAGTGGCTTCTGGTGAAGCTCACGTAGATTTACACCACACAAATGACGCATGTTTTGCTTGTTGATGCAGCCAGAAATGTGGGAGTGAGCCTCGTCACTGAAAAAAACGAACGCGTCTTCAGGCAGGTTGTCAATCAGCATTCCACATGCATTTAGATGGGCAACAAAATCGCGTTCAGTTAACTCTTGCACAACAACCAATTTATAGGGATGAAAGTGAAGGTCTTCATGGAGAATTTGTCGAACAGTGGTGTCAGAAATTCCAATAGCAGCTGCGCATCTGCGAGCCGAACGCCGGGGAGAACGCACAACTGATTGCCTCACACTTTCGATATTTTCCCGAGTTCTGATGGTCTGTTGAAGTCCAATCCTGGGTTTAGCGACACTTCCACACTCCCGAAATGAGTTAACCCACGACAGAATCAAATTACGGCCATGAACGAGTGTGAGAAGGAATTTCAAAGCGAGCGCGGAAGGCACGTTGCGTAGTAACAAGTGAGCGTCCGCTCGAAAAGAAGCTCTCGACTGCGAAGGCCCGCTGCTCTCTAGGCCAGAGCATAATGGCAACTGACTCGAGGGAGAAACAAACTTGGGAACTTCCCCCTCCAGATGCGCCTCTCTCGCCCCTCTACCCGCCTCACTCACCGTGCGGGAATTTTTTCAAATAAGTAAGTTTCTCTGGCGCACCCTGTATGAAATATGTGGTATAAAATTCAAACAGCATTGCAACTGATATAACGCTTGCCGGCGTGGTTCTCGCGGTGACGATCATTGACAGACTCCTCTGTTATCAGTTGTCACCTTGCGGGACTACTTCCACCGGCAGTTGACGAGCCTTCCATCCACTCTCAATCGCCTTGTGGAAGTGCAATTCGTGAATAAGCTCCGTTGAAAAGGGGTTGCCGTATCCAAATCGCAATTGCAAATTTGGATTTTTAAATTAATAGAAGATAGTAATTTACCAAAATTTAACTAATAATGAAAGATAAATATCATGAAGAAAATAATTATAAGAAAAAATTAAAATTTTCTATAGAGAGGAAAAAATTAATATATAATTTGTATTGATAAAAAAAAAAATTAATAATTTAATTACTTGGAATTGGAACAATTAATCTTTCCAAATCTGCAATTAAAATTTCGGGCCAGTGTAATGCCAATTTTCGAGCAGTTTGCTTAGGCAACTGCTCGGTTACTACAATTTGACTAACTCCTGGCGCTTTATGATTCTTTTGGAATTTAATGATTTATATATTGTGAACTTGGCTTGTGGGTATCGCAAGACGGTAGTATTAAAAATACAGGTTATTTTATTGGTCAGGCCAGCAGAAGGGCTCCACGTGATTTCATGTTCAGAAGTGTAACATTTCGGGATATTCCCTCTCGTCCAGTTTTAGTGGGGTGTTGAGGACTAGCCTTTTGTTCAGTTGACGGTTTGTTTTGCTAAAATTCTTTTATCCTCCGATTTAGATGTCCTATTGTCGTGGAAGAACTCCGGTGCTTGGCGGTTGAGGGGGGGTTTAGGGTTAAAGCAAGTGGCGCCCACGCCCATCTCTGGCGAGCGGAACCGGAGCTCGAAGAACCCTCAGCCGGAGTGCCCCCGATTATAGGTTGCCAGCCTATTTTTCAATAATCTGAGCAAGGAGAAGCAGAATCTGCTAAGGGCCTCTCCGACTTCTTGGTGAATTTGTGTAGTATAAAAGGGGGTTTAACTTAGGGATTATACCATATTTATATAACTAAAATTTACCTAGGTTGCTTTCTACACTTATGTTTGGTTATTGTGGAAAATTTACTCGAATTTTCGAAATTTTTAAAAACAATGGATCAATAAGATTTTTATGATTGTACCCTAACCTAAAATGAATAATGTAGCTAGAGCCAAGATTTTCATGCGATATTAGCCAAAACCCCAAACCAGACCGAAGGTAGCCAAACCGATTTCAATCCGACTGAGGGAAGTACACGTACGAGTATTATCATATACACGAGTCTATAAACGTGTAGCCACATGTGTTAAATACACAACCCTTCAATTAATTATGAAGGATAATGTTACCACACGATTCTTTTTCGTATGAAAATACCGTCCTCTTAATTAATTTTTACAAAGTTTTTCTAGCAACAAGTACTGTTACAATATTTTCCCATTTGCCTCGCAAAAACTGTAGCCCTTAAATTTGAACTTATTCCTGAAATCAATTATCCTTCCTATCATCTCTTCCCGCACAGAAAAAGCTTCATTCCTTAATGGATTCCAAAAATAAACCAGCTACAACCCCACAATGCCTGAGCAAGCACCGATCCTCCCGAAACGTATCTCATTACCAACTACTGTGACAAACTACTAACACACTATTGTCTCCACCCCCGGGCAAAACTTAGGCTATATGAGATTGCTCCATTCGCAACATCCATTAAACTTTTTAATATTCAAAGTTTGGTGATTATGCACCTGGAAATTGTTGGTGGGGGAGGTTTTAATAGCATGATAAATAGTCACTACGACGCAATAATCATGGCGGAAATTTCTTCAAAGACATCTTCTTGCAAGGTGAGCGACTCTTTCTGGGAAATTACTTGAAAGTTTATCTTATGAACTTTTCATATATTCAAAATATTTGTGCATGTGTGCGTGTGTGTGTGTGTGTTAGTGCGTTTGGTAAAGGTTGAAATAATATGCATTCTAAAGGATACGTAGGTATCTATGAGTTGTTCTACAAGTTCCAGAGTGCCCTCTGCAAAACAAATTATATTGAGGTGAAGATCTCCAACTGTCGGAGCGATGAAGGGTGGAGTTTTGTGGGAAAGTTTCCTCGAGTAGTAATTTGAAATGTTGTTTGTTTATGATATTAAGTTTCTGCTGAAAGGTGATGCGTTGATGAGTATTTCAGTTTATATATGAAAAGTTTGCAAAGATTTTATTCTGATTAGGCGTTTTATTAATGTCTGAAGGTACGTTTCAACTTCCACCAGATCCATAAAAGGAACTTTTATTTAGGAGGTTTCAAATCAGACCGTTCAATATCGGAATAAGTCTAGTAAGGTGAAAAAAAAACAAACTTACATCTAAGAAGATTGGAAAACTATTTAAAGCCTTTACCAGTGATTTCAATCCCTAGCGGATTCCATCATTATGGTGGCGCTGCGTCCTCGAACATGAGCATGCAAGGAACTTGCTAAACTTCTGAAGTTTCTACTATATCGTGTTAGGAACGAGCAAACATTTACCCGCGAAAGTTCAAGTGGAGTCAAGCCGCAACTAAGAAAATTCTCAACGATCGGTTTTAACACTAGAGCAAAGCTCTATGCACGGATTTTTCTTTGTAATAACTTCAGGGAAAATTGTTAACAATGGTTTTGTTGAGATTCAGCGCTAAATAGTTCGTGAAGGTAGTGATTTAAGTTTCAAATTAGATATTATGGCGGATTATGTGATTAAGGGTGCATTTGACTAGGAGGAAATAAGCGAATATTTTCTTATTAAAT